>CM076580.1:1456337604-1457006290 GCA_034641835.2 Pinus albicaulis | reverse complement strand
GAAGATATTAACAATGTGAAGGAAAATGTTGAAAATTGGTCATCATTTTCAAAATAGTAGTGGCATCATAAATTCACTCATATTTTTTCCTTCGTCTTTATTGTGAGGCAATATAACAATCTCAAGGCCATCTTCTCATCGATACTGAAGCATCCAAGCTTGCGAATATTTTTTTGTTGAATTAGAGTTGTTGATGTAAAACAATTCTTTGAAGAAGAGAGAAATCATCTACCTTAAAGGGTTATTGCACAGTGGTTTTTGTTGCACATTTACAAAATATTTGCAGTGACATTGCATTGCTTCTTAATTCATAGTTGCAGTCAGTGTTTGAAGTATAACTTTGAGTTGTTGAGAAATTGTTGAATACTTCTATGATGTGAGTCATTTTTGCTTGCTGGTCAGACGACCCAGTCTACACCTTGAGGTCCTCCATAATTTAAATAGCAGAGTTTGTTCTTTGGGAATTCCATAATTGGAAGTTCAAAAGAAAAGGTCTTTGAAGTCATTTGCAGTAAGTTGAATGAAATTATAAACGTGTTCAGTATCGGTTGAACCCGACAACCTTAATTTCTTAAGCCTGAATTTTTGAGAAAAATGGATAAAATCAATGATGCATTAGAGTTGTTGAATAACCTCATTCATTCCACTATTCATGATATGGTAAAAATGAGAAAGAATGCTCTTTTTAATATTCAAGTTTTCTTGCAAGATGCACAAGACAAGATTGAGTTTTACAGTTAGAGTCTCAGCTTCAGCAAGATGAAATTCAGCAAAAGAGTCATCATTTTGAGCCTGTTTCTGTTCAGAAAATTGAGAAGGACTCTCATCAGCAACAAGAATATAAAGTTGCAGTTGATTCACATTCAGTTCCTTGTACAAGAGCATATTTACATGCAGATGAAGCACTTGAGTCTGCACTTCCCAAGCCCGTCATTAGACCTTGGGAACATCTTGTCCACAACAAGCACAGAACAGGTCTTGGATATGACAAGGAGTTGTCCTTTCATATTCTGGACTACTCCAAGCCCATCAAATTTTAGAGTGTCAGATTTCTTTATGACAGTTCACCTGCAGTTGTTCCAGATCCTTCTCCACTTCCACACAACAACAACAAATTGTAAAATGCCAACACTGTGATCGCGTTGGCCATATGAAAGATCATTGTTTTGATCTTCACCCATGCAAGCACTATGGTCGGCACACCCATTCTTCACACAGATGCTTCAGAAATAAGTCTCCTACAAGAACAAAGATTCATCCTTGATGGATCGCTTCTTAGCAAAGGGAATCAACAACCAAGAAGATGTTTAAGTCGCATGTCAGAACTTGTTCTAGAATATTGAACAATCTTGCAGCTGAGTTTTCACCATCATCTCACCTTGTACCTAATAGGGGGGGAAATGGTGGTCATCTACAAGCTTCAAAGTCATATCAAGCGAGCCTAAGCCACAATCTCTCATTGCAACTTCAGAGTTGTAGCCAGAGACACAACAGTTCAAGCGAGCCTGAGCCACAACCTTTCGTTCCAGATTCAAAGTTGTAACCAGAGACATAGATGCCCATGACCATGCCTTTGGTTGGTGGAAAGCCTTAAACCATCCATGTGAGGTTGATATTCCTCCTGTTTCAAAACACTTCCTCTAGTAGAAGACTTTAGCTTCTTTCCAGTTTTGGTTGAGTTCCAAGAAATTCATTAAGCATTCCAGTGTTGGTGGTCATACTTAAACCATCACAGGTTGTAGACTTCCCTTCTTTTAGGTTCAAGGTTTCCCTCTTCAAATATGAGGGACACTTCCTCTAGCATAAGCCCTCATCTTCTTGCCAGTTTTGGAAGAGTTCCGGGAACTGTAATAAGTGTTGCGTTCCAGTGTTGGTGGTCCTCCTTAAACCACCTCTTTATGTCAACATTTTAGAGAGCTTATTCAGCCTAAGTTCTCCCATGCATACTTTGCATATTTGTATTACAAATCTCTTCTTGGACTCACACATACCCCTTCGAATTAAGGGGGGAAATGTTGAACACCCAATCCTCTATGGGTAGCTGTGGAAGGCAAAGAGTCATAAAGGAGTCCAAGTGACCTTGGAAGATGAATCCAAGAGCCACACCACTGTATTATAAATGTACATCTATGGTGAATAATATCAGTATCTCATGCTTATCTTTCTATGTGTGTGTTTAGTTTCTCCATACACCATGTGTGTGTTTAACGATTTGGACCTAGCCAAGATACAAGTAATTAAGAATTTCCCAGCCCCAACCATTCTTACAGATCTCTAGAGCTTTCTGGGTCTTTCCAACTTCTACCACAGGTTCGTGTTGGTCTTCTCTCATATCACTTGACCTTTGAGTCAAGTCACCAAGGGATGGGTGAAAGCAAGGTTAATTTTTTCTAAATCCTAACAGAAAGTGTTCGCTGAGTTGAAGAGTCGACTTTGCTCTCCACTAGTGCTCACATTAACAGACCTGCAACAAAAATTTGAGATCGATACAAATTCCTCTGACTATGCTATTGGTGTGGTTCTTACTCAGCAGGGGCATCCAGTGGCATATCAGAGTGAGACACTTTCATACACAGTCTGAAAGTATCCCACCTACGAAAAAGATATGTATTCCATTATGTAGGCCTACTGACAATGGAAGCATTACATTCTGGGGAAGGAAATGGTCATCCACACAGACCACCGATCCTTATAGTTCATACAAACACAAGGGAAGTTGCAGAACAATCACCATCGGAAATGGTCGACATACCTACAACAATTCCATCTAAACATTCAGTATAGGAAGGGCAACACCAACAATGTTGCAAATTGCCTCAGCCAAACTCTATTCATGGTGTTGACCACTATGCTCAACTCTTGCAGTTATGAGACTTCGAGGTGGCCAAATATCTACAACAATGATCCAGACTTTGACAACACATACCAGATGCACCTGGAAGGAAAGAAAGTTCCAAATTATCACCTATAGCATGAAATGTTATGCCATTTGGGACACCTTTGTGTTCCTTGAAGCAAGTGTGCCAAGATTATTTGGGAAGCACACTAAAAATGGGTCACTATACATTTCAACATAGAGAAATAGTGGCAGTACTGCAGAAGTATTATTATTGTTCGAACCTTCGACACGATGTTGGGAAGTACATCAGATCATGCACTACTTGTGCGATTTCCAAACCGACCATCAAGAAGCATGGCCTATATACTCCTCTGCCTACTCCTAGTTCACTTTGGGAATCCATCTTCATGGATTACATGTCTAGCCTTCCTTCTACTAAGCATGACAATGACTGTGTTTTCGTGGTTGTCGACATATTATCTAAGATGGGCATTCTTGTGGCTTGCAAGAAGTGTATCACAACAAAATCCACTTCTAAAATATTCTTTAAAAGAGTGTAGGTGCACTTTGGGATCCCACGGTCCATTATCTCAGATCAGGACAACAAGTTCCTAAGTACATTTTGGTCAAGTCTTTGGTCGATGTTGGATACCTAGATCACTACGTCCATGATTTTCCACCCCAAATTGGTGGCCAAAAAGAGGTTGTCAACATGATTATTGTGCACATTCTCTGCATGTACAACTCAAAGCATCCTCGTACATGGGATGCAAGCATTCCCTATGTCCAACATAGCTACAACCGAGCTCTCCATAGCTTAAGTGGCCACATCTCCTCTTAGGTGGGATTGGGATTCCAGCCACTATGCCCCATTCATGTGGCCATAGCATTTGCAGTTACTCAGAAAGGTTCATCTCATGTCCAATCCAAAGTTAATAGGGAAAATAACTTCATTGAGCGCATTCAGCACATCCTCTAGTAGGTCCATGACATATTGGAGAGATACAATGGCAAGTACAAGCAATGTGTTAGATATGGCCCAAATTGGTCCTTTTTTGGAGAAAATAATCCACAACTTGAGGAGCAAAGTGCATGAAACTATGGATTTTGTTCTACCGCGCGGTTTTTAGGGGATTCAGGTCGAGTTGAAGCCCCTCACTTTGTAATGGGTAAAGGGTTTTAGCATATTATTTTTTCCACCCATGGTATGTGGAACATGGTTTTGTATGATGTAAATGTTATATAAATAAATGCAAGTCTTTTCTGGAGTCATATGGAATGTAATAGTTGACGAGCAGAAGCACTTGATACATTTTTTAGTCTGTTTTGGGTCTTAGGTGGAGGATCTACAGTTGTGTGTGTGGAGGCCTTCAAGAGTCTGCATATTTGTGCACATACCACCTATAGCTGTGTGCGCAGGTCAGAGAAGTTGTATGTACTAAAGAGACTTATCATAATAATAAAAAAAGAGTTTTAAAGGAATCCATGTGTTTATTCATTGTATTTTATTATTATCTACATTGCGAAGTGGCTTATATGCTTTATATTGTGTTTTAATAATAAAGGCATAGTGCACATAAGGAATGATTGATGAATAAAGTATAAACTATTAAAGTAGATAGATACATTAACATAGTTCTGAATAAGCGTAAGGAAGAAGTTTAGTGGTAGATCCACATTCCATTGTCCCTCTGGATGTAGAAACCTATTTTTGACATCCCATAATATTGCTTTGGGTGAGACTGCAATTTGCATTGTAGCTTATTGCCGAAAGGGTCGGTAATAAAGGGTTTTGTTGGTGTGTAGCTAACTCCACATCTGGGTCAAGATCGCTCCGAGCCAACAAATGGTTTTTTTGTCGAGACCAGGATATGATTAAGGGATATGTGGACGTGGCATCCAACAAGGAAGGAAATACAAGTTTGGGTAGATTTGAAAGAGTGAGAGTTCATAGTTCAAGAAAACACTGAAGCTTGGTTGCAAATGTATATTTTCAGAGAACAACATGAGATTTTCATCGTGGTATTTTCTAATGAACTGCATGAATGGTTATCAAGGTTGACTAAGAACATGACTTGATTTAAGAATGACGAGCCTAATGCGTAGAGCCTTGAACTGTTACAATGACTCAAGGAGATTGATAACAACATATCAAGATTTTTTAATTTCTGGATTGACAATATTTTGAGAGGATTTATTAGTGAGTTTGTGATAGACACATATAAGTGTGTTTGTATGCAGGTGAAATATGTGGATAAATCACTACCATTGGGCATATGGATTCAGTGTAATGAAACTCAATGACACAGGAACTCTTCTTATGGAAGCTGAGACATATATATGTTTTGATGAAAATATAACATACACTCATACACGTCAGTCTAATGTTTGAAGGAAGTTAGAGCATGATATACATGAATTCTAGGTAATCAAACATCAGAGTACTCAAGATAAAATAGCATAATACATAAGACAAATTCTCATGAAAACATCAATTTGTCTCAGGTGAAGAAAAGCCAATAGCCATTGTATATTATTGATAAGAAGGTTTTTACAATAGTAGTTATGTAGTCAACATCATTCAGCGTTATATTCTTCGATAATATACCTATTAATAGGCTTATACATATTTACATTGGGTATATCAACAAGGCTAGACCTTCAAGTCCCTTTGATGACACCTAATCTAAAAATAAGAAAATTACATGGAGATAAAACTGACAACTACTAATTTTAGGACTTAGAAACCTAATAGGAATCTATAACATATTTATTACATCAACAAAATTTAAGACTGCATATTTACATCGAGAAAAGTCATGTGCATGGGTGGCACTGACCATGACCAAAAAATAATTTCTCCCACCAAGTTAGAAGACTTGTCTTCCTACTTTCTAGGAGGTGGTGTCATGATGGTTTATGAGTGTCTTCATGGTGAGGTGGTAAACTGAAAAGCTTTGTCAAATACCATGCCTCCACTAAAACATTCCTCTGATATCTTCTGACCTTTCCACGTGGCTGGATTATCCCAAATAGACCATCAAAATTTGAAAATCCTCTAAAACCTTCTTCGCTGCAAAAATAGGGGACTTAAGGAAAGTTCAAAGCGAAATTATGTAGCATTTTGACTTTGACCATCTCTGTCACCTGTTTTCTCCCTTCTGATTTGAGGATTTTTATTAAGTCAAAATAGCTAAAGACCAACATTTATCTGCCTCCTTTCGGAAAACACTTGTGATTTATAACAAAAAGACACTTACAAGGAGGTCATAGCGATTTCTGTGCTTCAAGCCTTATATATGCTATGAACTTGCCTAATTTGCAGTAGACTTGAAAATATTTATTCCCTTCTTCAAAATTTTCCTATGGCTTTGAAATTGATGATTCAAAATGATGCAAAAATATCAAAGAAGGTAATTTATCCACTTTTCAAGATTTAGAAGCTTCACCTTTGGCAGCAGGGGCTTCAGTCTCCACAGGTTCATCTATGACTATTATCTTTAAGACTTTTCTCTTGAGCTCTGATTGTATCATCTCCATCTCCATCTGAAGTTTCTTTCTCTCTGAATGGAACCAAATATTTCTCTTCCTTATATGTTTCATTACCTTGCATAGGGGAAGGGTTCTTTTCAAAAATTTCTTGGCATTAGTCAAAAACTCATCATAGTGATTTATTTGCTCATTTACCTTCTCTTTGAATTCCTCCATCATTTTTCTATTGGCTTCCTCTAATTCCAACTTGGTTTCAATCACTTCCCCCTGGCTTCTCTTAACTGCTCATTTAACAACTGTGCTTCAGTTTTTTCAACAACTTTATCTTTACCTTTCCTCTGCACAATCATCTCTTCTTTTGCTAGAGACAAATCAGTGATGTCCTCTTCCATGTGATGCTTGCCTTTTTCTATAATTTAATTCTTTTTACTAGCCATGACACCTTTGGCAATTTACAGCCTACTTAGTGATTTTCTTTCTTGGAACATAGACCCTGCATCTTCTCCTAAGAAATCAAGTTTTTTGGCAATAATACCCTTTTTTTTCTTCTTGCTTCCTTTCATATCTATATATTTGACCACTAGAGTCTCTTCTATGTTTATAGCTTGAATAATATCCTCAAGATTTCATTTACTAAATGTTTGAATTCTTGTTATCATTCCATGACTATTCTTGCTGGTCTTTGGCTTGCTACTTGGAGGTGTAGGTTGCGGAAATTCTATTTCTGGTGCATGTTCTACTTCAACATCCATGGGCTCTACATTGGGTTCCATTTCCTCCTCATTTACACACTCTATTTGAGCTATAGGTTTATCACTCTTTCTTGAAGGAGTATCTTTTCATTTTAGTGTCTTGTTGGGTGTTAAAGTATTCATAACCACTAAGAAACAGTAATGTAGCCCAGTCTCTGTTGAGCTTTTTCAACTCCTCCAACATCAGTAGCTTAATCAACCCATGATGAAAAATTGAAGACTCACTGCCTTCTAGCCTAGCTTAAACTTTGTCTGACATCTTGCCTAGGCTCCTAAATAAGAAAAATGGAAGCTCTAAATATTGCTTACGAAGAAAATGTGGCAAGAGCGTAAAATGATATGATAAACCATATGGAACCTCCCTTCACATGTGAAGTATTTTTTAATTACAAGCAGTAGTTTGGAGTAGTTTTCTTTAAGGAATCTCCTTAGGATTTGAGATGTCATATCTACTCCAATATGTTCAGGTTTCATGAATTCGTCATAGTTCTGTAATTTGAACTTAGTGTTTTTGAACCACTCTTCCCCCATCCTCGGAATCTCTGTGGATTAGGCAATTGTTTCAGGTGACACCACAAAACTTAGCACACCCACCTTTGATGTAGTACCCATGAAATTCACTGCAAATTCTTTTGAAACCTGGGCATGAAAACCTTGTAATTTATAGTTGAACCTCATGCATTCAACACTGCTGAAGGCTTATAAAAAAATGGGGTCTTCATTAAGAAATTTTAGATCCATGGGCTCATACCCTACACACAAGTCCCCTTTATTATTCTTCTTCTGCATGGCCATCTCCCTTAACACTGCACTGGCCTCTTGATACTATGACACCTGCAAAAAAAATAATTTCACAACAAGCAGCTTGCAAACAAAGTTGTACTTCTCAAGGGTGACAACAACAACTACACACAAAGGTAGAAAGAAAGATGACAGATAGCAACTTTGAAGGTGAATTTAAAAGGTGAATTTCGAATATGGGAGGGATAATGACAAATGAGAGGGGTTAAGTGAAATGATGAGTGATCACTTATGATTATGCATGTTGGATGACTCTTCTAATTGATCATGTGACCTCAGATTGACCTTGAACCTCTAAAGACTCGACACCTCACCATTTCCTTTATCGGTGCCAACAAACATGATTTCATAGTGGTTTCTATTATAATTCTGGTAGATTCACTATCGGCTCGCCAGGTGAGTCCGTAGTGAAAACAACCTATTTTTAGTTATATTCGTTGTAGGCTCAGGAAAAGACAAACAGGTGGCCACTACCAAATTTTAAACCAATGCATGGAGACCTTTGGTGGATTTTGATAGTTTTGATCATGATGACATGACAAGTGGAACTCTCTAAACTGAGGATAATGACCCATTCATAAAATTTCATCAAGTTCATAAATTAATTTGACAAGATAATGAAACCTATGCTAAATGACTCTACTAATAAAAATGGAATTTCATTTGTGATAACACTAAGAAGGCCCATCCTCAACCTTGTTGTGCTAATAAAACTTGATATTAAAAATGTTAATATTATTAATATATTTTATAACGGCTAGTTTGACTTTCTACTCATTATTAGATTCTTTAATTATAACATAATAATATTTTAAATTTATATATTAAATAAAATTAATTTTTTTATTAAAAAATTTCCTTCCTAGTCAACATAGTTGTTTTTCCAAAAACTATTTGGCATTCTCTACATCTATATATGCTTAATGGGTCGATCTTATCTCTCATTTTATCGTGAAGATGAACCATATTAGTTGGTTCCAAAAGCTTAAACAATTTTTTGTCTAATATGATAACAACCTAAAAATATCTAAAAATTAATATAATAAAAAAAAAAACATAAATTAAAATATATATGGTGTCCAATTGTTGATGTTCATATATATGGTGTCATAGTCCCCAACACTAATTGATCTAGGGGATTCCATCAATATCATGACCACAGAAACTGTGTTGAAACTTAATCTCCAAGCGACTTTGAGGAAAACCAAAACAATTTTGCAACTTGCAGATCGGTCCACAGTAACCCTGGAAGGAATTGTTGAGGATGTTATGGTTACCATTGAATCTTGGGAGTATCCTACATATTTCTTAGTCCTACAACCAAAAACCAAGTTTAATGGTTATCCCCTCATCTAAGGGAGACCTTGGTTAGCCACTACAAATGCTTATATTAGTTGTTAGGCCAGAAACATGACTATAAAAAATGGGCCTTTGTCTAAATGACTAGTGTTATATCCTCTAGCCCATCCTTCCATTGATCATGGTCTCCCAATATGGTTGGAGGATGAAGAATATGAGTTATATAACACTACCCCTATGTGTGCTGTAGATGCTATTCTTAGAGGGGGGCAACTTGATGAGGATCAACTCATCAAACATGACATTCAAAACCAATCCTCCACTAACATTCCTCTCGAAACCTTATTCAAATAGTCTAAGAGCCAACCTTGGATGGAAGTGCACTCAGTTGAGTCAACCTCTAAAACGACCAAGGTTATTGATTTTAACCCATCCATGTCTCTGAAAATGAACCCGAACCTCTTGAATGAGGAAGAGAAGCATTTGTGACAGCTTTTGAAGGAGAATCTAGATGCATTTTCTCGGGATTACAAAGACAAGAAAGGGGTGCATCCTTCAGTGTTAAACCATCATATTTACATTAAAGGAGGATGAAATCATGTGAGACAACCCCAAAGAAGGATGAAACTGCCTCTAAAGTACATAGTCAAAGAAGAGTTGCATAAAACATTGGATGCAGGATTCATATATCCTATTTCTGACAGTGAGTGGGTATCTCCTCTTGTCTTCGTCCCAAAGAAGAATGGGAAGTGGCAAATTTTTGTTGATTATCGAGAAATTAACAAAGCAACCAAGAAAGACCATTTCCCTTTTCCCTTTATAGACCAAGTCCTCGATGTCCTTGTGGGGAAGAAGTTATTTTCCTTCTTAGATGGGTTTAGTGGGTGCAATAAGATTCAAATCAGCCTTGAAGACGAGGATAAGGCTACTTTCACCTTCCCTTGGGGTACCTTTTCTTATAGAGTCCTACCCTTTTGGTTGTGCAATGCCAAACTACCTTCCAAAGACTTATCTTGAGCATATTTTCTGAGTTTTTCCATGACTCTGTCGAAATATACATGGATGATTTCACACCATATGGGGATGACTTCCTGGAAGCTCTCTCCAATTTGGGTAAAGTACTAAGAAGGTGCATTGAGATACATCTCACCTTGAACCTAGAAAAGTGTGAATTCCTAAAGAAAGAAGGGTTTGTGTTAGGACACTTCATATCTCAAGCAGGAATACAGGTATACTCAAACAAAATCACTATCATCAAAAGGGTACCTACTCCTCAAAATAAGAATATGTCAGAAGTTTCTTAGGCTTAGCTGGTTACTATAGAAGGTTCATCAAATATTTCAGCAAGATGGCCTCACCATTTTAGGGTTATTGGCCAAAGATTCTGAGTTTATTTGGTACAGTCCTTGTGAAGAGGCTTTTGAGCTCATTAAGGAAAAGTTGACTACTACCCCCATCCTCCGAGGTCCAAACTAGACTCTGCCTTTCCACATCCACATTGATGCATCTGACAAAGTTGTCGGGGTAGCATTAGGAAAATTAGAGGAAAAAATTCCTTATTCCATTTATTTTATCAGTAAGAACATGTCCAAGGCCGAACTGAATTATATTTTTACTGAGAAGGAGATGTTAGCCATTGTCCATGCATTGCACAAATTCAGGCATTATGTAACTGGATATCAGACCTTTGTTCACACTGACCATGCAGCCATCAAGTATTTAATGAACAAACCAGATGTGAATTCTAGGATAATTAGGTGGTTGTTACTTTTGGAACAATTTGATTTCACTATTATTGATAAACATGGAAAGGAGAATTTTGCTGCAGATTTTTTGTCCAGGTTAGCTCTCCCTGCAGGAGAAGAAGTAATGGTGGATGACCAGCTGCCAGATGAATACCTATTTACTATATCATCACTATCACCATGGTTTTCTGATATAGCTAACTACTTAGCTGCTGGGAGACTCCCTCCTAATATTTCATTCATGGAGAGGAGCATAATCATCAAAAAAAAGCACCCCTTTCACATGGATTGGGGGATACCTTTTCAAGCTAGTCCCTGATCAAATCCTAAGGAGATGTGTGAGGGAGGAAGAATTTTTTTATATCCTCTTTGCATGTCATGATAGCCCATGTGGAGGCCACTTTGATGTAAAGAGAACTAATTACAAAGCTTTACATGTAGGATACTATTGGCCTACGCTTCACCAAGATTCCAGAAGATACACCAGCATGTGTGGTCAGTGCCAAAGGAATCCCCTTGCTTGTCAATGGTAAAACACTTAAAATTTACAAGAAGCCTTTGTCAAAGGAAGAGTTAATAAATTCAATAAGCAAAGAGGTGTATTTGATGGGAAACTCCATATTTTTCCACACCTCCTAAACAAATAAATAAATAAATAAAATAAA
Source organism: Pinus albicaulis (assembly GCA_034641835.2). Lineage (NCBI taxonomy): Eukaryota > Viridiplantae > Streptophyta > Pinopsida > Pinales > Pinaceae > Pinus > Pinus albicaulis. The sequence continues at coordinate 1,456,994,697 of CM076580.1, read as the reverse complement.
AAATAAAGTTCTATGGGTGAAAACCTCTCTAAGGCACCCAAGGCAAGCTTGTGGGCTTAAAACTGTGATAGAGGCAGCCCAGTTGCTCAAAAAAAAAAAGAAAAGAGAAAAAAGGCAATAAAGATCCAAGGGTGAAAAACTCTCTGAGGCACCCAAGGAAATTCTGTGGGTTGAGAGCCTCCATGGAGGAAACCCACTTACTTTCAAAGCGGAAACAATAAACCAATTTTTTTTTATTTTTTTTTACATTTACATCTCTTTGTTTTCTGTTTTTGTTGTTTTACAGGTTATTAATGGTTTCTGGAAACACAAGGAAGAATTCATCTTATTTTCCTTTCTTCTCTTTTACCATCCATCACATCATTCACTCCATTCATTTTTATAACTTCCTCCATCACCTCCATGCACCACATTCCTCCATTCCTGAGCAGAATGTAGCAAGGAAAGAAAAACATAGACTGCTACAGACATTAGGGAATTACTATAGCGTAGAAATCTATTCTCGAACAACAAGAAAAATAAGGGACGAGCTCATGAAGCAGACCCTAGGAAAGACAAGAGTACCACCCATGGCATCTAGAGCACCCCCCACGCAACATCTTCATCGGGGAGGAACATCAAGGAAAGATCAGCAGCTCATTGAGAAAGTTGTTCATTTAGCGAGCTACTCACTCATAGAACAAAAAATAGTGAAGAATGCAACATCTATAAGGCTTGTCTCCTCAATCCAGCTCCTACAAATGCCTTGGAAATGACAGGTAAACTCAGCTATAGCTTCTCACCCCTTGCTATGCATCCATAATAGCCAGAAATAATTAAATTTGTAGACTTAGAGTTCAAGGGGCAGAAAGGTGGCCAGTTAGCTTGGCCACCATCGTGAAGTATGACTAGGGAGTACTACAAAGTCACACCATTTGGGCATGAAAAAGAAAACTATTTATATCAAGTGGAGTAGATGATAACGAGGGGTGGAATCATGTAGTCCATCATGAATTAACACGGAGAAGGAAACAACCGTCTCTAACGAAAACTGGAGATGAACCCGAGTTACATAAGAACTCCATAATTAGCTGCGTGGTCTAATAATAAAGAGGGCTCATCTCATCCAAATGATTAAATTGAAAAATATTAAATGCAGAGAGATTGATGGAAGCCCGCAGTGCTTAGAGAAGAAAGAGAAGAAGAGCCAAAAGAATAAGAAGAACCAAAAAAGGAAGAAGAATCAGAAGAAGAGAAAAAAACTAGAAGAAGAACCATAAGAGAAACAAGAAGAACTAGAAGAAAAGGAGGAAGGGACAAAAGGCAAGGGAAAAACATAATAGATATCCATAGAAGTCATAGAGATAGCAAAAAATGGGCAAGAAACAGACTTACAACACAACACCACATCCCCTGAATACAAAGAAGTAGTTTCCACCGTAGCTCCTCTGAGTGCAAAGAGAAAAAGGCAGACCACTATGTATTTCAGAGCTGACAAGAGTTAGAGAGAGCCAGAAACTCCTCCCATGAGCCCGATTATCATTGAAGAATCACCAAGGGAGGAGGAAAGAATCAAAGAAATAGTTTTGAAAGAGCAGCTACAGAAGGCACAGGTAGAGAATGTAGCACTGAAGGAGAAATTACATCAAAAAGGACAACAAGTAGCCACCATGGCAGACTTATGCATAGAAGCCCTTTAGCACATATTCCCTTCTGACTCATATGCTATGTACCTCAAGGAGAAATGGCTTCTATTTCAAATCAAAACTCTAGCCTCCCATGGATCACTATTTTTCCAAGGTTGTAGGACTACTTTTCCAAGGTTGTAGGCAATTTATGAATTTCTAAAATCAAGCTAACATGGCTGATTAGGAAAAGATGAAATATTTTTATGTGCATAACCTTGTGCTGACAAATCTAGATATTTGGGACCCCAATCCTACATTGGGGGATATGCAGTTGATGGCTCTAGTATATTGGATGGTGAATGATGACACTAAAGCAAACTAGATATGGAGGGTCACGAGAAGAATAAATAGGTAACCCTTATATATTAGACCAGAATTTTTCAACCCAAGAGGAGTCATCCTTCACCGTTGAGAGATTGAAAGGGACCCTGCACTAGATCAAAGCTACCTTCAGACTCAAACCTAGGTGATAGGCCACTTTGATGATGTTTCTAGGAAGATAGAATATGAGTGCATTATGGCCAGCCAGAGGAGATGGAACAACCTCCCTCATAGCCTTAAGAACAGGGAATCATACTCCAGAAAGACTGAGGGGTGCATTGGAAAGGGCACCATTATACAAGAGGGCCATGCAGGCCAAAAATATCCAATGGTTGGGAATAAAGCTCAACCCACCTTTTCTGTTGGGGTTGAATGATGAAAAGGGCCCAGATGCACAAGATAGAAAATGGGAGAATGCAAAAAAGAATGATTGTTTTTATCCCCTTGGGGAAATGCCCACACTTCTTCCTCAGGAAATAAGGGGGTCTATCAAAGCCTTGAAGGAAATGCAGGAGGAGGATTAGTTGTTCAGAGGATGAGTAACCATTCAGTAGCAGGGTGATGATGAGCTCCATCATTAGACATATTTAGAGGGGTTAATGGTCACCTTTTTGCCTTCTTAGATCTTTTTTTCTTGCATTTTTATTATTATTTGGTTTTATGATGTTAGTATAGGTGGTGATTAAGGCTAACATACTATGAGTGCCTAATATGAGGTTGAGTGCAGAAAATCATGATTTATTAAGCATTTGTATAGGGATTTTATCATAAAGACTTGGAGGAGACAACAAGGAGAAATTATAGGAGGATTGTCCACCCTCCTTAACTCTCAAAGGAAACCAAAGGATCCTAAAGATTCTCTCCAGCAATTTGAATTCCAAAGGAAGCCAAAGGATCCCCAAGGATTCTCTCCAGAAATTGAAATTCCAGAGACAACCAAGCACTCAATCTTTGTTAACTTGGAGTCATGTGGACTCAATCACTATTTTCTACGTAGTTGTTGGTAGCTTCCTGGTAGAATAAATAGAGCAGAGCTAGAGCTAGGAAGAGTTAGTCGATTCTAGTTGAAACTTTGTTGCAAGCTATTGAGCTTTTTATTATTTTACTTAGTGATCAAAACTTCAGAGATGTATGAGGTTATTCTTTTATGAAATGAGCAGACTGATTTCATTCGACTGATTTAAGTTTCAGAGAGCTAGGCTTGTGGGTTAGGGCCCAATCCATGTGCCTCAACTTCTCTGATGTTTTCATTATTTCCTTTCTGTCATTTTTCTAGTTTTGCATCTACCATTTAGTTAGATCTTCTTCTGATAGTTTCATTGTTGCTTAGTCTTTTATTTCAGTTTTTGTTGTATTTTTTCATTTTCTTGTGAGTAGCAAAATAGAGTATAAAACTCTAAAATCTGTGGATCTAGACTTCCCTTCTCATCTATTTCGATAGAGCTCGAGAAGGGTAAGTCTTCCCACAGACCAAATTTTTTTATTTCTGTTCACTATTTCCATCTCTTCGTTACGCCTCTAAACATTTCTTTTACACCTCCATTCCCTCCTGTTTTCCACTTATTTTAACTATTTCACCCACCTTTTTCCCCTAAAAGCACTTAAAACCTTCAGTCGCCTTATTCCTTTATTTCTATTGGTTACAGTCGCCTTACTTGTTTTAACATAAAAATGATGGAAAAACCATCGAAGTTGGCCTCTGCCTTTCCTCCTCAAAATCACCGCTATCGTACTTCACTCATCATCAATCATAGTTTTCATTTGGTTCTTTTTAAGACATACTTCTCTTTCGTCAATTGTGATATTGCGATATTGCATATCACAGGTCTCAACCTTTTCATATGTTGCATTGTTTCCCTCTTTCCTTCAAGACTTATCACTCATAATTCCGTTACCCTTACTAACGCAAAACACTTGAAAACCATTAGAATTATACCTCTACCCCTTTCTCCTAAAAAATCCCGCTCATCGTACCTCACTCAATCACAATTCACAAATAACTTGTGATCTTTGTTAACACTCTCTCATTCCAAGCGCGATTACAATATCCCTTTCTACTTCCCTTCTCTACTCCTTTATTAAAAATAGTCAAAAACATTAGAAACTGCATTTTTTTCCCTTTGGACTTACCATCGCTCCTCGTCATAGATCGCATCATTTTCCCGTTTCCTTTAAGACTTACTACTTCCACGCTGATTGTGATATTGCGATTACGCTTCGCCACTGGTCCTATCACCACATCACCCATTGCAACCACACTTCACACCTTTTCCTTGTTTCATTAATACTTACTGCTTTTTTCCTCCTGATTGCGATATTGTTATCACACTCCCCCACTATTACTCCCATCACGTCATGCATTCCAATCGAAAACCACAATTCTTTCCCTTTTCGCTAATACTTACCGCTCTTTTCCGGCCGATTGCAATATTGTTATCGCAACTTTTTCCTCCATGGCATCTCTGCCATTGGAATTTTCATTTCATTCTACTCGAAAGCTATTTCTGCACTATAATAAGGTTTTATAAGGATTAAACCCCCACTTTCCACTCCTAAGCCCTGTTTCATGTGTTAAGCCCTCCATTAGCCTCTTTAACCCTTTTCTTTCCTCCAAGATGAAAAACCAACACTTTTTCAATTAGGATTAAGTCATGGATAGCTTAGTTGCATGGTAGAAGCATGGTAGATAGATCGTAGGATAAATAGAGTGCATTTAGTCATTTGGCCAATTTAAGTGTGGTTTAGAATTAGTTTCCTTTCTGCCATTCATTTTCAACAAGTTCAATTAGTTTCATTTCTGTCATTTCTTTTCTACAAATTAAATTAGTTTCATTCTTGTCATTTCTTTTCAGCAATTTAGTTTAGTTTCCTTTCTATCATTTCCTTCCAGCAATTTACTTCCGAGTTGTTATCATAGTTTAAAAAATAACACTCTTTCGTAAAGTAGAAGAGGATGACATGAACATATTGCATCTGATATGTATATAGCACTGTCACCTCCAATTTTGTATGAACCTCGGGTTGATAAAGTAAAGTAGGGCAACCCCTATGAGTTGCAACACTCTTGGTGCAATAGCAGGGCTTACCAGTCGATCCACACTCAACTGCACCAAAATTTCTGGGTTCATCTCTGGATTAGGTTCAGGGTGGGATTCCCTTGTAGTTCTCGGAGCTTGGTATACTCACCCCCTCCTCATTGTATCTGTCAATCCCCTTATTTCTATTTTATATGCACAATTTCACACACCAAATGTTATTCATGTGACCCATATGGGTCCCAGCATGTGAAGTTGCTCTGATACCACTTGTAACATCTAATATAACTTAGGTAAAAAAAAATTACACATATTACTATGTACAACCGTTCTAATCACAACACCAATATTACTAAACTAAATTCTTTAATCATATATTATGATTTACCACATTATAAAGGCATTTCATAACCATGCCTTGATTATTGATACATGTTGGTAATGTGTCTTCTACATAGTAATCAAACCTATGGTTTAGACATGTTGACAACGCAACTTATGTATAGTAATAAAACCTTTGCTATGGTGAAATTATTGTTTTTCCTGGATATTGTATAGTAATAAAACCTTTGCTATGGTGAAATTATTGTCTTTCCTGGATATTTTGATTGATTATCTCTGCATTGGAATGAATGGCTTATCATTTAATATATGGAACATGGGTTTTACTCCGCATCTCTGCGACATTGATTAACATTGTCCTTCGAATCATTTTTTGACACCTGCGTTGATCTTCATTGTCTATTCATCCTTCGATCTACAACTATATATCGTTCTTGGAACATTAGGGTATAGTCCTTACCCTAAAATCCCTAACTTCTCTGGCATTTGAAAAACACTCCAAGAGTAATTCGAGCTCTAGAATATGTGTGTTCAAAGGTTTTTCTCCATCCTTCGTCTCAGCAAATGACGTGTGAGAAATTTTTGTTGATTGAATCATTACATTCTCTCTGTTGTGGATTATTCTTGCTAGGCTAACTCGCATCTTTGCATTTATGTCACAGCCTTATGGTTTAAATATTGTTTTCATGTTGTTGCGGAATTATGATTGCTAGCTTAATGTTTTACTGTGCATCTCTTCTGCAGTCTTGCATCTTTGGAAGAGGGTTCGAAAATTTAGGTTCAATGGCCTGGATTCACCATGGTGTTTTCATCTTTTCTGCTCAAGGGTTTAGATGTGCTCGAATGGCGCGGCCAAGACAGGTAAAAAAATGAAGTACAACTTTCACCCTCACCCCTTGATTGATAATTTTCAAGTTTTTGTTTTAGTCATGGAATTGTTCTCATGGTTTGTGTAATGAATCTTTCAGGCTCATGTTTATGAAATAAAATTTGGCTGCAACTATGAGGTATAAATTCTATTATGCATCCATTCTTAAAGTTTTATGTTAGGTTTATTCTCTAATATGGAAACCCCACGGTCTTCTAACCCTTTTTCCTTGTCTTTGCAGTTGACCACGAACCTTGAACTTCGCTAATGTGCAATGCTTAAGGTTTTGCATCCCACCACGACTAATGGCTACTGACCCTTCCTCTTGTAGGTACTTCTAGAAATTACTTAAGGGTGTTAGATGTTTCAATTTACAGTTCTAGTTAAGACCCATGTCTCTGCGTGAGGCTTTAAATTGTATCATTTTCGCATAAATAATATCATGAAGCCACAAAGGTTCATCCACTATGAATAATAATTTTCAGCCCTCGGTTGGCATACTGTTGAGTCGTCTCGGTGTATATATTTTGTCATGCAGTGAAATTTTAATATTATCTTTAATTTGTATGATCGAGACCAAAAATATCAGTACTATTTTTTTTTAAAGCTATGATACAGTATTACTTTAGAACCTCCTTCTGTTTGTCTTAGAGCTTGACAAGTTTGAGCAGTAAATGAATATTTTTTTATAATGATATCTTTATCATATTTTGGGTTTATGTCAAGAAGTTTCTTTGTTAAATATCTACATGCATTCACTCCTTGCTTATGGTTGTTCGTCCTTCCATTTGGAATTTTCCCTTCGTTTCCATGGTATACATGCAATTAAAATCTTAGTGTTTATCTATCTCATATATAGATTTTTCTTCATTTATTGTTTATTTTTCTTCGGTTTACCTATTTCTTACTAGATTCGCACAAGCAGTGTGCTTGCACTCAAGCCCACTCCCTTGTCAATGTAGTAGTTTTGTTTACATGTATATTAATAATGTTGCATGTATAGTTACTTCCTTCTATAAGTTATTTTCTTTTTCTATGTTTATAATTTTTCCATTTAAATGGTCTGGTATCTAATGTATATACTATTAACTCAGTGCCTTAGAATCATAGAGAAGCTCTCTTTTTGTTTCATTATGATTTATTTCATACATAGTATAATAGTAAATCTTCCAATTGTCCCTTCCATTCTTTAGTTCTAAATCTTCTTAGTGAATTTGTAATTTTCTATAGATTCAGCAATTTTATTTCTGTCTTCATTGCTTTGCATACCTTAAAAGAATTTATTTACACATGTAATTATTTTTCTTTCATTTTATAACCCACTTAAGGCATTCTATGAAAAACACAATCATACAATAATTAAATAAAGAAACATATCTTTGCCATATTCAATCCTTTTGGCTGCCCTGTAAAAGAAATATATAGATTTTTTAATCTATTACAGTTATGTTAAACATTTTTTGTTCTCCTTAACTCTGTGTTAAAATACTTATCTCACTTAAGCAAAGCTGATGGTAGCCTCCCAACCATGAGAGAGGAAATGACGTCCTCAACTCCCATCGTGCTCCTCACCGAAGTAGGATTTAATTAGCACTATTAGTGGAGTAGATCTCAAGACTTATGTCCAGTCTTTTCTCCAACTCACTCCAGCTTTAGGTTGCAGAGTTCCACTAGCTCCAGCTAGCTTTGGATCACTCTCACCTTCAAGCCTTGTGGTGTCAGTTTCCATTCTAGAGAACCTCTTTTCCTCACTGGGATTTCCTTTTTATCTTCAGAGGAAAAGGAACCTGTCTATAAATGTTTTTGTCTAACTACTCCTGAATCTTGGAAATCTTTACCATCTATTTATGGAAACAAACATAAATAATTGGTTATTTAAAAAGAAAATAAATCATGTTCATTACTGGATTAAGGTAATCTTACTCTTACTTAAAAAGTTAAATGTGTAATTTAGAAATAGTTTAAGAAATTAATCCACACAATAAATAATTCTTTATTCAAAAAATAAATAAATCATGTTCATTACTCTAGTAATCTTATTTTTACTTAAAAAGTTAAATGTGTAATTTAAAAATAGTTTAAGGAATTAATCCGAGTTTACATCTCTTAAGACACTCCTTGATGTGAAATAAGAGGTTCAATTCCCGACCTGATCAAAATGATATATTAAACATATTAAAAATATATTTCTCCCAAACTTTAACTTTTTATTTATATAATATCATAATTTTTATTTATAAATGATTTTTTAACTTGAAAAGAATAATCACAAATTTAAATTTTATACGAAACAAAAAATACCTAATATTTGTAATCCTTCTGCAATAACTTTGTTTAAGAAATTCACGTTAAGAATGCCGGAATAAGTGAATGAATCTCAATGAAAAGTCGAAATGATCGTAGTCGAAATGATAGCTTTATACATCTGTACCTATCTGGTGCTCACAAATTTAAATTTTATACGAAACAAAAAATACCTAATATTTGTAATCCTTCTGCAATAACTTTGTTTAAGAAATTCACGTTAAGAATGCCGGAATAAGTGAATGAATCTCAATGAAAAGTCGAAATGATCGTAGTCGAAATGATAGCTTTATACATCTGTACCTATCTGGTGCAACGTACTCCATAATAAAACCATATTATAAAACCATAAGAAGCAGAAGTCATTTATACAAGTAAGTTGTTAGATGAGGAGATTTGGATTTATATATAGGTGGGAGATTTCGGCCCACAAATTTTGTGATCAAATCCAAAACATGCTATGTAAACCTGAAAAAATCTCCAAAAAGCCATTTCTACCCTTGAAAAAAACAAAAGCTAACAACTTCGTCTCTTCAAACCCACCCTGACACGTTTCTCGCTCGTCAAAAGATCTTAGTTCCTGCAGGGGATTTATTATATTAAAGAGAGTATGCACACGTAGTCGCAGACCTAATAAATTATCAAATAAATTAGGCACATCTAGCTGCAGAAAACCTAACGTGCAATGGAACGATTAAATAAACAGTGTTCACACCGTGTTGCAGAAAACGTAACAGGTGGGGATTAGAATAATGGAGGATCATGCTTCATACATCACTTGAGTAAGAGGAAATTAAAAATAATGGGCCCACATAAGCATCTAACGCGAATTTTTCCCGGATATTCCGCAGGGTCGCTGGATGCCTCTGTCAATTCTGTGTAGCGTCGTCGAGCATTGGAGTTCTAGGGTTGACCATTGATGAGTTTCATGCCTTTAAAAACCCTAGCATACGCCCTGAAATTGTAGTAGCTGCAGATGCGGGATAAGCTCAGGATGAAGGAATCCGAATTTGAAATCTTTCTCTGATGGCATTATGAAGACATTTTGTGAGATGAGTGCTTTGTCCACAATCCTCCGATCTCTGGGATGCTAGGTGGTTTCCATGAATTTGAATCTGTTGTTGAAGTTATTTAATTTGGGGTTGAGCATTAGGTTTATCAGAATTTATGGTATTGATAGATGATATGTGGAATATGATTTATTTAAATGTTGATGAAATTCCAGACACCACAACTTTTCTTCTTGATGTTTCGAGATCCCAACATTGAATTTATGGAAATGTAAATTCAATGTTTTCCTTAAAAAAACCAGGTTTGTATAGACCTTGCAGCACGAAATGGGATCAGAGTTCAACGCAGGAATTTGGAGATGCTTTCTTCCAATTTTCTTCGCTTCAATGGGAATAGGTGGAATAGGGAAAAGCGAAGACAGAAGTCAAAGTATTTGGGCGAGTCTGTTTTCAACTCGTCTGCATATCAGAGCTTACAACAACCACCACCAACTGGTTTGTACTTGCATATTTAGCAATAGAATCGCGTTGTTGATGGTGTTGTATGAGAATACGGTGCTTGCAATTACGGAAAGAGATTTTATCCCCCTGTGTGGTTGCTGTTTAATAATTTTAAGCAGAGTACCAAAATTCAAAGATGATCACACAAATATTCAGAATGCAACTCCAATTTATGAAGCCTTCAGAAGAGAGGAAATGTTATAGATTGCGACGATCTATTTCGAATACTGCTTTTTAAGGGTTTCTCGTATTTTGGCTTTAGAATATCAGCCATCCATAAGTATGTTTTTTCACATATTTTTTTATAAATTGAGATTTTTTTTTAATTAGTAAAAATTAAAAAAAGTACAAAGTCAAAATTTATGTGATTACAATTCATAAATATGTAAGTATGTTTTGTTCACATATTTTTTTTATAAATTGAAATTTCTCTTTTCTTTTTATTACTAAAAATCTTCTACATAGTCAACATAATGAAGTAGATAGTTGACATAGTCAATATAGTTAACATAAAGAAGTAAATAGTTGACATAAACATTACATAGACAGAACCCATTAAAATAGTAAAAAAACAACTCATAAAAAAACATCATGTTAATAAGATTTGAACCAGAGTAAAAATATAATTAAACTCTTCCAACCACCTGAAAAGAAAGATATGTTTTGTTCACATTGCTATGGTAACTGTAATAAATGGGTATGATTTCAACTTATAGTGCACTTTTTCCTATATCACATTTGAATTCTTCTAATTGTATTATTACAATTTCTTTTGTTAATTGCATTAGCCTTTGCATCTATGTTAAGTCCATTTATTTTGGTCTACTATAAAGAAAAAACTAATGTTTTTTATTTAAAGTATGACAATGTTTATTTTTAAAAAATCTGAAAATGTTTGTTTTAAGAAATTAAAAGTTTGGTTTAATAAAAAATTATATAAGATGCAAAATTTTAGAAACCAAGTAAATTAATATATATTTTTTTAATTCTAAAAATATTAAACCAAAATTTTATAATATATAATTATTTTACAGTATAAACTTATTTACCTTAAAAATAACCACAAAAAATTATATAATTTTTTTATAAATTTAAACAGAAATATAACCAAATATTTTGACACTTACATATTGTGAAATACTGAGATTTAGGAATGAAAAAAAATCTAATCATGATCATTGGGGTCATTGCGGATGCAAATTACTGTCAATCATAAAAATAACATTTTAAATGCAATGTCAATCATAAAAATAACATTTTAAATGCAATGTTTTGGATAGGTGCAACTCTGTGCTCATCGGGATCCTCAAACCATAACCTTTATTTTTAATTTTTGGGTTTCTTTTTCCAGGTTTGGATGAAGGTTTTAGAAATTATTTGCCTTTGAAAATAGAAATTTGGGAAGCATATATTCATGCATCAGTTCCATACTTGTTTTACCTTAGTGTAATAGTCTGGATTTATTGGGGTTGTTGTTGATGCAAATTACTGTCAATCATAAAAATAGGTTCGAAATGGGCTCAGTGTTCCTTCGTAGCATCCGGTTTGTAGGAAAGTAGTTTCGTTACATGATAAGGAGCGGGTTGGAGGACCTTCCCTTTAGTGTAATAGGGAGTTTAGGGTTAGGTCTGTTGAGGCGCATACGACCCCGAATTAGATAGATTAGATTCAAGATCTTACGAAATTGACTACTTGGTTAGATTTCTCTTTCTCCTTTCTTTGTTTCTATCTTTCTCTTTCAATATAGAAATGATTCGTAATCTGTCATAAAAATAGCATTTTAAATGCAAGGTTTTGGATAGGTACATCCCTGGTTTTGGATAGGTACATCTCTGTGCTCATCGAGATCATCAAACCATAACCTTTGTTTTTGGGTTTCTTTTACCAGGTTTGGATGAAGGTTTTCAACAATTATATGCCTTTGAAATCAGAAATTTGGGAAGCATATATCCATGCAGCAGTTCCATAGTTGTTTTACCTTAGTGTAATGGTCTGGATTCATGATAGTTTTAGATATTGACCAAGTGAACTTCGGTCAATATCTCTCAGATTTGATTAGATATTTAGTAATATTTTATAAGATTATTTTATTAAATACATGTTGCAATAAATATCTTGCATATATTCTTTTAATTACTCCTATTATGATTATATGACGTAACTCTTATAAATCTTGAAAGTAGGTATTTAGTAAAATATTTAAAATTCAAACGATTTTCGAATTATGATAATTAAAATAGCTTATGAATTCTACTAACTCCATAAAATATTTAAAACCCATATCTTTTTCAAATCGTCAATACTCATAATTATAAGTCATGAATCCTGCTGAATTCATAAAATCGTCAATACTCATAATTAAAATAAGTCATGAATCCTGCTGAATTCATAAAATATTTAAAATCCATATAATTTCAAATCGTAAATCCTTGTATAAATAAGGAAATTATGGAGTTGGTAATTAAAATAAGTCATGAATCCTGCTGAATTCATAAAATATTTATAATCCATATAATTTCATATCGTAAATCCTTGTATAAATAAGGAAATAATTCATGAATTCTGCTGAATTCATAAGATATTTAAAATCTATATAATTTCAGTTCGTAAATCGTTGTATAAATAAGGAAATTATGATAGCAAAAATAACTCATGAATCATAATGACTTCATAGAAAAAATGGCGCATTAACATAATTTTTTATTTTATTATCACATACAATATTACATATTTAAGTTTGACATAAATTTTGTATCCTAGTTGCTTGAGACCTCGTTATGGCATTTTTATCATTATGAAATTTTATAGATTCTGTTGCATTAAGCTATATTTCCAATTGATCCTTTAAATCAAACTACAAGTTAATTGATCCTTTAAATTCAAATTACAAGATCAATTTGGTATATGTAATAAGTGAAGTACCAGTCATTATATTGACTTACTTTCATTTATCTAAATACATGACCCATTATTATGCTCTTCATTTATCAAAAAAAAACTCTTTAGATATTGAATGTACCATGAGCCAATCTTACAACATGTTCTTTATCTACATTCATCATCATTTGCTTATTCCATTTAATAATATAAATGTCCATTAACACATTTACGATATTAGTATAGATAAAAAAGATACAAAGATAAATAAGATACAAAGGAAAATAAGAGCGCAAATATCTCATCAAGAGAGCTTCCAAGTCTCTTGTTCTTTCGAGTTAATTATTGAGCTCGGTTCATAGGCACTGCTACTATGAGAGTAGCCGTAGGGAATGAGACTAGTGTTTCAATGTTTGAGGCATATGAAGATCAAGAATGTTGATGATCTATTTTAGGTTTCTAAAATCCACGGATGAATATCAATGTATGAGTAGATACATGTTGCATGAGAACATTCTAAAATGAAAAAACTTTGGTTGTGTAGTGGTTGTGCAAAATCCACTCAAAGAAAAGAAGTACAATAAAAGAAACTATAGCCATGAAACCAAGTGAAAAAAATTGTATTTACAATGGAAATATATATTTGAAATGAGAATGTACTAGAAAGATGAAACCTTAAAAAATAGAAAACAAGGAAACATGATACACACACTTCATAAATCTATACTAGAACTTTGAAAGAAAGTATTTAATTTTAAAGTTTTAACATTTTTATTTAGAATATAGCTACATATTTATGAATAAATTTTCAAGGAAAAAGAAACTCACGTTACAAAAAATACTACATCTCATGAAAATAATTTCATATATTGGGATCTTCATCACCAGTACCCCCTCCAAGTATTAACGTAATATAGAAAAATCCTTAACATGTCTAATTTAGATTTTTTTTAAGTGATGAATACTTTAGTCAATTCCACTAACATAAAGGTACATAGATGGCTTGATCCTCTTGATTAAATTATAATTCCATACCACCATATATGACATAATCCAACAATTTTGTAATCCCCTTGTTAAACACACAAATAATAGACAACAAGAGCATGTTAATCATTAAATACTTATTATTCACAACGATATATATTTATATACATTGTCTAATGACTATTGGTTTTAATATTCGAAGTGGTCTCTTTGACTCTAATGACTCTTCATATTCCACACCATAAACCTTTGTGGATTAGGTATCCAACATTCCCCCTTTGATCCGAGGTAGTATATATGAGTCTAAGAAGAGGGTTGTAATATAAATACGCAAAAAATGTATGCCAATAATTGATTGAATGTGCTCTATAAAATTATGGTATAATGTGGGAGAACTTGAGGTCTCAATCAGTGGTGGTTTAAGGATGACCACCAACATTGTAATGCTTAGTGCATTTCTTGGAATAATTCCAAACATAGCTAGAAGTTAAAGTATTCTGCTAGAGGAAGTGCTCCCTATTATTGTGAAAAGGGAGACCATTAAGGTCTCAACCTCATACAATTTATGTAGTTCTTGGAACGTTTCCAAATACGGCTAGAAGTTGAAGTATTTTGGTAGAGGAAGTGCTCCTTATTGTGGTAAAAAGGGAGACCATTGAGGTCTCAACTTGGAACACTTGATGTAGTTCCTAGAACATTTCCAAATCTCACTAGAATATGAAGTCTTCTACTAGAGGTAGTGTTTTGAAAAGGGAGACCATTGAGGTCTCAGCCTATGGTGGTTTAAGGAAGGCCACAAACTAAAGGCATGCTCATGGGAAATTTCTCCATCTCTGGCTACAAATATGAATATGGGTATGGTTGACACTGAATCTAGGCTTAGGAAATGGGCTCAAGCTCGCTTGATGTACCTTTGAAGGTTGTAGATGATCATCAATTCCCCCTTGTGAGACACAAGGTGATAATATGAGGAAATATCAACTGCAAAACATGTCAATAATCAAGAGAAAATTCTTTGGTATGACTGAATTATCTTCTTGGTTGTTGAAGTCGATTGCCAAGAAGTGATCAATCCAAGGTGAATCTTCATTCTTGCAAGGGGCTTGTTTTTTAAGCATTTGTTTGAATGATGAGTATTTTTATTACAATGCTCACATGAGTGAATATCAAAACCATGATCTTCCACATGGCCAAATATGTCACAATGTTGGCACCTGACAATCTCTTGTGGTTATGGAAGAGGAGAAAGTGAAATTGAGTGTCCTTGAAGAAACCCAACATTTTTTAACTAAATGGGATTGGAGTAGTTTTGAATATGAAAGGAAACCTCCTTGTCATATCCAAGACCAGTTCTATGCCTCTTGCTAATAAGCTCTTCACAATGTTTGATGATGGGATTGGGAATTGTTTCTGTATGTGCATGCAAGTATGCTCCTGAGATGGGCTCAATAGCCTAATCAATTTCTAGTTCTGATGGGAGTCAACTTCAGACTCAAAAAGGGGATTTTCTAAACAATAACAAGCTCAAAATGATGTCGTTTATGTTGCAAATCATCTTGCTAGAGTTGATATTCTACTTGTAAAAATTCAATTTGTCATGTGCATTTTGTAAACAAATTATTTTATCACATAGTGTTATTATTGATTTTTACCATCACATCAAGAGTGGAATTAATTAGGGTATCCAATAAATCAAATGAATCATCAAGTATGTACATCTTTCAATCTCAAAAATCAAACTTAACAAATAAAGAGTTCCACATTCAAGTTCTCAAGTAAAGTTTAAATAGATCTCTTCCCTTGAAGGTGAAATGGAGAGTGACATAAAAAATCCTTAAAAAAAAAACTAAGGAACATAAAGGCCTCAAAAGATTTTAATTAGAAATGCACCACTATCATATTAGAGGCAATTTGATTTTAAAACTTTAACATTGAATTTCCATGTAATAATGTGTAAGCCGATTGAAATCATTTAAAATTCAAAAGATATACAAGTGTGACTATGCACCAAATTGTTTTTTAATAATATAATTTACCTACCTTAAATGTGAATGGTGCCCAAGTGACCTAGAACTACATTAAATATTAAAAATAAAATTAATATATTATTTTATAGAATTTATAATATCGAGAATATTTTTAATGAAGGGTAAATTGTGGGTTGAGTGTGTTTTTAATAACATGTAACTAATTTATTTTTGATTAATTAGTCTGTGTGTGTGTTTATATATATATATATATATATATATATATATATATATATATATATATATATGATCATTTTGATAAATGTGACATTTATTTGGGTAATTTTGATAAAAGTAAAATAATATATTAAAAATTGTCTACATAACATTATTTTTTTATTTTTTCTTAGGTGGCTATTTTTCAGTTGAAATTTCTGCTAATTCATATTTATATAAGCTTATTTTAATATGGATTCAATTTATGAAGGAGATACCATTCTACAACAAAATATTCAATAAACACCTTCTACCAACTAAGAGGGAGATATCTATCACTTAGCTTATTAAAGTGAGAAATCCAAAGTTTCCAAACTCCACAACATATTAAAACATTTTTTTTATATGAAACCAAATGTAGAACTGAATGTTACCTCCTTAAAAAAAATGTGATTAATATGGATGCAACTTGACAAAGAATGCAATATTCCACAACTAGAATTTTATAGCATTGTATCTTCTCTTTCCAAGAGTAGCTATATGAATAGTTGAAAACTACATTGAGTAACCAAGTTACAACCAGAATATAACATGTACTTTCCTTCTATCTTGAGTAACAAAGAATATATGGGAGCCAATTTGCTTGGTACTCCCTTGCATACACAAGTCGGAAAATTACCTAACTAAATACAAAAGATCAAATGCACAAGAATTGCATACAATACCGCCGACTTGATTACTTTCTCATACAAAACTCCATCTATAGTGAAAAATAATATAAGTCATAACAGTGCTTTGTGGCTCATGCTTCTGTGGTGGAACTATGGACAAGAGAATTTTCTATGTTAGTATTATTCTTCCCCACACCATCGATTTAATTGTTGAGATACAAATATAGTTGCAACGTATTTGGGTTCAAAAATACACAACTGCAATTTTTTTCCTTAACAATAGGATCACCAACCTCATCATTCTCCAAGATTCGTTGTGAATTAGTAAGAAAATAAACTAAATATGATATGACTTATGCTATCACTCAAACTACTCAAAATGTAATCAACAAATGTGTGACCACTTCTCGACATCATTGAAGCATTGTGCTATTCATTCTATTGTGACAACCTAGAAATGAGTTGTTATCTCAATGTACCAAATATGTGGGAAAGTTCAATTATGATCAGTTTAATCACATGATAGTCCTTCATCCAATGTCACTTAAATTTTTAATAAGAAAACTCCAAAGTCCTTTTTTGTATTTCTCATTGCTTCAACAACATATTCGAGTTGTCATGTTCAGGTGATATCCTAGAGACCCTTAACAATAATTCAAGGACTAGGAGTTTCAATGTGTTGTATACATTGGTATTTATCTTTCACCATAACCAATGCACATTACTTGTATTACTCACAATGCATATTACTATTCAATGCAAACTTGAATGGAGACCTTCAATTACAGAGAATTAAATCACATACATTATAGAGAATCATCTAAGGGAAATGAATACAATATTTCCAACCAATGTGCAGTGTTGGTGAGCTACCACAGAGGCACACGATGTCATCTTACAAGTGAAGGTAGCTCAAAATACGGGAAATAAGGTTACTAGGAAATTATAGTAGATATTTTTGGCGGGGAAACTCAGAATTTGGGAGATAACAGTCACTTTTCTCGCTAACAGGATATAATGAGGTGCAGGGACAAGTGATAGGTTTTTTTTTTTTTTTATGGTAGTTTAGACTAATCCTAATCACCCATGGGTTTCGAACTGGTGACCTTGCAGACATATTTCCTTGATAGTGCACCCCATCACCCACTTCACTAAATCACGTGGGCTAAAAGGTAGTGGCCTTTGGCCTGGTTTAGTCTAACTACTCGCTCACCGAGCCACAACCTTGCTCAGGATAAAAAACGAGACCGGTCCATCATTACGAGCCTGACTTTACCACTCTATCACCACCAATGACCTTGGCAAGTGACAGATTTGGGTATGAGGGAGAGTGCCCATTTTTTCTAGTTTGGGATAATGGGAAGAGGTGCAGTACTAACATGCATAGAAAGGCCACAAAACTAGTGGCTCAAACTTGAGCAAGGAAGGAAATCGCCCACACTGATACCATTATAAACACACAAATACTAGACAACAAGAGTAAGGTAATCATTGAATGCTTATTATTCACAATGCTATACATTTATATGCGTTTTTTAATAACCCTTTTTTTTTCATATTCCAAGTGTTCTCTTGGACTATAATGGAAAAATAAAAATAAAAATCTTCGAATGAAAAAATAAGCCTTGGAACCAAGATGCCACTATGATGCAATGAAATCGCCCATGAAAATTTTGCAGACTATGTGAAGGAAAATAATAGTTACAAAAGGTGAAATAAAATAATAGTTATAGAAGGCATCAAATAAGATATCTCTTCCTTCCTACGTCACAAAAAGTAATCTACGCTCACACACCTATTTCTACAACCAATTAATCTCACATATGTCACATATTTTGGATCCTTTGGTAAGCAAGTTAAACCCGGAGACTAGATCTAATATCAAAATAAAATTAATGACATAAAAACTATATTTTTTATTTTAAATTATCACATACAATATCATATATCTTTACAACAAGTTAGGCTTAAGATAAATTGACTACCTTAGCCAACCTATCTAGTGAGTTGAAAAAATACCTCAACCACACCTAAAACTAGGAGATAACTTTAGGCTCCAACTAAATCTAATGTTACAAGAAACATCATATTATATGATGACTAATATCAAATATTAAGAACAAGATAAGGATGAGTTAGTATATCCAACACAATATATTGAAGTTAATTTCTTAGTGATTTATTGTTTCCCAACTTAGCATAACACAATTAAAATCCCATCAATTATTGTTAAAGAAAAAATATACTTAAATTAATATTTATATTATTTGGTATTGATAAAAATGGAAATATTGTATTTACTTATTCCTTTTTCAATATGATATGTAGCACTTCAATACTCCATCATTTAAATCATTAGCATTTGTTGGAATGATAGTTTGAGTTCCGAAATTCATGTTAGAAAATTATATATTACAGAGCAATGGAACACATAAAATATGCAGAAACACAAACACATAAATAAAATATAAAACAAGAGAGACACAAATATATGTGGTTCACCCAACTTGGGCTACGTCCACGGAAACATCTATTCCTTCCTTTCCGTTATCCAGCAAAATGAAGAGACACAACCTATAATATATCTGCTATAATATCCTTTACTCTCTCACACAGTCCCCCTTGCTATCTCTCGCTCAGAGTATACACCTCATACACAGACAATACAATACCCTCATACAATAGAGGGGTTGCCTTCTAGGGAAAAAACCCTAAATTAAACATAACTTCTATCATCAGATCATCTACCTAATGAATGGCCGAGTTTGACTATGAGATTACAATATTTTACAAGGAAATTCTACATATGTTTTTAGATTCAGGGGCACTGCCACTGAAAACCCCTGCTAGGGGGGCTCCAAAAGGTCATTGCCGCGCCCCCCCCCCCCCCCCCACCCCCCCAAAACCCCCTTGACAGTGATAAAATGACAAACAGTGTTCCTGCCCCGTTAAGAATAGGGGTCCAATGCGGCGATACATCTAAATAAAGAGGATAATTAGGCTCCACACCCAACAATTCATATAACATAAGTGTTTCAATTTGATATGAAGTATTTTAATGAATGGAATGACAATTTGAAGTGTAAAAATTGCATATCATAAGTGTTACATAATTTTTTTAGGGTACTAAACTTACTCATGTATTCAAAAACTCTTTTTGTTTTATAATTAAATTACTTCATATTTATATCAAATAGAAAATTGCATTGCCAATCATAAATTTCATATACTCTAGAAGCACTAAATTCTTCAACAATCACAAAATCTCATTACCACAAAAAACACCAGTACAACAATACCAAAACTCTATTACTACAACATAATATCACAAATTTATAGGAAAAACAAAAAAACAAAAATATAAAAAATCTATAATACATTTTTTAAATATTCAACTTAATATATAAAGAAATATCAGATTAAGTAATTTTAAAAATAGTAAATTCATGTTATCTTTGGATTATATGTTTATTAAAAATTATTACCCCAAAAATATTTGATTTCTGATATATTCCTAGTAAATACCTTAGTGGTATGTGAAGAGGAGGTGGGTTTGTGTACACAAGTCAAAGAACATTGAAAATGATTTTCAATAAAATACTTAGTTTAATTATTGAACTTTGAAATTTATGAACCAAGTCCCACATTTTCACAAGGGCTATAGATGTTATAGATGGTATATATGGTCAATTCACTTTGTAAAATACTTCATGGAAGGTTTCTGTGACTATCAATTGTGTTCAAATATACACATATTTCATGATAAAGTTATGGTTTACGAGTCATGACTACAATCAATTGTTGTGCCATATTTTTCTTCAATGTTATACTGTGAGAAAGCTCACACAAGTTTAAAATAAGAAGGTATAAATTAGCTATGCCAAAATGGGTGAATGGAAGTTGCACTTTATTTCATAAACTTCCTAGAATGATGGTAACAAAATTCATCCAGTATGCGGAAACTAAGTCCAGTTGTATATTAAGTCGTCTTCTTTATGTGATTATGTAGTAATTAAACAATAATAATAAATATTTCACACTACAAACTTGTTTACAAAAGTCATCTTCCCATGTAATATGACCTTTAATGGCTTCCAATGATTTCCATAACTTCCATTATATCACTAGTGAATGCAATGAATATATTAGTATGCTAAGATCTCATATATATAGGTTCTAGAGGAAAATACAATTTGACCCAAACACCTATATTTATGCACGTAAATATCGCTGTGCCTTGCAGGGATGATACAACATCTATGTGGAGGCATCATAATGTTGACTGAAACATTTTTTGGGAAAGCATGTTCAAGGGAAACTCACAAAACACTACCACTCATTTTAAGGATGGTACCCATGATAAAATATAATATTCAAGTCTTAAATTCAATACAACAATACTCATTAAAATATCAATCATGTTGTGAGACATTATCATGAATGAAGAGGATGTCATTTGGGGATCTTCGACAGGTCCAGTCCAATTCTTAAGATATATATATTTTTTATGTCTCTTCTTGATTATCATGAATTTCAATCTTTGGCCACCTTACACAAGGAAACCCTTGAAATAGTATCTTTTTCTTTTAGCTTAGTTAAAAAATAGTGAAATATTCTTGCACTTTGTGTGTGTTTTTGTGAGGGAGAGAGAGATGCCATAATACTCATTGCATAATTCATAAAGCTATGCACATTTTCCTTATATTTGATATAGATAAATTAGAATAGAACCATAAAGAAATAAACATTTCAACATTTATTCGTAGTGTGTATCTTGCGAGATTCGATAAAAGATAAATTATAAAAGCACAACTTATATTTTTTTGTTGAGAATTAATGCTATTCTATGCAAATAATTTTAAAAAAATCATGAATAAATTGAGAATAATAAATTACTTCTTGTTTGTTATTTTGTAGTTGTTTATAGCTTCAATGTAATGATAAAAAATTTACCTTTAATTTTATAGATATATTTTATTCAAATTATTATGCAGATTATTATTATCAAATTTATATATTTATATTATGGTGGTTATTAATTTATTTTACTTACTTAGAATTATTATATTTCATTTAACACACACACACACACACACACACACACATATATATTATTAAAAATTTAGTATTGAATATAATGGGATCGTAGGTCTACATTGATAAAAGTGATGAATAAGTTGAATGCAATGACGTACACAATTAAGATGAAGAAAAGTACATTTGTCAATATCAATGAAAAGTGGTCGTAGGATTGTGTCATGAATTGTGTTTTTTTTAGAAGGTGGAAAAACCCATCATAACTCAATTTTCAAACCAGTAGTGAGGACAACCATCTCTGGTTTCTAACCGCGAACGAAGGCTCTCTCATCACCATTATTCAATGAAAACCACGCCACCTGGAATAAATCGTTGGTGTTACGTAAGGGCGCAGGATTTCACTCTTGCCAAATGTCTTCGGGTCTTGGGTCGTTAATATGTTTCCTTACATTCGAGGAATATGAGCTCTTACCCAAGAAGCAGTTTTTGGCCATACTTCAGTCCCCGTATCATAAATTATGTTAATATATAAATGACATAAACATTTTGTATAAAAATAATATTTAAACATTTAATATATTTTAAAACCCTAATCATATAAATGAAAATCACAAAATATAATAATATAAAAACATTATTAACTTTGAAAATTTACATATCCACATGAAAAATATAACATGACTAATTTTGAGAACTTTCATATCCACACATTATATCATATATGTATCTGAATAAAATTGTATCATCAACTGTATCATCAAGTTAGTATATGTATCTGAATAAAATTGTATCATCAAGTTAGGAGAAAATATTTCGGAAGGCTAAATCCAGATTTATTGCTTTGAAAATAGATTTGGGGTTGGTGTTTTAGTTATGGGTTTGATTTAAGACTCCAAAGGAAATCCATTTTGGGCCTTGAGACATTCAATCCGACCACCGTTTTTCCAGTTGTAAATCTTAGGTTCTTTGCTAAATGTTGAAAAATATTGTTGACAATGCCTAAGACAAGGCTTAATTAATCACAATCATATCAAAGAATTAATAAAATATTTTTTAATAATAATAAATATAATTATATTAATAATTAAAATATAATTAGATGTAAAAAATATTATTATTATTATTATTATATATATATATATATATATATATATATATATATATATATATATATATATATATTATAAAAGAAAAAAATAATAATAATATAAAAATTACTTAATATAATAACATAATTTTTATTATGTTATTATATTAAGTAATTTTTATATTATTTTTTTTTTCTTTTATAATATATATATATATATATATATATATATATATATATATATATATATATATATGGAAATACATTTTACCAAACTACAAAACATTTAACTTACTATTTAAATCTAAAAACGCTTTATGATGAGCAAGTTTAAAATAAAAATTTTGGTATCTTATGAGATAATGTTGAGTGAAATAGGAGCCACTCTCATCGAAGAAATTGCTATGGTGTTTCTCGTAAGATATCTAAAAGAATTGAGCAAATGGGAGTAGGTAGATGACCTAATGTTATCTTAAGCAAGGCATGAGTGAAAGAAAGAAAACATGAATGATACAAAACTATACCTACATGAAAAAATGAAATATCTACCTCAATGATTGTCCCACAAATAGCAAGTATATAAAGAATTTTTTTATGGAGAAGTTTCGTAAACAGGTATGGGGAAAATGGTTGGGAATAAAGAAGAAGTACTACATTGAAGAATTCAGCCCTACATATGATCTCCAACAAAAAGAGTACATTGGATCTAACATTCCATGGATGGAAAAGGTTCTTATTGCTCAATTAAGAACCAACTCGCACCAAATTCCGTGTGAAACAGGACGGTGGAAAATTCCTAAAGAAGGTTCAGAAGAAGGGGTGTGTACATTTTTCACGTATGGGGCAGTGGAATCAGGGAAACAAAACATTTTGGAATGTGATGCATTCAATGATATTAGTGAAAGTTATGGGAATATGTTAACATAGATTTCTTAGCATTGTCTTTTCTATGATGAGATTGTTGAAAAGTTGGACCAGCTCATCATAAATTTAAATAACATTTTGGAATGTGATGCATTCAATGATATTAGTGAAAGTTATGGGAATATGTTAACATAGATTTCTTAGCATTGTCTTTTCTGTGATGAGATTGTTGAAAAATTGGACCAGCTCATCATAAATTTAAATAAGAAAATCACTGAAATGTAAAAAGAAAAAAACATTAAACTCATAGCCCCAAGAAATTTTTTTTAATCTCATGAAAATCACATTTCCTTTCATTTCATACCCATGAACATTGACTTTGTTATTTTTCTTTCTTTCCCTCCACTTTTCTTGTAAAGGTAAATGGCATCAGCTGCCATATTTATACAATAAATCACATACACTTCTCTTGATTTTTAATGTAATTTGGATCGTCCCACTCCTTTCAACTAGACAAGACTACCCTACCTGCCATCCGTTAACATTTATTAGTTGCGTAGACGTTCCACTGTCTTCCACACCATACATATTTTCAAAATTCTTTTGAAAATATCAGGTTCAACGTGCCAATGAAGTGACAAATGTACGTAAAAACTCAGGTTAAACGTGCCAATGAAGTGAATACTGTATGTCTGTTATGATGGCATAGTAACACCCAAAAAAAGTTAACCAATTATATTTTTTTTATAAATAAAATTTAAATATAAGAAATTTTGTTTTGTAAAATTAAACTTATACATTTCTATTTAAATTATTATTGAAAGCTTGATTAATTGAAATTCAACGCATTAATGAATGCGTAATATCCTGCCCTACTACAGGAATAATAAAAAGGGTATTGGCGAGGTGTTGCCTTGAAATAAACAAATAATAAAAGTGATGCGAAAAATATCAATGGGATAAAATTATATCTTGCTAATATATAATATAATAATATTTATTTTTTTTAAATTTTATTTGTAATTTTGTTAATATTTAATTCATTTTATTTGATGGATGTCCTAAATAATATGATTAATATACACTGTGGTATGACTTCCCAAAATGAAAGTTTATGTATTTGGTAAACAAAATGCAAATATCAAACAATAAAAAATTGTGGGCTACTCATAAGGTACTTGTTATTAGCTTTTTTTAAACTTTAGAGGGTTTGACTCTAATAAAAACTTGGCTTCCTTTTTCAAAGCTTCTATCAATTCTCTTTGCATGGGCATAACCTGCTTTGGCACCTCGGCTACTTTTAGCTTCCTGTTTAATTATTTCCATTTTTTCTTCAATTTTTTGGAGAATTTTAGGTCCTAACATGATGCGATCCTCTAATCAACTTCTAGCTCACGGAGTACAACATGGTCTCCCATATAAGACTTCGAAGGGAGCTACCCGAATTGAAGTGTGATAACTATTGTTGTAGGCGAATTCCACTAAGGGAAGTTTTTTTCTCACCGATTTTGTTGATCCATGATATACATTTTGAGCATGTCCTCTAATACTCGGTTTACTCTTTTTGTTTTCCCATCCATCTTGGATGATAAAATTTAAGTTTAATTGTGTTCCCATAGATTGTAAAACGCTTTTCCAAAATCTCGAAGAAGTGTGCATCTCTGGCCGGATATGATTTTCTAGGGCACTCATTGAAGGTGAATTATTTCCTTTTGGAAAACTTGAGCAATAGTTGGTGCATCAAAGGTTCTTTTAACCGGAATGAAGTAAGCACTCTTAGTTAATTTGTGAAGAATGACCACGTTGCAAGCCATGTCTTTGGGAAGTCATAGGTTCTCGTATATCATGGGGTTATAAAAGGCCTATAGGGTGACGATGTTCAAATTTTAGCATGTTAATATTCTAGGCAAAGTGACCACGAACCGTGTTATATAATTTTTCATTCCCCGCAGAAAATAGTTGTTTCAAATCGTGTACATTTTCTTCCGGACTCCGATGTGAAACATATGGAGCTTGGTGGGATTCTTTCATTATTAATTTCCTAAGTTTATCATCGACTTTACATACATCTTACCATTATACCGTAGCAACCCATCATCTAAGGTGTATCCTTCCCACTTCGATGCCATTGGTACTTCTTATTGTAAGGTAAGTTTTATTTGCCGGTATTGCGGGTCGCCTATTTGGTGGTTTAGAATCCGGCTTTAGGTCTCCGTCTTTATCGACAATATTGAATGAACTATAGGGTCTCCGCTTAAAGAATATGCAACCTTATTTTCCTTCCATTTGATGTAGAATATCCCGAAATCATATTCACTAAATAACTCACTCCAACGTCGTTGTTGAGCATTAAGGTCCTTTTGGGTGAATACATGCTCAAGAATTTTATGATTCGTTCTTAATTCAAATTGGTGCCCCATCAAATAATGTCTCCATAGTCTCACGCCATTACAAACCGCAAATGCTAATTCCAGATCATGTGTGGCATAATTGATTTCCATGGGTCTTAATTTTATGTGAAGCATAAGCAATAACCCTCCGTCCCGCATCAAGATTGCACCTAACTCTTCTCCCGATGTATCTATACACACACAAAAGTCTTTGTCCATGTCGGTCACCTTTAATATTGGGGCAATTGTTATGTTGTTTTAGCTCGTTGAATGCTCTTTCACACTCACTTGTCTATTCAAGCTTAACCCCTTTCCTTCGAGGTTTGTAACGGGACTTGATATCCATGAAAATCCATCTATGACCATAATAGCTTGCCAACCCCATAAATTTGTGTACTTATTTGACATTCGTAGGAGTAGGCCAATCCATTATAGTTTCAATATTTCTCAGATTCACCGCAATGCCTTCCCCACTAATGGTATGCCTAGATATTGAAATTCTTCCTCAAAGAAAGAACACTTAGTAATTTTTCCATATAGGTTATGTTCTCTTAAGACATTGAAGCAGCACCCGCTTTCAAAAGCTCTTGATGCTCCTTCTAATTGCGAGAATAAATGAGGATTTCATCTAGGAATAATTGAACAAAACGGTCCCGTATATCTCCGAAAACACTATTCATCAAGTTCATGAAGGCTCCTGTGGCATTAGTCAAACCAAATCGTACAAAAATAAACTCCATAGTGCCCATATCGTGTTATGAATGTTGTCTTAGATATTTCTCCTTTTGATTCTTAAATGATGGTAACCTGACCATAAGTCTATCTTAGAATATAGTGAAGCTCCTTTTAGAGCTTCTGTCAAGGAGGTCATCTACATGAGGCATGGGCACGGTTTTGATGGTGGACTTATTTAGATCTCAGTAATCAATATATAACTCAAGAGTTCCATCTTTTTTCTTCACAAATATTACCGATGCACCCCAAGTGTGATACACAAGGCCTGGATACTCTTAATCAAGAAGTTCTTTTAAGTTGTATACCAGTTTTAAGCTCCAAAACAACGATTCGATAAGGTGTTTTGGATATGGTTCTATTCCTAGTTTCAAGGAAATGGAAAAATCAATTCCTATAGAGGCAGCTAGTAGCTCGAGGAAACATATCTATAAATTCGTAAAGTAGGTGAAACTTATCGAAGACTTACCGTCGACACTGGCCCTTTCTATAAGATAAACCTTACATCCTTTCCTCGTACACTTATTAACCTTCTTTTGCTAATATGAGGGCAACGAAATATCCCGTTTAATTCCCTCGATTGTTGCCTCCATTCTCCCCTGGCCATTTTGAAGAGAATTGTCTTTATAGCAATCCATTATATTCGATGAGATTCAAGCCAATACATTCCTACAATTAGGTCATAATTTCCCGTAGTCATGTCAGACAAGCTCATCTTGGTGTCACATCCCCCAAGGTCAACAATGCAACTCTCACAAGTGATCCTACCGATTGTTGAGAGCCCGATGTCATTTCTACCATTATAAGGTCACTTTTCTATGAGTTATCAATCCAGACGAAGCAATGCCGGGAAGGAGAAATAAAACTATCGCTGGCACATAGATCAATTAACACAGACATGGGAATGATAAGCTTATCATGCGTATTCCACAACCGTGGCTTGGTGCTTGGCCCGATGATGGTTAATGGCGGAATGAATTCAATGTGGGTTTTTCGTCTTCCTCCTCTTGCTCCATCTCCCCGTTTTTTAATCCTTGCTTGCTACCATGGACAAGCCTCTTTTATGGCTGTGGACCTCCACATTCCCAACATTTTTCTCTCTGTGTTTTCAATTCTCATTTGGTCCCTATCCTTGGCCACCAAATCCTCTACCTCTTCCATTAGTTCTTCTACGTAGGACGACCCCTACATCCTCTGAGGCAATCCATAAGTTGCACTAGCAATCTGGGCAACATTGTTTCATCTTTCTTGGAATCCATATGGGTTCCCCGCACATCTCTATCGTAGGGTGCTCTTTCTCGTATTTTCATCAACTCGCCATTTGATTTTTCATATTTATTGTGCTTAGGACTTGTTTGGCTAGACTAGTGGCTGTGGCTAGTGGTTGTTGGTTTCTGGAACACAGATCCTTGATGCCTGGGTCCTGAGATCATCCATGTTCTCATTCTAATAAGTCCATTCATCTAACGTTTTCATCTTCCATAGTTCACATAATGGACCAACCTATAGAATTCAGCTTCATAATCTTCGATAGATCTCCCATTTTTTCACATCGCATGGAATGCCCCCATTTTTTGGTGTTTGTAGTCCTCTCGATAGGTACTCTGGTTTTGGAAGGATTCCTCAAACATTTCCCAAGTAACTTGTCGTGGTGTGACTTTCATCTTCACTTTTCCCTTTACCCACCATAATAAGGTGTCTCCTTTCAATTGACTCATTTCCTTTGCCTGAGTTTTTCCCTTGAAGTATATTCCTTAAAGCTAAGTGCCCTCTCTTGGAAACCGACTACCCATGATTCTACTTTACAACCGCCATCTGACCCCGTGAATTTTGGTAATTTGGATTTTTGAACTTCTTTCATAATATCAAGGCCATGTGTCTAGCTCGGAATCAACTAAGAATTTAACTCTTGCCTCCGTTTTTGTTCCAAATCCTTCCTTGATTCCGGATCATCTCTTTGACCTTGACCTTTGGCTTGTGGCCCAATCCTTAAAGATGTTTGTCATTTCCCCAAGGGAACGTAATATGAAGCCACTGGGTTCCAATTTCGCAAGGGTAGGAGGTGTGGTTTCCACCGTGGATGACCGGGGGTTTTTCTTCGACGCTTTAGAGCCATGATCTCCTTGTAACAACCCAATTTACAATGTTACATTTATACAAGATAATAACCATATAAATAATAATGTTATTAGTTTAATTTTAACTCACAAATTTAAATAGATAAAGAAATTTTATTATTTCTATAAACTTCATTAAAATCCATAGATTTCAAAATTTCTTAAAACCTTTCTTTAGAAATATATATATATATATATATATATATATTAAAAACCTTTTAACAATTTTATTAACTAATTATTTTATAGTTGTAATTTTTTCCATAAAATTACAACTATATTTCCATAATAAAACCCTTTATAAAATTTTCCCGTGGGATATAATTTGAATAGTAAAAGCTCTCTCTTAGTTGCTTGCATAATGTTAATAATAAAAGGCCCATGTGCATCCTTATATATTTAATTTACTAAAATAAATCATAAGGCAAAATAAATTTATTGTAAAAACAAAATTAATTCTAACATGTTCATTATTATTCAATCTTTTTGCACTATGGCAGCTACATGAAAAATGAAGCATTCAACTTTTCGCACTATAAAAACATTCCAAAAATATCTTTAAATATATTCATAGCTATCAAATTTTTTAACAAATTTTAAAATTTAGTTATTTTCCGTTTATTCAAAACCTTTCCAACTCTCGGACCTGGGAGGGTTAACGAAAGTTGGGTTGAACCTGGGCTGGTTAACGAACGGTTGGAAGGTCGAACCTCCAGCTACACAAGCAATGGGACAAGTTTTTTTTTGAAACCTCGAGAGATCTGAGTAGAGCATGGTTCTTTTTGAAATTGTACTCAGTATCATTGATGCTATAACAAGAATTAGAGAATTTAACATAAAATAGGATGTAACATACATTAATGTTGTATTGTTTCGAAATCATTGGGGTTTTGGCGTTGATCATTCTCCGGGTTCAGCGACGTTGGTTTCCGTGAAGTTTATCTAGAGGGGAAAGCATAATTTTTCATCGAAAGCATAATGTTTAAGCCAGGATCGGATAACGTTGGGCCATAAGGCCATTGCACTTAACAGAGAGTAATCATGTCTGATTCACGTCATGTTCAAAAATATTATTTGAGGTGGTCTTCGAAAGAACATCATCGAGATTTGGTAATTGAACGGATGCCTTGGCCTGTGCAAGTCCAACCAGATGTCGCTTTGGCTGAGTATAATTTCTCGATTTACTTTTTGTTAACTTTACTTATTTTTATAGTTTCTTAATTTAACTTGTTCTTTAATTTATTCCTTTTAATAACTTTGTTACTAAATCTTTCTAATTAACTCTTAACTTCACTTATTTGTTTATTGTTTAGGACTCCAGTTTAGTATTTACTATTTTATTTAGAACTGCAGTTACTATTTACTATTTTATTTATTATTTTTATTATTCTCTTGAATTATTGTTTATTTACTTATTATTTAATTATATTATATTATTTATATATTAATTATTAATTATTAGAAGACATTATATGCTTACGCAAAGTCTTACTATATATGTTAACGAATAAAAGCTCGGAAGTCTTATTTGGCCTCTTACTATAGAGAGGAACATAATTTAATGTTAAAATTCTCTTAAAATGTATATTATCAAGAATTTCTATCAAAGTTGAGTAATGTTATAAATAACATTACTTCTAGTTAAAATTAAATTTGTGATCGTCTGGTTCAGGTGGCTCTGGCTCTATGATTACAGGGTTGTTAATATTGAAAGTTGTGCCTAACATATTACATATGGTTGTTACGTTGAAAAATGTTCCTAACAAACAACTATGGCAACTGAATTTTGTTACAGCTATGGCGGTTGAATTTTGTTACAGTTATGCCGACTGAATCGACGAGATTTTCTATATTTCCAAAAATTCATCTATTTCCACTTAATCGACATGATTTTCTATATTTACCTAAATTTATCTAAATAAGAAGAAAAACTCTAAAGAAGAGGGGAAACAACAGTTGTGAGAATCTTGTCCAACAGAGTCTCTTCAAACAAATAATATTATTGCAAGAAGCATTATAAGGAGATCCAAAATGAGAAAAAAAAAACATTGGCAAAGAGATCCAGAATGAGAAAACAACAACATTTGTATCTTTGTTATAATGAGAAAACTTTCTGAACAACTGTACTTGCTGGGTAAAATATTCCATTTTCTTGTACGAGTGTTAAAAAAAAAGTGTTGTACCGATACTCCTTTTTATTGTATTTAGTTCTTAAGGTTCTCTACTCCAGATATAGTTTTCAAAGGAAGCTTTAAAAAATGTTGGGTACTTCTTTCTTTTATTTTATTTACCTCTTAAGGGTTCCTTCTCCAAATATAGCTCTTAGAGATCCAACAACAAAGTTAGAGACTGTAGCATATTACCTTAAACCATTGTAGCAGCTTAAATTGAACTATTGAATCACCTAGAGCACACAACATAACAAAAGCATTGACATTTTACATTTAAATGTTTTGAATTCACATGCAAAATTTAATGTTTGGTATTCATAAAGGTCATAGGAGAAAAATATGCATAGAAGAAATAGTCAGAAACTACGTGGCCCGACAAGGCTGAAGAATTATCCCAAATTATTATATAATCCACTAGGACATACGCAAGGGAAAATTCTTAATTATGTTCCCCACTTAAGGGATTGGCTTTCATATCTTAAACTTATCGATTTATAGGCTTTAGCTTTGCCTACCTTCAGCTCCGATTATTGCACATATGGGAGTTCAGTTACAAGCGACTGAAGTAACAGAAGAAGTAGAGGATTCAATGCCAATTTGAAATCCTTAATTTTTTTAGCTTTACCAAATTGAAATTATTTCAAAAAAAATATTCTTACCAACAATTTACCGTGTTAAATAAATTTCATTCGAACCAGTCGAATAAAGACCAGAAGCATTAATACGGTGCATGACAACATGAAAGTAAGTTGTTGATCTCTTTCTAAGGCCAAAGGTTAACGTATTGCAATGAGAGGATTGTGACCTTATGATTAGTAATAATCATGCGCCAGGGTATGAACAGATTCATACACAAAGGGAGATTCCCAAGTTAGAGCATAAGCAAAAGCAACTACATTGGTGGAGGGTGGAAAGCCACCATAATTCTACTAGCATATGAATAGAAAAGAGATTACCGAGATGAAATTCTAGAAAAAATAGTGAGATCAAAATACAAATTCAATAACGAGGCTACCATCCTCACTAGCACCACCACCAAAATCCAAGAAAGAAGCATCAAAGCTAGAAGCGAGGTTGAGTGCAAAATTGATTCCTTACTTATCATCGTAAGAAAAGGCAGGGGAAAGTCCACCACTATATAGACTGAGCCAGTGAGGGATTGCTTACATTTTTCTCAAGCATAAATGTAGGCAAGTGGGTTGAAAGGCTAAACTAATATTCTCCCGAGTTGGGTGAACTCCCTATCCTATAGGTGTAGACTATACTTGAGAGAAAGGCATGCAAGCCATGGCTCGACCAGACTTAAGAGGAAGGAATGGAAGCCATGGGGAAGAACATGGAGTGTGGGTTTTAACATATATCATGCAATTTTTAAAATTGATTGAGAAGTTTCTAATTAATTAATACACCTTTATTATCATTTGCTTTCATTTTATTGAAGTGATTTTGGTCTCACTTTTAGTCGTTTCTCTTTTAATTATATTTTTGGATTAAAATTGTTTTGTTTCTTCTTTAAATCTTGACTAATTGATTGCATCCACTTATATAGGTTGTTTGAAGTATTTGTTAGCTTATGAAAATGATCTTGATTGGTAACAAAGTCAAAGTTTGGAACCAAAACTACTTTTCTTGTACTATATTTTCTTGGAGAATAGACATATCTTCTAAGTAAATGTTAGTTGGGTCTGTGGCCTTCCAAATTACCTTCAACCTTTATCATTCATCAATGTAATTATAGTTCTTAGTTCTAGAAAAAATATTTTATAAGCTTAAAGGAATTTCAAAATCATTTCATGTTTATTGTAGGAGAGATTAAAAACTAGTTTCAAGGACTCTTAGTCAGTAATTTTTCTTTGTATAACTTAGATGTCATCGATGATTTCTTAGTTTTGTTTTCATGTTTTGATTTCCATTTCATTTGTGAGTGATCCTTGAGTGATCCATCTATTTCCTACTAGTGGCACACAGGTTATGGATAGCTATGTTGAAGGCAGGCCATCGTTCATGAAGATGGTGAGGCAACTATTGAAATATGGGTGAACTATAAGACATCTATTATCTATTTTCATTACAGGCAAGGTAGTTGTTCCACTCATTGTTCTCTTCTTCTACAATAGTGGATTTAGTAAATGAGACAAATCTTGATAGTGAGATTGCTCAGCTTTATTTGCTGCACCAAAAACACTTGAGGTAGTAGCTCTAACAAAAGAATTGATTGGTCAAGCAGATCACATAAATATTATTGACATTTTTTGAACTTGCATTTTTGTTGATTCATGACAGATCACACATTTATAAAATATATAGTATACATTTATATGAACAAACATGTTTTATCAATAATTTATTCCTTGTCTATCAAGATTCATATCTAATAATAGAGATAGAGTTTTTGTTTATTTTACCTGTAAGAGAAGCTTTTATAATCTATAAACCCCTTCCCATATTTTTCTAATCTGGGATCTGTGTGCAGTAGACATATTGAGCTATATTTGAGTTGTGTTATCGTGTTGTTGTCCAAAATTTTAGTGTGGTACTCCGGATATATATAGAGAATTGTACTTTTTTACCTTGGTTAATTTATATGTTGTCCTGGTTTAGCTTTTCCATTGGGCTAGACCTGTTCTGGGAAATCTCAAGGTCATCATCTCTGAAGATTTAATTTTACTGTTGATATTGACATGTGTCAAATAAAACCCAGTTGGTGGTTTGGAATGAATCTATTATTTCTCACATTTTCCCTCCAGTAGTTGAGAAAATCTTGTATCCAATACTCTGGTTGAAGTTGTTCCACAATATGCATGGAACTTCTTCCTATATTTCATAAATTCATACCTGAGAAGCCAAAGTTGTTCTATGTAGAGTATCAATGCCAACAAGACTTCAGGAAATATCCAAAGCCAAAAACAGCTTTCACTGTTAGATGGTTTACTTTTATTTTTATTAAATTTTATTTGAGGGGATATGCACAACATTTTATAGGTATTTTACTCATATTAAGCACGCTTGCTTGTGAGTGTTCAGTAAAATTCCTTAGTGTATAGATCTTAATTGGTGGTGTTGATATGATTGGTATATATTCCCTTTAATAACATATGGAAGAAAATTTTTTGTTTAAGTATCTTAGTGTGGGCATATTTCATGTCACAATAGTCTACATATGTCAGATTTGGAATGTTTCATTCACTACTAATAGTGTTAATTCGGGTTCATTATGTGCAACCATACTAAAAATAACCTCAGACTGTTATACAGTAAAATATTTTTAGCTATTAGGTGTTCAAACTTCCAAAAACAGAAATCCCAAATTCCAGAAGGAAATAAATTGCAGCATGAAGTTTTTTTTCACAAAGATTCAAAGGGGGAAATAAAAGAAACATTGTGTTCATATGACAGGAAAAAATTATTATTAAAGCAACAAAAGCTTCATTACATAATGAATTTCATCACAATTTAACTTGGGTCTCTATATTCCTTTTGAATGAGACAAGCAACATAAATTGAAATAGTTTTTAAAATTTAAAATCAAATCAAACACTATTCAGAGCACTTTGGCTTCCAGTATTTTACTAGAGAACCTTCTTATTTTGGTTACCCTTTCCTTACTAGATATTTTATGATTTATTTTTCTTGAGTATTTTTAGATCGTCACTCTGTTTGCATAAGAATATAAAAGCACATGCACTGAGGTTTATGTTCTCATGTCATTCTAAAAAGATGTCCTAATTGTATTTATGTGCTACAATTTTTTTTTATGTCTTTGTTTACACTCGTGTATCTTTCGTGAATGAGAAAACAAATATGTTAACTAGAGCCCTAAATTTAACCATTACCAAGACTGTCCAATGCCTATGATCAGCATGATTGACACTTCCGCTTTTAGCTCCACTATATGTTAAAATTTGTATTCCTATATTATAGTAGCAAATATAAATCCATTTGTTACTACCATGTTAGGCACTACTACTACCATTACTTTACTTGCTAAAAGTCACAACAAATTATTTCTTGCAGCGAAGTTTTTAAATTACATCCTTTTAGGGCTACGCATTGATTCTTACTTCCATAAATGCATGTGGGTATATTTTGCGCACAAACAGAAATTGTTTAACTGCTACTTATGGGAATGCTTATTTTCCAAGTGTTATGTCCCAACTTCTGCATTAATACCATTTAGAGCTAGAAACACACATTTTCGAAGCATGTCTCCACCCAAGGGGCTAGAGCTAAAAATAAATAATTGTGATCAAATATATCTTCTCTGTAGCTGAAATTTCAGAGGAAGTGGCATAACCTTGCAGGATTCTAGATAAAGAGAGAGCTAATGACTTTAATGTGCAATTGTTCAAATTATGCATTCAAAATATCATGTGTAAATCCTTCATTGTGTTGTTAGGAATAAGGAGTGTTGCTCATGTTTCCTGTCGAAATGCATATCTAAGATGTTATAAATTTATGATTCATATCAGGATTTTAGAAGCAGATTGCATTTAGTCCATTTAGCTAGAAATTACAAAAGTTGTTAAACTATGAGAATAATATGTAACAAAATAATTTGTTTACGAATTTCGTACCTGATGAAGATCATAAAATCCCAGTTCCAAGTTGATAATTTCTATCTAATTTAGGATGAATTTTCCATTCACGTGAATAATATCATCATTATCTCAAAACAATGCACAACCTGTAGACTTTAACCAGAAGAACATTACCTCAAACTCATACAATATAATTAGCTCATTATATAGACTTAGTCAAATTAAAATCACATGAAGTGCATTGTGAAAGTATGCATACTTAGGGGTCTGGTGTACTCCAAAAAAATGAATTTAAATGCATTGTGCAAGTATGAATAACTGGGTTTATGTACTACAAATTGAAATTCATTGTGCAAGTATCTACAATCAGGTCTATCTACTCAAAAACATGAATGTTTTCATTTCATTTATGCATAAAATGGGGGAATGCATTGTGAAAGTATGCATGCCTAGGGGTATTTGTACTCCAAAACAAGAAATTTTCATTTTATTTATGAACAAAATGGGAGATAAAATATCAATTAGTCGAGAATGATTAGATCACAAGGAAAGCTTCTTGTTTCTTGAATCAATATTTTCTTTTTCTTAAATCAATTTCATTTTCAGGTTCTCTAGTATTTGCTTCTGATCAAATATCATTTTTTTGTTTTTATGATACGTTGTTGACATGGCATGTAACTGTCTTGAACTAAAAAAATCTAGAATAATTTATTTGTTGCAAGAAAGTTGAATGTGTGTGACATGGTATATCTATGATTTAAATTATAACATTCTTTTTATTTTTATTTGAAGGAATCTAAATATGGGCTTCATCAAGTTTCGTTCTTTGGGCCCAAAATTCCAGCTTCAATCTTTTTCTTCAAGCTCCCTCAAGGCAGGGACTTTCCCTATAACTTACCTGCTAATAAAAAATAATGGTGCTATACAACTTCAAGAACCCCTCGTAATAAAACACCATATTTCCCTTTTAGTTGATTGATTATTAAATAAAGTTTCAAATCCCTCTGACTAATTTTATATGTAATAAAATATAAATATTCAATAACCTAAATGTTTTCAAACACTCTTGATACTAATCTCAATTCAATCTACTATCATGAGTAACATAGTGGTTTATTTTATGATCAAGAAGATATTTTATTATACATGTTAAATAAATTTTATTATTTATAAAAAAGAGTTATAGGTATATATTTTTATATATTTACATTTATATATATAGATATATTTATTTTAATTTATATTGTAGTTATTTTTTTTGGATATCTTATGTAAAGGTTTCTATTATGATTATATATTTGTTTTGTTTGAAAATTTAAAGAGTCACGTAAGTTATTCATATCTTTAGATAAGATTTTAACACTTTTTGTATTATTGAAGAGGATGCAAGACCACATGAACTACATATTTAGTTAATTTTTTTATTTCTTAAATAAACACATTTCTTTTTTAATGTAATGTGCTTTTCCACTCGCACATCTATGTCCTGAGCCCAAGCTTTCTGGCCGTTGAAGCTAAAGCTTCCTTCTCCTCAAATCTCTTCGGACATCATCATCAAGAGGTTTTTGTATTGACTCTCCTTGGCTGAGGAGCTTTCCTTCTTTTTCCTTTGATGGAAAAGAGTGGCTTATGCTCGAAATGTTGCCTTTACTTATAAAGGCATATTGAAGGTCTCTAGCCCTTTCAATGGAATCTTTTAGGGTAGTGGGCTTGGTAGATTTAACCAACCCATGAATAGGTTCATCTAACCCATCGTTGAACATGTACACCCTTCTTGTTGTAGATAACCATGAACCATAACGTGAAAAGTCCTAAAAATTCGAGAGAAGTAAGTTTTTGCATTACTCCGATTATTTTATCTTTGCAAGCCCCATGGACGATGCGTCAGATCTCTTCATCAAATATTTCACCAAAATCTTCTAGTGAACTATGAATATGCTAGCATTGGCATGACCCAATGTAGACAAGCCATGGAACCACTAGTCATGTTCTTCACCCTCAAGGTGCAGAGGCTACAATCTTAATGGCCTCCATTTCCGGAACTTTGTTCAACTAAAAGTAGATGTCAAGTTTTTCTATCCATGATTTGGCAGTGCACTTGGATGACCCATCAAATTTGGGTAAAAATAATCTACCCATCAGTGTGGTGTCGATCATGATTCCGAATGAATCCACCACTTCCTATGATAATGCCTCGTCTTCTATTGTCCTTCATTTGACAAAAACTCCCGAAAAACTCTAGTGGTCCTTGAATCTCGAGTTTGAGATTCATAATCTATAAAATAGTCTTCAAGGATTCTTGCTCTTGAAACCCTTCATTTCCCACGACCCAAAAATGTAGGCATAGTAGAGCGTTGGGAAACTTGTGGTTGATGACCTGTTGATCATTCTAGTGATGAGACATGCCGCAGCCTTCTCCATGATGAAATCCTCTAGGATATTCCTTGAATCTATCCATTCTCGTCTCCTTGATCTCTCCCATCAATGTCTTGCATGGCTCTAAGAAGGATCTTAGGGAAAGCTCCTTCTTCATCTTCACCTCGGATAAATGGGTTTTTCCATCGTATCCCTGGTCGCTGTATAATCAAACCTTCTTAGATGGCTTCTTCTTGATACCTCTTCTCTCCGTTAGTAAGAGACTGCTCTGTCAAGAGGCTCTCCTTTTTCTAGATGACATATTTTATTTTAGAATTCACACGCCGTGCCAAGATGATTCTTTGATACCATTGTAATATTCGCAAAAGGAAAAAGCAGCAAATATATGCAAAATGATGGAACAATAATGTAGATCATCATTTATGAAGAAAGAGGCCAATATGGAGACCTTTAATATGTATTTACAACGAAAAATATATGTAAAAGATGGCCCATAAGATGCATAACTATAAATGACCTCTAATGGAAAAAAATCATGCGAATAAGAGGTGTTGCAACCATGTATAAAAGATGGAATCATCGTTACAACGTTATTTTATTACTTCCGCATAGCAATAGATTATACATCGGATCTAGACCTACTATGTGCATAAAAATTTATATCTATATCATATCCATGCACTATACAAGCTCCTCTAAAGAACCCCATTGGGGTTTTCAGCAAAAGCACCAAGTACAAGATGTAGATATGAGATCTAAATCTACGATCTACCGAAAATTACGAGATCCGGAAAGTGTGGTGATCTAATATGATAAATAAAATAGCCTCCTCCAATAGATCTTCAAAGTGAAGGGAAGATCCCCCATCACTAGAAAATCAACTCTCCAAAATGGTGTGCCAAATCACCCCGCAACTCCACCTACGAAATAATGCAAGTCTAGAAGTAAACTCGCAGCAGTAGGGATCAAAATATGATTGGCCCGATCCCAAGATCCGAAAATAAGCCCGCAGAGCCTTCAATATTGTCCTCCCAATGAAGTGGAAACCTCCTCCACCGAAAAGGAGAACTGAAAATGGCCTAGATATGAAAGAACTAGTCTCCACTTACCGCGCTTGCCAAAAACAACCAAAACCTCAACAGATCTACGTTGTACCTTAAATGAGAAGCTTGGCCTCTAAGCCGATAGTGGACAATGCAATACAAATTCTCCCATGAGCTACTCAATGCGAAGAGTTGGGATCCCCGACCAGGGAACACCCAATGCTAAACAACATTGAATCTCGGCTAAACAACAAGAGAAAGATATATGTCTAAACATACCATATATTCGAAATATCGTATACATAAACAACATTCTACCGTTGCTATCCTCTTCCTTTTATAAGTCAAGATCTTGCAAACCCTAAACCACATCCAATGACAACACTCCTTTCACACAAGGAATCTCCATCTAAAACTATGTTGTACCTCATTGATGGCCACTCCCTCCATGACAACATTGTAGATTTGGTCAAGGTTGACCTAGTCAAAATGATCCATTTCCTTTCACACCAAGGGTGCTTCAATTAAGTTGCCAAGATTTGTATCTTTCACATTTGGCATTGATTTATTTATGATTAAGGAGAAATATGGACCTCCTTTCCATCTTATTATTTAAACAAAGCAAGAAAACAAAAATGAATATTCGACTAGCTCATGACTAATTGGGAATATTACATAAGGTGTCTTCAACTCACACAATACCCATGGAAGAAAGAGACCCAAACTCATCCAACTAGCATAAAATATGAGCTTCTCTCTTACGTAAGTGCCGGACTTTATTTAATGATATCCATGCATTTAATATTACTATTAGTGTGTTATTTGCATAGTTTGTTAGAAGCATCACTTTCCAACCTTAAGTTGCATGCATGAAGATATTATATTATTTATTTCCTATTTTTGAATGATTTTTGTCCTATTGTTTCTCAGAGTTTTACACGTAACAATGTTATAATGAGCCATGTTTGGGGTTGTCACCTTAATCCTTGACCTCTCCATTCTAGTTGTCTCCCAACAACATGCTATGGGGGGGTAGTCTTTATGGACTATGTATATGAAAGAAAAATTGGTAACCAACAAGTTTGGGAGACATGTCTTAATGGTCTAGCCACTTGGTTGATTTAGAAATATTTATAGATTAGATTAGATTAGATTTAGATGTGACACCAGTGCGCTTATGGAGTAAATTTATTGCTTTATATAAAGTAAAAACTAAGTAATTGGATGAACAACCACTTCTTGAACTATTAACTATACTATATGATATGCAAATCTTAACACTTAGCTCTGATGTAAGGATCTTGGTTTATTTTAGTTATATGCCTATTCTAGGTGTATCCCTCCTCTTAACTATTTTGAAGCTAGTCTCTAGAGTAGGTGGCGAGATAGATGTGAAGGTGAAGCAAGCAGCAGGCTTGATTAGCAATGCATCCTCATGTACTAATCGCCTAATGCCTTCGACGTAGATATTGTGGCTCTCACAACTACAAGCTCACCTTCTTAACCACTAAAGAGGTGCTTTATTCCTCAAGCTAGATGAGAAAGGTGGCCCTATTGTCTGTAAACCAAGCTTATTCTTGGAGGTAAGTTATTAAATGCAAGACTAGATATTAGGATGGGATACAAAGTTATGAGTGAATCTTGAGTTAAGATTGTATATGTAAAGTACTTTGTATTAATTTATCTTTAATTCATGAGACAAGTACTAGAAATAAAAGGCAATATTAACCATAAGATTATGTGACAATTTAACAAGTGTCAACAAGATACAATAGATATCCACGATGCAAATGGTTAGGTGTAGATGAGAAGATAATAGCAAGATAAATGGTCTTGGAGGAAAAACTACCAATATGCCAAATATCCACAATTTCTATTAACCTTGAACCATAAATGATAATTAGAGAGCTTATATATTTTAAAAATTAGCCGATGAGACAAAATTCCAATGATGATTACTCAAAGAGACAACAAGATTATTTAGAAGCATTCCAATATATACCAATATTACTCAATGCCAATTATTTAAGAGATGTTCAATTAGGAATCTTTAAGTTAATAACTCTTAAATCACAAGTGGCACGTAAAGTTATCATTTACAAATAGATATTAGTAATGAAACAATAATGAAAATAATTGCAAGGCTCTTATGCCAATTAGAATGATGGAAACAACATACCGACATCCAATGAGATCTTAGACTAGTTCACTTAGGTAAGTATTTAACACTATTATGTGCTTTAGGGAGTGAGTTACAAATATTATGAACTTTGATACTTATGAGATCCACAAGGAGACACAACCTTAGATCTAGCAATGAAAAATATAAGCCAATCCTTTACACCAATGAGAAATAAACAAGAGAAGACTTATGAACCATTATGACATCGACGAGAAATTATGAGGACAAATAAGTGAAAACATTAGATCATTAATGTTCCAACAACATAAGCAAATAAAATTTCGACGAGATTACTTATACCAAAAACCAAAAAATAGTGTCAATATTATCAATTTCTCCTTGTCCAAGATGAGATCGCTTAAATTAGGAAACATAAAGTGACAATAAAATTATTCCCTTGTCATTTTTCGTGACCTTATGATGCATTGCAAACATAGAGTAAAATCAATGAAATATTCCAAAATAAAGAACTCCCAATATTTGCAATTGATTTCTTAGTAGTTTAGGTAATTATGAATTATTAGAGAAAAATTTATGAGTTTATTTTATATCAATTTAATGTGTTTAATATCATTGATATGAATATTTTATCTTGTTGTAGAAAATCGTGAGAGAATTAAGATTAGATGATGCAAACCATTAGGGCTTGAGGCCTTGAAGAGGGCTAGTTCACTTGTACTAGGATCCTTCAATGATTGGGACATAGTCAACAACAAAATTTACTCCAAAACCTCTGCAAAACACACCAAGAATAAGTCAATAAATCAAATGCTTACCACATAGAGAGAAAGAGGGCAAGGAGCGCTAGAAGTCCAACAACTATCTAAGGAAAGGCAGCGACTAGGGAGGAAGGCCTCATCAGTCCTATGGTTTGGAAAAATAAAGCCTTAGAGGCCACACCAAGCCTATAAAGTGTTTCGGCCAAGGGGATAAACGCATTTTAGGTTTGTTGCAACCACTAAGAGGGTTGCAAACCTGAGGAAAGGAATGACCAAGGAGGAGGGAGGGCCCGAAAAGGGTCGCGACAAGGAGAAAAGGGGTAGACAGAGGGGGGAGAGAGGTGAAAAGAGGGAGTCGAGAGGGAAAACGAGGGAGACTGTTAGGGGAGAATGAAGAAAGAGTACGGTAGAGGAATAAGAGAGGCCACAAATTCCTATGGCCAAACCCCGGGAAGGCCTAAAAATGATGACAAAAACCCTAGAAAGGGCCATGCTAGGGCTTCAAAGGCCAAATTAGGGTAATGGTTAGGGTCACAAGGGGAAAAAAACAAAGGGTTATGGCTATGCAAGAGAGGAGATGCTTGGCCTAGAGGTCGTAAAAATGAAACCCCGCTAAAAATCAATTTACTTCAAATCTATAATTTTCTCAATTTCAACGCAAAATTCCTTGATGGTAACCTTGCAAAATATTTGGAGAATAAATATTACCCTCAAGGGCATAGATATATTGCAAACCCTAAAAAATATTCTTCAAATTGATTGGATCTCACCCACACAAATGAAAATATAAATACCCAAAACCCCAATATATATAAAAATTCGAAATAAACCCCAAACCCCAACTAACTGCAAAAAAAGGTTTAGAAGAAATTATTTTACAAAAAATAATTTATAATTTATATAAAAACATACAATGCTTGAAATATTTTTTGAAGAATTAATTTTATGATAATGAAAATAGCTTGATGAATTTCAGAAGATATATGCTAACAACAACCTTATCGAAGTAAGAAAATCACATAAAATTCCTAAAGCCCAAACAAGGTCAGCCTGTGGCCACAATTTGTGAACTTAGAGACCAAGGGTTGGGGAACCTGCAACAAAATCTATATATATATATATATATATTGAGAAAAATTTGTCGCATCATACAATGAATCAGATCACCTAGGATAAGCCCTAAAATTACTAATAGAGTGTTCCTATCATCAAAAAAATTAAATAAAAATTCATATAATATTGGAAGAAAAATATAACAAATCGTATACCAATCACGTACCACAGATCAATGAGACAAAGACACCATGAACTGATCCCCAAATTTTTTTTGTTATGAATTTCGAACGTTCCTAGAAGAACAATGGCTTCACACCCAAAGATTACAAAAGTACATTTAGACCAAAGTCACTATCATTGTGACTTGAGAAGCAAATAGCTTCTAATTTATAGATAAATCATCCAAGCGGAAAATAAAGACTAGTTGCCTTGATCTCCATCAAAATAATATCGAACATTAATAAATACTAGATCAACTTTTAATCTCTGCCATTGATTTTATTTTTTTTGAGGAATTTTAGAATTTCTGATTAAAATCATTTTTTATTAATCCAAAAATAATTATTTTCGACTAATTTCCTCAAAATTGTGACTTTGACTTAGCAACCATGGTCCAAGGGTTTAAATTTTTTCTTAAATCAAATTTTACATCAAGTTGCAAGACCCATAAAAATTAACTTCTTTATGAACCACAAATGTTTTGGTCATTTTCCACTTCGAGAAAATATTTTTTCTAGAAATTAATTTTTTGACTCTAAATTAATTAATTTATGGCCGATGATTTAATTTTTATTTGTCTAGAAAAAATAATTAATTGACACTTGAGTGGATTAATTATTTTCCTCGCCCTCTAATACTTTATCCATGATGTTTGATTGTGAGGTACCATGCACTAAAATATTTTTACATTAGATAATTAAAAAATTCAAACCTCAAAGGCGAAATACTCGCTCACTACATGACCCTCATGATTTTTACCCAAATATGCGACTCAATATGATCTAGTAGACCAAGTGATATGTGACAAAATAATTTAGCCAAAGAATATTAAATTATTTCCAAATCACTTTTACATTGTAGTCGACTAAAGCACTATGACTCACCTATGACCTTATCAATAAGCTACACTCTAACTTTGGGGTTTAATATGGAGGGTAAACTTTGTCGATTATCTATGTCTAGAAACACACATAATGCGGTGAGACGAAAAATATCCTAGGATGAAAATGCCCCTAAAATCATAGAATTACCTAGGTTTTTACATAGTTAAATG
Organism: Pinus albicaulis; assembly: GCA_034641835.2. Lineage (NCBI taxonomy): Eukaryota > Viridiplantae > Streptophyta > Pinopsida > Pinales > Pinaceae > Pinus > Pinus albicaulis. The sequence continues at coordinate 1,456,950,346 of CM076580.1, read as the reverse complement.
GTCATACTAGCTTCATTTACATTACGATTTGCATAAATTGGGTTTATAATGACATGATGAGCCGTTGGATGAGGATTTTGAACTTTGACAAAAATTGTGCAATCGCTTCCTTCGAATTTTGACAAAATTTGTGCAACATTTGGATCCACATGGGGACACATGGCTTCAATGAAGTGACGTGAGAATCCAAAATCTTGTATCCAAGAAAACAAAATTCCATCAAATAGAAATCCATTCAAAATTGAAATCAACATGCATACATAGAATATCTCATGGGAATAGAAAAAATCTACTCTAAGAAACCAAAAATTAAAGACATATAACATAAATACATAAAAAGGTAACTAACTAATGAAATAAATGAAAAGGGAGTAGGGTTAGAGATACTATACAAAAATATTCCCCATGAAATTATATGTTTTTAAGATAGTGCACAATGAGCATCTCATCAACTTTCATGAAGGCTCGTGGGTTGATTCTCTCGGTGTAACATGACCGAAAGTAAACATTGTAGGATTTTATATTATTCAGATATTGAGATGCTCCCAATCATCAGATGCATCAAACCTCTTCCTTCTTATTTTTTTGTTTTTATTTTTCTTCCAGAAGTTTGTGATGCTAATAATGTGATTGACGTAGATTTTTTGTCTTGATCCTCATAATGCTCAGATGAAATATCTGAGGAATTTGAAGTGTGCCCAATCCTATTCTAAATATACTTTGTCAAAGGTGAAACATAAGACTAACCATTCCCAATTTCCTTTTCAAACATGATACTTCTAGTTAAACTATCTTCAATGATACAAGTGCTCTTCTTGTAATGAGATGGGAATTTCTTTAGCGATATAGGAGGTTTTTTTTCTTTCATCATATGATCTATGCGAAAATACTTGTACCTGTATCTTTTCCATTATTTTCATTTTATTCTAAAGAGTGATCGTTTCAATTCTCATGGCATCTAGCTTCTTAAAATGTTCATCCTTCATAGTTCTAATCGCCATGGCATGGTTTTCCTTCATAGTCAACAAATTATTTTGAAGAAACATCTCACCATATTTCATATCATTTATTACTTTGACATGAATTTCATGCATAGTGATCAAGTGATCTTGCATGGTCATTATCTAATTAGAATGATTAATTTCCATGATTTTCAACTCCTCAATATGTTTTTTTTCTACAGACTAATAAATTTCTCCTCGAAGATCGATCTCCATGTACTTTATCATCTTATCATGATTCTTCTCGGATATTATTCATTTCCTTCTTATTATTTTCCTTTATGGTGCTCAATTCTTCAACATGATTTTCTTCTACAGATATCAACTTGGCGTGCATGGATCTCACTTCCTCATAGTGATTCTCTTGGTTGAGTTTCATGTCTTTCATCACTCGAGCTTGACCGAATTGTATGTCCGTAAGATTTTGAGCTAAGTCCATGATAAGATACCCCTAATTATTCATCCATGCCTTTCCACTATCAAATATTATTCTTGCAATGGTGCAAGTGGATCATCATGGAAATGATCACAAGGTATGCAATATGGCATATTTTTGATGTGGCACATTTTCTTGAAATATTTCCACAACTCGTTGGGTCTTTTACATGACAAATTTTAGTTTTTTTTCATATTTATAGTGATGCAAGTTGAATCCCTTTTGATCCCCATATATTTCTTTAAAATCATTGGCCATGGATTATAAAGAATCAAAATAATAACAAGGAAAAATGAAAAAAACTAATTCCTAACCTCACCTTCCAAGGAAAGGACAAAGAGCTAAATCTTTATGTATTCATGATTGTACGCAAATCACATGGGAATATCTTTCGTAAAATTTATGAAATTTTTGATGTGATTTGTAGTAGTTATTGCATCATTACGCATGAAAGAAGGTAATTTAGTAATAGCCCTTTTCCGGAATATCATGAGGAATGTTAGTTGCAAAACGTAAAGTGGAAAACCGACCATCCATGATGACTTGTGTAAGGGGAAAATGAGATAATGGATGTTAGAGATAGATATCCTTGTTCAAGAAAAATAAGAGATCCACAAGAAGTGAGCTTCTAGTATAAATTCCTGTAAAAAATGAAAGAAGTGTATTCACCACTTGAACACAAATCTAACTCCAAAATCCAAAAAGGGAAAAACCAAAAATGTTAGTCGGGGAGAAGCAGGGATGGTTATCGTGAGGGATTCCGAGTCTTAGAAAAATGAATTCTTATTAGAATGTAATTTGTTCAACCAAGCTCTTAGATCGAGGTTAAGAAATCTACCAATATTTATTCTAGTGTAAGAACTTGTAAATGGATGAATAATTGGATTCACCACCCAAATAGGAAACCAACTAGAATGTCCAACTACTAAAGGTTTAGATAGAAAAGATGAAAGGATTAGCGAGAAGAAAAAAGGCGAAGGTAATGTCATCATAAAATGTGGTGTTGATGGGATAAGGAATGGTGAAATATGAAATATTTTGATGATGTTGTTGAAGCGTTGGTAATGAGGAAAAATATTCCCCTCGACAATGACGTGAGAAAAAATTATTGCTCGCAGTTGTACAGTCATGACGTGACAACGTTTCAAGTCGTGGGATATCACCTTGATCTCCAACCTCTCCATTCTAGTTGTCTCCCAACAATATACTATGGGGGGTAGTCCCTATGGAAGGCGTATATGAAATAAAAGTCTATAACCAATGAGTTTGGGAGACATAGATGAATGGCATAACCACTTGTTTTATTTAGGAATGCTTATAGATTATATTAGATTTAGATGTGATACCGCTAGTATTATGAAGTCAATTTATTTTCTTTTATATTGATTAAGTACCAAATAATCATATGAAAAAATTGTTGCTTGAATGTTTAAATATCATATATGTCGTGAAAATCCAAAGACTTATGTGTGATGCAAGCATCTTGGTTTATTTTAATTATATGTGTATTCTAGTCGTATCCCCCCCCTCTTAACTATTTTGAAGCTAATATCCGAGTAGGTTGTGAGAAGAAGGCCAAGGGAAGCAAGCGAGGCTTGATTAATGACATCTCCCCTTAGGTACTAACCACCCAATTCCTTTGGCACGCCAAAGAGACTATGGCTCGATGATCGGAAGGTCACCGTGTTAACCACTAAAGAGATGCTAGACTCCTCAACCTAGATGGGAAAGGTAGCCCTATTTTTCTATCAACCAAGCTTATGCTTGGAGCTAAGTTATTAAATGCACGACTATCTCTTAGGATGAGATGTAAAGCTATTAGTGAATCTTGACTTAATATTGTATATGTTAAGTGCTTATTATTGATTTATATTTAAGTAATGACACAAGTAATAGTAATAAAAGGAAATCCTAGCCATAATAATATGTACCAATTTAATAAGTTCCAATGAGATAAAATAGATATCCACAATAAAAGTTCTTAGGTGTAGATGAAAATATAATAGAAAGATAAATGCTCTTACAGGGAAAAAATTCCCAATGTGCCAAATATCCACAATAGATATTAACCTTGAACCATAAATAATAATTAGAGAACTTGTATATTTTGAACAATTAGCCAATGAGACAAAATGCCAATGATGACTACTTAAAGAGAAAATAAGATTATTTAGAAGCCTTCCAAGATAAACCAATATTACTCAACTCCAATTATTCAAGAGATGTTCAATTAGAAGCCCTCAATTTAAGAACTATGAGATGATAAGTTCCAATGAAAAGTTATCATTTACAAATAGATATTAGCAATGAAACAAGAATTACAATAATTCAAGGATTTTATGCAAATTAGAATTATGGAAATAGTACATACCAATATCCAATGAGCTCTTAGAATTGTTCACTTAGGTATGTATTTAATAATATTATGAACATTTGATACTTATGGGATCCACAAGGAGACACAATGCTAAATCTGGAAATGAACAACATAAGCCAATCCTTTACACCATGAAAAATAAATAAGAGCAGATTTATGAACCGTTATGACAATAGTGAGAATTTATCAAAGCACAAATAAGTGAAATCATTAGATCACTAATGTTCCAACTACATCAAAAAATAAAATTTATGGCAAAAATAGATTACTTATACCAAAAACCCAAAACAAGGCTAAAATTATCAATTTTTTCCTTGTCCTAGATGAGAGCACTTAGAATAGGAAACATACAAGTGAGAAGAAACCTATGCCCTTGTTATGTTTTCAGACCTTATGATGCATTACAAACATAGATGACATTCAATGAAATATGCTGAAATAACGAATGCCCAATATGTGCAATTTATTTGTTAGTAGTTGAGGAAATTTATATATTATTAGAGCACTTTTTATGAGTTGATTTTATGTCAATTTAATGTGTTTAATATCACTTGTGCTAGGATCCTTCAACTATTGGGACACCCGAAACCAACAAATTTATTCCAATATCTCTACAAAACACACAAAGAATCTATCAAGAAATCTAATTCTTACGACAAAAAGGGAAAGAGGGGAAAGGATGGCTTAAAAAAAGGGCTCTAATTCCAACAAATAGCCAAGGAAAGCAAGTAGTTGGGGAGGAAGGTATAATTAGGTCAATTCTTGCTCCAAATAAGGCCTTCGAGGCCATGCCAAGCATCTTAAAGGCTATGACCAAGGGGTTTGAGGCCTTCTAAGTCTATCTCAAGCCCTAAAGGGGTTTCAACTTAAGTAAAGGGAGGGCCAAGGAGGAGGGAGGGGCCAAAAAGGGTTTCGGCACTGGGAGAAAAAGTGATAGATGGAGGGGGGAGCAAGGAGAAAATATGGAGCTAATATGGAAAGTGAGGGAGGTGACTAGGGGAAAAAGGGAGAAAGAGGAGGGATGAGGAAGGAGATAGGCTACACGAGCCTACAAATATAGATGGAATGCTTAAAAAAGATGAAGATAGCCCTAGAAAGGGCCACACCAGGGCTTCAAAGGCTAAATTTTGCGAGCCGCTAGGGTCACATGGGTAAAAAAAAGTGTTGCATCTAAGCAAGAGAGGGAGACAACAAGCCTAAAGGCCCTAGAAAATTTTGAAATGCGTGCCAAAAATTCAATTTGCTTCGGATCTACAATTTTTCTCAATTTCACTACAAAATTCCTCCATGTTGGCCATGCAAAAAATTTGGAGACTAGATCGTACCCTCGTGGGTCTATTTCAGACTTTGAAGCCGCAAAAAAATATTCTTAAAATGGCTTTGATATCACATGCACAAATGAAAATAGAAATATCCAAAATGAAAATATATACAAAATTTCAAAATAAACCCCAAACCCCAAATAACTGCAGAACAATGGTTAGAAGAAATTATTCAACAAAAAAATTATTTCACAAAAAAATAATTTACATGTTATATAAAAATATGCAATGCTTGAAATATTTTTTTGAAGAATAATTTTTATGATAATGACAATAGCTTGATGTATTTTAGAAGTGTTGGGGTTCCCATGTTTTGGCCAGATTGGCAAGACCAAAAGATGAGACAACATCGTAACCACTTTTGGGGCCCTAAGATCTAGCCCCTCCCGGACCCTAGAGAGGGATCTCTCCAATAAAGAAAAGAATGATGTATCTTTGAGAGCTCAAAATGAGATGTTAGGCTAGGTATGAAGCAAAAAGGGGGTTTCAAATGATTTGGTTGGTTGGTTGCTAGGTTGGTTAGGAGATCATAAACCGAGAAGGTAATGGGAGAAAGGAACAAGGCAACAGGATATTTCAGTAGAGGGGATATGTCAAGAAAGTGCCATCCATTGGGCTATGGAGTCATGAAAGGAAATTACATGCAACAACTAGCCAAGGCTTCCAGAGGGCAAGTCATCTATACTAAAGGATCTTTTAGATAGATGATGGGATGGAACACTAAAGAAAGAAAGTGGAAGAAAGAAAGACAACCAAATTTATTTCTATAGATCAGAGTCGAGGTCATTTAACTCCGCACCGCTTGGACATACTCTAAGGCAGACTCTCAAAGAGGGACAAAGGGGCTACTTATAGATCGGACCGGAGGTCATTTAACTCCGTGTATGCTTTAGCAACTCCAAGGGGAAAAACAGAGATAAGATTAACAAAGGGATCTTATAAAGGGCCGACTAGTCGTGCAAGGATCCTAGTGGACATGGCTAAATCTAATCCCCAGTGTTCCCAAACCTTCCAAACTTAAACCTCAACAAGAACATCTAAGAACCGATCCATCCAATTCATACATCGTAGAGTAGGAAATGACATCCACTACACCTGGGTTAAATTGATCGAAAGAAATCCTTAGATAACACATTTCGAAGAGAAACATTAAAAGTAGGGAGAGCGGGAACATAGGGCACCTATCAAGGGTGAATCCTATGTTACACTCGCTTTCCTACCGTAAGAACATGAAACAAGATGAAAATGTAAATAACGTAGTTAAGAAAGACATCACCAATAGTAATAGACCAGGATCTTGTAAAATGTGCTTTGATTAATTGATGCAAAACCAGTCATGTACAATAAGCTCAATGGCTAATACAATCCAAACTTTCTCCTCCCATCCTATTACATACAAACTATTCTCAGTAACTCCCTCCCAAGACCTGTTCTAACATCAAATTGAATCCCTCTAACAACAACGACCAACAACCGAGCAACAACCAACCTTACAATGTGTTCTTCGGATTCTTATAGGAAAAAAAAGCAGAAGATGGTAGGTGAATAATTAAATGAAGAATTAACGCTCGTAAGAGGAGGAAGGCCGCAACCCATTCTCGCTTTAAATCTGTGCAAATACTTCCGTACTCAGCTACTGTAATCTATCGCCATTCTCTCGTTGATCTGACAAACAGTGAAATAATGATGCTAGGGTATCCATACTATGTAACAAATGCTTCTTGATGATGTGGGACTGCGAAAGGGCGTAGATCTTCAATTGAGGCACAATGTAGACTGAAAAATGATGTGTATCGTGTCCTTTCATGGGAGAATGCTTTCACTGCGATACATGAAAAACTCCGATAATATTATCTCTCCCGTGCATAGGACCGTCCAAGAGATCCACGAGGTCTTCCAAATTGTACCTTTGCCTTCTAAAAGTCCCCTGTAGAAGTCTCCTATTTATTGCCTCGAGCTCTCTCACCGTTCCCTCGTGTCGTCTCTATCCGTGAATTTCGAGCTTCAATGGCACGGAGGGTTGGTAGAGTTTAAACTCCGTCCGTCGATGAATTTATGGCGCAAAAACTCGCAAGACACGAAACCTCGTGACGAGAAACCATGGACGGGCAATGGATGATGTGGACGGATGGAGGAGATGGCCATGCAAGAGTGATGGAGGTGAAAATCGAAGAGGAAACGGTGAGAATCGCTCCGGCGGGGGTCGACGGTCTAGCAGAGCGAATATACGTGGAAAACAAACTAAAACACATTAAAAAAACACGAAACGAACCGATTATACGTAATGGAATGGGTGCATGTACGGAGGGTGCACGTGGCGTATGGTGAAGACACATGGACGGATGATGTGGAGGCCGGGGCGACTGTGGAATGGTCAATGGAAGGCAGACGTAATCTGGGACCATTGATCGTGGCCGAGATCAACGGCGGAGGACGACGGGACCTGGCGAGCCATGGCGTGAGCTATCACACATGAAACTTCATTAGACTTCATGCATCTTGAGTGAGCGATGGGCCGTTGGATGGCCCATCCCAGATCGGACGGTCTACGCCGACTTCGCCAAGCGTCCCATGTCCGAAGGATAATGCGTGGGGATGGAGTTAACGGGTGGGAATGGTGGTTTCAAAATCGTACGAGAGGACAGTGGTGAAAGGTGAGTGGAATCGTTGGCCGCTAGGGAAAACCACCAAGCGCGCGAGGGTGGTGCGTAATAGACCGACGGTTTTGAACAAGGAATGTGGGGAGTGGGACCACCGTGTCGGCGTGTTCCGCGCTGTTAGATCCGAGATCGTATCAATCCGGTGGAAAATGCGCCCAAGCACTCGGTTATGAATCGTTGATCCCGTGGATTTAAATGGACGGTGGAGATGGACTACGGGGGCCAAGGTGTACGGCCATGAGATTTTGGAGCGACCCCCCGCAAAGGAATAACAGCTGCTCGATCGGGTTTTCCCACATCCCGAGGGGTCAATCGCGTGGGGCACCATGGTTTGACTCTACTGGATAGAGAAGAGCCTCTCGCAGGGGGTAATTTCTTTGGTCACGACGCCAGTGCTATATGGAGCGGAAAGGTGCGGGGCTAGCGGAGAAGGGGGGCTTAGGTCGATTATAAGGTCCGAAGTGGGGTTTTAACCCATTTTCAATGTATTTTGAGGCCTAAGGAGGGTAACAATAGGGAGATGGAGGGGAAGTTTGGGCAAACAAAGGGTGTAGGGATTTTTTAGAGGGATTTAGGGGGGTTAATAGGGAAAAATAGAGGGGAGCAAGAGACACTTTGAAAGAAGGAGGAAAAAGGGAAAAGGGACATTTTGCAGTGGGCACAAGGGGTAAATGAAGGCTTTGAGCTAGGGAAACAAAAGAGGGGGACTTGTATAAGGCAAAGGACATAGAGACCTCAAGGATGATGTGTCTTCAAGGGAGATGCATTCCTTGAAGGTCTCCAAAATGACATAGCCCCCCGCCTTGCTTGTCAAGAATTTCATAGGGGGGGCTAACAGTGGCTCCACATGGGGATGGCTTCTTCTCGAAGGAGTCAAGAAACCGTAGTGATATTTGGAGTAGGCCAGTTTGCTCCGTTGCTTGGCACATCCCCTTTCTTTGATCACTGCCACAAAATGAACATGTTACATCGTAGGAAACATTCTTACCAATCGCCTACCTACCCACACTACAATCCTAGCATTTTTTCTTCCTTTAGTGTGCATTTGAGCTAGAAAACCGTTTTACGTCATTTTATTTGCAAACAATAAAAAAACCCTATTCTACTTCTACCCTTATTTCTCCATGAGACTGCAGATTAGACCGTTGGTCTCACATGTTTCTCTACCTACACTACTACTCGCTAGGATTAGACGTGTAGTAGGTTTCTTCTCTACGTTCTAAGACAAAAATTGAAACAACTAACTACATACTCATAGACCGAGCTTTATTGAGCTTTTCCTACCTACCCTACTCTACTTGGACATCTCTCGATGTTCTAGGTGATACAATAATGCCAATGCAAACCGACCAAGCAACGACAAAAAAAGGTATAAGCATTGACTCGTCCCATCGAGATAACCACAAGGTGCTCGCATGTGGTTCTTCAAAATAGAGGTCACCATCGCAGTGACCACTTCGATATGTATGGCTCCCCGCAGAAAAATCCATGCTTCAGAACCGAGCCAATCAAAGCCTCCATATATTCTACCACAGATAAAAAAAACATGATGTAAACCTTTTTCTTCAAAAAACTCCCATGGCCGGTAGGCCGCCCTCGCATCCCTGGCAGCTTTCAATCACCGCATCTGCAGTGAGACCTTTGTAATCGCACTCCTTCTCTTCCCGATCTAGACAAAGATGTCTCGTGGGAAAGGAGATCCACCTCATCTTCACCGTGCAGCCTAAGCTAGAGGGTTCATTATATTCGATCGTGTTGTCCTCCCAGTAATGCAGTGCTGTTCTCACTGAACTCGTGAAAAAATTAACACATTCTCGAGCGGGGGTTTCTTTGATCACCTTAATCCTTTTGGGAGAAGGCTCGGGAGATTCATTCCACTCAAGACTTTCTTCATATTTTTTCCTCCTCATCCTCTCGTGCTCGAAGAGCTATCGAGCTTCCGTCCTCTCGGCAAGTATAACTAATGTTCGAATATGAAGCGTGATAGAAGATTCAAAGAATCTTGGTCTACTATCATGCTTTCAACGCTTTCTCCATCGAGATTATAGATGGCCCGCATTAGCTCATCGCTTTCTGAAGTTGATGGTCGTGATCTTCCTCCCATCAATCTACCGATGATGGCCCCGCAAGCCTCGCCTTTCCCTTTGGAAAAAAATTATCATCATCGATCATCATCAAAGAAATCATAATTACAAGCATTGCTATCCACCAAGTCTTCGTATCTCTATCGAGTCTTTCCACAAAATAATCTGCAAGTTCATTTTCTGATTCAAGCTTTGTTCCTCATACATGCTTTGCATGTAACTTCGTCTTGCAGTGATCCGATTTGTCTCTTTTGAGGACAAGGAGTAGGTCTTCTCAATCATCCTCCCCGGTTTCGGCCTCATATTTTTCCTCTTCTCGTGTTCAGAGGAGTTTTTGGCGGTCTCTATCAATCTTTCCAGCTTGCTTTCCAAAGAGAGTCGCCTTATTTGCCCCCGCTTTGATATTTCCTTGTCGCTTTTAATCTTTTCTCCTTACACTTTATGTTGTACTCGACAATGATTGTTGTATTCTGCATTTCCTCTAGGCTCGAAGGTTCTCTTTGTCTTATATAGAATTCCACCTCTGGGGTCAAAAGAACTTGGATAGTGCTTCTAAAGCCCATCCCAAAGGTGGTTTTATATCGTAGGGTATTGCATCATATACCTTATTAAACCCCGGCTGAAAAAATCTTGCACTCGTCTCTCCCGGCTACCTTTTTCAAACCTTGATACTCTTCTAGTATCGAAGAACATTCTTAGGGGTCGCCCATCTACCAATGAAAACTTGAGAAAATTGATGAAAGCCGAAGATGCTTGCCTCGGGAAGGCCTTTGAGCCACCTCTTAACATTTCCTTGTAATGACAAGGCAAACATTCTAGTACACACATCATCTTCTTCTATTTCATACAATTCAAGTAAATCCTCAAGGTTTTGAACATGCTCTTCAACAGTTGGGACCCTTTATTTTCCCCATCAAAATGAGGCAAATGGTTTATTAATTCTCAAGGGAGGGGTTGGAAGATAAGAGGTAAAACCAGCAGGCTTATATCTTTCTATGACCTTTGTAGGTGTAGATGGTGTAACAATGGGGTCGATGGTCGCTTGAAGCTTCTTTAAGGGTGGGAGATACAACATGAGCTTCTTGTTCCACCAGTGTTCTTCACAGAGTACTGAGTCTCGCCACTGTCTCGAAGACCGAGGCTTGAGATCTTCCCCATACTCATTATGGGTCTCAACTCGGATATTTGATTTGGCTTGAAGTAGGACTGTAACATAGTGGTAGATAAAGACAATGAATTATTTAAACCAAATCCAACCAAGATGCTCTACCCTTCTATGAGGTCTAGCCATCTTTAGGTTCTTCCTCCAAAGGGGAGTCTTTTGAGGATTATGGAGTGTGGAGTCGCCAGTGGATGAATTTCACTCGTTTGAAGGTGCCGTTGTCCACCATCAGCAATTGAAAAGCCAACTCAAGGCAAAGTGGTCTAGTTCCCGATGGAGTTGCCATTATGTTGGTGACGACAATGGGAAATAGACCAAATGTTAGCGAGCTTCGACTCTCGATTCATCCCCGATGGAGTCGCCATTATGTTGGGGTTCCCATGTTTTGGCCCGTATTGGAAAGACCAAAAGATGAGACAACATCAAAACCACTTTTGGGCCCTAGGATCTAGCCCTCCTCGGGACCCTGCAGAGGGATCTCTCCAATAAAGCAAAGAATGATGTATCTTTGAGAGCTCAAAAATGAGATGTTAGGCTAGGTATGAAGCAAAAATGGGGTTTCAAATGATTTGGTTGGTTGGTTGTCGGGTTGGTTAGGAGATCATAAACTGAGAAGGTAATGGGAGAAAGGAACAAGGCAACCAGGATATTTCAAAGCAGAGGGGATAGGTCAAGAAAGTGCCATCCATTGGGCTATGGAGTCATGAAAGGAAATTACATGCAACAACTAGCCAAGGCTTCAGAGGGCAAGTCATCTATACTAAAGGATCTTTTAGATAGATGATGGGATGGAACACTAAGGAAAGAAAGTGGAAGAAGGAAAGACAACCAAATTTCTTTCTATAGATCAGAGTCGAGGTCATTTAACTCCAGCACTCGCTTGGACATACTCTAAGGCAGCCTCTCAAAGAGGGACAAAGGGGCTTCTTATAGATCTGGACTCGCAGGTCATTTAACTCCGTGTCCGCTTTAGCAACTCCAAGGGGAAAACAGAGATAAGATTAACAAAGGGATCTTAGAAAGGCCAGCTAGTCATGCAAGGATCCTAGTGGACAGGGGCTAACTCTAATCCCCGAAAGTGTTCCCAAACCTTCCAGCCTAAACCTCAACAAGAACATCTAAGAACCGATCCATCCAATTCATACATCGTAGAGCGGGCAATGACATCCACTACACTAGTTAAATTGACTCGAAAGCAATCCTTAGATAACACATTTTAGAAGAGAAACATTAAAAGTAGGGAGAGCAGAACATAGGGAACCTATCAAGGGTGAATCCTATGTTACACTTCTCGTTGCCTACTGTAAGAACATGAAACAAGATGAAAATGTAAATAACAGAGTTAAGAAAGACATCACCAATGGTAATAGACCAGGATCCCGTGAAATGTGCTTTGATTAATTGATGCAAAACCACTAATGTACAATAAGCTCAATGGCTAATACAATCCAAACTTTCTCCTCCCACTCTAGTACATACAAACTACTCAGAAACTCCCTCCCAAGACCGTTCTAACAAACTAAACCGAATCCCTCTAACAACAATAACCGAACAACCGAGCAACAACCAACCTTACAATGTGTTCTTCTCGATTATTATAGGGAAAAAAATAGAGCAGAAGATGGTAGGTGAAGAATTAAATGAAGAATTAACGCTCATAAGAGGAGGAAGGCCGCAACCCATTCTCGCTTTTAAATCCGTGCAATTACTTCGGTACTCGCTCATAGAACTACTAACATTCTCTCGTTGACTAGACAAACGGGTGAAATAATGATGCTAGGGTATCCATACCGTGTAACAAATGCTTCTTGATGATGTAGGACTGCTGAAAGGCGTAGATCTTCATTTGAGGCACAATGTAGACTAAAAAATGATGTGTATCGTGTCCTTTCATGGGAGAACGCTCCGCCGATACGAAAAACCTAATAATATTATCTCTCTCGTGCATAGGATCGTCCAAGAGATCCACGGGGTCTTCCAAATTGTACCTTTGCCTTCTAAAAGTCCCCACGTGAAGTCTCCTATTTATTGCCTCGAGCTTCTCATCGTTCCCGTGTCGTCTCTGTCTCGTGAATTTCGAGCTTCAATGGCACCGGGAGGGTTGGTAGAGTTTAAAACTCTGTCCATTGATGAATTTATGGCGCAAAAACTCGCAAGACACGAAACCTCGTGAAGAGAAACCATGGACTGCAATGGATGATGTGGACGGATGGAGGAGATGGCCATGCAGGAGTGATGGAGGTGAAAATCGCAGAGGAAATGGTGAGAATCGCCCGGGGCGGGTTGGACGCACTGCAGAGCGAATATACATGGAAAACAAATGAAAACACATTAAAAAAACATGAAACGAATCGATTATACGTAATGGAATGGGCGCATGTACGGAGGGTGCACGTGGGGTGACGTGGTGTACGGTGAAGACACGTGGACGGATGATGTGGAGGCCAGTGGCGACGGTGGAATGGTCAACGACAGCGAGACGAACCGGGACCGCTGATCGTGGCCGAGATCAACGGCGTGAGGACGACTGACTGGCGGCCATGGCGTGAGCTATCGCGCATGCAACTTCATTAGACTTCTGTGGCATCTTGAGCGAGCGATGGCCGTTGGATGGCCCATCCTAGATCGGACGGCTCTGCGCCGATTTTGCCGGGCATCCGTGTCCGAAGGATAATGCGCGGGGGATGGAGTTAACCGGCGGGAACGGTGGTTTCAAAATCGTACAGAGGACAGTGGCGAAAGGTGAGTGGAATCGCCGGCCGACTAGGGAAAAACCACCAAGCGCGCGAGGGTGGTGCGGAATAAACCGACGGTTTTGAACAAGTGAATGTGGGGAGTGGGACCACCGTGTCGGGCGTGTTCTCGCGCTTGCTAGGATCTAAAACGTATCAATCTGTGGAAAATGCGCTCGAAGCGCTCCGGTTATGAACCATTGATCTCGCGGATTTAAATGGACGGTGGAGATGGAATGCGGGGGGCCAAGGTGTGTGGCCATGAGATTTTGGAGTGACCCCCGACTAAAGGAATATCACTGTTCGATCGGGTTTTCCCACATCCCGAGGTGTCAACTCACGGGGCACCATGGTTTGACTCTACTGATAGAGAAGAGCTCTCCGCAGGGGTAAGCGTTTGGTCACGGCGCCAGAGCTATATGGAGCTGAAAGGTGTGGGGGCTAGCAGAGAAGGGGCTTAGGTCGATTATAAGGTCCGAAGTGGGTTTTTGACCCATTTTCAATGTATTTTGAGGCCTAAGGAGGGTAACAATAGGGAGATGGAGGGGAAGTTTGGGCAAACAAAGGGTGTAGGGATTTTTAGAGGGGATTTAGGAGGGTTAATAGGGAAAATAGAGGGGAGCAGAGACACTTTGACGAAGGAGGAAAAAAGGGAAAAGGGACATTTTGTGTGGGTACAAGGGGTAAATGAAGGCTTTGAGCTAGGGAAACAGACAGAGGGGATTTGTATAAGGAAAAGCACATAGAGACCTCAAGGATGATGTGTCTTCAAGGGAGATGCATTCCTTGAAGGTCTCCAAAATGACATAGCCCCGCCTGCTTGTCAAGAATTTCATAGGGGGGGGATAACAGAAGATAGATGTTAACCACATCCTTAGAGAAGTAAGAAAATCACATAAATGTCTTAAAGCCCAAACAAGGGCAACATGTGGTTTGTGAGCTTGAGGGCCCAAGGGTCTGGGGAACTTGAAAACTCTATATATTTCTTAAGAGAAAATTTTCATATCATACAATGAATCGGATCACCTAAGCTAAGTCCAAAACCTACCAATAGAATGTTCCTATTATCTACAAATTAAATAAAAATTCATATAATATTGAAGAATAATATAGGAAAGCACATACCCAACAATACCATAAATCAATGAGAAAAAGACACCATGAACTAAACCCCAAAGTATTTTATTATGAATTTCAAATGTTCCGAGCAAGAACAATGGCTTCACACCAAAGATTATAAAATTACATTTAGACTAGAGTCACTATCATTATGACTTGAGAAGCAAATGGCTTCTAATTTATAGATAAATCCTCTAAGTGGAAAATACTCACTACTTGGCTTGATCTCTCGTTAAAATAATTTCAACCGTTAATAAATTCTTCGTCAACTTTTAATATCTTCCATTGAAAATATTTATTTTTAAGGAATTTTCAAATTTCTTATTAAAACCATTTTTTATTAATAAAAAATAATTATTTTTTGATTAATTTCCTCAAAAATTTCATTTTGACTTAACGAATAAGGTAGAAGGGCCTATTTTTTATTAAAATGTCCAATTTTGTGGGGGTCTCCAAAAAATTAACTTATTTATGACTCGCGATTTTTTTAGTCATTTTCCACATGGGGGGAATTAAATTTTCTAGAAATTAATTTTTAACTTGAAATTAATTAATTTTGTGGCATAGGATTTAAATTGTGTTTTGTGATAAAAATTAATTGATTGACACTTAAGGGTATCGATTATTTTTTCACCCTCTAATACTTTAGCCATGATGTCTCATTGTGAGGGACAATGAACTAAAATATTTTTACATCAGATAATTACAAATTCAACCTTCAAAGGGGGGAATACTCGTTCATTATAGAACCTCATAATTTATACCTAATTCTATGAATTAGTATGATCTAGTTCACTAAGTGATCTATAATAAAATAATTCGTCCCAAATAGCTTAAATTATTCCCAAATAGATTTTACAAAAGACTTGAATAAAACACTAGTACTCACTTAAGAATTTGTCAATAAATTCCATCCTAGCTTTGATGTTTAAGTTGGAGCAAAAAAATCGTTTCGATTATCCGTGTTTAGAAACACACATAGTGCGGTGAGACTGAAAACCTCCCTAGGATGAAATTTGTTTCCAAAATCATATTATTACCTAGGTTCTTACATAATTGAACAATCATACTAGTATCATTTACCTTACAATTTGCACAAATTGAGTTTATAATGAAATGATGATATGTTGGCTCATGATTTTTAACTTTGAAAATTTTTTGTGCAACCTGCTTTCCTTGGAATTATGACAAAATGTGTGCAACATGTCCTTACAATAGAATTTTAACTAGTTAAATAATAAATATAGTTGGACCTCGTGTAAAACTATTAAGAGATAATTTTCATCATCAATGAAACTAATCCATGAATTTACATGCACTTTAATTTATATGTTTTTCATTGTCTATCTTGTATTTTTCTGAAATTAACTCAAAGACTCCAAGGTTTCTAGTCTTTGTTCTCTAGTTTGTTTTGCAGAAAACATATTAAATATCAATTGATATGAAAGTAATAATATCTTGGCCTAATCCTTTTTTCCCTTAAGAATTTTGTCCTCAAGTTGTTTCCTTCACACACCACATGCCATCTTCATATTTTTTTGTTTCTTAACTTCATGCTCACTAACGATCATCAAGATTTCGATTAACATGAGATTAATTATCCATTGAAGCTACCTTCTATTATCTATTTCCTTTGGTCATTGCTTAAACCCAACAAAATATTAACCAATGATCTTCTCCATCTAATTCCTTAAGGTCAATGCCACCTATATATTCTCATTTTCTGGGTTTATTTTTAGGACCATTAACAGAACCTAGTCATTCCTTTTACGCCATATTCCCTCTCTTTAATTCTTTGTTCATATATTTCACAATATCATTAATTTATATCCAATACAACACTTATTAACAAAATCCCTAATTAAGTCCTTAATTAGTGTTTCCACTCCACTTTATTTTTAGGACCATTAACAGAACCTAGTCATTCCTTTTACGCCATATTCCCTCTCTTCTTAATTCTTGTTCATATATTTCACAATATCATTAATTTATATCCAATACAACACTATTAACAAAATCCCTAATTAAGTCCTTAATTAGTGTTTCCACTCCACTTTTGTTTAGTTAATACACGTTGTCTCTTTTTTTAGTGGACCCTCATAATACTCATTCATTTGATGATAAGAAGCCTGATCTATTAACAATTATGTTGGAATTAGATAGTTCTCGTATTAAATTATTAGATATGAAAATAGAACTTCCACATATACTTTATATTTGGACACCTAAATATCATTATTAAATATGGTGGTAGTATGCACAAAAATGGGTTAAATTACTAGATTTATATCATATTTTTCTACATCCAAACATATACAAAGAATATAAAGCACTAGTGCCACCTTATTGAAATTGGAAATTTAAAGGGCTTTGCTCAAGATTTGTCACAATATCACAAACATTTTGTTAATATATGTGGAATATGTTGTTAGTGATATTCTTACCTAAATCATCATATGGGAAACATTATGCCAAGACTTGAGAATGGATTTTGCTGTTGGAATTATGGTTAGTGTGTTGACCTTGATGTCAACCTCCAGATCAAGATCTTGTCACACTATTCCTACCTTTATATCATGATCTTGTCACACTATGCCAAACTAGATCGTAAAATACTCTTGGTGATTGGAAATAGAGTTGATGTACCTCGCTATATGAAGTGAGGAAGTAGTATGGCAAAGCTTTCGGCAAAGTATCTCATAATTTTTCAAGTTTATCTATTGCCGCTAGGAATAGAGATGGCACAAAGTGAATATGTTCGATTTTCACCGGAATCACATGTCATCCAAGTGATGATATTCTCTAGGAAGGTGTGTTATCCAAGCGAAGTTGCATGTATATGAAATTCTTGGGAAAATACTACTAACACGTTTGTCCAAGTAGAAGAACCACATTATAACGCGAGCTCTAGGTGTTAGAGTTGCATTATAATGCAGTTCCCTGACAACAAAGGTTGTGTTACAACCTGTAAATGGGCATAAATTGAGAAAACCATGGGCATAAAAAACCGAAATTCCCAAGGAACTCATAACCGTGATGATGACTCAATGTTCATTTGATTAGTCGACAAATCCATTAGTGAAATGCATCAGTTTTCTCATGGTAATTTGAAGAAAGGAAGGTTATAAAAGAACGACGAGCTTGATCAATCGTAGTGTGCATCCTTCCTATCTTATCTTCTGAACAGGTGATTGCACCAGGCACAAGGGTTGGATCTAGTCTAGCATTAAGCGAACTAAACGTGTGAGAGATTTGATGGCCTAGTTTTGTTAATTATTTCTTGTACATATTTACATAGACTTGGATCGATCAATCTCAACTTATGCATGCCAAAAATAAATGAAGTTAATTAACTCTCATTCCTCCACTTTGTAAGTGTGCAATGAAATAATTAATCTCTAAAGTGATTGTATATAGATTAATTTCTACATAGATGTATGAGGTGTTTTGTGGCATATTGGTAGTTTCCATTGCAAATATTAGACTCTTAAGTTAGTTCGAATTTCATTGTTGAAGAAGGTTCATATGTTACCGCATGATTTCTTTGCATGAGAATTTAATCATTGAAGACTCACTTTCTTTTTATTATATGCATCATATCGAAATTGTTGTGCATCCTACAATGATTGTTGGACATCTCCTTGATATATGTGCACTATAGTCTTTGTTCTCCTTAGACTATAAAACTTGTATGGTTATATGGTAGATTTTTATCTTTCTCTATAGAAAATTTCTTAAACATTTGTTGCAAGAGTTGATGTTTAATTTGCTATTGTTGTATTAAATAAGGGCATGACGTGACAATAGTATGTGTCTTGTATTATGACTATCATGAGGGTTTTGAAAATATCTTTATATATTCTTGACTTTCGTAAGTTTGATAACTTGATCCACCGATGTTGTAATGGAAAAGGGCTTAGACTAACTTATTGTAGGGGCAAAAGAGAAATTGGCGTGGGAATAGTTTTATATGATTTAAGGTTTAATTTCTAATATTAAAGTGTGCAAATATCAATGACAAAGGTTTATCCGATAAATTATATACACATGCTTATGAATTGATGTGGATGCTTGTCTTTTTTATCTTGCAAAGAAATTATGGCTATCCACACCGTAGGGATAGTTTTGATGACATGTTATAGTGATAGCAAACTAAAGTATTTATTGCATGTGTTTGAAAATCATTAGTGATGCAACACAGTGCATGCACATTTGTTTAAGGACTACCAATAAGTAATCTTGGTTAATTTATATTTTTGTGTAACATGATGCCTTTATCGCCATAAGCTAGTTTCTACTTCGATAATTATTCAAAGATCTATTTGGCATAGTTGAATTTTTATTAAACGTTAATTTTGCTAAGCTAATGTAATGGTTGAATATAAGTGTTCATATGTTCATGACTATATTTTTATATTATAGAGAAAGAGGATTTATGAATAATTTCTATATACTCTTACTGAGTTTACTCATGATGTGAGTATATTTTTTGGAATTCATATATTGTTGAGTATTATGAAAGTATGTTATTTCTAAGATGATGAGTTAGATGTTGATAAAGGAGTAGGTGAGCGTGAATAATCGAATGCATGTTTGTTTCCAGTGCTTGACATTTTGACACGCTAGGTTTGATGTTTTATCGAGTAGTGGCTACGAGAGAGGGTTTTGTATTATTAAGATTTGTTGTATATTATCAAGGGATGTATTGATTATATATGAGATTGAGTAGAGGGTATGGCTTGGAATTTGATGATCTAGGGTTGGATGATATATTGAAAAAAATTGTTTGTTGATCAAATATTTATTGCAAAAAATGTTTTGGTATTGAGTAGAATATTTTATGTGGGTCTAATTTGAAAATTGGATGAAAGTTTACTTGTAGTATTTGAGTTGTGTTTCAATTAGGTGAATCTTGTGAAATATTTTGAAAGATGATCCATAAATGGTATGGGGGTTGGGGCCTTCATTCAGTGGGATTGGTAACTTCCTTTTTGTGGTGGTTGGTAAATTTGATTAGGGAGTGGTAGTTTTCTTATGGTGGTAGCCGATCTATTTGATAGGTCGTATGCGCGTTGATGGAACCGGGTCTACGGACAAGTGCCCCACCCCTCCCGCAAAATATATCCTCTCCGCCTTCTCCTATGGTGAGGTATGTGACCTAGGTCGTGAGCTAACCCCCCCACAAAAAAATCTCACAACACTACATTAAATATAAATGGAAACCTATTACGGTTGAGAACTAATACGATGGCTTGGTGGTATATCGTTGACAATTTTTCTAGTAGGTCAAGGGGTCGAACCATGTTGAGGCCCTTTGTATGATTTACAAAACATTTTTTCAACCATATAGGGTCATGTGGCGCCCTCCAATTGGGTCATGTGGCACCGTCTTTTTGATCCACCTCAAACATTGACCACCAATAAAAATGTGCCTTCTACACCTATACGAACCTTCCATGTGTCAAGATAGGATTGGTTTGTACTAGCACTATACCCCCTGAACATACGACTGATGACACCTTTTGTAATAGCATTTACCAGTTAGCAACCCAACTAACCTCCCGTTATTGACTTTTTAGTTGTTCCTCAAAAACTTCGAATGCCATAACATCTTCATACAACATTCGATTTAGGTGATTCAAGTGTTGTTGGAATAATAATGATGAAAAATACAAATTGACACCAGCTTTCGGGATATTCTAATTGCTTTAATGTTTTATCCTATTTTTTATCTCTAGATCATACCTCCCCAGAGGAAATTTTGACCTCCAAAAAGTCTATCTTCACTCAGTAAAAATAAGTGATGAAAGAGCTCATTTACTTTTCTCCTTATGTCAATCCTTCTTGTTATGTTTGAATTGATTCCTTTGAGCCTCATTCAAGGTACTCCACATCACCTTTATGTGAATTCCTTACCTCTCCGACAAGAATGGTAGGTTGCTACAATAATCTTAAACATGCAGTAAACCAAATATGAGATGGTTGTAATATGAACATCTCTCTCCAAAACCATCTTTCTTGGTGTGACAAACTCCACCTTGAAGTCTCTCTTTGCTCAAGAAATACTTGATCTTCCACCTAGAAATCGTGGCTAAACTCAATGCTTGCCATACATTAATTTACACTTTTATTTGTTGTCCTCAAGTTGTACTTGTACTCTTTCGATGTAATCGGGCCGGATTTTTTTCAATGACATGCTTGAATGTTTCCACATTAATATGATAATATTCTACAAAATATTTACCAAATATCAAATTAACAAACAAGATTCACATAGAAATACTTGTATTGGTGAGTGCTTGACACAATTGTAGACATGCCTGTATGAAATACCAATGCTCATCTCAAAATTCCTATACAAATTAACTTAACAAAATAAAAAATAACATAACATGTCGAGGAACATATACTTTTGGAAAATAAGTGATTTGTACATGACATCAATTTACAAAGTACCCAAAGAGGAATATACCACAATCAATTAAACCTTTACAAAGAAAGATAACTATACATAGTAGTCTCGTCGATTCTTTCGCTTAACCGTGCTTATGGGTTCTCTTCTCGCACCCGCTTTGCTTTCAAAGGTTGTTTTCGAAATAAATTAGTATCTTCTCTCGCACATGTTGTTTTATTTTGGTCTATCACCCATATTTTCTTCTTTGCCACCTCCTTTGGTCTATCACCCATATTTTTAGATTCAAATGCTAATGAAGAAGTGGATGATTTCTATAGCCAACCACGTTTACCAACCTGCACATAGGAGAGTCCTCGATGCCGACAAAAATCACATACGCCATTATCAAAATAAGGTCCATATCTTTCTATTGACCATGCACACAAAATGGTTTCATCTTGAAGGTATTATTTTTTTCAGTATGAGATAGAACATTCACCAAGATGTTCCTCCACAATATGTTGAAATGTAGGCACATTTGCATTTTCTCCTTCTCTAAAACTTGACACAATCTCCTTATCTCAACATTATCCATTTGAAGAGATAGATTTATCTCCAACTCTTGGAGTCCTTCATGCTTCAATTTATTTCCATACTTGTAATGAACTCATAACTCGCTATGATACCACATGGTCTAAAATTAGAGGCGAACTCGAGCATCCTATGAAACTTTGCAAGGATGGGTCTTTAAACGTGAAATTAGTTTCACAACTTATTCAAAGTCGTTGAGTTTAGTTTTCACATGAAATTAAAGAGAAACACATTCATATGCAACTCGGTATGGTAAGCATGAAGATAAGGAACCAACAATTTGATAATGGAGTTCACCCTTCATAGGGCTTACATTTCTAGGCATGCTCCAATGCCTAGACCACTTTATTGATTTTAATGGAAAATTAGTACATTATAACTTTTTGACTCTAGAGTGTCTTATTTCTCCTACAAATAATTCTCACTTAAAAAATTTGACTCCCTACAACAAGTCATTAAAATGTCAACATAAAAAATGACTCTTCCACCATAGATCCCCATACTCCATAAGGTGTATAAACATACAAATCCTTCACAATGAACGGCTAAAAAAGGGCTTGTCTCAGTAGAAATATTGACAAAAGACTGAAAATAGCTTCTCTAATGAAGTAACAATGGCCATGATTGAAACCGGAAGGCCGTGGAAAACTCTAACTAGGATATTTCCATGCTCAAATACGCCTTCATACTACTCAAAAATTGTCTTTGCATCTAACAATAAAATAGTTGATTCCGCAAAAGAGTACATCACAAATTTCTCAAGTAAAAATCGAGGGCATACATTGAGTTTAGGACACCTAGAAACCCATATCTAGGCTCTTGGAGCTCAAAAAGGTTAAAAACTATGCAAGATATGTTTCTTGGAAGCAAGTACTACTATCTATCCTACAATTTGGAGAAACACTCGCTAATCGTGCAACAATTTCACCCTTTGCACGCCCTATCAAGTGACAATTTCTCCACGAATGTTGATATTTCCGCTACAAAGGTGTAATTTGTCGCTTCGTTAAAACATGCCATAACTCCTAAGCTTTGGGTCATGGTGATGTGGCACGCATGTGGCCGAGGGCTAGGACTTACCACCCAACCCCATCGGTTTAGCTCTTATTCCTTCGAATAAGGCCATATCATGGAATATGGCTAAGTGTCGGGAAAACTTCCTATCCTCGTCAAATTTGGCTTCTAACTGTCCATCAAAGGTCATATAATGGTCATTGGACCGAGGGGTTGGTGTGGGCTAGGTGCCACCTCGTCCACTCCCCTCCACCATGTCGTAGGTCATATGGGTGCTAATGAAAACGTGGCTAGGGAGAAGTGCCCCACCCTCCCGCCAAATATCTTATCTTCACATTCCTTTGGTAAGATATGTGACCTAGGGCCCGTGGCTAACCGCCCCGAACACTCCCCCAAACCATCGATGATATTACTTTATATAACCGCAACCTATTATGGTTAAGAACCAATATGATGGCTTGGAGGTAGAGTTTTGAACTTTTTATGCGGTACGTCGAGGGGTAAAACCATTCCAAGGGCCTTTGATCATTTTTACAAAAATTTTGGCAACCACATAGGGCCATGTGGTGCCCTCTTATCAGAGCCACCTCAAACACTAACACCAATCAAAATGTGCCATATCCACCTATACAAACTTTCCATGTGTCGAGACTAGATTGGTATGTACTCGACAACATACCCTACACAATCGACTAATGATGTGGAATCTGACGGACTTCCCAATCAACCCCGTTATTGACTTTTTAGCTATTGGTCAAAAACTTGGTAACACATCGTAAATTATTTATGACTTCATATTGATGAAATTCAACAATTGTTTGAATCAAAACAATGAACACTACAACTTGACGCTAGTTTTAGGAGATTCCAAGTATTTCCATTTTTTAGCCTCTTTTTTTTATCTCCAAACAAAGATTCCCATCACCAAGCACCTTCAAAAATTAGCCATTTTAAATAGCCTAGCCACTAGAGAATCTATGATTTGTGACTTAGAACATCTCTATCAAGAATTTGATCAATTCAAAAGGGTATTAAGAATATTGTTAATAAATAAAGAGACATTAAGTATAACGTTACCATTGTTAAAGAAGAAAGATCAAGCCAAACCAACTCCTTGAGAACAACACTACTAGATGCAAACCTTCCCTACATTTATGGATTTACCAATAAGATTGAAAGACTTATAAAGAGGCAGAATATCAACACATCCTTTAAATATTCGGGTCACTTTGAAATAAAGGATGAGTTCCTTCAAGCACGAAATTGACATCTACCAACAAAAAGTGGGTCTATATGGTTTCTTATTCCTCCGAGAGACATTACAATGGCAGTATGATATCATTCAAAACTATAATGAAACAACACTTTGGAGATATCAAATATGAACATATTAGATCCTCGACATTAGATAAACATTTAGTCAAAACAAAATATCATTTCTATATTGAAGACACTTAAATTCTTGCTCGAAAAAATCATCATTTTAAAAAATATGCATTAGAGAGAATTTACAAATTGTCAAAAAATCTCAGCAACTTGAATATAGATGATGGCTTTAAAATTACTAGGAATTGACTTCCACTAATTACTCATTCCTAGTCCCCGCTATATCATTTCTATATTGAAGACACTTAAATTCTTGTTCGAAAAAAATCATCATTTTAAAATATGCATTAGAGAGAATTTACAAATTGTTAAAAATCTCGCAACTTGAATATAGATGATGGCTTTAAAATTACTAGGAATTGACTTCCAATTCGCTATCAAACTTAATCTCTATGTTTTTTCTGAAATTTCTTTCCTCCTCCTCCTCCTCCATTGAACCCTTCTCTCTCTCTCTCTCTCTCTCTCGTTTTCTTCTTCATCCTTTTTCTTTCAACGTCACTCCTCTCCCCTAGTTTTCTTGCTCTCTCTCTCTCTCTCTCTCTCTCTCTCTCTCTCTAGTTTTCTTCTTCATCCTTTTTCTCTAACATCACCCTCTCCCCTAGTTTTCTTTGCTTTCTCTCGCTTCTCTCTCTCTCTCTCTCTCTAGTTTTCTTCTTCATCCTTTTTCTTAACGTCACTCCTCTCCCCTAGTTTTCTTGCTTTCTGGCTTCTCTCTCTCTCTCTCTCTCTCTCTAGTTTTTCTTCTTCATCATTTTTCTTAACGTCACTCCTCTCCCTAGTTTTCGCTTTCTGCTTCTTTTGCCTAGTTTTCTTCTTCATCCTTTTCTCTAACGTCCTCTCTCTCTCTCTCCTAGTTTTCTTGCCTTTTCGCTTCTTTTTTGCCTTCTTTCTTATCTTCCTTCCCTTGCTCCTCTATGATATTCGCATTAATTAAAATGTAATAATTTATTTATTTGATTAATTTCTCTCTCTCTAGTTTTCTTCTTCATCCTTTTTTCTTAACGTCACTCCTCTCTCTCTCTCTCTCTCTCTCTCTCTCTCTCTCTCTCTCTCTCTCTCTCTCTCTCTCTCTCTCTCTCTCTCTCTCTCTCTCTCTCTCTCTCTCTCTCTCTCTCTCTCTCTCTTCTTGTTTCTTGCTTTCGCTTCTTTTGCCTTCTTTCTTATCTTCCTTCCCTTGCTCCTCTATGATATTCTCATTAATTAAAAATGTAATAATTTATTTATTTGATTAATTTATTAATTTCATCATATTTCACTTCTTATCTTATCTACTTAATCAATACATCGTTCCTATTTCATTAACCCTATTTTTAATTAATATGCTCTTCCATTCGATGTTAGCTTTTGAAATTACTAATTGATTTCCTTTTTAATTTTTATTATATGATTAAATTTATATTAAATATTTATTATATTATTAATTTATATATCCCTTATTTTAATCACTTTATTTTGTTACTGAATGAGGTAATATTTGATCCCTTCCTTATTATAACCTTGAATTTATTTTTTAACTTATCTATTATATTAATCAAATTTTATTATATTAATTATAGGTATCACATTATTATACTTATTTCAATTTATTTTATCTAAAAACAATTTAGGGATTTTTCCTTTTTGGTTTTGGATTTTTTATATATATATATTTTTAATTTCTTGGGACAAACCCTTTCTCCTCCTATTCTCCTTTCTCTCTCTATCTTGTATTTATAACCTTGTTTCATTTCTTCTTCTCCCTTGAAGCTTCTCTCATAATCATGAATTTAGTTAATAGACTCAAAAACATCAACCTATCAAAACTTCTACTGTGGAGTTTAATTTAGAAAATTCAAGTGTTAAAACTCTTATTATGTTATACAAATGTAATTTTAAAGATGAAATAACCTATATAAAAACATCATGGAAAAATATAAAGTGTATCTAGGAATAATTTTCATATATTATAATCCCAAAAAATTAAACTGGAATGTGCACCATCCTACCCTCCTAATGATATAAATAATTTCGTATACATACATAATGTATGAATAGGTTAAGTAGCAACAGGAAATACAAGACTTTCACAAATTGCTTCAAACCTCGAACTAAAACCGCATAGGAGTAAAGATGGTAGAAATATATATGCTCTTTTCCAAATCATTGAGGAATAAAATAAGATATCATCGTGCAAAATAAATATAATAGTATAAATATTATAACATCTAAAATAAAAATTTTTGTTCAACAATGAAGTAAATGATAAAGAAAAAATTATGATATTATAAGAAGGTGATAAATCCTAATCTAGATGATGAAAACTATATCTTCATTTGACTAATATAAAAAAAGAAATTAACATTTCTAAAAGAATAACCACTTCTCACAAACTTGATAGTGAAACTAAGCATGATACTCAAAATTTTGTGAGTTGAAAGAATCTATAATATTTCTCGTATTTAGAAAATTAAAAATTAAAAATTACTTAAATAAATGAAAAATGCATCTCACTTCTTTTTATTATACAAGAAATTTAATATTTAAGTTTTTAAATGTAAAATAGTTAATAAATATAATGTTTTATAAATTTAGAGTTTAACACATTTATGAATTCTACTTAGTATTAAGAAAACATATCCCCAAATTATATGTAATATCCCAAAATGGGAAGCAGAGCAATATATGAACATAAAACCGAAATATCGATGAATAAAATTACACCAAAATGCATGAAAACCATGGAGCCATTTTATTATGTAAATCAACAGAAAAATAAGTACAATAGAAGCAAGCACAACTCAAATAATCAAGGCAAGCAAGCCTCCCATGAATACATATGCCAAAAATTAAATGTTACTGCATAGAAGAATGCCCAAGAACAATTACAACGCAGTCTTTAGATGGTGCAATCGCTACTAGAAATGTACAAGAATATAGATCTACAAATGTATGGCTCAAAAAGTGTCGGGGTAAAGATCTAAGCTCCCAAATACATTTTCAAGACAACTTGGGAAGGATTTTGTTAGGTCCATATATTACGAGCAAGTAGTCCCTTATTGTTGTTAGTGTAACCCCCTTATTGTTATTATTGTACCCCTATAACCCCCATATTTTTATTATTGTGCCCTTAAATTATTATTGTTAGGTCAAACTAGGATTACATTGTGGACCCACTAAGATTACATTGTGGCCCCATGGACTCCCTATATATAGAAAGGAGGTTTTGTAATTTGTATCATCCAAGAATTATTCATTCATGTAATGTATTGGAGGTTACCCTATCGAAATGGCTTATTTCTAAGGT
Organism: Pinus albicaulis; assembly: GCA_034641835.2. Taxonomy (NCBI): domain Eukaryota; kingdom Viridiplantae; phylum Streptophyta; class Pinopsida; order Pinales; family Pinaceae; genus Pinus; species Pinus albicaulis. The sequence continues at coordinate 1,456,922,785 of CM076580.1, read as the reverse complement.
GTTGATATCTCTTTTCTTCTATTTTTGGATCTGGTTTCACAACATTTGGTATCGAGCTTTAGATTCTAGAGTTTCGTGCTTCCAAACCGGTCATCGTGGCATGTTTCGTCTATAACGTTTTTTCCACGAAGGTAAAAAATCTGAAATTTTTAGAGTGCGAAGCTGAAATCTGAGGAAGATGGTTGAAAAATTTTAGAGTTTGGTTCAAAATATTTTAGGAGATATGATATGTGTAAGTTAGAGCTTTGTGAGCTCCCGAATTTAACCTTAAAACAGTCATCGCCGCATTTGCGCTATAACGTTTTTTCTACGAAGATTCAAGAGATAAAATTTTTAGGAGAGGAATAAAAAAATCTCGAGGAACATCGTCACAACAATTCTAGAGCTTGGTTCACAATATTTGCGGAGATATGATCTATGGAATTTTAGGTCTTTTTTCGGGCTCATGAATTTCATCTCAAAGAGGTTATCATGGGAAAATATTCATAAATCTCTCTCGAGCATCGGATTGGAATGATTTAAAAAGTGGCCGCAAGTACATAGAATGTAGTTTCTTGTCTCTCAATTGCAGAGCCAAAGGAGGAAAAAAATGACACATTACAAGTTGTACAGGTTCGTTTCATCGAACTAGTCCATAATTGGGTCATTATGGGGAGATTTGACATCAATTTTCCTTGAAGAATCAAAATTAGGTCGCACCTATGACATTTGAAAGAAGCTTCGGAGGATACTACAAGGCCAAATTTCAGATATTGGGGATTTGAAATTATAGAGATAATTCAATTTCAATATAGAGCTCCTCAAAAGAAAGTAAAGGTGTGTATTGTTTTTTCCCCGAATTGCATAAGTCTTGTTTGAAGAATCAAGTTGAATTGATTCCAAGGGAATATTATAGAATATATATCAGTATTGGATTCTAAAATTGCCCTAAAAATAATTCAAATACCCATTAAGCCTTTAGAAGGCTCTACTATGACTCATGAAGGCGATATAATGGCAACATGACATATCAAATTTACAAGAGCAAGTGCAAAAATTTTAGCTCTGCAAAGAGAACAAAAAAATGACATGGAAGTTTTGAATAAAGGAGTGGAATCTAAGATGGATGGTTTGAATAATGGCATGGAAGCTAAGATATATGGCATGGAAGCTCGGAATGGAATCTAAGATGGATGACATGGAAGCTAAGATCGATGAAAAAATGAAAAACATGAAGAATTATCTAAAAGTAGACATGGAAGGTTTCGATAAAGTTGATACAACAAAATTTTCCCAATGGTGAAAATATAGTAGAGGAAACTCATGATGAGAATAAAAATAAATGTTAATCGTTATTTCATAAACTCTAATGTTGGCGGAAAGAACCACCATATTCCAAAAATGGATATGAGGAAGTTTGATGGAAAGGATCATGTAACATGGATACTACAGATGGAGAAATATTTTTGATCTCAAAAATGTGCAAAACAGGTATGCATTTCAACTTTACATTTAGAACAAAATACATTTGTATAGTATCGATGGCTTTTCTTCCCATAAAAAATTGTCACTTGGTCAATTTTTTATGGAGGAAATGATAGCACATTATGAGGATACAAAGAGCAACACCTTCTTTAGCCAATTGATAAATCTAAAACAAAAGGGTTTAGTGGGGGAGCACATTGAGGACTTCCAAAAATTGAATACAAGGGTAACTCGATATTCCGGAGGAACATAGGATTGATCTCTTCATAGGTACTTTAAAGGATAAAATCCAACATGAAGTTCATGTTTTGGAACCCGATTCATTGGAGAAGGCATTCAGTTTGCAAGAAAAATTGAATGTAAAATTATGGCGACAAGGAAGCCTACAACTAACTTCTATAAAGAGGGGAAGTGTTGCTACTCCTAGATTTCCACAACCTACAAGGTTGACACCACAACAATTAGAAGAAAAAGAGAAAAGGGCTCTACTACAGCTTGTGATAGCAAATACACTAAAGGTCATGTAAGTGTGGCCGAGAAGAAATTATTTTACATAGATTGTGACGAGGAAGAAGAAAATGAACAAGAAGAAGATATACACCAAGAACCAACCCTAGAAGAGGAAGAAATGAGTCCCAACCATATCGTGTAATGCATTGATAGAAATTACCACTCCTCAAACTCTCAAGATAGAAGGACATATCAAGAAGAAAAAGGTAATAGTGTTGATTGATTTAGGTAGTACCCATAATTTTATTCATTGTAAGGTAGCCAAGGAATTGAATTGTTTCCTATATCCAGCACTCTAATGTTAAGTGATGGTTGGAAATCGAGGAACTATAAATTGCTCGGAAAATTCCATAATATCAAGCTAACCATGGGGGAATATCTATTGAATAGGCCAATGATTTCCATTCCTATGGAAGGTGTTGATGTTGTACTAGGATTATAATGGTTACAATCTTTGGGGACGGTAGCTTTTAATTTTCAAGAATTTTTCTAGAATTTTTTTTCGAAGGAAAGGAAGTTGAATTATGGGGTATTGCAGGGAATCCCGGGAAAGATAATAAACTCTAATGTCATGAAAAAGATTCTAAACAAAGAACAACAAGGCATAATTGCACAATTATGCTCACTAGAATTTCCAACATTAAAATAATCTATTTGTCGCAGATCTCCAAAAAGTCTTGGACAATCATTCCAAGGTTTTTGAAACTCCCAAAGGACTCCCACCTATTCGTGATCATGATCATGCTATTCATTTGATTCCAGGAAGTGTTCCTCCAAATATCCGATCTTATAGATATCCTTATGTCCAAAAAGAATGAAATTGAACGTATGGTTGCAGAAATGTTAGATGTTGATATAGTTCAACCTAGTCAAATTTATTTCATGTCTCGTAGTATTGGTACACAAGAAGGATGGATCATGGCGCATGTGTCCGGATTATAGGAGCTCAATAAGCCTCACTATTAAAAGATAAATTTCCCATTCCTATGATTGATGAATTATTGGATGAATTACATGGAGCAATTTATTTTTCCAAGTTGGATCTTCTTTCGAGATATCATCAAATTAGAATGAAGACCTGAAGATATTCCAAAAACAACATTTCGAACTCATGAGGGTCATTATGAATTTTTGGTAATGCCTTTTGGCCCGACCAATGACCTTCTACATTTCATGCATGATGAATTTCCATTTTCAAACCCTTCCTTAGAAAATTTGTGCTAGTATTTTTTGATGATATACTAATCTACGGTAGGTCTTAGAATGTTCATGTTCAACATGTTGACAATGGTGCTCAAACTATTGCAGGAGAAACAATTATATGCAAAAACATCCAAATTTTTCTTTGAAGTACAATAGGTGGAATCCGGGTCATATTGTATCTCACGAGGTGTTAAGGTAGACCCTAACAAAATTAAATCCATTAAAGAATGGAAAGTCCCCACAAACATAAAGCATATCGCAGGATTTCTGCGAGTTAACTGTGGTATTATCGCAATTTTGTTAAGAATTATGGGAGAATAGAAGTACCTCTAACAACATTATTGAAGAAAGATTCATTTTCCTGGAGCCTCGACAGAAAGTAAGTGCCTTTGAACATCTTAAAGAGTCAATGCTTGCCTAGCACTAGTCTTAGCTACACCAAACTTCCTACAAAAACCTTTATTGTGGAATGTGATGCACTCAAGAAATGGATTTGATGTTATTTTAATGCAGGAGGAGAGGCCCATTGCTTTTGAAATCCGTCCAATCAAAGGAAAGTATTTACAAAAGGCTATTTATGAGAGAGAAATGTTAGAAATATTACATGCACTAAATAAATGGTGAAATTCTACATAATGGGAAGAAACTTCAAGGTAAAAAATGATCATGATAGTCTTAAACACTTTTTTTGAACAAAGACTATCTTTAAGAAGAAAGCGACAGAAAATGGGTCCACCAAAGATGTTGGGTTATGACTTCCGAAATAATCTACAAAAAAGGGAAGGTAAATGTTTTTGCGTATGCACTCTCAAGAAAGAATGAAGAGGTGGAAGCATTTCTTTGTTCCATTTCTATTATCCAACCATATTGGATAATCGAAGCAAGGGATGAATGGAAGAAGGACGAAGAAGTGTGGAGACTCATTCAAAAGTTGCGAGCAAGATCCTAGTACATCCGATACATTTAGTTGGAAAATGATTCCTTATGGTACAAAGTTACTCCGTTATATCTTTGTAAGAATTCCCAACTATATTCTTTTGGAATTTCACACCTCCTCCTTTTAGGAGGACACTTGGATTTTTTAAAAACTTACCACAAGGTGAAGAAAGAATTTTTTTGGGATGGCCTGCCATATGATATTCAAAATTTTGTGGCGAGAATGTTTCGATTTTCCGCGAATAAAGTTGAGACAATTAGGACCCCGAGGTCTTCTACAACCTTTATCCATTCCAAGTCAAACATGGGAGGATATTTCAATGGATTTTATCACGGTTTACCTAAGTCCGAAGGAACCGAGTGTCATCATGGTGGTAGTTGATAGAGAATTACCAAGTATGCACACTTTTGTGCATTTATCTCCATCCATTTAAAGCAAGTACGAGCTGATACTACATTTATGGACCACAATTCCAAAGCTACATGGAAAGCAGGGGTTATTGTGAGTGAAAAGAGATCCCATTTTCTTGCTGAAATTTTTGGACGGAGTTATTTTCTTTGTTTGGGTACTCAAATTAGCTCATAGCTCATCTTATCATCCTCAATCTCGATGGTCAAACGTGAGATAGTAAATAGATGTTTGGAACAATATCTCGAATTTGTTTTGTATCCGATAAAAAAACACAATGGGTCAAGTGGTTACCTCTCGCTCTGAATATGTGGTATAACACTTCCCTTCCATGAGTCTAGCACAAAATGAAAGCATTTATGGCACTTTATGGATATCATCCATCGTCCATCACATCATCTTTAAGAGAAAATTCGAAAGGTTCCAGCGCTGGAATATCGCATCGAGCATCAACAAGAATTTCTACGAGCCTCTTAAAGGACAACCCGTGTTTGGCACACAATCGAATGAAAAAGCAGGCGAGATCAACATTGCGAGCAGAGAAGTTTCCGATGTGAGGAGAGTTGGTATTTTTACGGCTACAACCACACAAACAAATTTCCCTCGCGCAAGCTCAAGAAGGATAATAAATTATCGCCAAAGTACTATGGTCCTTACAAGGTATTGCAAGGTGGTACTATGGCATACAAATTGGAGCTTCCTCGTTTCTTCACAAGTGCATCCAATTTTCCATGTTTCATGTGCTTAAAGAAGGTTATAGGTGAAAATATTCCAGAGTTCAAACAATATTGCGCGTAACTTCGATGAGGAAGGAAAAAATCATGTTGGAATACGGAAGCGGTCAAAGACGAAACAAGAACTCGACACGACTACGAATCGATCAATTTTAGAGTATCTCATCAAGTGGAAGAACTTACCCACCGAAGATTATACATGGGAGGATGAGAATTTTATACAAAAAGCACTCCGTAGCTACTCAAGTGTTGAGGACAACACTTTTTGAAGGAGAGAGGGCATGTTAGGTCCCTATATTACTAGATATAGTCCCTTATTGTTGTTATTGTAACCCCCTTATTTTTATTTTTTGTACGACAACCCCCATATTTTTATTATTATTGTGCTCTTACATTATTATTGTAGGTCGGCTAGATTGGTTATCAATGTGGCCCCGCTAAGATTACATCGTGGCCCCTTAAACTCCTATATATAGAAAGGAGGTTTTTTAATTTTGTATCATCCAAGAATTATTCATTCATGTAATGTATTGGAGGTTTCCCCTTGAAGTGGCTTATTTCTAAGGCATGGATATCTCTTTATTCTATTTTTGAGTTGGTTTCACAACAGATTTCCCGAAAATATGCAAAAATAAACAAAATGTTGGAATGTAGCCCTAGGGCTAAATAGTAGTCAGTAAATCAATAACTAGATGAGGATGGTTGTAGATGATACATATAATTAATTTATCTCCTCCAATATATCCTTCGTGTGAAAGGATGATCTAATCACCGAAGATCTCACCCTCCAATCAAACATTGAAACCCCCACCGCAAGTGCTCATTGCAATAACGCAAATACAAAGAGGGATATTGCATTGTAGGTGATGGGAATGTGTTGGCCTAATGCCAAGATGTAAAATAAATCTCAATATTCTCCCTTGATGATCTTCCAAAGATAATATTGCTTCCTCTCCTTTGAAAACTAGCCCCTAAGTGGTTTCTCGACCCTCCACTACAACACAACATAATCCTTGCAGAACTTTGCCGTAGGGCCGAAGACTAAAGCTTGGCCTTAAGCTTGAGTGTGGAAAATGAAGTTCAATGCTCCCCAAGAGACCTCTCAATAAAGGATATGGATTCCCGCCGTAGAACACCCGTTGCTAAACATCACAACAAACTCAACTAAACAAATTAAGAATGCACAATAGTCATGCAAGTAATTCATAAAATCAATAATCAATAACATGCCTCACTATGGTCGCCTTTCCTTCCTTAGTAAACAAGTGTGAGCCTTATTACCTTAGGTCCCACTCAATAGTGTCACCTCGATGGAATCTTCTCCTCCCACTATCATTGCATTGTCTCTATTGATGAGCTACCCATCCATACCACGTTGTTGACTTTGTCAAACTCGAATTCGTTCCCACATGTATTTTCCCCTCGTTCACACATAAGGGTGCTATATCCAAATTATTATTATGATCCCTTCTCACAAAAAGAGGGATTTGTGCCCGTTTAAGATATGCATGGGCCTCCTTACCCATTTATTCATCTAACTAGGTGTTGAAAAAAATTAATATTACCATTAGCTTCGTATGCTAATTTAGGAATATTACAATCCTCTCCCGTATACAGTTCGTCCTCAAGAAATTTCAAGGATAGAATAGAATTCCTCCCCTCCTCCTATAGCATCCTCTACATATGATAAACACCTCCAAGGAACAAGATGTTGTCTCATCAAAACATCTCCAAGTTGCCCTCCCAAATATGCAAGTTACTTTTGGTGACCACTCGAAATAGCTACCATCATGAAGAAGTAAATACCCATGGAGGAAAATGTATTGTCTAGAGGTCCTCTCAAGGAATGATATCTGAAATACATTAGGAACTTTCTATTCCCATGTGAAACCTCCATCCCCAAGCTATCATCCTTACAAATGAGTCACCTCCCAACATGGCAACTCCCGAAAATTCTCTCCACCGAAGCCCCCACAGTGAGCCGCATGTCGAATACATAATGTGTCAAATTACCCATCCCACACCGTATCCCTCTCCACTTATGGTAAGTGTAGAGCTCTCGCTGAATTTGCCGCAAGGGTGTTGCCTTCATGAAGCAAAAGGTAATCGACCTTCAAAGCTCCACACTTTGGTTCTTAATTGTATTATCCCATATAAAGTGAATATGACATGATCATCATATGGGATCAAATGAGAGAGGTACTACAGTATTTTTCATGGTGTTGAAAAAAATTAAATGCTTCTCCTCAAGTAATCACAAAGATAAGTTTTTCTAATCGCTCGTGTCGTAAAATAACATGGCAAGTCGTTTCTTAACAAACTGCTAGTTTTGTTCGTTATCACATCTACTAGTGAATAGTAAATGGCTTTGTGTATCACCAGCATACAAACTTAAATGATAAAACACTTGCCCAAGGCTATACAAGAGATGGTTGTCTCCCATCATAGAAGTTGGCCCAAAATTGACCATGAAGCCCAATGAGAGGCTTCTGTCTCTCTTTGGTGGAGCAGCCTAATCGTATAGAAATGGTAAGAGCATGCAAATCATTGTGTTAGATAATCAACAAATGAAAACTAAATTCTTACCATGTAATAAGGGTAAGATGATGATAAGATCCATGAATAAGCCCTCCATAGTGGTATGACATACTCCCATGAAGAGGAATGAATCATATGTTGCATGAAGATATTTCTTCTTATGCTTGGAAATCCAAGTCAAGAAGAGAATATCACAAAGAATAAATGTCTCTATCCACTAATCCATCATTATCACCTCCTCCTCGTCCACCATACGCATCATATGTGAAGTGATCCCGGGAACATTCCATCAATAAACCCAAGCTCCTGCGATTGTGATTGTTGGTTTATGCAATAAGGCTCTTGTCACCATAAATTCATTCTTTGACATGTCCCATGTCAAAGTCATCTACCATAATGTTGCCGCATATGGGAGATTCCTTGCAAAATGGAAGTACCTATTGATCTTCCAAGGTTAAGGAGTATCCCTGTTCATGATAGTGCCATGACCTACTCCTACAACATCATGCCAAGCATGGGTGAGGAAAAACTTCTACTCTCAAGAAAACCCAAGGTAACAACATCTCTTACCGCTCCCTCATCTCTCCCTCATACAAGTCATGGAGTAAATATCATGATGAAGCATTTTGTAGAATGCCCCATACAACCAAATCTTCTCCGCTGCCATAATATATGGGTGCCATGCAATGCCTCAATCCATAACATACCTTTCGACAAAGGGTATGTCACATGATGGCCAAACTCTTTAAGAGTAGCCAAGTGCGTACTTTGCATCCCGATGCCCCATGTCATGATCCGCAAGGGGCTTTCTAGCCCTTTTGCTCATCATCAATACCCATCCAAGAAATGGTGAGTTTCTATCATCATGCCCTACATTAGCATCCCTCCAATGAAGAATACCATCATAGTAATGGGAGATAAGAGGTGTCTCATCAAACTATCCGCCTATCCTCTACTACACATGTGGAATGGTCATTGGAATGCCCCACCAATGTCCTGGTCCCCAACTCATCACCGCTACTCAAGGAGTCAGCGTTGTTTATCTCCATGATGGTGCAACTATTGAGCTCAAGATCATGTTCATCGCTGAACACATAGTTCCGCATTTCATTGCCTAGGACAATGCCTATCCCATCCTCCAAAATCTACACTCCAACCTCAAGAGTTGTGTGCAACTCAACAATGAGTAAGTAGGATGAATGTTTCTCTCTCCTTGAGTCTATCAAGGCTCCCTAAAGATAGTGATAGTGTGCTACTCTAAATTAGTAGTGTATCTGGACTTAGGTCATGCAATAGCATATTTCCACAACCTTCCATGAGATTTGTCGAAATCATAGGAAATGGAAACGTAGGCATACCTTGGTGAAACTTGGGAACATATTGTATGGTTGCAAGAGTTCCTTCCTCCAATGTGATGGTTCCCAATAACCGCCGGTGTTGTTTTATACTCCTCCATAGTTTTATCAGCGCTAAGACAAGTCTCCTCAAGTGGTGGTGAGGGCTTCTCCTCCTCGATTTCTCCTTGCCAAATTTTTTAATCACCCTTTGAGTAAAATTTCAAAAGTAGTCACTCTTGCATGACTCAAATGGCCGAACCACCAAGTATTTGCTTCACCTCAAGGTGCAACACAGAATCTCTACAACCTCTTTATAACACTAGATGTAGTAGGAAGAATGCATCTAGATTCCTTTCCCAAGCCTCTTGATGTACATGTGGAGGACCCATCAAAAGTAGACAATAGAAATCTATTGCCCTTGCTTTCTCCCGTTGCCGCAAGGTCTCCTTCTTCCTCAAGCCGAATTAAATGTGGGAGAGTGTTGTATTGTACAACAACCCTCTCCATTTCTAAATTTTTAGAATAAATTTCATTTAGAAATAGTCCCTTTTTATCTTTCTTTCTAGGATAGAAATAAAAGATTTAGAAAAATCTGATCATTTTTATTAGAAATAAAAGATTCATTGATAAAAGGACATTTGTGACATATTTTTATTTACAAAGTGTGTATAAACAAATACAACCTTTAAAACTTTCTCTGATCCGATGAGACACAAAGCTTTTAATCATATCAAAATATTCTATAAAGTCTTTATATTTAACAAATATTTGATGTGTACAAGAATTGCAAATCGGAAAATTGGAGAAATATTTAAGTTCTATTTTCACTTTGTAAAACTCGATGATGGAACTCAATCACAACACATTGACAAGCTTTAAAGTGTTATTTTTGCTTTGCATACTTCCGATGCGATGCAATTCATCGCAATCGTATTTCGGAGAATTAAAACGTTATATTAATTTACTGAGACCCGATGCGGTGGACCCCACCTCATCGCACCGATTATCGGAAAACTCTTTAACAATTCATTCCATTTGAATATCCTCGATGCGATCTTCGCAATCGAAACTACCATAAATCTTATTGTGTTATTTCATTTTCTCAAAAGGAATCGCGATGAGAATACAACTTAATATTCATATTATTTATTCATCGCGTTCCAAAGATTTAAAAAGGTAATATTTTTACACTTATTTCGAAATATACCAATCTCTCGATTGTACATTACCATTAATTAAAAATAAAACAAATAATAAAGATTTATTTTTTTATTGAATGCGTGAATGTGACTCTATAGGGGGCATTTAAGTTTTAACCATGGAGATAATAAATGCAAATCAACGAATAAATCATTTTGTATAGCTATTTTCATTATTGCATTTTCACCCCAAATGAAAGCTTTTATTTGTTACAGAACAATAGAACGTCCACCTTTTCATTCGCAAAATGAGGGAAACATTGCCCAATACCGAAATGTCGAAAGATCTAGAAATCAAAAGCCGCCATCACCGCAAAAGATCCCTATGTTCACCATGCCGCCTTAAAGAGAAACTAGCAAAGTTTAAATTGGTTACAGATACCTCATGCCAGGTACTTGGTAAGATGACATGGGAAAATGTCTATAACTTGCTTGAAAAGGAAAACCCTAAAGTTGTTAGCTAAGGCAACAGCTCTCGATGAAAACGAATCTCGACTGACTGGTGAATCTTCTTAGTGGCCAGTACAAACTTTACTGCAGACCGAATTGTTCTTGCAAACATTTTTCCATATTATGACAGCAGGTATATTCAGGTAATTGATAATGTAGCTATCAAAGACGAATATTTGTTTAAGCTCGGAGCAATATTCAACTCATTCGCCGAGGACATTAAAGTAATGTACCACCTTCCATACCCACAAAATTTATAACAAGATTTCATCAAGGAATTTGCTTTTAATCATGAAAAATTAGCCGAACCAATTAAAGAATGGAGAAGGGTTCCCGAAAAGCATAGACACGCAGGCATCAGTATGTACTCGGTATTCTTTTGCCTCCATACTATTATGCCGCAAGAATGATGTGCAGATTTTTTGGGAATGATAACTCGGGTTGTGTTTTCTGGTACAAAAATGGTCCCATTGATACATTCTATTGTTAGTTCCAAGATAATGGATCGGGCTATCATTCTTTCGATAAGATAGCGAAAATTCTTGAGTATAGGAAAGACAGAATTCAGAAATACCAATTTTTATTTTTGTGCTTATATCCTAGATGTACTTTGTTTCAATTCGAATTCCCCATATTAGGATGGAAATGACCTCTAAAGATCCCGTTTCTATTCATATATCACAATTCCTTATGGAAGGGGCATTTCAAAGCCATGTTTACATAGTCAATACGGTTTTATTATTCCGATTTATCAAACTATTTTTGGTCGTATTCTCCTAAGTCAATAAAGCTAAAATTGATTTATTCTCAATTGGAGATTGTTTCGAGAAGAAAGTTCACATATATATCGTAGTTTTCTAAGTATTGTAGAACCACACATTCTTCCTTTGTATGTTCTAGGATAAATTAGGAAGAAGTACGTAGCCCTTATCAAAATTGACAAGAGAAGGCATGTCTAGAAATTTGAAGAAAATGTTAGCAGTTTATGGGTGCCTACTTTTCCTTTAAAATGTGGTGAATATGCTCTCAATAATTTTTTTCATGCTGAAAGAAGTTGGTAAGCTAACCAATCTCAAGCTTTCAACAATACCAGGGAGGCAATATGATCCTAGGAAGGTTGCATATGATTTTACTAGATTGCTTTCAATTTCTATTTCCGAATATGAACCAGATATGTTTGATGATTTATTTTTTTCTCGTAGATAAAATGTCCCAATTTTTTATTTGGCCAAGTCCAAATTTCGTCAAGAAATGAATAAATTTTTGTTATTTAGAAGTCGTAGGTTACTTAAAGATCCTCTAGACTTCACGGAGAGTTTCTATACAGGAAAAAATGGATCACAACACAAGGAACAGAGAATATATCCGTAAAATAGTAATAGAAACATTTTTCCAAAGAAAAATCATCATACAAGCTCATAAAGAAGTAACAGAACTAATCTTTTTTTACAAAAGGAGGATATTAGTAGCAAATTTAATACCGAAAGAAAGAAACAAATACTAAAAATGGATGAATAGTAGTCTTTGTCCAGTAGAAAAGAAAGACAGACCATGCTAATGTGCATCAGCGATAAGTACGTATAATAAGATTACCGAACATGCACCAAAAGAGATACATAAACAATAATCTAGATTCTCACTTGGAAGAGAGGAAGCTACTAAATAGGTAGTTGAATCTCAAGCAACTTATAGTTTCTCCTCATTTTCTAATCCAATATGAACAATTTTCCTAGCAAATAGACAATAGAATAATCCTCAAGCTAATGATCTAAAAGACCAGGATATAGAAATTATTCCCGAAAATCCCACAGTGAATTCATGTTGAAGATAGAAGAAATCCCTCCCTTCCGGATATATTTTATAGTCCTAAACATAGGTTTTTTGTGAGAAAACAAAGAGGGAAAGGAAGAGCACTGATCAGTATGCACTTTTGACATCGCATGTGGAATTTATGGATATTGTTTATAAAATGCCTGAGGTGAATCCATCTAAGGATCTCACCAAATTATCCCAATACGAAGGTGCCTATAGTAGCCGCCACTATAGACAAGGCCTTTGAAGTTACACAATTAATGAAAGAAAAGGATGTGCAAATAGCTATGTTAGAAGAACAAAAGTTACGTAGAACCAAATGGAAAATTATTCAGTTAGAACATCAATTGAAGGATGGAGATCTCAAATCTAAAAACAATAGAAGAGAAGCTTTATTGAAAATAAAAAGATCGATCAACAGACTAGAAAAACAACAAAGAACCTAAGTCAAGAGATAGCAAAATTACAAGCTCTTCGCAAAATGAGAGGACTTCAAAGATTGACCAAGAGAAGATGTTTCAATCGAAATTAGACAAGTTTAAGAATTATCCTAATTTGGATCAATTCAAAAATGAAGCCCGGAGATAAATAAGCTATTATTCAAAGAATTAAATGAATTTTGTCTAAAGGCTTTCGTTAAGCATAATCCCTATGTGAAATTACATCTTCCTTAGTAGATGAAGGAGTCAGCCTTTTTTAAAATTGAATTTGATGAAGATGATGAAAAGATCTCAATCTCTATTTTATGGCAAGACTCGAATCGTGAAGAAAAGAAATCTTCCCAAGATTATGGAGAGACATAAGGAAATTATTTTTTATGTATCGGGAACAACATTTAATCAAAGCATGAGCCACATCCGCAGCTAAAAGTATGATGAACAATGTAACACAGTGGTGAATGATACCGTATGCAATCAATTTTTATTTTAGATTGTACCCCCGGCCAATTACCTAGGGTAAAAGAAACCGATTACGATGGAAACAATAGATAATCAATAAAAATCGAAAATTGGCCAACTTACAAGGAATATCATGGGAAACGATGTCGACCTACCTCATCAAGCCGCATAGTCAAAGAACCGCAATAAATTTCTTTCAAATGCCATCGATTGCATCATTCCTAAATTTATACCGCCACATATACAGTAAGGAAGCACTCAAAGCTATTCATCCAGAAGAAGTGAAAGAAATGCTTAAAATTTTCCATCCCGGCACATCAAACGCAATAGATAATCAATGAATCAGTTTCACCACAAGATCACATTTTGTTTCTATATTTTTTGATTTAGATAGATTGTAGGAATAGTTTTAGTTATTTTGTTTCATATATCTATTTAAACCCCTTTCATGCTTTTAGAAAGGGGTCCCGAATTTGTAATATTTTGACTCGGAGATTACATTTTTTTACTCCATTGACTCTTACATTTTTACAAGGATCACATCCGGTGATTTTGTGTGAAATTTCCTTTAAGAATTGCATTTCTTCAGATTTTGGAGTTGATTTTTACATTGAAGTTATTGGATTTATCGTATTTCATTGTAAAGTATCAAGATGGATATGGTATTTCTATCTATTCACTAGTTTTCTTATGTTATATGATATTCCATTTTAAATTTCTATCATTTATGTGTATTCGCTTTACAATATTTCTTTATACATATCATTTATGAGTGTACATAAATATTCATCTTTTACAAGATATGAAAATGATATATACAGATGAATGCACATAATATTATAACTTTGTTTAATTTCTTAAACATAGTTATCTTTAATCGTTACTACATATTTCACCAAAGCTATAATACATTTTCATGGTTATCAAGTTGTGACTGAAATAATTTAAAGATGTATTCACATTTGATGCCCGAGTTAGTTTTAGAATTATCTTATCAGTTTTAAGTTATTTTAAATAGTTTTATTTCAGTCATTTAGTCCCATTTTCCTTCATTCAATCATTCCATTACCAACCCATTTAAATTACTAGAAACCGGTCCTATAGATCCAAATTTAAGCCACCACACCAAATGGAAAAGGAGTTTTCCTAAGGTCCCGACCGAGTGGTTATCCCCCAATATTTGAAGCAACGATTTTCAAGGCTTCAACATTTTTGGCACTAGAAGGAGGGCCAAAGCAGAATGGTGATAAATCCAAATCCGAAAGCCATTATAAAAAGCACATCACCCTCATCACCTTCAATTTATTCCACTCTCCACATCTCAAATCACTAGAGAAGAAATTGATAAAAGTATTCAAACACCCACTACCAAAATTCAGATCAATCGATAGAATCCAACTCTTGAATCCCCCGAAGTCAGTTTCTAGTCTATAAACGTCAAGGATTCTCATTATCATTACAAGAAGGGAATTATCTGAAGGTAGTGTCACCTCAGCTTGTTTTTTCCAGACTCTCCACTAGGTCACAAAGTGAAAAACTTGGAATTTCCCCAAAAGAATTTCCTATACCGTAGAGTCAAACAAGAAAAACTCCATCTAAAACGTAAAGTGGTACTATTTCTTCATCGCATATTCAATAATCTATTTCCAAGCTCCAAATAAGAAAAGTGAAGCAGTCTCATCACTATCCGCTCAAACTACGTCTCTTCATACATCAATTGTTTCTTTCAAGACTTCAACTATTACTACTCATACACTACTTGTCACTTAGTTCTTCTACCATCATCACAAGAATGGCACAAAGACCATGGACTAGACCTAGAGTTGTAAATATGGCTGCACCTTTGCATGATCTACCCGATCATCCCGAAAATGGTCGCCAAAGTTTATTCAGACACTCGGTATACAAGTAGAAGAACACATCAATAACTTTATGCTTGCTATAAATTCAATGCGTAGTGGATGAAGATGTTGTAGTCAAGTTATTTCCTTATACTTGGTAAGGGATAGCAGATCCCGGTACATTTCTTTACCTTTAGATTCGATCACATGTTAGATATGTTTGAAGAGAAATTTAACTAAATATGTGAGATGATAGATCAATTGCTACCCTAAACAATGATCTCTCCAATTTAAAGACTCAACTCAAGGAACCCATTAAAGATTTTAACTCTCGATTCAATAAACTTGAATAAGATCCCACAACATCTAAACCTAGTGAATATATTAGAAGTGAATGGTATACACGTTTTACCTCAAACATAGAAATTTTCGTAGATAGAGCTACAAAACCAACTTTAGCCGAGAATTATGAAAGAAGCTATTTCAAGAAAACGAATGATTTCTAGATAAGAAAATGCTATTGAGGAAAGAAAATCAAAGAAAGTCACTTTTAAAGATGATTCCAAGAAAAAGACACCAAGAGATCCATATGACATGGAGGGTTTAAGGTAAAGTCCTTAAAACCATGTCTAATGAGATGGTTGAAATAAAAAGCAAGTAGCAGAGACTTCTACAAAGAGACCATTTAGAAATTTCAAGAGAAATCAAGTTGAATCAAAACCTCCCAATGCAATATCCAATGCGTAATCGTAAGACAAAGAAGAGGGAAGATACTCCTCTAGTATCGACGAAGAAGATGAAAGGAAGAAATAATCGAACTAAATGGAATGTGGGATTTCATTCTCCTTAATTCAGATAATGAAATGGAACAAGAAGCTATGCCCGTGAGTACAAGGAGAAAATATACATCGTAACCTATTCAACCTATTCCAAAGAAGAAAACTACTATTCCGAACACTAAAGATAAGACTCCCCGCAAAGAAAACTTCTTCCTTACCCACTCGAATTAGCCGGCATCTCCCCAATTCTCCCACATCATCATCTAAGACTTTGTATCAGATAAAGTTGATTATAATATTGTTGAGGACATGAAAAATACTAGATCGAATATCTCATTACATGAGCTCGCAAACTTAAACATCAACAAAATCTACTATTAAAAATAATTAAATGCTACACCTATTACTTCCCATCGAGCGGTGTAGTAGCTAAAGTTGCTAAAGGACCGGGTAATCCACCAGACAAAGTAGATGCAACAGATACTATTCTTATTGGAGAAAGATCAAATTCTTAGACACTCCGCATAATTGTTTAATTGATTTTTTAGAGCATCCTCTAATATAATGTCTTCTTCTCAGTCTGTAAGGCAATTGAATATCAACCACAAAAGTCCGTTGTTCATATTGTACAATTGATCGCTCTAAAGTCTGTTATAGGAGAAATCAATTCAGTTACTCATTAGAATAGCTTCCGATCCTAGGATTGTCTAAAGAATTGATATTCTAATTGCGATATTCAAGGAATTTATGGGTTAGTCTTGCGTAGACTGGTTCATAAACTTAATGGCTATATCACAATCCATTTTTCACATATGTGGCTTCCCACAAAGGGAAACCAAATCAAATCAAAATTGAGCAAGAAAAACATATGACGACACCGTAACCGAATTTTAACAACCAAACGAACTTGTAGCTTTCTCTTCAACAATAATATTCTTGGAGGCTATTCCGCCGAGTCATTTCCTCGAAATTCGACGCATAACAATCACCTTTTTTCTCAGGAATACTTTTTTGTTTTCAAATTGACAATTTTTCTAATCCGATTCTTCTAAAATTGTTAATATTTCGATTCATTTGTAGATAAACCTATAGATATAACTTTATTTTGGTCATTATATTTTGATGTATCAAAATCTAGTGATGGAGCAGGAGTGGATGCATCCTAATTGATCAAGAAGGGAGAGAAAAACCATATCATGTAGATTATAATTTGAGTGTACTAATAATATTTTTGAATATGAAGCCTTGATTCAAGGGCTTTATAAGGCTATAGGGTTAAATGTAAAATACTCTGAAATTATATGGAGATTCTGAATTGTCACAAGACAAGTAAGGAATACCATCCATTGTCTTTTAAGACATCTCAAAACATTATCAAACCCTAGTACAAGACCTTACCACTCAATTTATAGCATTTAATATCTCTTCTATTCTTAGAAATAAAAACACATCAACTGACCCGTTAGCTAATGTTGCGTCCAAACTCCTCCCTACCGAAGATTGTAGTCCCGATAGATTTTTAGTAGAATTGATTTTTCGCCATCCGTCCCGCATAATATTACTAACCGGAGAGTATTCTACCATGATCAAGATATTTTAAAATTTAACTTCGAGAAATCATATGATAAACAAATTATTGATGAAGACGATCATGATCTTCAAATTACTTCAAGAAAGAATGAAAATCTAATTACTAAATCTATCATGTTAAACTCGAGGATCTTTATGATATTAAAGACAGATTCAAGAAAGTTACTAATGCTAAACTTCAAAGTTTAACTTTGAAGTTTGAATCTAGTGAATCTTGGCTCGATTCTAAACCTCATAATGTTAATCTAGGACTTAATTTAACTCCCGTAAGAAATATATGCTTTTATTAAACTTATGAGTAAATATAAAAATGTTTCTCGCTTGGAGTTAGATGATTTAAAGACTTATGATACTTCAATTCAACACACAATTCCAATGCTATTT
This sequence comes from Pinus albicaulis, assembly GCA_034641835.2. Classification (NCBI taxonomy): domain Eukaryota; kingdom Viridiplantae; phylum Streptophyta; class Pinopsida; order Pinales; family Pinaceae; genus Pinus; species Pinus albicaulis. The sequence continues at coordinate 1,456,904,700 of CM076580.1, read as the reverse complement.
GGATGTTAAGCCTCTTCAACAAAATTCTAAGAAATATTCATACAAATCTTGAGGATCAAATCAAAACAAAAACTCAAAAAACTTTGAAAGCCAAAATCATTTTTCTTGTAAGACATTCCAATTGGGTTTCCAAATATGGTACTCCGTCAGAAGAAAAAATGGTGATATTAGAATTTGTATTGATTTCCAGAATTTAAACAAGGCATGTCAAAAGATAATTTCCCATTGCCAACCATGGAGCAAATTTCTCCAAAAGGTAGCTAGTTCTAAACTCATGGCCTTCCCTGATGGATTTTGGTATAATCGCATTTTAGTACATCCGTATGATAGGTTGAAAATCACTTTCAAAACCAAATGGGGAACTCATGCTTATCGTAAAATGCCTTTTGGTTTAGTAAAATGTAGGAGCCGTTTCTCGAGAGTCATGGAAATAGCATCTAAGGGTCCGATTAATAGGATCAGCTTGTTATTTATCTTGATGACATAACAATTTATTCAAAGAAGAGATCTAATCATCTACATGATCCGAAACAAATATTTGAAAGATGTAGAAGATTTGGTATTTCTTAAACTCCAAAGAAATCCTTTCTTGTTTCGATGAAGGAAAACTCTTAGGGTTTACAGTCGAAAGATGGTATATACATAGATCCCGATAGAGTTAAAGAAATTTCTCGATATTTCTTTACCTCAATAAAATTCCATGCAATCATTTTTAGGTCGCATTAATTTTGTAAAGAGATTCATTCCAGATTTTTCTCAAATTGTTTTACCTATGTTAATATGATTAAGAAAATTCAAGATTCAAATGGGGATATAAAGAAAAAACAAGCCTTTAATGCAATCAAGAAGGAAATCATTGATGCACATACATTGAATACTCCCAATTTTTCCAAATATTTTATTCGTATACTTTGGCAACCGAAACATCCCGTGCCATCAGATAACACGTACCTCAATGATCAAATAAATTCAAAGCACCGTTTTCTTTTCTTTAGCTCGAATATGCAAGGACATGAGATGAATTATTCCGATGTAGAAAACAAGCCTTCGCTATATTTAAGTCAATCAAACATTTTAGGATTTTTCTCTTGAAACACACAAAAAGTTATTGTCCTATTCTATGCAAAAGAAGACAATTATTAATTCAAAGAGAAGTAGGAGAAAAAAGGGCTAATTAAGGACAACTTTGCAAGAATATGATATCGATATTAAACCATCAAAGATCGTTAGAGGTCAAGGTTTTTTCGCATTATTAGCAAGGTGTGAGCTCATAACATACCAAAATCAAGATCCGGTAAAATTTTGTTCAAGTAAGGTGTATAAGTGTTATAGATTCCCTAATCTCAAGATAGTCGATTTGATATTTTATTTGAAAATGGGTATGCTCCTTCTAATCTCAAATATAAGAATAAATCTTCTTTAAGATTGAAGGCTACTAAATATGAAATCATCGATGAGGTGTTATTCGTAAAGAATTATGATTCAATCCTATTAATATGTCTTGAAAGATCAAGCAAAAAAGGTATTGTGAATTACATGATAATCGTGATGAGGTCATTTTGGAGGTGATACCACAAATTACAAAATCATCCATGCCGGATATTATTGGCCTACCCTTTTAAAGATACGCATGATTATGTGAGGAAGTTCAAGATTTTCCAAACCTATTATTGGAAGCAAAAGGAAGCCACTTTTCCTTTGGTACCAAGAAACATTGAGCAACCATTTGAGCAATGGAGGCTTGATATTATTGGCGAGATAGTACTTCATTCTCCAAGAAGCACAATTACATCCTCACAAGAATAGATTACTTCACAAAGTGGGTAGAAGAAATTCCTCTAAAGGTAGCCAACTCCTCGATGCAATTATTGATTTCATCAATCAATTCATCATTACCAGGTTTGGGTGTACCTAACGCTCCTGGGTCTTCGACAATGCATCTTATTTTTATGTTAATAGTATAATGGAATTTGCAATTAAAAAAAGGTTTTAAATTGAAATATTCAACAAATTATTATCCACAAGGTAATGATTTAGTTGAATCCACTAAAAAAATCATCAAAATCATTAAAAGGACCATTGATCAAAATCAAAAGAATTGGCACAAGTATTTAATCTTTGCATTATGGGTTGATCGTATTACTCGTAAAGCTTCTATAGGAACTTCACCTTTCAATTAAGTTTATGTAAAGAAGTTGTGATACCATCAAATCTAGCTCTTTCCATCATTAGCCCTAGTGCAATTCATTGAAGAAAATCCTTCCTCATCCATGATATTGAGATTTTATCAAATCCTTAAATTAGAAGAAGATAGAGAAAAAGAAAAAGATATTCATGAAAAACATGAACAAACTTGTAAAATATTCTTTTGATTCAAGTTCCACCGGCTCAAAAAATTTATCAATTGGTGATCTGTTCTCAAATGGGATAAAGCACATGAAGAAAAAGGTAAGCATACCAAATTTGTGAAAATGTGGCTTGGACCATTTCAGATTGCTGAAAATATAGGCTCATATACATTCATACTCCAAGATTTAACAGAAAGAGAATCTCTTCCGTAAATGGGCTTGTCTTAAAGAAATTATTTTCATGAGAAGGTAACCCATTCTTACTTGTACATATTCCTTTCTCGCAATTTTTTATTTATTTTTTAAAATGTGCTGTTGTTAATAGTCTTTGATTGAATTTTTACTATTAGAAAAATTGTCTTAGAAGGAATGTTATAAATACTTTTTTTGTGTAAATAAGAATTTTTTAGGAAATGATTACAATTTTTTATAGTTTAAAAGAAAATGTTAAACTTTGAAAAATTGTTCAAAACATTTGCATGATATTTTGAAACCTTAAATAAAATTTAAATAATTATAAGTTTATCAAGCAGAGAAAGGTTATCCTTAAAAGTAAAGACATTTTCTAAGCTTAGCAAACAAAAAAATCCGAAAAATTGTCATCCATTTATTCTATGATAACTATTTCACCCCATCCATTTTGATTGTGATTTTTTAGAATGTAATTCTAAGAAATTATTTGAAAAATTTAGGAGATAAGAGGTCTCATCACGAGCCTACTACCATGATCATAAGAAGTATTGCAACCGACATTACCAATATTGCATACCAAAACAGTAATGGCTTTTAAAAAGTAAGACAAGGGGTCTCATCACGAGCTAGCTTGTTCATGAATGCAACCAGTGAATGGCATAGTTATTAACCGGCTACCAAACCGAACAATGTTCTTAAATTAAAAATAAATAAAGACAAAAAACATAAAATAATATAGTTCATGAATATATTTTTAAAGAGTCATAATCTTAGTTGGATGGGATAATGAATGGTTGATGGTTAAAAGGTAACTCTGCCGAGACTATGAATGTTTGTTGGCAGCAGAGGCAATGCCTATGACAATAGAGTATATTACAAAAGCTAAACTTGAAGAAATCCACCTCTACTTTATTATCATCAACCAATCAAAGCTTGAGATAACCCTTAAAAAAATTATCTTTGAGGAATTAGAAAGAAATTGTAAGTGATTTTATTCGTTTTCACAGCTAGATTTTATTTGAATTATCCTATGTTAAGTTTTCATTATTTTTAGAAATTTTTACTTACTAGAAATATAGTGTTCATTTCAGCTTTTTCAGAGATAATTGTTTTTCCTGAATCGCCAATTGTTGTACTATACAACAACCCTCCCCATTTCTAAATTTTTAGAATAAATTTCATTTAGAAATAGGTCCCCTTTTATCTTTCTATCTATATAGAAATAAAATATTTAGAAAAATACGATCATTTTTATTAGAAATAAAATATTCATTGATAAAAGGACATATTGCATATTTTTATTTACAAAGTGTGAATAAACAAATACAAGCTTTAAAACTCTTAATCCGATGAGACACAAGCTTAAATCATATCAAAATATTATATAAAGTCTAAATTTCTAACAATATTTGATGTGTACAAAAGAATCACAAATTGGAAAATCGGAGAAATCTTTAAGTTCTATTTTCACTTTGCAAACTCGATGCGATGGAACTCAATCGTAACGTATTCTCGGATAAGATTTAAAGTGTTAAGGTGTTTGTTTTGCATACTTCCGATACGATGTGATTCATCACAATCGCATTTCGGAGAATTAAAACTCTCTATATTCATTTTATTGAAAGACTCGACGTTCAGGACCCCACCTCATTGCAATCGGATTATTGGAAAAACTCTTTTTTTAACGATTCATTCCATTTGAATATCACCGATGCGACCTTTGCAATCGAGTTCAACATAAATATTATTGTGTTATTTCATTTCTTCTCTCTTTAAAAGGAATTAAGTATGCGAATATAACTTAATATTCATATATTATTTATTCATCGCATTCCAAAGATTTAAAAAGGTAATATTTTTACACGTATATCGTAACATAGACAATCTCTCGATTGTACCTTACTATTAATTAAAAATTAATCAAATAATAATGATTTATTTTTTATTGAATGCGTGAATGACTCCCTAGAGGGCATTTAAGTTTTAACCATGGAGATAATAAATGCAAATCAGCGAACAAATCCTTTTGTATAGTCAAGTTTTCATTATTGCGTTTTCACCCCAAACAAAGCTTTTATTTGTTGCGTAACAATAGAACGTCCAATTCTTTCATTCGCGTAACAAGGGAAACATTGCCCAATACCGAAATGTCGAAAATATCTAGAAATCAAAGCCACCATCGCCGCAAAAAAGCTCCTATGTTCACCATGCCGCCTAAAGAGAAACCAAAGAAAGCTAAACTCGGTTACGTATACCCTATGCCAGGGACTTGGTAAGATGACATGGGAAAATGTCTATAACTTGCTTGGAAAAGGAAAACCCTAAATTTTTGAAGCTACAAGTAACAAATTAATGAAAACGACTCGACTTCTAATTCCGAGAATCTTCTTAGTGCATTAGCAAACTCATTTCGCACCGAATTAAAATGCAAACATTTTTCCATATTATGATGTTATTCGGTGGGTAATTGATAATGTATCTATCAAAGATATAACCTTTGTTTCAGCTTCTAGAGCAATATTCGGGTCATTCAAACCAGAGGACATTAAAGAAATGTACCACCTTCCACTCCACAAAAAAATTATAACAAAGATTTCATCAAGGAATTTGTTGCGAATCATGAAAATCACGTAACTAATTAAAGAATGGAGAAGGGTTCCCGAAAAGCATAGACACGAGGCATCGTGCATGTACTCGTGGAGTCTCTTTTTCCTCCATACTATTATGCCGCATCAATGATTTTTAGATTGTTTGGGAATGATAACTCGACTAGGTTTTCTATACAAATGGTCACATTGATACATTCTATCGTTAGTTCCCGAGATAATGGATCGGCCGTCATTATTTTTGATAAGATAGCCAATAGAATTCTTGAGTATAGGAAAGAAAAATTTAGGAAATACCACTCCTTTTTGTTTTTGTGCTTATATCCTAGATGCATCTCTTTTTTTCAATTCGAATTCCCATATTAGGATGGAAATGGACCCCTAAAGATCCCGTTCCTATTCATATATGACAAGTCCTTATGGAAGGCATTTCAAAATCCATTCTTGGCTGCAGTCCGTCACTTCGCTTTATTTCGATTTATCAAACTATTTTGGTCGATTCCCTCCTAGGCTTTTCGATAAAGCTAAAATTGATTTGTCCTCAATTGGGATTAAGTTTGGAGAATAAAAGTTCGCATGTATTAGAGTTTTCAAAGTATTTAGAACTACACATTCTTCCTTTGTATGCTGCGTAAAAATTGTTAGCACAGAAATTTCCTATCAACATTTATAGAAGGCATGTCTAGAATCCTTTGAAGAACATCAAGAAGCTTATGTGGCCTACTTTTCATTTTAAAATGTGGTGACTATGCTCTCAATGTTTTGTTCATGCTGAAAAAGAAGTTGGTAAGCCAACCAATCTCAAGCTTTCAACAATCCCAGGGAGGCAATCTAACTTAGAAGGTGGCATATGATTTTTTTACTACTTTTGTTTCAATTGGTTTGCCCTAACATGAACTAGATATGTTTTATGATATATTTTTTTCGTAGATAAAATGTCCCAAGTTTTTGATTTGGCCAAGTCCAAATTTCAAAGCAAATAAATGAATAAATTTTTGTTATTTAGAAGTCAGAGGTTACTTCCAAAGTTCCTCTAGATCACTTGAGAGTTTCTACACAGAAAATGGATCACAATAGAAGGAAATGCAGAATACATCTCGGTAAAACATGTACGTAAAATTTGCCAACAAAATCATCATACAAGCTCAGAAGAAGTAATAGGAACTAATCATGTTTTACAAAAGGAAGATATTAGCAAGAAGTTAATAATTAAAAGAAAGAAACAACCGCTAAAAATTGATGAATGTTACTGCCCAATAGAAAAGAAAGCATAGGTACCGATGCCAATGTGCATACTCGAAAGTGAGGCACAAACAAGAAGATTATCGAACATGCACCAAAGAGATATAAACAATAATCCAGATTCTCAACTTGGAAGAGGAAGCTACTAAAGACGTAGCTGAATCTCAAGCAACTTATAGTTTATCCTCATTTGTCAGGCTAATATGAACAATTTGCCAAGGAAATAGGATAATGGTATCAATCCCCTAAGTTAATGATCCGAAAGACTAGGATATAGAAGTTAGACCCCCGAAAATCCCTACAGTGAAATCATGTTGAAGATAGAAGAAATCACTCCGGGATATATTTTACAGCTCTAAACATAGGGTTGTTGTGAGAAAATAGAGGAAAAGGAGGAGAACTGATCAAGATTGGGGTTTAGATCTAAACATATCAAAGTCTATGGATTGGGGATTCAAACCATGAACTAATAGCGCCTAACCTCGTAAGGCAATCTAGTAGACAAACAAGTGGAAGTAGAACAAAAGTTGAAACGGAATTGTTTTACAAACCCCCGGTCTTTTCGCACAGAAAAGATTTAGACAAATGTGCTTCACAAGAAACAAGGGAAGGAAGCCCTATTCTATAACCAAATAAATCACAAAATATCGCAGACACACAAAGGAGACGACTCTACCCATTTTGGGGTGTCGATAATCGTGGGAGGTAGAAGGTTTTGGAGCGGCCAAATTTGTAATCGCATGTAGAGGAATGAATACTTCAAGAGTTAGTGCTCAAATGTGTTATGCGTAGCATTGAGATTAGAACAAGAGAAAGTAAGAGAGTTCGCAAAGCAGTTTACTAGGATGAAGAAACACCGAACAAGAGAAGTTTTGCTGAACCGCAAGGGCTCCCCAAGCCACAAGGAGCAAAGACATTAGAGTCTAATAAAAACACTAAAAATACCGAATCATGGATGGTTAGCTTACCTTTCGAAGGACGCAGTTGAATTGAGGCAAACGTCAAAAGAAAACCCGGTAATTTTGGACCGCAAGTGCCGTAAAGAGCGTTAAAAATACCAAGAATTGGAGGTGGAGTTCAAAACAAATACCGTACCGAACAAGATATAGAGGAAGAAAATAAGTAATAAAATCAGAAGATCACCATCTTCCGAAGAACTCGATGAATGCCGTTAAAATAATTTGGCAAGAACCTTGGCTACGCAGGGCAAAAGGTGAAAGAGCTAAACAAAGCCACTATATCAAGGAACGTACGTAGAAACCCTCACAAAGACGTGAACACATAGAGCGAAACCCTTGAACAACAAAAATGAATGTCAACCGAGTATAGTAATGGATACCGCAGTGGAGAACAAAATTCGAGAAGCCCACAAAAATAATCACAAGCCAACCACAAGGACAAGCGAAGTTAATCGATAGATTGAGAATTAAACACACCCAATATCATATCATATGGAGCCACTCAACATCGAGATAATTAAATTACAATTATTGAATCCTCGTAATGCATTTTTATATATCCAATCATACCATATAAATTTTGACCCGTATTAAGTTTTATTCAAATAGTTTCAGGCGTATTTAGTGTTAAGGGTGGGGCTCCATCAAATTTTGGTATCAACGTGGGCTATGTGAGAAGAAATAGAAGTTGGTCAACGAGATTGAGTGATAAGCTATTCGAAGGGTAGTAGATGAAGGATTGCAAGATGAGATTGAATATTGAATGCCCGTTTGGCGGCAGGTGAGATGCGTGTGAAGAAGAAGAGATCATGAGGGAGGAGATGACAAGATGAAGAAGCCGGCAGAGACAAAAGATGGTTCGTATGGAGAAGGACTCCGAACTCGTATCGTTTAGGTCAGCTTTGTTAGCAAGTAGTAAGCCAAAGCATGAGATTTCTACTTATGATGGAAATTTATCGGCCTGTGGCCGCTGGATTGGCTTAGTGAGCCGAATAAATATTTTGACTATGAGGAGATCAACGAAGATAAAAGAATTCGTCGTCACTGCTGAAAGGACACGCGTCCTTATGGTGGGATAGTGTTCGGCAGAGAGGAAGAGGTTGAATAAGCAACCTATAAAAAAATGGGCCAGATGGAGGTTAAATTGAAGGGTAAATTCTTACCCAAATATTACTAAACATTGCGATGTACGTATAGGTACAAAATTTGAAACAAAAGGGGTTAATCGTAAAAGAATATACCGAAGAATTCCTATAGAATAAATTTGAGAGCCTGTTATATAGAAGACACCCCGAAAAGATAGCATGGTTTTTGAATGGATTTAGGTGGGAAATACTAGATGAAATAAGTATTCTTCAACATAGAACCGTAGATGAGGCATATCGCAGTGCCTTGAAAACAGAGGAGAAATAAACAGAAGCAAAAATTCCGTAAGAGGAGGAGGATCTCGGTAGGAGGGAAAGGACAGACCTATGGCGCAGGTAGAGCCGCCAATCCTAGGTGATGAAAGCAGTAGCCCAAAGACTCCAGAACAATAGAAAAGACAATAACACTAGAGGGGGAAGGCCATACCACCGTGGAAGAGGTAATGGCAGAGGCAGAGGGAGTCAAGTATCCAAGCAGCATAGGTGCCATAAGTGGGGGCACAAGTCTTATGACCTGGCCTTGTATGAACCAACAAGAGGAATAGAACATATGTTTCCCATATGGATAGGTTGTGAGGAACCACCCCAAGAGGTAGAGAATGTACCGTAAACAAGGGAGGCCTTAGCGCTGAATAAAGTGTTGCCGAAACCAAGAAAGAGGAAGTTGAACCGACTTAGAGAAAAGCATTATTCCGGACAACATTGCAAATCACATGGTAAATTCTGCAAACCGATAATTGATAGTGGGAGTACGTATAATTTAGTAGCCACAAAAATGGTAGATAAATTTGGGTTGAAGAGGTCAAAACATGCCACTCCTTACAATATGTCGTATTACAAAAGGAAATCAACTATTAGTTGATGAGAAGTGTGAAGTTGAGTTCTATATTGGCAAAAATAAGGATAAATTTATTTGTGATATTATGCCCAGGCGTGTGTCATATACTATTGGGGAGACCATGGCAAAGATGATAGGAAAGTGGTGACGATGGAAGAAAACTGCTACAAGTTTGTTAAGGATGGGATTAAGATACACTTGTACCCATCAAGGAAGAAGGGACAAATTTAAACTAGTGGATTCAAAGCATTGTTGGTGGAGGAAAAGATTTTTTAAAGCGGATCGAGGACAATGAAATCAAATTTGTTGTTGTAAGGAGGCCATGCGCAAATGGAAGGATATTGCATACTAAAATTATAGACTGCCCGAAGAAATCCAATATATGTTGCAAGATTTCAAAGGGATACTATAGTGGATGATTTACCAAATGAGTTGCCTCCTAAGAGAAGTATCGGCCATCATATAGATTTATACCAGGAGCTAGTTTACCAAACAAGGTGGCATACCGAATGAGTCCTAAGGACAATAAATAAATTAGGAAGCAGTACATGAATTGTTGACAAAGGGTTGATAAGGGAAAGTTTGAGCCTCGTACAAACAACAGCTTTAGTTCCTAAGAAGGGTGGAGAATGGTAAGAGTGTACAAATTCAAGAGTTATAAATAAAGTCACTATTAGATACAAATTTCCATTACCACGAATGGATGACATGATGGAATGCTTGAGCTGAGTAAAGATACTTCTCAAAGATCAATATGAAGAGTGGTTACCACCAAATTCGAATTCGAGAAAGGGATGAATGGAAAACAACTTTCAAGACAAATGAAGGGTTGTATGAAGTGGCTTGTAATGCCATTTGGTTTGAGTAATGCCCTTGGTAATTTTATGCGCTCGATGAACGAAGTGTCAAAGAGTTCATTGGGAAATTTGTGATTGTTTATCTTCAAGATAAATTGATTTTCAGCAAGACTAAGAAAGAACACTTTCACATGTCTAAAGTGTGTTGGAGAAACTTGCGCGAACAAGTCATTGATAAATCTGAAAAAATGTACTTTTTTTCAGAAAGAATTGGTTTATTTGGGTTTTTTGATTGCAGAGAATGAGCTGAAGATGGACCCAGAAAAAGTTGCAGCTATTGTTAGCTGGCCATCCCCAAAGAATCTGTTTGATGTTCGAAGTTTTCATGGGTTGGCAAGTTTTTATCGGAAGTTTATCAAAGATTTCAGTGGAATCTGCGCACCTATGTTGTATACTATCAAAAAAGAAAATCAACCTTACTGTTGGACAGAAGCAGCAGAGAAAATTTTTCAGACTTTGAATAAGAAGATCACTGAAAGACCGATTTCGAGGTTGCATGATTTTAACAAACTTTTTCAAGTTCGTTGTGATGCTAGTGGTACAGCCATTGGGGCAGTACTTAGCCAGGAGGACAGGCTGGTCACTTATTTCAGTGAGAAGTTGAATGAAAGCAGGCAGAAGTACTCATCCTATGATAAAGAATTTTATGTTGTCATCCAAGCGCTGAAGCATTGGAGACATTATTTATTAGGTAATGAATTTGTTTTATTTTATGATAATTCTACATTACAGTATATTATGCAGCAGCACAAGTTGAACCATAAGCATGCAGAATGGGTTGAGTATTTGCAGAGTTTCACATTTGTGTTGAAACACATTAGTGGACAGGCCAACAAGGTGGCAGATGCGTTGAGCAGGAGTGCTTTGCTCTTACAGGAAAGTACGATACAAGTGCTCGGTTTTGAGCATTTGAAGGACTTGTATCAGACAGATACAGATTTTAAAGAGGCTTATGAAGCCTGCCAGAATCCTTTGCTGAGGAATAATAGTCCATGGCTGGACTATAATTTGAAGCAAGGATTGTTATTCAGAGGAGGACAGTTATGCATTCCCGATTGTTCAATGAAGGAGAACATTATTCGAGAAAAGCACAGTGGAGGTATAGCCGAAAATTTCGGCATAGACAAGACGTTATCATAGCTCGAACATTTCTATTACTGGCCAAATATGCGATGGGACGTGCAGAGATATGTGAGCAGATGTAAAATGTGCCAATTGGCGAAGGGACACAACCAGAATACAGGACTTTATATGCCACTGCCTATTCCAAGTAGACCGTGGGACTCAGTCATTTTGGACTTCGTCTTGGGTCTACCCAGGATGCAGCGAGGTTTTGACTCGGTGATGGTGGTAGTAGACAGGTTTTCTAAAATGGCACATTTTATTCCTTGCCGGAAAACTAGTGATGCAACTTACGTAGCACACTTGTTTTTCACAGAGATCGTCAGATTGCATGGTCTGCCGAGGTCCATTATTTCTAACAGGGATGTGAAGTTCACAGGACATTTTTGGCGTACCCTATGGAAGAAATTGGACACTTAGTTGAATTTTAGCTCCGCATATCACCCACACACAGATGGGCAAACGGAGGTGGTGAACAGGAGCTTGAGAAGCCTGCTACGAAGTTTGATTGGTGAAAATTCACGGATGCGGGATCGTGTACTTGCTCAAGCGAAATTTTCTTATAATGATTCGCCAAATCGCAGCACAGGATACAGTCCTTTTCAGGTTCTATATGGCATGCACCCTCGCGGAGTGCATGAACTACGGGATTTGGGAAAGCTTGAAAGAAGGAGTGTTGATGGGGAAGATTTCGCCTAAGCAATGAGCGATTTACATGAGTAGGTGAAGTTGAAATTGCAGGATAGCAGTAAAAAAAACAAGCAGCAAATAGATTTGAAGAGGTGAGAAGTTCAGTTTAATGTAGGGGACGAAGTTCTTGCACATTTACGTAAGGAACGTTTTCCTAAGGGATAATATAAGAAGCTGAAGTTTAAGAAGATTGGCCCCTATAAAATTCTTCAAAAATTTTCCTCCAATGCCTATGAATTACAACTGCCACCAGGGATAGGCATATCGCCCATCTTCAATGTGGCAAATCTATTTCCATATACTGCCAGTCCTGAAGATGACAGGGCAGCATGGCCAGAACGAGACACCCAGTTTGACAGTGGTTCTTGTACGAGGCAAATGCCTACAACGCAACGGCACAACCCCTTGAGATCGAGAGCATTCTCGACACAAAGGTAGCCAAGAGCACTCACAGGAAGGAGTACTTACGGTACCTTGTTAAGTGGAAGAACCATCCCATTGAGGACAGTTCGTGGCTTGACGCAGCGCAAATACAGAAAGCAGGCTATTATGTTGAAGATCTCATGGAACGAAGCCATGAATTTTTGTTACCCCGAGAGTCTGATGAAGGAGCATCCAACTTAGGGCAGACAAAAGGACAGGTTTTTGTCTTACTGTTACAATTCACTTCTGACAGGTCATTGAACCTATGGTTTTTATTTTTTATTTTATTTTAGGAAATTATCATTAGGCCAAGATGTTAATTAATTTCTGTAGTTTTTTTAAATGTTTTTTCTTTTAATTTACATTAGAAATTCGTTCTTACATTAAACGAACATAGTCAAGAATGTAGTCGTAATAAATGGTTAACAATTTCAAACTGAAAACTGTTTCCTACAGTGATATAAAAAGGAAGAAAATACATTCTGGAGGGTTCAAATTTTTTCCATCAGAGAGAAAGAGAAATAACAAAACAGAAACATAGATTTTTGTTTCAGAGAAAAACCATATGAGTCTAAAATGAAATTTGCAGCCAAACAGTGTTATTATTTTCCTATCTATTATTATATTTCTATATTGTTGTATGTGAAAATATTGACAAATTGCGTAACTGAAACAAGAACGAGTAGAAGCAAATTTGCACCCAGGTGCTGGAGCGAATAACCGTATTGACAAACAGAGGATTATAACTACTAGCGAGTCTACACAGACTAAAGAAATTTCTCAGACATTTCCCGAACGAGCAAGAAGTTACAAAAACATTGCCAGGTATTCATTATCATATAATAACAGAAGTTACATTTCCATTAATTACAAATAAAGTTCAAAATTCTTTCAAACGAATTCTGGAAAGTTGTCAAAAAATATATATTACATATTTAGTTGTGGTTCGGGTTCGAAACCCCACACGAAAAAATTGCATGCCTGAAGGCAAGTTACAAAGAAACAGAAGAACAGACTCGGAAATGACTGTATAGTTATTTTGCAGACATTTTTTTTTAACTACCCAGAAAGGAAATCACACGCAAACTGAACTATGATGAATATATAGTAAGAACGAAGGCACGGAGGCCTGTTTCATAGTCAAAAAAATTACAAGCTACCAGAGTTTTCTTTAAGGAGACGACCCTACCCCTTAGGGTTTCTAAAGCCGAAGGTAGTAAACCACGAGTTGAAGGTTTGGGAATACCTGCAAACAAAAGAAGTTCTTTAGAGATTAGATACCGAAACTAGTTTTAAAAACCAAACAAGAACGAAACTTAGAGAAAGGAGATGAGAAGATTGTTTTGGGTGGCTTACCAGAAAACACAAAATTGCTGAGCAAAGGAGTAAACTTCTGTTGAAACTGACAAGGGCCTGCTCACAAGGAGCCAAGCCGATTAGAAACTTCATAAAAACATAGAAGATATTGAATCATAGACAGAGAGCTTACCTTTGAGGTTTTTTGAGCTGAAAGCGGACAAAGGAACCCTTGGCGACCCCAACCTACAAGTATAAAGGAAACAAGTTAGATTTTCAAGTGAAATAGAAGGCAGAAACTTAAAAATGATGGGTTGAAACATACACAAAAGACTCATACATTAAAAGTTACCATATCAGCGAAGAATCGTTGAATGCCACTGTAGGGTTTGATAAAACCCTTGCCATAGAAAACAGTGGAACGGGAGCAGAGTAAAGCCACTATACTGGTGGAAAAAGCCACAGAATAAGCCTCATAGGACCAGAACAGTCATAGAAAAGACCTCATGAAGCAAATTGTAATAGACATAGAACATAAACCCTCACAAGAGCTCGGAAAATGAACAAATGAATGTCGACTGATAGTGTTAGGGTTTGTTAGCGCGGAGAGTGAGTTTCGAGAACCAAGACAAGTGTCAAAATTTAGGCTAGTTCACAAGGATAGGCGAATTAAACCACAGTGGATTGCAAATAATAAAATCAAATCTGCCAAGTACCATACGGATCACACATACATCAAAAAAATAAATATCCACCATTATTCGAATCCACAAAGTGTATGTGATATAACAAATTATATATTTTAACTTGTGACTTGTTTAAGTTTTATTCAAAGGTTTTTGGGAGCGTAGATTTGGGTGTAAGGGTTGGGCCCCATCAATTTTGGTATCAAAGCAAGGCTGTGATTAGTAGAAATGGAGGTTGGTCGACGAGGACGAGGAAGAGCTATTCGCAGAGTAGCAGATGAAGGATTGAGGGAAGAGATCCGAATCTTGAATGCCCGTTTGGCAGCAGTAGAGGCAGGAAGGAGAAGAGATCCCGAGGGAGGAGATGACAGTGATGAAGAGGCTGCAGAAACAACATATGGTTCAAAAGGGCTGTATGAGTGGTTGGTAATGCCACTCGGTTTGAGTAATTCCCCTAGTACGTTTATGCGCCTGATGAACGAAGTGCTTAAAGAGTTCATTGGGAACTTTGTGATTTTTAATATGGATAATATTTTGGTTTTCAGCAAGACGAAGGAAGAACACTTTCAACATGTTCAAAGTGTATTGGAGAAATTGTAGCAGAACAAGCTGCTAATAAATCTGAAAAAATGTATTTTTTTCAAAAAGAATTGGTTTATTTTGGTTTTGTGATTGCAGGAATGAGCTGAAGGTGGACCCAGAAAAAGTTGCAGCTATTGTTAGCTGGCCATCCCCAAAGAGTCTGTTTGATGTTCGAAGTTTTCATGGGTTGGCAAGTTTTTATCAGAAGTTTATCAGAGATTTTAGTGGAATATGTGCACCTATGTTGGATACTATCAAAAAGGCAAATCAACCTTTCTGTTGGATAGAAGCAGCAGAGAAAATTTTTCAGACTTTGAAGAAGAAGATCACTGAAAGACCGATTTTGAGGTTGCCTGATTTTAACAAACTTTTTCAGGTTCGTTGTGATGCTAGTGGTATAGCCATGGGGCAGTACTTAGCCAGGAGGATAGGCCGGTCGCTTATTTCAGTGAGAAGTTGAATGAAAGCAGGAAAAAGTACTCATCCTATGATAAAGAATTTTATGCTGTCGTCTAAGTGCTAAAGCATTGGAGACATTATTTATTAGGTAATGAATTTGGTTATGGTTCCACTCCTGTTGTTGATTATGATGATGAGTTATGTCTTCTCTGACTGACATATAGTTGCATATATTGGATTTTACGCTTGCGTTTGTTGTGTTTCTTGCGTGTGTAGGTGTCCGGTCATGGAGATCGTGAGGATCGTGATCTGCCAAAGCTAAGGAACAGGAGCGCTACTTTCTCTACAAGCGACAGCGTTGGATTCCAGGTAGGCCTTCATCACTAGTTGGTTTATTTGCAATTAGGAACCTGGACTATAGCGTGAACTATTGTTGCTAGACCCGATCTGGGCTAGTAGGGATCGCCTCTGTCCGCAGAGGGGATTTACCACCACAACAAATTTGGACTTTGGGACTCAGACAGTTTGGACTTTGTCTTGGGTTTTCCCAGGACGCAGCGAGGTTTTGACTCGGTGATGGCGGTAGTAGACAGGTTTTCTAAAATGGCACATTTTATTCCTTGCCAGAAAACCAGTGATGCCACTTACGTAGCACACTTGTTTTTCACAAAGATCGTCAGATTGTATGGCCCGCCGAGGTCCATTATTTTTGACAGGGATGTGAAGTTCACAGGATATTTTTGGCATACCCTGTGGAAGAAATTGGAAACTCAGTTGAAATTTAGCTCTGCATATCACCCACAGACTGATGGGCAAACAGAGGTGGTGAATAGGAGCTTGGGAAACCTGCTACAAAGTTTGATTGGTGAAAATTCATGGATTTGGGATCATGTACTTGCTCAAGCAGAATTTGCTTATAATGATTCGCCAAATCACAGCACAAGCTACAGTCCTTTTCAGGTTCTGTATGGCATGCATCCTCGCGGAGTGCATGAACTGCGGGATTTGGGAAAGCTTGAAAGGAGTGCTGATGGGGAAGATTTCGCCCAAACAATGAGCAATTTACATGAGCAGGTGAAGTTGAAATTGCAGGACAACAGTAAAAAATACAAGCAGCAAACAGATTTGAAGAGGCGGGAAGTTCAGTTTAATGTAGGGGACGAAGTTCTTACACATTTACGCAAGGAACATTTTCCTAAGGGCGAATGTAACAAGCTGAAGTTTAAGAAGATTGGCCCTTGTAAAATTCTTCAAAAATTTTCCACCAATGCCTATGAATTACAACTTCCACCAGGGATAGGCATATCACCCATCTTCAATGTGGCAGATCTGTTTCCATATACTGCCAGTCCTGAAGATGACAGGGCAGCATGGCCAGAACGGGACACCCAGTTTCAAAGTGGTTCTTGGATGAGGCAAATGCCTATGGCGCAACCCCTTGAGATCGAGAGAATTCTCGACACACAGGTAGCCAAGCGCACTCGCAGGAAGGAGTACTTATGGTACCTTGTTAAGTGGAAGAACCGTCCCATTGAGGACAGTTCGTGACTTGACGCAGCGCAAATACAGAAAGCAGGCTATTCTGTTGAAGATCTCATTGAACAGAGCCATGAATTTTTGTTACCCCGGGAGTCTAATGCAGGAGCATCCAACTCAGGGTAGACAAAAAGGACAAGTTTTTGTCTTACTGTTACAATTGACTTCTGACAGGTCATTGAACCTATGGTTTTTATTTTTTTTTATTTTAGGAAATTATCATTAGGCCAAGATGTTAATTAAGTTCTGTAGTTTTGCTTAAAGGTTTTTTCTTTTAATTTACATTAGAAATTCATTCTTACATTAAAAGAACATAGTCAAGAATGTAGTTGTAATAAACGGTTAAGAGTTTCAAACTGAAAACTGTTTCCTACAGTGATATAAAAAGGAAGAAAATACATTCTGGAGGGTTCGATTTTTTTCCATCAGAGAGAAAGAGAAATAACAAAATAGAAACAGAGATTTTTCTTTCAGAGATAAACCATGTGAGTATAAAAATAAGTTTGCAGCCAAACAGTGTTATTATTTTCCTGTCTATTATTATATTGCTATATTGTTGTATGTGAAAATATTGACAGATTGCGTAACTGAAACAAGAACGAGTAGAAGTAAATTTGCACCCAGGTGCTAGAGCAAATAACCATATTGACAAACATAGGATGATAACTACCGGCGAGTCTACACAGACTAAAAAAATTTCTTAGACATTTCCCGAACGAGCAAGAAGTTACGAAAACATTTCCAGGTATTCATTATCATATAATCACAGAAGTTACATTTCCACTAATTACAAATAAAGTTCAAAATTATTTCAAACGAATTCTGGAAAGTTGTCAAAAAATATATATTACAGATTTAGTTGTGGTTCGTGTTCGAAACCCCACACGAACGAAGTGCATGCCTGAAGGCAAGTTACAAAGAAACAGAAGAACGGACTTGGAAATGACTGTATAGTCATTTTGTAGACATTTTTTTAACTACCCAGAAAGGAAATCACACAAAAACTGAACAATGATGAATATACAGTAATAACGAAGGCACGGAGGCCTGTTTCATAGTCAAACAAATTACAAGCTACGAGAGTTTTCTTTAAGGAGACGACCCTACCCTTTAGGGTTTCGAAAGCTGAAGGAAGTAAACCACGAGTTGAAGGTTTTGGAATACCTGCAAGCAAAAGAAGCACTTCAGAGATTAGATACCAGAACTGGTTTTAAAAACCAAATAAGAGGGAAACTTAGAGAAAGGAGACGAGAAGGGTATTTTGGGTGACTTACCAGAAAGCACAGAATCGCTGAGCAAAGGAGTAAAATTCGGTTGAAACCGACAAGGGCATGCTCACAAGGAGCCAAGCCGATTAGAAACTTCACAAAAACACAGAAGATATTGAATCATAGACAGAGAGGTTACCTTTGAGGTTTTTCGAGCTCAAAGCGGACAAAGGAACCCTTGGTGACCCCAAACTGCAAGTATAAAGGAAACCAATTAGATTTTCAAGTGAAACAGAAGGCAGAAACTTAAAAACGATGGGCTGAAACATACACGAAAGACTCATACATTAGAAGTTACCATATTAGTGAAGAATCGTTGAATGCCACCTTAGGGTTTGCTAAAACCCTTGCCATAGAAAACAGTGGTACGGGAGCAGAGTAAAGCCACTATACCGGTGGAAAAAAGCCATGGAATAAGCCTCATAGGACCAGAACAGTCACAGAGAAGACCTCGTGAAGCAAATTTTAACAGACATAGAACAGAAACCCTCACAAGAGCTCGGAAAATGAACAAATTACTGTCGACTCATAGTGTTAGGGTCTGTTAGCACGGAGAGTGAGTTTGGAGAACCAAGATAAGTGTCAAAATCCAGGCCAGTTCACAAGGACAGACAAATTAAACCACAGTGGATTGCAAATAATAAAATCAAATCTACCAAGTACCATACGGATCACACATATATCAAAACAATAAATATCCACCATTATTCGAATCCACAAAGTGTATGTGATATAACAAATTATATATTATAACTTTTGACTTGTTTAAGTTTTATTCAAAGGTTTTTGGGAGCGTAGATTTGGGTGTAACGGCTGGGCCCATCACATGGTTATTGACCTTCCGTCCACTTGGGAACCACTGATGAGGCTCTAGGAATTCCAAGCACTAATATAAATTTTGCACAATCAAGATCCAGGTTCAAAACTCTGGTGGAACTACATTGAACTTACCTTGACGACGAAAGAAAGAAACTCCAAAACACAAATGGAAAGAGGACATGGGTTTTTCTCTAGCAAAAATAACCCTCAACTAATCATGTCCGTCAGATCTCAAGAAGAGATAGTGGCCCTTGAGGTGGAAGGGCATGTGAAGCCTTACTAAAGAGCCATGAAAAGGTGGCTAAATATGACGTTCGATACAAAATATTGGAGTTGTCTAATGACGCAACAGAATAGTCTGGATGGCAGTCTTTTGCATGAATCGGGTAATTTTTTTTCAAAAATCAGGTAGTTGGAGCATTTGAATTGCATTTTTTATGGTGGAAATGGATTCAACACCATCAAAAACCTTTAGGGTACCCAACACCATCAAAAACCTTTAGGGCACCCAAAATACTGAAGTTTAACGACTATAACCCAAATTTTCAAAAATCTTTACCAGATTTTTTCATAATCTTATCGGAATTTCTGAGTTATTTTGTGATTTTTTTAGACTACTGCCAAAACATTTAATCCAACATTTATTGATGTTATGGCTACTTGTACTCCTCCAAAAAAAATGGGAAATAACATCTACAAAAAAGGAGCCAATAACATGATAAGTAAATGTGAATAAAATAATTCGCATAAAAAATAAATTAATTTCTTAAATTTATATTTTTTAAATTTGAAAAATATTTGATAAGTTTGACTGAATTAATAGGTGGTTAACTTCACACTCATTGCATAATACCCATCATATTTTTTAATATAAATTTAAAATCTATGGAACATTCTTTAATATTTTTTATACTTTAAGTTATTTAAAAGTTCTTTAAATACTATAAGATAAAAGATTGTATAGAAAATGGAAAGATAGCATAACAATATAGGTTATAGATGAATGTTTTCTGGATTAATCACATCATTAGGATTTGGTAGATTTTTCCAACTAACTATTGTGGCTCATCCTCAAGACAAGGAGGAGAAGCTAATCTATTGTGGTTCATTCATTAAGATCGATTAGCTTCTCCTCCTTATCCTGAGGATGAACCACAATAGTTGGTTCGAAATGTTGACCATATGTGATTAATCCGAAAGACATTCATCTACACTATGGATCACAAAAGTCTTAGATCTAACAATATAAGTTGTGCTAATCCAAAATAATGTAACAATTCATCATGATACTAATAATGTACAGAAACGTGTTTTGTGTTGCATGAACCGAATTCCAACTTGAAAAGTGAGAATTAAAATCTAAGAGTCAATTGATTTAGTTGAGTTTGTTTCTCATTTTACTTCATACATATATTTGAGTGCTATATTTGTGGCCATTTACTTCATACATGTAAATTTGGGCATGCCATTGACCAATAGATTTATTAGATAATGGTTGCTCTGGGAGAGGAAAAATACACATTAATTAATTATAAAAATGGGGTAAGTAGTAGACTATTTCATCTATCAAATATTAATTTCACAATGTTTAAATGTCAAAACAAGGAGCAAAATCGTGGAAGATTTGTAGATATGTTTGTTTTTCCCTGTAAATATTAAATATGCCCACAAGATTCCATATTTTGAAAGCAATGTAAATTAGTTAAGATCGTAGCATGAAGGACCAATAGAGAAAGCCAAAGTCAACCTCGACTTCACAAAAAAAAACTTCGATCCCGAGCTCCACTCAAACCTATGAGGTCGGATATAAATTAAATCGAGCCTTGGTATATTTGATGGGTGGCGTGTTTTAACTCGAACACAACTTCAAGGGGTTTTCGAATTCATTGAATATTATTGCTCTGCCCCCTTGAGAACGAAGGAATAAGTGTAAATTGTAAATCTAGAAGAGGTGAAGTTCTTCGATTGGTGAGAGTATAAAACGAGCGAACAATTATAAAGGCATATTTGGTTGTATATTTGGAAGCCATAGAAAATAAAATTTTCGTGAAGATAAATGGAATCGACTCGATGAATCCTAGGCACATAGAGTAGGCCACCAGAGGGGCCTACTATCATCACGTTTTCTTTTTTTCTAGACTTCCATTGTTATTATATTTTAATTTTCAACATTTTATTTCTTAATTTCTATGTTGTTTGGACTATAGATACCAAATTCGGATTTGAATACGATTCGAAAAAAATTTGTTAGTCTACTTCAAAAAATTCACTCTAATATTTTGAAATTTTAAAAAGTTACATGTAATCAGATTAAGTATATTGATTACTTTGGTTTTCCATGTTAAATGATCCCTTCTATAAATTATAAGAGCAAAAGCACCAAGGGATGGAGAGAAGATACCTCTGAGGCGTTAGTTACATCTAATATTTCCAAGCAGATAAAAACGCAGTGTCAATGTAGATCGAAGTTAACTTCATCATGTAGCTCACCATCAAATGAATAAAGGAGAATTTATTTAGTACTCACCATCGAATGAATAAAGAAACAGTTATTTAGTACTGGGAACTAGTTGCACTCGAAGAATTGAGTTTGATTGTGGAGCTAGTCTTTTGTATCAAATCTATTTTATGTTTTATTTTTAATGGCCCACAAAGTCTTTTGTGGGAAATGGAGGACAAAATTTTTACTGGATCAAATTCCAATTTCACGTCGCCGAACCAAATCTTATTGCAGAATTTTCGAATTATTTCGTTGAATTCGGTTGAATTTTAATGATATTTTTGTAAAAATATTTAGGTTTCTAATTATTTTATATTAGTATATATTAAATTTTGACGATTTTTAGGGTAAAATAATTTTATACTATAAAATTTAGGCAAATAAATTTTCAAAAAAAGCATTAAATTTAAGCGAATCCTTTTTTTGGAAAAAGAATTAAAAATTAGCTCACATGTGGATATTAGCTCTTAAAATTTTCCCTTTCGTCCTGTTCCAACTCCATTCATGTTCCAACTCCATTCATGTTTGAGTTCCCATCTCATATTGCTCCATCACCTTGGTGGTCTGTTAATTTGGTTGTGGTTTTTTCTTTGGAATTAATTGTGTCATCTAGGTGTCCAAATTTCTTGCATATTTCCGAAAAGCTTCACTTCTAGTTTCAGTTGCTCCTACTCTGCGTGATGATATTATGGGTTCAACACTCCAGTTCTTGGGAATTTTGAAAGACAAACCTCACTCATTCCAAAGTCACACTGACAATGCTCGGGCTTCGTAATTATGATGACCTCAGGTTGATTTGAGCTCTAGTGCATGAAGGTAATTTTTTGTTTCCTTCTTTCAATTTTGAATTCTACAATCTATATGGCTTAGATAGAAATCCTAGTGAAGTGGCCTCTTTTCTCACCACTCTGGATTCCAATTCAGGTTTATTAGAAAGGTTTGAAGCTTTGTTGGACATCATCTTACGAGTATCGTAGTCTTCCTTCTAAGAGTTTTGTAGATGTTTTTGGTTCTTTAGCGGTGTGGAAATTTTTTGACCTTAGTCTCACAACCAACCTTAGTCTACTCTGACAGTTCGACAATTATTTTCTATGGCCATCATTTTTTCATCATTGTTTGGGGTATTAAAATTTTGAAATTTTATTAGTTTGTGTATGTTCCAAATCCTTCTGCCCAATAATCTCTCTCATTAAGCATGATATAAAGATTAAATATCACTTTCAAAACCTTTGAAATATACTTTTGAAAACCAAAATGAGCTTATGATTTTATTGGAAAAATATTATGACTTAAGAACAACATCATAATGAAAATAATTTTTTCTTTGTTAACATTTAATAAACCAATAATAAACCAATAGTAATCTCAATGAGAGGTATCATCATCATCGCCATATTTAACACATGCAATTCGATATTATTTGTAATACCTATCCAATCCAGTGAATATAAATGCACATTAGATATTATTTGTAATACCTATGCAATCCCATTGTGAATATAAATGCACATTATATAATGTCCACGTGTGAAGCACACCAGTGCATCACATATTACAATCAATAAATATCATATGCATGAATAATACACTTATATTATCCTAATAGCATTTACTAATTAATTGTATTACTCATACTCTTGTGAAGTAAACAATTCTTAACAAAAACATGTTAATATAACCTAACCGTGGTTGTTTGACTATTATTTTTTCGTGCTTACAAATTATAAAAAATATTCATGTTAGAATCTTATTACGTATAATTAGTGATATTATATTATTCTTAAATAAGAGGTTAAAATATAATTAGTGATAGTCTATGAATTCATGTATGGGATTAAGGCTAAGGGTGAATGTTATTAGAAAGCACATAATTTCATTGAAGTTAGTCTCAACAATACTCACAAAGAATACTAGTTTTTTTTGTGTATATTATCTAAGTTAAAACTTTGTTTTGATCTTGGAATAAGACTTAAAACTACTTTCTTTTGACCTTGAATAATACTTAAAACTACTTTCTATTGGCTAAGGCTCATTTTCCTTAGATATAAAAAAATAGATTAACATCCCAAAACTTAAAAACATTTGATGAGAGGAAAAATATACATCTTATAGACCACTAATAGGTTATTTTACCTAGCATATTTTTCCTTCAATAACAATGAAAAAACATAAATAGTTACCCATAATAACTATTCTCATATCAAATTGAAACTCAAATTTATCGTGTTGATTGCAAATCACAGAGTGGTCTACCTTGTTGATTGCATATACGAGCCATTAACATAGGGTGTGCAAATGCTTGGTGGTGCATTGTATAAAAAAATTCCATATGAAAACAAAATCAATTTGGTGGGTCAAGAATTTTCTAATAGCGTCTGAATTTAACAAAGATCTTGGTTTTTTCATTTAGCATGTGGCTAGTTTGAATGAAAGGCAACTCATTCTATTTTGATTCAGGCGTCGAGTAGCTCCATTCCTTTGGTATTTTTTGGTTCTTTGCAGTTTTGTTTCTGCTACTACTGCTTTTGTTGGCAGTATTGATAAAAAAAATTATGGTTTCAATGCAGGTGTGTTTGAGACAAAAACTAGAAAGGGAGGAGTCGTGGACATGATTCATAATGATTCTAAAGCTCTTATTTTCGGTAAGTATCAAAAACTGATTACTAAGTGTTTTTTTTTTTTTTCATGTTTGAAATTCAGATATAGTAATAGGTATACAAATAAGAAATACACAACACTTAAGTAAATTATTACACCCAAGGTTTTTATCTTAGGCATGAGAGATACATAAGAAAAAAATAGGATTTCATAGAAAACAAAATAAAATATCACCTTGTAAGGGATATTTTTTGTTTTGTTTGAATTTTCTTGGTTCCTCTTTTTCAAGCATCATACATTTATTCTTTGCCATTGTACCGCCTTCTAAACCTTTGTAATTTTTTTCCACATGAGTAACGGTGAGATGTTGTTTAGACAAAGAAATATTCTCTGCTCCATTCATTTTCAAAACCTCTAGCACAATATTAATGTATAATATGGTTTCGGGAGTGCCAGGGGTACTTTTTCATGATTGACTTCATCATTTTGTGAAGTTACATTAATTTTAACAGTCGCAGAAGATACCTCTACTGCTGGAGGTATGTCTTCATGGTGAGATTCACATTCATTTCATGAACTGAACGTCGTCCTTTGTGTTCGATGCATGGTATGTGTTATAGTCAATATACAATGCAGAGTCACCATTAAAAGCCAGGGAATCCATATCATTCCATCAAATGTTATTTTCTTCTGTAAAAGATTGTTGTAGCAAATCTCTTTGAGCGGCAAACCTTTTGTAATGGGCACCAAAGTATGCCACCTTGTTACCAATTGAACTTGGCGTCAAATATTTCTCCACCTCCAAATAGTTGTTCTGCTAAAATGATGACCATTTTTCGAATGATAGTGTATCAAGTGCCAATCTACCAAAGGATATCAAACCCTCTGTAATAGTAGTAAAAAAAATAGGTGCATTTTTTCGTTGGTTAATTGCAATGGATTTCGTTGATGCGCAATCGAAGAGCTCTCTATGTTCAAAGGGTTCGTTGTTTAGGGCAGAATCTTACGTAAAAATTGTCACTCTAGTTGTTATAATTGATGGTAATACAAATTCCAATGTAGAGTTTCTTTGTAAGATGTTATGCCTTACATGTGCTGAGAAAACTATAAGGATGCAGATGCCATGTAACGACTGATATGCATGTCCACTTGTAAGGCACGTTTCATTTTTTTTCTGAGATTTTTTTTTTCTGGGAGTTAGTGCGAGGAGGAGCAATATTTCAATTAAAAACTCCATAGCGGCTTATGTCTTTTTCTTCTTTATACTTGCCATGAGGTTGAGACCTTTGGCTTTTCTCTTACTCCTGCTAATCTTGGAAGCATGGAACATCTTCTATATACCCTCCATATAGCACATAGTTGACTTCTCCCACACTATACTTATTATGGATATTATGCATCTATACAATGCCTTGAAGTACTAAGAATATTTCTTCCCTATATTATTGAACAACACAGCCAAATCAATTTTGAACATAAATAGTCACATTTCTTCCCCTGACCCACAAGCGAAGTGGATCCATTCTACACATTTGAAATGAATTTGAACTATGGGCTCCCCACAAATATCATTTTTATCCTATGAGATGCCTATATATATATATATATATCAATGCAGTGAGACAAGGTTGTTATTATTATTATTATTATTATTATTATTATTATTATTATTATTATTATTATTATTATTCCTTTCAAAGTTTATTCTCAGATTTGGCTGAGCTTTCCATTTCATGGAAGACTTATTCTTCACATGTCTGATAAAAGCAACTTAAAATGTACACATCTTCACATCTCGTCACTGGCCTCACTAATTTTGTGACTACATGGGAAAAGTACATCAATGGTTGTCTCTGTCTCTGAGTTACATTGTTGAAATTTGATATTGTTGTTGAATTATTTTTAGTGCCACTTCAAAACATTCTTAAAATATATTTAAAGAAAACATATCATTATGAATATATTTGTTTCATTTCTAATATCTAGAGTGCTTCAAATATGATTTAATTTAATAGTGTGATTCTCTAATTGATTGAATGTTTATGAGCTTCCACATTCCACTCATGCTATTGAGAGTCATTAAGGGGTTGATATAATTCATTTTATATTCTCATTAATGTATACTTTATATTATATTATATTATTATATTAAAAGTAATATTTAATAGTCCCCAGTTGCGGGTGACAAAACTAGCACGAACGACAATCATTTCTCACAAACCCCGAAGGACGAAGATCTTCTACGCAGAGCCTCACCTACTGCAGATCCTCAAACTGTTACCAGTTTGCATGAGACAAACATTATAAGGTATGATGATGAGACATTGGGAACAGTGTCACCCTATCCAGGGTACCCATATACAACTATCACCATAAATGATTGTCATGGTTGATTTGTATATGAGCCATCCCCCTTCCCTTGAGCCTACTTAGGGAACAGGTCATGGCATGCAGATGCGTGTGAGGCATACTCATTTCCATCCTCCTCGCATGTGTCCAAGCCCCTTTAAAAGGATGAGCCCTCAGCCCCGAGAAACTCACAGTATTTTCCCTCTGCCTTTCTTTTTAACTCTGTCTCGACTCTTCCCTAATTCCAAACGGTCGTGCAACCCTATTCTCAACATTACGTTGTGCAGTACCCTCTGGGCTATGATATCCTAGTTTTCGCACCTCTTCCCTAGCCCTTTCGACCCCCCAGTCCTTGACGTTGTTTTTCCCCCTGCTATGTACCCCTCCCTTGAAGCCTCCCCCCTGCCTCATTGTGCAATGGCCATGAGATTACGCTAGAGAACCATCCGAGGGGGTCAGAGAGGTGCTCTCCCTGGCCGTTATCACCGTGGCGAGGAAAACTGCTTGGATTCAATGGAAGAAGCGGCAGAGCCCCGATCCCGAGCAGGAGGAAGAAGCTCCAGAGAAACCTGCGCAGAAAGGTAGGTGCGACCCGCAGAAGTCCACCATATCGCACCAGGCACACCCCCTATCTCGCAAGACTGTTCTGCTGTCGGTTCAGGAGGAGGAAGATGTTGAATCATATGTATGGGTGATGGAATCTAATGGAAACTAGACCTGCATCCCTGATGCAGAGGATCCAGAGTCCCCCATCCTCTGCGCACCTGTCCCCAAACCCAGGCATCCAGAGGCAGACTCAGAGGAAGCGGCTGCGCAGGCACCCGCTTGCCCCATTGAGGAGGAGATCCCCAACAATGATTATGAAGATGAAGATTGAGGTCTGTGCAGCTGCACATCTCTTCCATATTTTTTGTCAAGCATGCCACCATCAATGTTTTTTTGTTTCTGCATATTTTTTAATATCTAGATATGTCAGCGCTACTGCGCATATTGTAATTTTTTGTCTCAAGTTTTGCTCGGGCTAGTTTCCTCCTCTAAGACAACCCCGAAACTGAGAAACTAAGGCTAGGATTGGTTAAGCACAACATGACAACCCTGCCTGTAGCATATGTAATATTTTGTTTCTCGAATTAATAGAATAGCCTAACTTACCAAAAATAATATATTTATTATTCAATGGAATTACTTTCTCTTTATTTTTTTGGGTCAATATACATTGCTCAGAGTGAAAAAAATAATAGCATAACATGATTCAAAGCATTTGTATAATGTAATTGATATAAAAAAAAAAATTAGTCAAAATTTTTCTTGAATTAAAAAAAAATGAATGTTTTTGGCAATATATATATATATATATTACAAAATCAACTTAATTCTTTTAAAATTTGATCAAATGTAGTGTTTATATTAAACCACTTCACACCTCTCCTACCCCACTTTCTGTCGAATAAAAATCATGACCTACAACTGCACCTTTGAAAAAATGGAGGAATACCATTTCCTCCCTAAAGAACCAATTTGCAAAACCATAGTCTTCATATGTCCTTTTCTTCTTCGAAAACTCCATTTCTCCGCAACTTGAAAGTTACAAGTTCACATTTGACGAACATGTTATTTTGGAGGTCATGTATTCAAAATAATGGATGATTCTATATATAGTGTAGACCAATTCTCCATGTTCATATTTACACGTTTTTTAATATAATAAATTTAGATGGATTCGTTCATACAGAATACACATTATTGTTAGAAATTATTTTATAATATCATACCTACAAGAAACTGACCTCAAATGGTTTTAAAGGGATATGTCCAACTAAACCATTTATGCCATTCTAAAAAATCTAGAGCTAGATCGTTGATGGTGATGTGTATATATATATATATATATATATATATATATAACTTCATATATAATATACATCTTTTTTGCTTTTAGTTTTTTATATAGTATATAGTTAGTTCACATTGAAATATTTTACTCAATAATCATTGAAATATTTTGTTAAGGTCCACATAGTACACATTAATTCAAATTATTTTAAGCTACTTGGTACATGTAAAATATTGACTCATCTTTCTCTAATGATATATCCTTTTTGTATAGGGGAGGAGTGGTCCTAGTTTAAAATAGTGAAATTGATGTTCAAGTGCAAAACATTGAAAGAAAATTGTAATATGAAATCTTGAGAAATAGTCATGGTTTCCAAGCATCGAAGACAATCTCAAGAAAATTTTGAAGTTGAAACCCCACCTAAAGTTGACCGACGAGTTTGGATCCCTAGAGAGATGATAAACATCTTTAAATATTGGATTAAATTTAAGGGAAGTTGAGAATGTACTCGATAAAGTTTGGTAGTTTATTTCCATGATGTGGAGGTGGATTACGATTGGTAGTTTGTGTTACAAACAAGGATATATGATACATCAAACAAAGGAAGTGGAATATGTACATTTTTTGAGAAATATGTCTCGTATATAAAACCAATTCAAAAGTCATGAAAAGTTTACATTTCATATAACCTTGAAACATTTCCCCGAAAACCAACATGCCAATAGTTCAAAGTGATTAATATGTTGTCAATATGCCCAAAAGCTTCTTTGAATTGTCTGCAGATCACCAATATGTTCGACTATGCAAAGCGTAGTGACAACAACAATACAATGGAACAATATTCCTAATGTGTTCTACAATTGAAAATTTTGATAATGTTATCTCAAGTTGCAGGTTTGAAAATATATAGCCACAAATAAATTCATAGAAGTTAATTTATACTTTTTTGCCAAGCGACCATATGAAAAATAATGGTCTTTAGGCTATGATGGAAACAATAATGAGATTTAGGCCAAAATGCAAATTCTTTTTCAACAATGAAGCATAATGAAAGATATTGTTAAAGAAACATATAACAAATATTTTGTGTATCTTCTTTTCTAAAACCATAAAACATTATCCTTGCTTGTAAACCCAATTATTTGATTTACTGTATATGTAAATAAAATCTGATGGCCTTAATTCAACAAAGGGTTTACTATAATTACATTTTGGATAAGATCAAGGTATATGAGAGTAGTATGCAACACTACAAATAAGTGGATATTTATGATGCAAATTTTGGCACTACAAATATTTGAAAGACACAATTCAAAGGCAATAGGGAGAAATGGAGATGGTGGTCTATGTGGGAAAAATGGTGCAATTGACTATAATACATGTTATGTTGTCTACCTTGCACTGACAAAAGATGGGCATGTCCCATTGATTTGTTGACTTGGACATTACAAGGCATTTTTTCCCCACCACACCTAAATGGAGAGTTCCAATAGCCTTTTGTAATATTATGTCAAGAAAAAGTGTTGATTAAGTTTAGGCGTATACTAAGGTAAAGGAAAAATAACCTATAAAAATGAACACCTAACAACAATCAACACATCAAGAACTTATCATGAAAAACTAGTGATAATTTCCCTTGAATTATAGTATGTAAAATCATACCAAATAATTAACTACACCTAAGTCTCCTAAAATTGAAAGCTTGAGACTGATAAGGAAGGCTTGACAATAATAATGTTATTGACTCTAAACCTCATTGCAACATAAAATATTGTCAACAAATTAAAATGTCTGAGAATGAAATGTTAATTTGGTGTAAATTTTCTTTAAAACTAAATACAAGTAAAACATTGATAATAAATCAACACTATCGATAAAAAAATTCTATCCATAGAAAACTAAAAATCCCTAAAAATTAAAATTATAAAAATGTTTAATATTGTCTCGAGGAAAATACATAGAAGTAAACACTACATATTAAACAAAACAAAATCAAAATGATTTACAATAACTCCTCAAAAATAGTTAAAGTTTAAAATCAACCTAACTTTTAATCCACCGTTGCATAGGTGAAAATAGCTAAAGTGATAAAATCAACCTAAATTTTAATCCACCTTTTCATAGTGGCGAAAGGGTGAAAATGTGAAGTTGGGTTACACTTTTTGCCCTTTTTTTGAGAAAAAAATTTCATTTTTTTCTGTTCTTCAACTTTCTACAAGCTAAAACACTTTTTTATTTCGAATTTCATTTTGCGATAAAAATAAAAGTTGTCAAAATTTTATTAGCTTTCTATTACTTACTTTTTGGAATTTTTTTATACACGTTTGATATGTCAACTTAGCATTTCTTTGAGTGCGTGTTTTTTAACAATCAAAGGATTCATAAGAAGTCATGTTAATATGCAATGTTGTATTCTTTGAAACTTTATGTTTTTGAGAAACAAAATATGTTACAACAATCTAGATAAAGTCTACTTCGATTTTGTCATATTTACAAAGCCGACGGATGCATATCATAATTACTATAATTTTTTGAATTGGTTCAATATGAAAAAACTGCATATTTTGAATATGTTTCGCAATGCAAGAAATTTCTTAACATATAAGTTATAAATTAAAAATCTAAAAACTACCCATTAGAAACGACGGACGAATGTAATGCACCATAATTTTTTCAATTTTTTTTACAATGTATTTTGGAAGATACAGAAATATGATTTCACTAAATCATAATGACCTTAAAAAAACATTTGCACCCGTTTTATTACAAAATTAGTTAAAATTAGTAAATATTTATGAAATTCCATAAAAGTTATATTTCCTGAAAGTATATTCAATTCTGAAAATGCTTGTTTTGGTTCTGACAGTTAATTTAGAACGTTTCATGGAGTTTAATCAGTCCAAAGTTGAAGATACGTATTCAGAGCTTGCTTCTGCGTAATTGCTAACGCGTTAGTTCGGTCGAACTCTTAAAAAAAGTTTGGCCGAATTGTTTTTTGCGTCGACGTCCCATCAAGTCTAACAACATAAAAGTTCGGTCAAACTTTTACCCAATTTTCCGTCGGCCGGAAAATACCACGAAGCCCCTCAAAAAAAACATTTTGCGGCAATATAAATTACCGCGAAATCATTCATTATTTTCGCATATTTTCGCACATTTGGTTTGATTTTACAAAGGTCTTGGTCTGATTTTGCAAAGTATTGTTTCGGATTTAAGGACTTTTCTTGGAAGTACATTCAAAAAACATTTTTACAAAGGATTTTTTTGAGTTTAAGGACTTTTCTTGGAGGTACATTCAAAGGACATTTCTTGGAGGTATGTATTACATTTTTTGGATGTTTTTTGGGCTTCATTTTTTTTGAAATTATGGATTTGGGCTTAATTTTCATTGTTTGTGAAGGTATGGATTTGGGCTTAATTTCAAAAGGAATCTTTTTAGGCTTAATATTCAAAGGACATTTTTTGGATTTTTTTGGAAGTATTTTTTAAAGTGATATTTTTTTAGAGGTTTTTTTGAAGTATTTTTTAAAGTGGCATTTTTTAAAAAGTTGGAATTAATTTTCAATGGATATTTTCTGGAGGCATTTTTTGAAGTGACATTTTTTTAGAGTATGTTTTTTGGGTTGAAGTAAATCTTTTATAATGATTTTTTAAAATGAGTTTTTGTCTAACTTTTTAAATAATATTTTTTTGTAGGACTTGGAAGGAAATATTTTGACCTTCGTTTCATTTTTATAAGACATTTTTTTCTCGGATTTTTTGAAGTATGTATTTTTTGCAAAAATTTTAAAATTAGTTTTTTTTAAATTAAATCTTTTGTGATTTTTGTTTTTTAAGTGAGTTTTTGTCTAAATTTTTGAAAGAATTTTTTTGAACTCCATACTCTATTATTATGGGAAATTGAAGGAATTGTACAAGAAAATATGATTGAGAAAGAGACGCTAAGGAACGTAGAGAAGAGACGAGACAATCTCGCAAAAGAAAGATAGAAGCACTCTCAAATATTGAAGAGAAAAATCAACCTCAACTAGAAGTTGAAGCAAGTATGTAAATGTAAATATTATGAGTTTGATATATTTAAAATTTTCCTAGTGTAAAAAGTGAAACTTAATTTTTATTTGATGAACTAATTTGAAAAATATTTTGCAATGTAAACAGAGAAAGATATTCCTCAAAACATTGATGATGAGATACAAAATTTTTAAAGAGAAAGTGAAAGAGATATTGAACCAATGATTGAAAATAATGAAAATGTTGAAATAAACTCAAGTGAAGAAATTGAATCACAATATATATATATATGTTGAACACATGCACGTATTATTGAAATTATACATAAATTTATTAATTTAGTTATTTATTGAATATGTAAACTTATTATGTACTATTCATTTGAATCTGTACAGATGAAATCAATGTCGATGATGAGATGTTATAAAATGTTGACACTCACACATATGGAGATAAAAGAGCTGACCATTATATACGATATTGTATTAACCGCATTTTTGATATGTACTTCATAAATGAAAATGTGACAGTTCAAGCCCAAATGTTGAGAAGTCTCCTGTCATTAAGGAAATTAAAAGAAGCTACGACTTTATTGGGTATTCAAAAATTAACCAAAGATAAAAAGAAAAAAAATGAAGGAAAATGTGATACAAAATATAAATAGTGATATAAATTCAATTAGAAGATATAGACAGAAAAATGTTTTAGTTGTACATAGAGCAATACATATGGTTGTGGTTTCATCAAGTACTAAAGAGAATCGCTTGGTAAAAACTATGGCACGAGCATTAGGAAACTCACAAAAAACTTTGCACAAACATCATAAATTTCGATTTAAAATACATGTAAATGATGAACTTGCTTGTTGGAGAGCTATTTGTAGGCAACCATACAAAGATAGACTTGGAGAAAATGTTAAAAAAATAATATATGAATATTGGAAGAACAATTTGCGTGTTTCACCAACTGTAAAGCATGTGATGCGAAGAAGAATAGCATGAAATTAGTACGAACAACATGAAAAACATTTCTTGGAAACCACTTAGATAGGGTTATTCAACAAGTTCAAAGAAGAGAATCGTGAAATTCATGTGTCAATCAGTTCTTTTGTTCAACAAAAACCATGGTATGTAAAACCTATTACTGTACGTGACACTTGTTGTTGTCGTTACAATGTGGAATTTGAGTTATATTATGACACATTCCTTAATTTTGGTAGAACATTTTGGAAGGATTTACCTCCTCCTTCCACTATCCATGATTTCATATCTCAAATTCTATGTGAAAAACAAAGCGATGAACTATTTTACGAAAAGAAATGTGTTGGTGGTAAAAAAATGCGATGATTGTGGAAATTTGACTAAATTTCAAAACAAATATCGTATTGATATTAATGATAAATCACTGTCCAACATGAAAGTGAAATGGAATAGATATCAATATATCCATACATTGATTCAAGGTGCAAATAGTGATAAAAGAATTGAATTACGGAAAGAAGAAAATTTTGTGATAGACTTTTTGAAAAAGTTTGAGGCAAAAATTTATAAATACACTAAGCATTCCCATAGAGCTCGATGGAAAGACTTGCAATTCAAAAAATCCTGTGAAGTTTTTCCACCAGGGACCATTTTGTCAGTAATTGATTTTGCAAAAAACTACACATTTGTTCCACAAAAAGAAATTCAGAGTGAATACTATCATTCTGACTAAGTCTCCATGCTCGTCCATATTCTATATAAACATGTTGAACAAAACGTCGATCATATAGAAAGAACTAGTTAAAATCGACATGTTATTAAAGAATATCACTTTTATATCAGTGATGATCGTACACATGATACATATTTTGTACAACATTGTTTTGGAAAGATTTATGACTCCTTGAAAAGTCGTGGAACAACATTCAATGAACATTGGATATGGTCAGATGGATGCACAAGTCAATTCAAATCTACACGATCATTCTTTTGGTTGTGTTGTCTTCATAAGAAAACCTGCATTAAACATTGTTGGAATTTCTTTGAGACTGGTCATGGAAAAGGAGAACATGGAAGTGCAGGGGCATGCATAAAACAAGCACTTTGAAGATATCAAATTAACCCCTCTGCAAGCTGACTTGTGGATGCTAAAGAAGTTTTTCAATGGTGCGTCGCTTCTCTAAGCCATGAGACTAACCGATCAAGGGAATTGCGAAGGTACATTCAATTTAATTTATTGGATATCTAATTTTAAATAGTGCACATTTATCACAATTTGATTATCCTTGATTGATTATATTTGATTGTATTTAGATATCATATTTACATTTTTCTTTAAATTTTCCATATAAAGGTTTTTTTGGCATATTGGGATCGAAGAAGTAGATAGATCAATTGGAAATGATGTTGAAACAATAAAAAGGACTCGAAAATTGCATTCAATTAAAACAAAGTTGCCCATAAATGTGTTTGCATTGGATAAAAGAAAATATTCTTGTTTTTGTCATGTTTGCATAGACAACACAGAATCCAATGACGTTTGTGAAAACAAAATGTATGTAAAAAATTGGAAACATAGAGAGCTAAATACAAAGGGAAAAATGTCCATTGCAATGTTTGAAGAAATGCAATCAGAAAAGACTACAATATCATCCGATGGTGACCAAGTTTCTGATCTTGTTAGAGAAGGTAACATTTGAATTGCTTTCAAATGATAAAGATCTAGAAATAAATTTAAATACATAAGTTTGTTAAGTTTGTTTTATTGTGCAAGAGATGTTTTTGTTGTAATTGCACCTACTGAAAACGATGAAAATGTGAAGTATTATTTGATGCGTTGCACTGAACGAAAAATGAAATTATTAGAAAACTATAATAATCACATGTTTCCATATGAAAGAGGATCTATTATACTGAAAGGTTATTTTTTCAAAGAAACTAATCAAAGTGGGGATTTTGTTTACTTTGAAGACTATGAACCTGATGTCATAAGTTGTCAATATAGTCACTTGGTGTGTGTAGCACACATAAAGTTGATAGAGGTTCAATCAAAGTAAAAAACGAAAATTAAGAAATGGAAAATGTCAAAATGTCAAAATCCGATCATGGACGGATCATTGAAGATGGCATTCCATTGGAATTTTTTTGATTGCACTGCCCAACAATTTCTTCTCTTTGGATTATGTTTTAGAACTTCCATAACTCAACTAAAAATTGAGCTACCTTGTTATGTTATCTATGCAAGTGTTTTCACATGTACAAATTGTTTTGGTACATACACACTAGGATCAACTAAAAGTAGTTTTTTTATACATGCATTGATAAAAAAATGTTGCATATATATATATATATATATATATATATATATATATATATATATATATATATATATATATATATGTTTCAGAATGTAATTAATTGTTCAAGTAGTTTTATTTACATGCATTGATGAAAAATGTTGCACGATTTAATATATGCGTGTGTGTTCTAGACAATTAATTGTTCAAGTAGTTTTCCCATGTGCATTGATGAAAAATGTTTCATGTACTGAATATATATGTTCTAGAATGCAATTAACTGAAAGTAGCTAAATTCTATAGCCATTGATGAAAAGTAGCTTAATTCTATTGACATTGATGAAAAATGTTGAAGTACTGGATATATATGTTCTAGAAAGCAATTAACTATTCAAATAGTTTTTCCATGTGCATTGATGAAAAATACTGGATATATATACATTATCTATTGCATTTATAAAATTTTATGACTATTTTCAGCACATCTAACAAGACCTAGAATCTTATGATTGTTTTTAGATATATATATATGTGTGTGTGTGTGTGTGTGTGTATTGTACTTCACAACATTACTTGACATGCCAAATGTACTTCAACCATCCAAAACTTAAAAGTTTTAATTTAACAAAAAATTATAGATCACAACATTACTTCACATGCCAAATGTACTTCAACCATCAAAAACTTGAGTTTTAAAAACTTTTTGATTATATCAAAACATTATTTCACATGCCATGCCAATCGTAGTTCAACTATCCAATAAAAAAATTTAACATTATATCACATTCCAAATGTAGATCAACCATCCAAAACTTAAGTTTTAATTTAACAAAAAATTATAGATCACAACATTACTTCACATGCCAAATGTACTTCAGCCATCCAAAATTTAAGTTTTAAAAACAAAACAAATTATAACACAACATTACTTCACATGCCAAATGTAGTTCAACCACCAAAACTTGAGTTTTAAAAACCAAAAAAATTATAACACAACATTATTTCACATGCCAAATGTACTTCAACCATCCAAAAATTAAGTTTTAAAAACATTATATATCGCATTCACATGCACCAAATGTAGTTCACATAAAATATGTCCAAAATTTGTAGATCTCACAAGTATCAAGTATCTAGGTATACATATCACTGCATCTAGATAATATATAAAAAAGTAAATTTAAGACTAGAAATTTCAATCAAATCTAGAAATCATCCATCAAATACAGATGGATGCAGTGTCTTTCCCAGCAAAGTCTCAATCTGCGAGCTATCCTGCGAAGCATGGGAAAACGGTACACAATGCACGTACAAACATTAAAATTTGATGTTTTAAAATTGAGTGAGAATATATAAAACTTCATGTAAAAAACAAAATATAAAAAAAAATCATGCAATACCTCATGAGGTTCCCTCTGCATTTGTTGCTCGTCAACTACAAATTCCCCCATGGGAACATCCCCAACAGTAAATTGTACAATATACATGTACAGTTATATATATATATATATATATATATATATATATATATATATATATATATATATATATATATATATATATTAAAAAATTTCAAATGAAAATGCATATATATAAACTTATTTTCAATAATATTAAAAATATATATATACAACTTTTTAAAATGGTTGAAATACTGTGGATGTTCCTATCTCCATCGCTAGAGTCCGCGGAGAAAATAAACGCTCTATAGAAACCTAAAATTAAAAAAAAAATCAATTTAAGTATAAAACAAGGCTACAAGGTAGCGATTACCTGCCGCTTAGTTTAAATATAGTAATGTTGCAATGTGATGTTGGAAAATGTCTATGGATAGCTATTACGACGATTACATGCTGCTTAATGTAATTATAGAGATGTTGCAATTTGAGTTTGAGGATGTTTATGAAGATTTTTTTTGTAATAAAGTATAGTTAAATTAAATTAGAAATAATTGTTGCAATTTGAGTTTGAGCATGTCTATGAGGATTTGCTAAATGTTGCCATTTGAATTAAAGGATGTCTATGAGGATTTTCTTTGTAATAAAGTTGTCGCTTAGTTTAGTTTAAATATAGCTAAATTAAAGTAAAAAATAAGAATTTATGCACTATATAGTAGTAGTTTAAATCTATCTAAATTATAGTAAAACAACTTTTGTGTTGATGATGGTAGCCAATTCATAATTACTAGGATGACCCATGGACATATGCATTTGATGTGTAGATTAGATCTGCTACATATGCTTAGCTTGTTTTTGGCATCAATATAAGTATGACAGAGTAGCTATTACCTGTTGCTTAATGTAAATATAGAAATGTTGCAATTTGAGTTTCAACATGTTTCTAAGGATTTGCTTTCTAATAAAGTTGCTACTTAGTTTAGTTTAAAGTGTTAAGGTTTACAATCTAATCAATTTAGGTTTTTTAGTAAATGGTAAATTGAGGTATTTTGTTAATCCAATTCCACCTAATACAAGGAAAAGGCTTGTGAGTCTAAGTAATCAGATATATACTTAGGCACAATTGAGGAATTAGAAACAAGTGTGTAATGTAGCAATTATCTGGAAAAACTGGTTGACACAGTTGAACAATGAGTTAGGAACCTCGTCAGAGAAGTTTATAGTGTATCAATTATCTAGAAAATTGTTGGCATCGTGGAGGAATGGGTTAGTAACCTCATCAAACAAGTGCATAATTCATCAATTATTTGGAAAGTTGTGGTGCATAAGTATGCCGTTTAATGCAATTATAGAACTGTTGCAATTTGAGTTTGAGCATGTTTATGAAGATTTTCTTTGTAATAAAATATAGTTAAATTAAATTAGAAATAATTGTTGCAATTTGAGTTTGAGCATGTCTATTAATATTTTCTTTGTAATAAGGTTGCTACTTAATTTAGTTTCAATATAATTAAATCAAAGTAAAAATTAAAAATTTGTGCGCTATATAGTAGTAGTTTAAATCTATGTAAATTATAATAAAACAACTTTTGTGTTGATGATGGTAACCAATTGATAATTACTAGGACAACCCATGAGCATATGCATTTGATGTGTAGATTAGATCTGCTACATATGCTTAGCTTATTTTTGGCATCAATATGAGTATGGCAGAGTAACTACTACCTGTTGCTTATCAATGATCGGTTTTTATAAATTAGCACTAATAATATTTTTATTTCTAACTTAGTACTAATAATATTTTTAGTACTAAAATACAATAAAAGGTGGAATTTATTTTATAACTTTTTTATTTTTAATTCAATTTTTAAGAAATAATACTTATAATTTTTTAAATTTTCAATTTAACTAAAAAAATATTGTGTTTTATTGTGTCTACAAGTACAGTGTCTTGTTGATGATGGAGGCTCCGATGCGTTCATCGCAATCGGAAGTAATTCATATAATCCACAGTCTTTTGTTATGGCCCGATGCGATGATTTCATCGCATGTTATTTCATATAAAAATCGCCCTCCACTTAAGCCAAGGTCCATGGGTCCACAAGAAAACGCCGCATTATCATATTGTATCGCAAGTTGAAACGTATCGAGAGTGTTTTGTTTGTGGCCCAATTGAACAGTGAAAGGAACCGGACCCGATGCATATTATAGGCTGCAGCTAAAAGTTGAACTCGGGTCCGATTAACAATCGGCATCGGAGTTTTTTATTTGAACCATTTGTTATGCTACAAGTCCGGACCCGATCTATGTTATATGGTGCAGTTAATAGTTTATCACGGGTTCACGTTTCAATCGGCATCGGAAATTTTTGTATTGGCTGCTTTGTAATATTATGTTTCGGACCCGATGCAGTTTATGAAGCAGATTTAATCTCTTTTCAGGTCCAGCCATATATGTGCAAATGAAATGTTTTAATGTTTTTACCACACGACAAAAGGTTTTACAACATTTGGTTTGTTGTATTGTTTTAAATATATACAAAGCACATTTGTAATAGGCCCCACAAATTTTAGTTTAGTTTCATTTCATATAGTTTTTGTTTTATGTTTTAATATGCACAGCATATATAAAGTAAGAAGCTCGAGAGGCTATTGTAACAGACAGTGTAATGTTTTTATTTTGAAAGCACAGAAGAGTGCGAAAGACAGTATGTAATTTTTTTTTACAGTTTATTTTTTTTAAAACAAAAAAAAAACACAGAGTGTGTATTGTTTTTTTCATTATTTTGTAGTGAGCCCGACGGAAAAATACGGTCATGCTCAAGTGTGGTCAAATGTTTTGCTCTGCGTTACTCATCATTTTCATTAAAAAATAATTGTGATGTATAAGTTTAAAAAAATTTAAGATTAAATAAATTTAAAAATATATATTATATTTAAATAATAATTCGATTCAAAAATCCCTTTAAGGTTATAATTAATATTTTTTTAAATGTGAATTGTATCAAAATGACTTTCGAAGTTCTGTACTGCATATGTTACAAGTTCTGTACTGTAGTAATAACTCAATTAGTCAATCACTTATTGTAAGAGCAGATGTAAAAATAACTCAATTAGTCAGTCAATGTCAGAGCAGATTTTAGAAATAACTAAATTTGCTAGTTATTATAAAGAGCAGATTTCAAAAATTCCATAACATAAATTGACTATTGGAAACAGCCAAAAATGCAAATAAAGTAGCAGTGTCGTCAGTAGGGACTCAAAATAAAAAATTCATAACAAACAGCAAAGTGGAAATATGGCAAAAGTGGCATAGTGGCACTTCGTATATTTTGATCTATAATCAGAAAATAATGCCCTGTCGGATTGGATAAAGGTGACATATTACGAAGATTTTTAACTAAAAAATTCTGGGTCAAACAAAAGGTAAATTATGTCGTCCCGTACCATCTAATTTTACATTTCTCACATGTTTCTCCATTGAATTCAAAAACAATCACAACAAACAATACTGTAAAATCTCAACTATTTACCAAATCAAAGAGTCACTACATGCCTGAGCACTGATTTTGACATAAGGTACCAGGCTAGGCAATTAATCATATATATATATATATATATATATATAGAAAGATTCTATATCAACATAAGCTGCATACATGCAGAGATATACCCAAAAAAACAGAAGGAACCCATCCCATACACGAAAAGAAACTAATATTGTTCAGAAAGGCATATGTGCGTGCAGGCACACAAAGTACCAAAGTCATAGTGAAATCTCACTATAAGTAGAGCACCAGCGATAAAAAAGTATCAAAAGAGCAAAAAAAAGTGGAGCACTAGTATACCAAAATGGCCCAATAACAGAGACCAGAAGCATGATGTAAACCAAAGTCATATTCAGTGAAGTAGAACAGAACCTTGTGCCTGTGGTAGTACATGATGCCAAAATATTTCTCAACTCCTAGCTTTGACAGTCGATCAGCCACAGAGTTTTTCTTCCTGTAGACATGAAAATGTCAGTCTGGCTAAAAGAGTCACCCAAATCTCTGATCCTGTTCAGCCAATGTATTAGATATGGAAAATCTAGCTAATTTGTTTTATCAAGAACTCAAATGATACGAGTAGTTGATTGTTAGATATGTTTGAACCTGCGTTGAACCCTCTGGTTATTGGAGCAATATCGGTTGAGACAGAAACCTTGCTCGTTGAGTGATATCCGTGATGTGTCCTCGCGGTCATCTAGGCAGAGAAGACAAGATTGGAGGAAAGGCGGAATTGGAAAAAGCATGAACAGTTATGTGGCCAAGCCTCATATGAAGTCCTTTGATTGAGATATTAAAAAATCACAGGTATAGTTAAGTTTCCAGTTCAAGAAATTAGTGCAGAGTAAGTTTGCCAAATACAAAAAAATTAAATACAACAAAGACAAAAACCAGAATTCTACTATTTAAGGAGACTTGTATTCTTGGCTTGAAACACTATTCAAACCATTTGTGGCATCCGCATTGTACGTGCATAGTTTATTGATTATATATATTATCTCATGGAATCGAAGATTTAGTGAAAATTCTTAAACAAATACTTATCAAAAGCTAAGACTGGAGTATTTGAATATCAAAGTAGAAAAAGAACTTAACAAAGTAAATATCAATGACCCAATAATGCTTAATATATAAGCTTTTAGTCGTAAAGTGCAGGTGAAGAAGAATCATATTGTAAAGCAAATTATAACAAAGGAGAAGAGCAGGAAAGATAAGACTAACTTTAGTCTTAGTACAGTGTTTAGACATAGAATTTGGTGCATTACTATTAACAGTGAATATAGGAATCTGCAAAAAAAAAAATACGAACTTATAAGCTAAAGAAGCATAAACTTAGAAATGGCGATTTACTATTTCTGTTACGATAACAATATTGCCCAAATTGAGAGATGTTGTTCAAAGTTGATACATAAGAATATATGAAAAAATAATGTTGTTGCTTCGCTTGCAGAGGCAGCTACTTGTAGTGCACATCGTATGGACAAATATTAACAGTGAATATAGGAATCTGCAAAAAAAAAAATATGAACTTATAAGCTAAGGAAGCATAAACTTAGAAATGGTGATTTACTATTTCTGTTACAATAAAAATATTGCCCAAATTGAGAGATGTTGTTCAAAGTTGATACATAAGAATATATGAAAAATTAATGTCGTTGCTTCATTTGCAGAGGCGGCTACTTGTAGTGCACATCGTATGGACAAATAATCTTAGTGCATCTCCCTCTTTTACAGAGATGAATTAATGTTCCAGATGTCAATTACGATTTTTGCAAAACCAATAAACAACAAGACAGAAGACTTGAAGTAGCCCAGGGATCATGTATGCAAAAATATTTTTTTCAGGAAAATTTTAAATAGATTTATAACATTTATATATATATAATGTCAGATTGTAAAGATAGGTTCTATTCATTGAAAATATATGTATGAAATCTAAAAACATTTGTAAACGTCAAATGGAAAAGCTATATTTCTTAAATATACATATATTAAGTCTGAAAGTATCTGTGAATAGGTAGAAGAAACACTATAAGTATAACTAGTGATTTTTGTTTGTAATTGTTCTATGAAAACATTCTTGTTCTGGCAAAATGTTGCAGACAGACTGCACTTTGAGAAAGGCAGATTTGAGCAGTAAAATCTTGTACAAAAATTGAGAAGAACTTTGCACTGATTTCTGGATTACTATGTGATTATGTTGTAGCCAATGTTTGAAGAAGCGTTGGTGCTGCAAAGAAAAGGGAAAAATTAGTACAAATCTTTCTATTTTGGATAGCATAATTAAAATTGCATATATCTGATTTTTTGTTGAAAGATGAAGAGTAATTATAAGTATACCTAGCCTTGGTAGGGCTTTCGTTGCTGTCAACAGATTGGATCTCGTTGTCTTCGTTGATTGTAAATGTACCATTGATTTTGAAATCGCGTAGCATATACATTGTTGCTTGTTTCCTTTTAACATAGTCTTGAAAAGACATATGCGCTAGGTTGAGAAGTAACTGTTTCAAGAGGAATTTTCTTCAGATGCAACATTGCAAATTGGTGTTGTTGGACTTGATTATGCAATTAAGACATTGTGAATAGGAAAAGGATGAATTTTTATTGCACTTTAGGCAATCAACTGTATTCTCCTCTATCATTGTAGAGGCCGGTATTAGCGAATTGCATTCAACACAAACTGGTTCAAATGGCGTAGAGTACATGCTTGCAATTGTCAATGTTCCTTTTATTTGTTCATAGAGGAGGACAAGTAGTATATGTCAAAATAGAAACAGATGAAGAAACAATTGCATATTGAGTAGTAGAGGTACTGTTTCATTTGTACTTACAGAGAATGTTGGAGGGTTCAATTTTCTGAGTTCTTCTACTGCGTTTGCATTCAATTTTGTGATGAATGTAGCTTGCGTTGTTCGAAGTGTTCTGTGCTTCAGTTCTTTCTTGTTTGTTATTTTTTTTAATAACATAATTGGAAGATAGCCTTTTTGCAATTATTGCTCAATTTCATCATAGAGCGGTGAAAATGTTTCAAATAACTGCAACTGCAAAAGATACAGAAAGTTTTTTTTTTTTTTTTTGAAACTGAATTGAAATGTAGGATGGAACTAGCAATATAAAAACATTGCAAAGTAATTTATGTTACCATTGCTCTATTGTCATTGAAATTTCCATCTTTAATTTGCAATGTATATTGGAAACCATCTTTCCGTGCCGCTGTGACAACTGCTGCAATTGTTCCAATTGGATATGTTTTTGTATTTGTTGTAAGCTGTTTTACTGTTGTATCTGGAATGAATTTGTATTCTTTGCAAATTGTTGGTATGTTTTGTACAGTGCTTAGTTCAGTTAGAAGTAGAATCCAATCACAATCACCGCAGTCATAATTTGTTTTGGGAATAACTTTAAAATTTGTAATAGATATTGCTTTTCCTGGTGATATTTTTTGTCCATGTTGCTCAATAAGCTCAGTTGGTATGGACAATGTGATTGTCATGATTCCTTCGGCATCTGTCAAATCTGCACGTAGTATTTGTCGT
This sequence comes from Pinus albicaulis, assembly GCA_034641835.2. Classification (NCBI taxonomy): domain Eukaryota; kingdom Viridiplantae; phylum Streptophyta; class Pinopsida; order Pinales; family Pinaceae; genus Pinus; species Pinus albicaulis. The sequence continues at coordinate 1,456,860,646 of CM076580.1, read as the reverse complement.
GCTTTGTGGACTTTATCAGGATATGTGCTATAGATAACCATAACATCTCCATTGAACATTTTTCCAGTTTTGTGAATGTTTAGTTCTTCAATGGTAACTGGAACTAAATATGTTGCTTTCGATCTGTGTATTGATGATGTTGATGTGGCAAAAGAAACAATTAGAAGTAAAATATATTGATGATAAATATGAATGCTATGTCAATGGTACGTATAAGAATTTGTTTCAAGTTTACTTACTTGTCTGATTCGGTTGTAATTGATATTTGTTGTTCTTTGTCTATTCTAGCTTGTTGTCCAGAACTGCGAGATGAAAAAGATGCAACGTCACTGAATGGTGCGCTTGAACGCAACCACGAAGTGTTTGGTAAATTTTAATAACTAAAAATAAAAATAAAAGTATAAGCTTATTTTGTATTGTACTGGAAACTGAATATTAGTTATTGAAAGAAATATTAATTGCATTTAAAAACTTCGATAATGGAATACTTATAAACTATACAATATTAAATTCAGAAAATTCTATTGGTGCAATAGAGATATATACTGATCTGAGTTGCAAATATTAAAAGTTTTTTTGGCTGATAGAAAAAATGATTCAATTCCAGTACTACAGAAACGTGTAAACGCATCTAGTACAAATGTATGAAAGTTCAGGTACTGCTGATTGGCATGAAAACATTTACATATGCATCAAAGACTAAGTAAGTTGGGCGTAATAAGAAAATCTGGATGTGTTTCTTGATCAAGCTCAAATGTTGTTACTTATTATGGGTAGTTGGTAGTTTACACAATAAATATGTTGATCAAGATATATGTCATTTGAGCTTGTTGTACTACCCAACGAAAAATAACATAGAAACACCATAGGACAAAAGAAACCAAAAAAGAAGAAGGTATAGATAAAATTTCAAAGATAATAGGGATATTAAGAGAAATAATGATGAGATTGGAAACATTTTGTTCAAATTGCACATTGTGAATTAAGATGCATGTGGATTATGAAATAATTTAGTTTGATGTAACTGAAATAGAGTTATAATTTTGGAAGCAATTTAATTTGTATTTGATATTATCTTTATTGCAATTTAGAGGTTGAGAAGAAGCAACATGGGAAATTGGAGGAGATCTTAGTGAAAAAGGGTTCAAATGTAAAGTGAACAGGAAGCTTGACAAGTTTCTAGAGGAAGGGTGAGGAAAAGGAATTAAAGGTTGACAAGAAAAGAAGAACAAGAAGACTGGGATTCATAGAATTATGCATGTAACAGTTCTGATGTAAATAAGCAATTGGTGATGATTGTCAAGTTTAAGCATGGAACATTATTGAGATGATGAAAAGGGAAACAAATTGTGTCGTAGTGTTAATATACTGTAGATAATAAGATTCGGTATTCTGTGGTGTTTATTGTTAGATAACTCCAAAGTGGTTATATATAGTTTGCAATTTGCAATGGGGCGTGTCTCATTTGTGCATGAAAATATTACAATGGGTTGAAAGACAAATTCAAGAATTAAAACGAATTCTATGATGCTTGAGAAATAAATTATTGATGCATAGTATAATTCTATATGAAGAACAGTGCTATAGAAGTCAGCAGTAGTAATATAAGAATAGGTCTTGCAATAGTTTTGTAGAAAGAAATAAATAGTTACACATAGAGATATCTCTATACATATGCATTGAAGGGTAAGTAAGTTTAGTGTAGTAAGAAAACCTGGATGTGTTTATTTCTTTTTGTGACTTGTCTTTGCCTATTTGACTCATTGTAGAAAGCTATAGTAATCTGCAAGACATACAATTAGAAGTCAAAGTCATAGTAGTTAAGAGGCTATTATGCAGCTTTCAAAGACTTTTTTTAGAAACAAATTAAAGGTATGTTTGGTAATAATGCTCACTATTGATTTCATTTGTATAATAAGGACATGAGTATGCAAGTCTGATACTATTGACTAGAAAAAAGCATTAGACTACTTTCATTTGCACTATTTTTGTGTTGCATTTTTGTCTTCAATGATGAGACAAATAGTATCATGGTTGCTCCAATATATATCTAACCTGAAAGTCTTATAGCTACAAGTTATGTTTGACCATATGTGATCAATGATTGATAATTGTTGATTGTTATTTGTCTCTAAAATAAAATGAAGGTTGTAATTGTGCATATACGATCTTAGTTTGTTTGTTTTGTTGTTGTTTTCAAGCATATTGATGTTGAAATCGCCGACAATTGATATTATTTGATTTGAACGTATTTTGCATAATGCTTTTGAAAGAAGATCCAATGTATTGTTCAATGTTGCATATGGTGCAACATAGACATTCACGACTATAATATCCATGTCATGAAGAAGCAAATTTGCTAGTGTAGCTTCAATGCTTTTTTCTTCAAAATGAATATGGTTCAAGATCTTTATATGATTTGTAATACAAATTAGAAAACCATGTTTACTATGATTTGATATGATATTGAATGTTTCAAGTCTTTTTAGAAGCATTGAATTATGCAAATGTGTTTCTTGTAAACATAGGATGTTAGATTGCATTAGATCATAGTCATTTAAAAAATCATCAATATGTATTTGTAAACTCCGAGTGTTTAGAGAAAGAATTGAAATGTATGCTTTTGTTTCTAATAATGAATAGTTGTAGTCTAGTTTCCACTTTGCGTTTCTGTGTAAACGTTCCTTTTCAACAGAAATTTTGTGTTGAATTGGGAAGTTTTGTTTCTTAAGTGGACTAAGCAAATACAATGATTCTATGTTTCTCACACGAGAAAGAGTTGTATATACTAATCCATGTCGTCGTATTCCTAAAGGATCAAATGCAAGATTGTCTAGTGTCAAGCCTTGTGATCTGTGTATTGTACATGCACATGCTAGTTGGATTGGGAATTGTTTTCTGATTTTCAAGTTGCCTGTTTTTGCTAATACAGAAACTGGCTTTGTTGTGCGCAGTATGGGAGTCCAATCACTAGAAATTTCTCTGCTATATAGAAAAGAAAATTTATGTGCTTGTTGATGGCCAACACGTTCATCATAGAAATTGATCCATATTACATCAAAGTTGTCTAATTTTACATATGCTTTAATGATACCATCTACACCATTGACTAGACCGTCTTGTAAGTCATAGTTTCCTGCATATATTTCAACTAGCATGTTAAGTTTTAGGACAATTTGTGAAGGCAATGTTGCTATTTGTGCATGAGATGGTATGTGTCCATGGTTTTCTTCTTCGTAATCAATTGCATTAATTACGATTTTATCACCAGGAACAATAGACAACGTTTTCTTGTTATGTAATGCTACATATTTATTCCTAAAAAATAAATAGGGGAAAGTAGGATCATTAGGAGCATTTCAAATACAATGTCTATTTAGGTAATTCAAATCATCTTCTGTTTGATTATTTAAACACATCCTATTCAAAATGCTAATGAATTTTGCATTTGTTTGACGCATTGAAATGTGCAATTCATAGTACTTTACATGTTCTTTCAAAAGTCATATGTTATTGGTTGCCTTCTTATTGTAGGTTGTTCAAATATTAGTGAATCTTGTATAGGTTGTGCTTGGTACAAGTCGCCACAAAATATGATATCAATGTTTCCAAAGTATTTTGTTTGATTGTGCTTAATGTTTCTTAGTCGTTCATCAATTTGATATAGAAAACAACTTCCAATTAGAGATACTTCATCAATGAGAACAACCCTTAATTCTTCGTACAGTTGTGTTAATTTTTCTAATACATCGTTGCTAAGTGGAATAAAACTAGATTTGTTGAAAGGCATTAGCAATGCAGAATGAATTGTAACTCCACCTGCATTATATGCAGCTTTACCTGTATATGCTAATATCAAACCTTTTGGTTTCAAAGGATCTGTATTGTAATGTTCATTGTAGATGCGCATGAGCATTTGGAATATTTCTTTTGTTGTGAATGTTTTTCCAGTACCAGCTCCTTTAGTCAAAAATAAGTAGAATGGTTTGTCTATGTTCTTTCGTTTTTTCATTGCAATGTCTTTGAGTATTGCTTGTTGGTTTTTATTAAACATTCTCTTAATCTTGTAGTATTCTTCATTGCTAAGCATAAATGGATGTTCTGTAAATTGAAAACCAATGTTAAGATGTCTTTTTTTTCTCATTGCATTGGGGAAATTGAAAATCTTTAGCCAAGTCATACTTCTCAGTAACATCATTAGATATTCCAGGTTTTTTTATTGTATGATTAGAAGTTGCAGTGTTGCTATCAATTTTTTAAATTGCTTCTTCCAAATCACCCCATTTCTTGTTCATGTTATATGTGAACTTAGTTTCATTGTTCTTTATTGTGTTGTTATGCAACATGTATGCACTCTTCCATGTAGAGGAGTCTTGCTTTAGTGCATTTTCATTGTTTTCGAATGGAACATATAGCAAAATTTTTTCTCTGTGATAGTTTTCATAGTCAATGTGTTTTTTCTATTTAATGAATTGAATTACTTTTTTTTTTTCTTTTTGATATTGGTCTGCCATCTTTCCTATACTTTGATACAAATTCGGCTAAACATATATGCTTAATAGCATTAGGCCTATTGATATAGTAATCAATTATAGAACTGCACATAACATCTTCAGAGTTGTCAGGAATTTGTTTTAGAAGAGTAGTTGGTTTAAGTATAAATGTGCGTTCGTCTATTGGTGTTGTGTTTATAAAGTTGCATTCTCTTGAACTATGATTCAATGGTAGTGATAGAGCTATGTGGACTGCTTGTTGAGCTGAAATTTGTTGAAGGTTAAGCAAAGCATTTCCTAGAGACCGTATCATTTGAATAGCATCAATTTTTCTCTTTTCATGTTCTTTTCGTATCCTTTTGAATGCATTTGTCATAGATCTGTCAACTTTGGTCATATATGAAGTGCAATATGAAGCTGCAACATATGCATTTAGAACATATTGAGCATTTGTATTTGCATTCCATAGGTGTGGCATATTGTATGCAAAGCTATTATTCCATATTTCTGATGGTTTTCGTTGCAAGAATACATTGGTTGTGTTAAGGTACTTTGTATTAATTCGATGTAAGCAGTTTCTGTTAACTGGAATTCATCTAAGAAATCTTCATGGCTAGTTAATTTGTCAGTGTTTTTTCTCTAAGGTGCTTTGCAAGGACAAAACTTTTTCATTTATTGAACCATGTACCAAAGTAATTGGTTCAAGAATCCTTGTTTTTTTCATTGGTAGCATTGGAAATTTGTATCTACACTGTGATGCTTTTCTTTTTTTATAGCTTTTGGTATGATGATGTTCATGTATCTTTGCAAGTTCTGGATCAAGGTGATTTGTGCTACAACTTATATAGTTATCCAATAAGTTTTCAATTTCTAAGTTAGTATTAGTTCCATATACTAGAGCATTTTCTATCCATATAGGAGCATGTTCATGTGCACTATCTCTATTTTGGAACTCAGTTACAAAGTAATAATCTAATATTTTGCCAAAAAATGTGCTATGTTGACAGATCAATTTCTTCAATGCATTTGTCTTATGTCTATAGTAACGTGTACATGTTACTGGGTCCTTTCTGACAAGATAATCAATGTTGCATTCCTCAATTGTTTCAATGTGTTTCTCTTTATTTCTATTTCTATGTAATTTAGTAAGAGTTTGTACTAGTGGTGTCCAAAGATGCTCTGCACTTGTAAATGTAACAAAGAAAGTTGAAGGACCTAATTGTCGTATCATTGCAAATATATTTTTCTGCATTTGTTGATGGTAATTAGGAGAAATTCTTATGTGTTTGAAATCTATGTATCCAATATGACTTTTTAGTAACTTTTCTAAGTTGGGCTTGTACTTAACATCTTTTGCTAATAAATTTCTTCCTTGTAATTTTCCTTTTCTTATTCGTACTGAGGTGCATGACATGACCTTTTCAATGAGTATTTGCATTGTCTTGAAGAAAAAATTTGTGATGTAATAGGAAAAGTGACCACTGCAATGCATTAGTTCCCATTTTACTATTTCTTGGTAACGAAATCTTTGTAGTATATCATCGTCACGTGGATTTCCAAAGAATAGTGTTGGGAAACTCATTTCTTTTCCATGTTTGTCTTGGAATATCGCAAGTGGTCCTTGTCCCTCAACTGGTGCTATTTCAATAATCTCGTCTTGTAAATCATGAATTCGTTGTGAAGCTATGAATCCATGTACCAAGGTTTCAGTTGGCCTTTCATTTTTTGAAATGCTATCAGTTTCACTTTTGCTATCAATGTTGTCATCATCGGATTTATTACCTTTATTGTCCAATTCAAGTATATGATTCCAATTGCTATTAATGGAAATGTTTTCAGTTTTATACAAATTTCGAGAACATAGTTCTTTAAGTGCTCTCATGACAATATGCACACGCACTTTTCCTGTTTGATATGAATTCTTATATTCTAGTCGCTGTTTTAATGCAATAGCGATTGTGATTGTATTGTTTATGGATTGAGGCAATGCTTTTTGGACAATGTCCATCTAGACAGATACATTGATTATTGAAACAGTTAAGCCCATTTGTGATCGCTTCTTCCCACATTGTCTTATTTGTGCAAAGGGAATTCACAATGCAACAAGTCTTTCCTCAAGCTCTGAAAGTCTTGTTATAGTTTGAAATGGCTTGTTACGTCTTATTTGTTCAGGTGTTGCAAAGCGAGGCAACTTTGCATTCGCAAGTGTTGTTTTGCAAGATCTACAAATGATATTTAAATGCAATGTCTTCTATTTTTCAGATATGTTTATGTACGTTTTTTCTAATTCAAGTCCAATGCTTGAGATGTTCTTTTGAAATTGCAATGTCTTACATATTGGACATTTGGTTTTTGGTGTGTGTTCAATTTGTCGTTTGTAAATTTCTATGGGAGTACTTTTTCGTGATGAACAATTTTTATCTGCTATTTTATTTCTATTTTGTTCAATTTTATTTGGGTCATTTGTACGTATCATTTGTTTCAATTTGCGCAAGTTTATTCTATTGTTGGTGTTTTTGTGCATTTGTACTATTCTATGTTGCAAATTGCACCGATTTGTATTTTGATTTGATAGTAATGGTTCATAATGAATGTGTGATGTACTTGTTTCAAATGATAATATGTTGTACGTTTGGTTGAAATTTGTTTTTGATTGGTAGTAATTCACAATGGTTTTACTGGTAAATGACCATATTTGTATGTTTACATTAAATATGATCGATGTCCATTGGAAGCAAAATGATGTTCCCTCAACTCCTCCTTTTTCATATGGCATTGCCATATTAATTAGGTATTGTTGCCAGCCTGCAACCATTGTTTGACTTTGTATAGTTTCATTTGTTATGTGTTTTTCTATAAATTTTAATGCATCGTCACCCCTAGCCATTAGTGCATTGCAAAAAGATTGGAAAATGTAGAGTCTAAAAGACTGTTCATCAAATTCAGGCGCTATTAAATGATAAATTGCACTGAACATGCTAGTGGCACATTTCGACATAGTTCTTTTTGCTATATGCAATCCATGAATTTTCATTTCATGAACAATGGATTCATAATGGTTTTCAAGATATTTGCAAAGAGGTGACAAGGAATAATTTGGTACAAAGTTGCATCTACATAATCTTTTGTATAATAGGGGTTCAAAATGTCCACTAATGGGATTTGTATCATGAAACAAAATGTTTAGTGGAATTGTATCTAGATCGTGGTTGAAGAACAAATACCTTGTTTTCATTGTTAGAGACTAGACTCCAATTGGTATGTTCAGCCACTTTGATAGCCACCATATGCAAAATGTGTCTCCCCATAGGCCTCTTTCAGATTGGAAATTGCTATTAGATGCAGAAAAATGCATTCTACGAAGGTATATGTCAACATCGTGAATTCCATGAAGTTGATATAACATGACATGATCTAGTTCATATTGGTATGATTCTTTTGCCTCTGTGTCATTTTGTTGTAGACAATTGAGAAAAATGGTCTATTATTCCATTGCACAGTTCAATAGACGAGTAATGAAAGTGCAGAAGCACTTCAAATGCATTGAACAAACAGTCTCCAGGAGTATATGCAAATTGTTGTAGTCTAAAGAGACTATGGTTCATTAAAACGATATCAATATTAGTATCTATGCGATGTTTTTTTGCTGGATGGTAGTTTTCAATGTCTATGATTTCAACCATTTTTTTTTATGTATTTATTCTTCAGATTCGTATGGTGATTTGTTTACTAAGTACTATATATCTTAGATTTTTTTTTTCTCAAAGATGAGAAGAGCTTCTATAATATTTTTTTCTTTATTGAATATATCTCTATGATAATGTTTACTAGCACAAAATACTAATTTTACTATTATATTGTATCTTTGATTTCAAAACAGTAAAATAAGAGAAGCAAAGTTGCAAGTAACTAGTTCCTATTTTTCATCTCTCTGTATTTCAAAAGTATCACTGCAAAACAAAGAAGATGCAACGTTGATTATTGTCTCTGAAAACATGAATCTCACACGCAAGCTATGTATTATAGAAATAATTGAATTTTGTACACAATAGAAAGCATGAAATACAAATTCTATGTGTCTTGATTAGTAAAGCTAATCTTGCTAGTTGTAAAAAACATAGTTGTAATTACGAATATGTATGTACAATTAGATATGCACTGTAGCATAATAGCATCCTGAAGGCAAAAATATGCTTCATACAAATAGTTGAACATGAGAATCGACCTAGTTATTACAAAGCATTCATTCCTTATGCCAGTCCCAACTTTATTGCACCAAAGCATGTACTTGCAAGTCAATGTAGCAAATATTGGACAAGATAGGTGAACATAATATGGACTAATTCTATCATTATATTTTGAAAATTTGGTGGTTACACCACTTTTTGTGATAAGAAAAAATATTCATTTCAATGACGAATAAATGTATTCTATGATGATTGCTAACAACCAGACATTGTTCTATGGACATTAACAATGATGGTGTATACAAAAACAACATTTGGATCATCTGAAGTCATATCTATACGACCTGGTACCACATCTAGATTTAAAGTATTGACTATTTGTTTTTTTCTTTGCTTTCCTTTGTGTTGATCTTTGACAACTGCTTATTATTTTTTTCATATTAACAAATGTAATACATACAACAACAACATTTGTACCATTTGAAGCTGCAGCTAAACCACTTCTTACAAGGTCTACATGCAAAGTATCCAACACTTGTTTTCTCTGTTGCTTTGTTTCTACAGTCTATTTTGATATTAGCGGTGTCTTCTTCTGCGATTAGTTGTTGTAGCGTCTTTGAAAGTTTCATGTCACTACATTCCATCGTTCCAAATTCATATATTCCATTCAATGCAGCAAGTGGCACCTAACTTTGTTAAAACATCAAGAAAAAAACAACAAATTAACTATCCAAAGGTATCAATTGACTGAAGAATAAGAGCAATACCAGAAGTTGAGACATAGTAACTTGTGCAGGATAATGTGAATAATAAATGACATAGAACAATCTTGATTTATACTATATGAAATCTTTAAGATCCTATAATAATAACTTAGGGCATGGGACTAAGACTACCACCACCATAGGTCCATAGCAATAAGACTAATGTGACAATTTGGGTAGCTACTCTAATTTTCTACAAATCTCTAGACTATAGTGTAACAAGCACTATTCTCAGTAAGCTATAACTACATAACCTATAAACTACCCTTGTCTTTGCATCTGTTCTATTTGCTACTTCTGTTTTGACTGCTCCTAGTGTTTCTTTTACTCGATCAATTAAACTGATGACTCTTGTTAGGTGTCTTGTATTCTGGAAGCAATTTTTTAAAGATTAATTTTGACTAACTTTCAACTGAGGTGCTTGCATTTTCTTGCTTCCATAATATGCACAAGATGCAATAATTTTTTGGAGGATACCAATGACCACAAAATAGCTTGAACTTTAATTTATTTCATAGAGTTTTGTTTTTGGGACTGTCTTAACTACCCTTGGCTTTGCATCTGTTCTATTAGCTACTTCTGTTTTCACTGTTCCATTTTTTATCTCCAGTTTGTTGTGTTCCAACTGCTTTCTAAAATGGTGAACAATCAGCTGTGTCTTGCAGCAGTCACTATTTTGTAAAACCCTCTGTGAGAGGAAGACATTGTAAGAGCAGTTTTTATTGTTAAGGAATACAAGTATTTATTTTCTCTCTCTTGTTGTCATCACATTTAATATTTGTTTCGACTTTGCACGCCTTTGGATGTTATTTAACGTCTAGAAACTCTGTCATTGGCGATCGAATGCAAAAACCAGGAAACGATGCAATAGAGACCTTTGAATTTTGCATCAGAAAGTCAAGGTCGAAGTGCTTCTAGATAGAAATGATAATAATCATGCTAATATGTTGTTCTATGAACAAGAACATAGTTTTTGATCTGCTAACACCGAAGCTAAAAATGAAATGAAATTTGATTCAGAAAATGATGACGATAATAATCTACATTTTTTAATGAACGAAGGCTTTAGTAAACAAAGTTGTTAATATTGCAAACAGATAAGCTTCCTCGAAGGAGGGGAACTCCCCCAAGATCGAAGATGATAAGATGTCGAAGTTGCATAATCTCAAATCAAATCCTTTTTCATGAAATCAAAAGCTTAAAAAGATGGAAAGACTATTTTTTCGGAAAATCGCATTCAAATGAGTTCACAATTTGAAGCTGAAAACAAAATCAAAGATGCGTTGGAGCAAGTTGAGAAAGAATTGAGAAAACAACTTGCAAAGAAAGAGACGAAACATGAAGTTTCTATCTCAAATGCTCAAAATCAATTACAGGAAGTTCAACACAAAATTCAGGCGATATTTCAAGAACTTGCAAAAAAAGAGACGGAACATGAAGTTTCTATCTCAAATGCTCAGAATCAATTACAGGAAGTTCAACACAAAATTCAGGCGATATTTCAAGAACTTGCAAAGAAAGAGACGGAACATGAAGTTTCTATCTCAAATGCTCAGAATCAATTACAGGAAGTTCCACACAAAATTCAGGCGATATTTCAAGAACTTGCAAAAAAGGAGACAGAACATGAATTTTCTATCTAAAATGCTCAGAATCAATTACAAGAAGTTCAACACAAAATTCAGACGATATTTAAAGAATCAGACTAAACACCTAAAGATTGGCAGTTGGAAAACTATGAACCTTATCACAGATTGTAGATGCAAGAAACGAGACTGTAGCGATCGCTCGCGAATTACTTCAAGAGCATGATCATACGTCGAATTTGGAGAACCTCAATCAAAAATTTTCTGACAAAATCGAAAGCTTAAGAGAACGGGACTGTAGCGATCACTCGGGAATTACTTCAAGAGCATGATCATACATCGAATTTGGAGAACCTCAATAAAAAAATTTCTGACGAAATCGAAAGCTTAAGAGAACAAAAGATTATTTTGTTAGAAAATGTCACTCAAACTCGCCTTCCTAGCAGTACTATACTGTCTAGGTTAGTTAAAATTGCAAAAAAAAAAAATAGCCAAATAATGCAGAGCCAATGCATTTTGACAGCGAGATAAATGGTATAGAATCCAGTCAGGCAAGGATTTATAGGATGAAAAAATTTATTCTATATCAAATTATATATATATATTTTAATTTTCAATCAAATAATAAAATAATGCGATGGAAACAAACTTCAAAACATACACTCTTTGAGATATATTTTTTTGTTGAAAAGTAAAATTACAATGTAATCTTTGTTGAAAATGGAAACAAACTTCAAAACACACAGTTTGTGTCATGTAATTTTTGTTGAAAAGTAAAATTACGACGTAATCTTGAAAGTTTTAGAAAAAATTAAAATTACAACGAAGTAACTTTTAATTAAATAATAATTTAAAAAAAAATAAAATTACGAAAAGTATTTTATCTTTTTGAAAATTAAAATTATGGCAAAAACTTTTTAAGTCAAACAACAACATAGTTTTTGATTTGCTAACACCGAAGCTACAAATGAAGTGGAATTTGATTCAGAAAATGATGATGATAATAATCTACATTTTTTAATGAACGGAGGCTTTAGTAAACAAAGTCGTTCCAAGGGAAATGACTTTGAATCCTCCGAGGCTGATACAAATGGTATTCTCATGCTAGAGACCTAACAAAATTATGTTTTCTATGTTTTCTCTCTATGATATAATCTTTAGAAGTACTTCTAGGAACTTTGTAAATTTGTTAAAAAGAAACGAGATTTGTAGGACGTACCAACTTTATCAAATTCGAATGGAATTGCAATCATCAATGTTCCATCGACTATCATTTAAAAACACAGTCCATAATATGTAAATTGCAGGTAGAATATCATCCACTTTGCACTCAGAATCAAAGCAAGAAAGCGAATTTAATATGTGGAATTACGTGAAAGAGTAAGAGAAATTATGCTTAGCAAACTTTGCAACTGGAGGCGCATAGTTCCAGCCTGACTTGCGAAAGCTTGCTTGTAGAGTGTCGAGTCGCATGATAAATATACTTGCAGATGTGTTGAGCGGAATACAAAGATTTCGACGGTCAAGAACAGAAAATATAAAGAGCATAAATAAAATTTAGAAAGGTTCAAGCAAAGTAACAACTGCAAAGTAGACTATAACCACCGTTTTAGTGGAATGAGTGGTTAGACTTTTTTGTTTTATTAATTAAGATTGATGTTTATTTCAATTAGAATATTGAACAAAAATTAAAATTTACATTGATAAAGATTTACTGTGAATTAGTTCATGAGTAACACATGATGGTAAAAACAAAAGTAAAAGTAAATCAAGATCTGGTGTTAGTTGGAAAAACAGTTCCCACAGTTACCCATAGAACTCTGGAATAAATAGAAAATCCTGAGGAGAGTTTGGGTTTGGATCTGTGGAGGAAGGAAGAGGAACTCTGTTAACCTGAAAGAGGTATTTCAGAACAGAGGGTGCTCTGGGTTGGAGATTGGACCGGTTCATCCCGTGATCTCCCCAGAACTTCGTGTTTGTCCCTGGAATGGAAGGACTGGACCGGATTGTCCTAAGTTTCCGTCCAGTGCTCTGAGAACTACAGAGACCCAGAATTGATGCACGGGGGGAGCTGCGTGACTGTTCGTCAGCTCATGGAAGGGAGGAACATTATTACCATCAGTTGATTCAGAATCCAGATGAGTAAAGAATAAGAAGAAGTAGAATGTTTTGTTGTCTTTTTTCTTCTGATTTTAATTTCTGAAGAATGTTGTAGTTAGAAAACTTAACTTGTTACCCTGAAAGGATGAATCTTGTTTCTGTTACCATTACAGTAGGGGTTGTTGGAAATAAGTATTATATTCTATAAGACAGTCTACAGATGAGATTTTACAGTAGCCAGAAAGATCAATAGTCTACCCAGTATTTATTTCTTTGCTTCACACTATTATATCATGTACAGAGGTAGGTTAAATTCCTGTGAAAGAAGTACTTAATAACAGAACCTGAAAATTTAACTACTGGCCGTATCTTCCTCACTAGTTAAGATAGTCCTGTAGAATATAAATAGTGGAAAATAAATACAGACAGAGGAACGGGAGAACCGTTAACCCTTCAAGCCAGAATTCTGTGCTAAAGGGTTGGTCGTTCTCCGCCTTTGAAGAAACATAGACATGAATGGCGGTCCGGACGCCTGTACTTATTAGAGAAAAATTAAACAGAATAAGGAAATACCAAGAGCAGTAAGAAATGCAGCACGTTCTGGTAGTGATAACATAGAAATATTAACCCTCCAACAGATAATAAAACTCTTATCAGTAGATACAGGAAAATTCTAGAATCGAAGCAGCGAACGATGAACCAACAATTTCAGTGATACATAAGAACCCATAACTTGGTGCAAGCAATTGTAGATACCATTGGAAAAGATTGAAGACACAGTAAATAGCCTCACGGCGTTATACACAAAGTATATAAAAAGACAATAACGAAACTCATTTGAGAATGTCGTGCTACCACTGCAACTAGTATAATCATAACAAGAAGCATACATACATTGTGTGCGAGAAGTTTTAATTCAAATAGAGAAACAATCCGGCAAATAACCGTATGATATATTCACAGTGATATCAAAGTAACCCCACTTAGGAGTAGTCAAACAATATACAACTTTCGGCTTGAGGCCACAAATGACATTAAGAAAACCTGAACACGAATCTATCCTGCATGGCATAACTAAAACATATCAGGCTAAACCCTGAACTGGACTTAGACAGGATTTTCATCTAAACGTTTCGCCAAAGGAAGACCAAGGGTACAGTTCCTGTCGAAAATGGAGTACCTGTGAAATGCATGCAGGGGTTAACCCTTTTTCCGCGAGCAAGCATGGAAACGACAAGAAATCTGAGCTGGAGCAGGAGGTATGGAAATACCTGTCATAAGAGAGAGTCCTTAGTCATGCGGGAGGAAATTCTACAAAAAGAAACAAAAGAATTAATTAACAATGTTGAAGAACAGGGTCACCCCGGAATGGAGGCAAGTTTGGTTATTTAAAGAGAGATTACCTGTCGTTTTCCGAACCTGTGAGTTCTCTTTTAAGCACCGGACCTCCGCTGTCCAAAACCCCCAAAACGAAAATAATTTTAGCAATTTGAAGAACATAAGAGAGCAATAGCCAGAAAAGGAAACGTAAGCTTCAGGGTTCGAATGACAACCCGACTCCTCCATTTGATTTACGCAAGGAAATCAACCCATTTCACGAAAAAACGCAGAAAAATTTATGAACAGTCAGGAGATGGTTACCTGAGTCGAGAGGCAAGCTCTCTGGCCGCCGCGTTACCACCATCGCCTCGGAAGGTCTAGAAACCCCATGAAGAAACCCTGGCAGAGCCACACCGCCTCCAGAACTCACAACGCGAGGAGTAACAATGAGACCGGAACGGTTAGAGCGCCGAGGGTCATTACTAACCCTAAGCATGAGAGCCGTGCGATCGTAAAAAATCGACGGAGAAAGGCATGCCAAGTGTCAGGCAGATAGGCCAGCCGGTCTACTCAAAAGTAGAACCCAATTTCCAAAGTTTGCCAATTGACATTTATAAATGCGGAATGGATAAACATAATTACCGGCACTTAATAGTTCTAAGACTTATTTAATAATATGAGCCATGATGGTAAGCGAAATCCATTATCAATATACATATATAATCCATAGTACAGCAAACTCGAATGTGTAGTACCGAAAACACAATAATCCAAGAACGATGCAAGCAGTGCAAACATTTGGGACCGTATCATATAATATTTCTATTTAATGCTAGTTGAAATTCGGTAATGATAAATTTTATTTTTATGATGGTAAGTTTTATGGTAATGTTGAGTGTTACAAGTAGACACTGGTACAACTGCCATAATTTTATGCTATTTAATTTTGAATTAATGGTTGTTGATATCAAGAGATCTACATGGGATGTCTGTGACATCGACTAGATCCTCCAACTCAGATCTGCACTTGCATAATGAATATCATAAATTACATATTCGATGCGGAAAACCTTATTGTTAATAATGATTCTATGTATAATTAATAACATTGAAATTTGAGTTTTATTTTTTCATGATGGTTTTCGCAGCAGAATAGGTGGACAGCTGTGAGCATTTGTACAATCAAGAAATGACCGATGATAAATGTAGATTCGACATGGATTTACTTTAATGTAATCCTCGAAGCAAGAAAAGATAAATCTGTAATTTGTGTTCTTTAATAAATTATTTAATGATGTGGATACAATGGTTCTTAAAAGTATTTTCAACCCAGTAGAAAATATATTAATAACTAATTTATAATTTAATGAAAACTAAACAACTCCACATACCAAAATTCAATAATTTGGAGCGGCAAGTCAAAACTATGTGGATAACATTACAAATTGATGAAAACTGAAACAACTCCACAAATCGAAATTCTATTGAGTTCATATTCTACACCATTTAATTCTCTTTAAATAAATTGAAATATTTATTCTACCCCATTTAATTCCCTGTAATAAGATTCAATGCCTACATAGTGACGTAACTGGAGGAATATATTGCTAATGAATAAGTTGTATGGGGTCTGACCCTTATTGCCATGCATGGGATCAGTCAACCAAATCTTTTCATGTAGCAGCATGTAGATTTGATATGGATTTACTTTAATGTAATCCTCGAATTAGACAAAGATAAATCTGTAATTTATGTTTTTTAATAAATTATTTAATGACCTGGATCCAATGGTTCTTAAAAGCGTTTTCAATCAAATTTGATAGGAAAGTCAAAAATATATTAATGACTATTTATAATTTAATGAAGACTAAACAACGCCCCCAGCCTAATTTCTTTTTTAAGCTTAATTTGTGTTTTAACAATGGTGTGAAACAAGTTAAATATTAATTACATTTAACCAATACTAATTACATAATAACAATACAAAATAAATTAGTAATTAAATTAAACTAAGTAGCAAGAACTAAAAATAAAATTGAATATTTATTTAAAAATATATATATATAGTATAGGAGATGTATAAATATTATGCAAATTAAATTTATAAGAACTTCATCATACCTAAATATTATACAAAAAATTATTGATAATAATAATTTAAGTGGAAACTTATTTTAAAAAATAATTTATTATATTTATTTATCATAATTTACTAAATTTACATTAATAAAAATTATATAAATTAAGAATATTTTGCAATTGCAGTTCAATATTTAATAGTATAAAATAATAAATAAACATAATAATATAAAATAATAAATAAACAAACTATTAGCACAAATAATTTAAAGAGAAGTGGCAAATTGAACAAAATAAATATCTACTATATATATATATTTATTAAGTATTAAATTATAATTAACGTAAATAAAAAACTTATTTTTTTAACTATAATATACTTATAATTAGTTAATCTATGGTTGAGCATTTTAAACGTGATAGATTCCAATTTTAAAGTGTTATCCATATGTTCTATTTGCAACTTCTAATCATACAAGTAATAAAAGCTCCATGCATCACAATTTTATTTATGATGTTCTTATTAGCATGTGGCTGATGTGTACTTAGTAATGCTATATATGACTGCGGGTCAGTCTAGAGAAGTTCACGACTAATGTCAAGTACCTCGGGGGTCAGCTTCCTACGTCAGTGTACAATATATAGTACAAACATAACTTAATTTACTCGTCTCGACTTACGATAAAAGTCTTTATATAATTACCCATGGCCTTATAACCTTATCTTTATTACCTATGGTTTCAACCATACTACATTTAGAATAAAGCATATTTGAAAGGTAAAGTTAATATGGTAAGACTTGAACATTGTTAATCTCATATTAATTGAAAAGGTTTATAACCTTCAATACACAAGCTTCCGTACAACACTAATAGAGTGAACTGCCCAGACTCACATGCATTTCTATGCACAGGAAACATAAAGCGAATTAGTTAAAATAGCAAGTTGAACAGAATTAATAGAGCCATAAAAATTGGCACGAAACACTTAATGAGATAAGATCCCGAGAAATATCAAAACCATTAAACTGATATAATTAGCCATAGTACAATTAATACTCATGGCTAAAATATCTCAAAGGTTTGGAGTTCGAAAACTGTCAAATTGTGAAGTTTATCTACATATATACGAAAATGGTATAGGTAACTTAGTTCAAATATAACTAATTTAAGTAATAATCATCAACACATTAATGTTTATCGTGTAATTGGTGAAAATTTCAATCTAAATTAGAAAAATAAGAATTATTCACTATAACTATTTAACATAATCCCAATTACTAAAATTATTTTTAAAAAATCACAATTTTAAGTATTGTTATTTGTATTAGATTTATTTAACATTTCAACAAATTTCAATCCTAATGATTTTTTACAATTAATTTTTTAAAATAATTTTTTAAAGTTTTTATAATTAAAATAAATAATAATACAAAAATGATAAAGTTTATTTAGAACATAAATTAATTTAAATTTTAAATTTCTATAATTGCATTCTCTATTATTGCTTGTATACACTGCTGTTGTGTAATGTTATATCATAGAATCTCAAATATTTATAGCAAAATGTTAAATAAATACATCGAGGCAATTTAAATTATTCAACGTTATTCAACTCATTTGTTTTCAACAATTTTCCAAGCCAACGACGCATCTTGTACCGGGAATCAGTTTATTGAGTCAGAATTTTCCATTCAATAGTGATGATCTTACAAAAGCATAATGGTATATCGCATGCTCACAAGGTAGTAAATGGTATTTTTATAATGTGTACGATAAACTTCTGGAGAAGCCACGGAGCAATCGGAGATTGGTGAATCCTTGTAATAAATGTTAAAATTCACTTTTGATCTTTTGCGATGCAATGAATAAATATAAAGGCAAAATAACAATCGCATCGCAAGTCTTCAATGGTGCGCAAAATAAATAGAATATGATTCATGCCGATTTTCCGATTGCGATGATCGCATCGCAATTTGTTTCAGTGAAAATGTTTTTTCCAAATTATGATCGCATCGGAGATTTAAAATGAAGTGGACTGTTATAATCTATCTCTGAAAATGCGATTGTGATTGAGCACAATCGCATCGGAATTTTGCAATGAGAGGAATGCAATGTTTAATCTTTTTCCCGAGACGCGATTGCGATAAATCGCATCGCATTGTTATAAATAGAAAAAGTGCAATACTTAATATTATTCCAAAATGCGATTGCGATTGAGCGCGATCGCATCGGAACTTCTCAAAGCAATAACAACTCTTTAAAAGAACTTTTCCGAATTTCCGATTGCGATTTACTATTCATTTTAACATATTTCTAAGTATAAAATTTTTCTAATATGTTCAAAATATGTTAAAAGGTCTTCTAACTCATCAAGTTTTTAAAACTTGTAAACTTTGTGAATAAAATGTGATATGCATCTTTTTATTTATGGAAAATATATAAAAAGGGGATCTATTTTTACATGAGATTTATTCTAAAAATTTAAAAATGGGGAGGGTTGTTGTACAGTACAAAAATTGGCGATTCACTGGAAGAAACAGTTATCTCTAAAAAAATGAAATGAATACTATATTTCAAATAAGTAAAAATTTCTAAAGATAATGAAAACTTTTCTTAAGATAATTCAAATAAAATCTAACTATGAAAAAGAATAAAAATCACTTACAATTTCTTTCTAATTCTTCAAGGATAAAAACATTTTTTGGGTTATCTCAAGCTTTGATTGGTTGATAATAATAAAGTAAGTGGATTTTCTCAAGTTTAGCTTATGTAATATACTCTATTGTCACAGGTATTGTTAGTGCTGCCAGCAAACGTTCATAGTCTCGACAGGGTTACCTTTTAACCATTAACTATTCATTTTCCCATCCAATTAAGACTATGACTTATTAAAAGTAAATTCATAAGATATATTTTTTCATATTTTTGCCTTTTATTTATTTTTCTTAATTTAAGAGCCATTTTTCTGGTTTGGTAGCCAGTTAGTAACAATGTCATTCACTAGTTGTAATTAAACTGAACAAGCCATCTCGTGATGAGACTCCTTGTCTTAATTTTAAGCCATTACCCTATTTTGGTACGCAGTATTGGTAATGTTAGTTTGATTACTTCCTATGATCATGGTAAGTAGATTCGTGATGAGACCTCTTATCTCCTAAATTTGGTCATATAATTTCTTTAGAATTACATTCTAAAAAATCACAATCGAAATGGATGGGGTGAAATAGTTGTATCCTTAAGAATAAATGGATGACAATTTTCAGAGTTTTTGTTTGCCAAAGCTTGAAGAAGTCTTTACTTTTTAAAGATAACCTTTCTCTGCTCAATAAACTTATAATGATTTACATTTTCCTCAAAGTTTCATAAGATCATGCAAATGCTTTAAACAAATTTTCAAAGTTTAACATTTTATTTAAACTATATAAAAATTGTAATCAATTCCCTAAAAAATTTTATTTTACTTAAAATAAGTATTTATAACATTCTTTCTAAGACAATTTTCTAATAGTAAAAAAGTCAATTAAAGACTATTAACAAACTTTATTTTACAAAAACAAATGAAAATTGCAGAAAGGGATGTTTACAAGTAAGAAGGGGTTACGTCCTCATGAAAAGAATTTCTTTAAGACAAGCCCGTTTACAGGAAGAGATGCTCTCTTTCCTGTTAAATCTTGAAGTATGAATTTATATGAGCCTATCTTTTCAGCAATCTGAAATGGTCCAAGGCACATCTTTTGGAATTTGGTATGCTTACCTTTTTCCTCATGTGCTTTATCCCATTTCAGAACAAGATCACCAATTGACAAATTTTTTGAGTCGGTGGAATTTGAATCAAAAGAGGATTTAACAAGATGTTGATGTTTTTCATGAAAAATTCTTGCTTTTTCTCTTTCCTCTTCTAATTTTAGGATTTGATCAAATCTCAATTGAATGGATGAGGAAGGATTTTCTTCAATGAATTGCACCAGGGCTAATGATGGAAGAGCTAGATTTGATGGTATTACAGCGTCTTTACCATAAACTAAATTGAAAGGTGAAGTTCCAATAGAAGCTTTAAGAGTAATACAATCAGCCCATAATGCAAAGATTAAAGACTTGTGTCAATTCTTTTGGCTTTGATCAATAGTCCTTTTAATGATTTTGAGGAGATTTTTATAAGTGGATTCAGCTAAACCATTACCTTGTGGATAATAGTTAGTTGAATATTTCAATTTAAAACCTCGCTTAATTGCAAATTCCATTATACTATTACCAGAAAATTAAGATGCATTATCACAAACCAGAGCGTTAGGTACTCCAAACCTGGTAATGATGAATTGATCGATGAAATCAATAATTGCGTCAGAGTTGCCTACCTTTAGAGGAATTTCTTCTACCCATTTTGTGAAGTAATTTGTTGTTGTGAGAATGTACTTATGCTGCTTGGAAGAATGAGGAGTTATCTCACCAATAATATCAAGCCCCCATTGCTCAAATGGTTGTTCAATGTTTACTAGGTGTAGAGGAAAAGCTGGCTTCCTCTGCCTTCCACTAGCAGTTTGGAAAATCTTGCACTTTCTCACATAATCATGAGAATCTTTAAAAAGGGTAGGCCAATAATATCCAGCATGGATGATTTTTGGGGTTGTGGTATTGCCTCCAAAATGACCTCCTGCTGGCCATCGTGTAGTTCCTACCAAACCTTCTTTTCCTCAGTCTTTTCAAGACATCTTAGTAAGATTGAATCATAATTTTTTCTGAATAACACATTATCAATGATTTCATATTTAGTAGCTTTTAATCTTAAAGCATGTTTATTCTTATAGCTGAGATTAGAAGGAGCATACCCATCTTTCAAGTAAAATATCAGATCAACATACTGAGATTCAAAATCTGTAGCACTTATCTGACTTATTGAAATAGCATTCTCTGGATCTTGATTTTCTGATATATTATGAGCTCCTGCTAATAATCTGCAAAAACCTTGTCCTCTAACAATCTTTGCTGGTTTAATGTCAATATCATATTCTTGCAAGGTTGTTACCCAATTAGCCTTTTTTTCTCCTACTTCTCTTTGAATTATTAATTGTCTCACTGCTGGGAAAGCAACAATCACTTTTGTGTCCGTTTTTAAGAGAAACGGCCTAAAATGCTTCACTGACTTAAATACAATGAAAGCTTGTTTTTCAAGATCAGAATAATTCAGCTCAGCTCCTTGCAGATTTGAGCTGAAGAAAGAAATCAGTGCTTCAATCGGTGCTTCGATCGGTGCTTCTATTTTTTGATCATTGAGCTGTGAGAATAGTACTTGTGACACTATAGTCTAGAGATTTATAGAAAATTAGAGTAGCTACCCAAATAGTCACATTAGTCTTATTGCTATGGACCTATGGTGGTGGTAGTCTTAGTCCCATGCCCTAAGTTCTTATTATAGGATCTTAAAGATTTCATATAGTATAAATCAAGATTGTTCTATGTCATCTATTATTCACATTATCCTACACAAGTTAATATGTCTCAACTTCTGGTATTGCTCTTATTCTTCAGTCAGTTGATACCTTTGGATAGTTAATTTGTTGTTTTTTTCTTGATGTTTTAACAAAGTTAGGTGCCACGTGGGTGCCACTTTCTGCATTGAATGGAATATATGAATTTGGAACAATGGAATGTAGTGACATGCAACTTTCAAAGACGCTACAACAACTAATAGGAGAAGAAGACACCGCTAATATCAAAATAGACTGTAGAAACAAAGCAACAGAGAAAACAATTGTTGGATAATTTGCATGTAGACCTTGCAAGAAGTGGTTTAGCTACATCTTCAAATGGTGCAAATGTTGTTGTTGTATGCAGTACATTTGTTAATATGCAAAAAATAATAAGCAGTTGTCAAAGATCAACACGAAGGAAAGAAAAGAAAAAAACAAATAGTCAATACTTTAAATCTAGATGTGGTACCAAGTTGTATAGATACGACTTCAGATGATCCAAATGTTGTTGTTGTATACACCATCATTGTTAATGTCCACAGAACAATGACTGGTTGTTAGCAATCATCACAGAATACATTTATTCATTCATTGAAATGAATATTTTGTCTTATCACAAAAAGTGGTGTAACCACCAAATTTTCAAAATATATCGATAGAATTAGTCCATATTATGTTGACCTATCTTGTCCAATATTTGCTACATTGACTTGCAAGTACATGCTTTGGTGCAATAAAGTTGGGACTTGCATAAGAAATGAATGCTTTGTAATAACTAAGTCGATTCTCACGTTCAGCTATATGTATGAAGCATATTGTTGCCTTCAAGATGCTATTATGCTACAATGCATATCTAACTGTACATACATATTCATAATTACAACTATGTTCTTTACAACTAGCAAGATTAGCTTTACTAATCAAGACACATAGAATATGTATTTCATGCTTTCTATTGTATACAAAAGTCAATTATTTCTAGAATACATAGCTTGTATGTGAGATTCATGTTTTCAGAGACAATAATCAACGTTGCATCTTCTTTATTTTGCAGTGATACTTTTGAAATACAGAGAGATGTAAAATAGGAACTAGTTACTTGCAACTTTGCTTCTCTTATTTTACTATTTTGAAATCAAAGATACAATATAATAGTAAAATTAGTATTTTGTGCTAGTACACATTATCATAGAGATATATTCAATAAAGTAAAAAATATTATAGAAGCTCTTCTCATCTTTGAGGAAAAAAAATCTAAGATACATAGTACTTAGTAAACAAATCACCATACGAATCTGAAGAATAAATACATAAAAAAAAATGGTTGAAATCATAGACATTGAAAACTACCATCCAGCAAAAAAAACATCGCATAGATACTAATATTGATATCGTTTTAATGAACCATAGTCTCTTTAGACTACAACAATTTGCATATACTCCTGGAGATTGTGCGTTCAATGAATTTGAAGTGCTTCTGCACTTTCGTTACTCAACTATTGAACTGCGCAATGAAATAATAGACCATTTTCTCAATTGTCTACAGTGAAATGACACAGAGGCAAAAGAATCATACCAATATGAACTAGATCCTGTCATGTTATATCAACTTCATGGAATTCACGATGTTGACAGATACCTTCGTAGAATGCGTTTTTCTGCATATAATAGCAATTTCCAATCTAAAAGAGGCCTATGGGGAGACACATTTTGCATACGGTGGCTATCAAAGTGGTTGAACATACCAATTGGAGTCTGGTCGCTAACAATGAAAACAAGGTATTTGTTCTTCAACCACGATCTAGATACAATTCCACTAAACATTTTGTTTCGTGATACAGATCCCATTAGTGGACATTTTGAACCCCTCTTATACAAAATATTATGTAGATGCAACTTTGTACCAAATTATTCCTTGTCACCTCTTTGCAAATATCTTGAAAACCATTATGAATCTGTTGTTCATGAAATGCAAATTCATGGATTGCATATAGAAAAATCAACTATGTCGAAATGTGTTAATAGCATGTTTACTGCAATTTGTCATTTAATAGCACCTGAATTTGATGAACAATCTTTCAGACTCTACATTGTCCAATCTTTTTACAATGCACTAATGGCTAGGAGCAACGATGTATTAAATTGTATAGAAAAACACTTAACAAATGAAACTATACAAAGTCAAACAATGGTTTCAGGCTGGCAACAATACCTAATTAATATGGCAATGCCATATGAAAAAGGAAGAGTTGAGGGAACATCATTTTGCTTCCAATGGACATCGATCATATTTAATGTAAACATACAAATATGGTCATTTACCAGTAAAACCATTGTGAATTACTACCAATCAAAAACAAACTTCAACCAAACGTACAACATATTATCATTTGAAACAAGTACATCACACATTCATTATGAACCATTACTATCAAATCAAAATACAAATCGGTCCAATCTGCAACATATAATAGTACAAATTCACGAAAACACCAACAATAGAATAAACTTGCGCAAATTGAAACAAATGATACTTACAAATGACCCAAATAAAATTGGACAAAATAGAAATAAAATAGCAGGTAAAAATTGTTCATCACGAAAAAGTAGTCCCATAGAAATTTACAAACGACAAATTGAACACACACCAAAAACCAAATGTCCAATATGTAATACATTGCAATTTCAAAAGAACATCTCAAGCATTGGACTTGAATTAGAAAAAATGTACATAAACATATCTGAAAAACATAAGACATTGCATTTAAATATCATTTGTAGATCTTGCAAAACAACACTTGCGAATGCAAAGTTGCCTCGCTTTGCAACACCTGAACAAATAAGACATAACAAGCCATTGCAAACTGTAACAAGACTTTCAGAGCTTGAGGAAAGACTTGTTGCATTGGGAATTCCCTTTGCACAAATAAGACAATGTGGGAAGAAGCGATCACAAATGGGCTTAACTGGTTCAATAATCAATGTACCTGTCCAGATGGACATTGTCCAAAAAGCATTGCCACAATCCATAAACAATACAATCACAATTGCTATTGCATTAAAGCGGCGACTAGAATTAAAGAATGCATATCAAACAGGAAAAGTGCGTGTGCATATTTTCATGAGAGCACTTAAAGAACTATGTTCTCAAAATTTGTATAAAACTGAAAACATTTCCATTAATAGAAATTGGAATAATATACTTGAATTGGACAATAATGGTAATAAATCTGACGATGACAACATTGATAGCAAAAGTGAAACTGATAGCATTTCAGAAAGTGAAAGGCCAACTGAAACCTTGGTACATGGATTCATAGCTTCACAACGAATTCATGATTTACAAGACAAGATTATTGAAATAGCACCAGCTGAGGGACAACGACCACTTGGGATATTCAAAGACAAACATGCAGAAGAAATGAGTTTCCCAACACTATTCTTTGGAAATCAACGTGACGATGATATACTACAAAGATTTTGTTACTAACAAATGGTAAAATGGGAACTAATACATTGCAGTGGTCACTTTTCCTATCACATCACAAATTTGTTCTTCAAGACAATGCGAATACTCATTGAAAAGGTCATGTCATGCATCTCAGTATGAATAAGAAAAGGAAAATTACAAGGAAAAAAGTTGTTAGCAAAAGATGTTAAGTACAAGCCCAACTTAGAAAAGTTACTAAAAATTCATATTGGATACATAGATTTCAAACACATAATAATTTCTCCTGATTACCATCAACAAATGTAGAAACATATATCTGCAATGATACGACAATTAGGTCCTCCAACTTTCTTTATTACATTTACAAGTGCAGAGCATCTTTGGACACCACTAGTACAAACTCTTACTAAATTACATAGCAATAGAAATAAAGAGAAACACATTGAAACAATTGAGGAATGCAACATTGATTATCTTGTCAGAAAGGACCCAGTAACATGTACACGTTACTATAGACATAAGACAAATGCATTGAAGCAATTGATCTGCTAAGATAGCACATTTTTTGGAAAAATATTAGATTACTACTTTGTAACTGAGTTCCAAAATAGAGGTAGTGCACATGAACATGCTCTTATATGGATAGAAAATGCTCCAGTATATGGAATTAATACTAACTTAGAAATTGAAAACTTCTTGGATAACTATATAACTTGTAGCACAAATCACCTTGATCCAGAACTTGCAAAGATACATGAACATCATCATACCAAAAGCTATAAAAAAAGAAAAGCATCACAGTGTAGATACAAATTTCCAATGCTACCAATGAAAAGAACAAGGATTCTTGAACCAATTACTTCGGTACATGGCTCAATAAATGAAAATTTTTTGTCGTTGTAAAGCACCTTAGAGCAAAAACACTATGACAAATCAACTAGTCATGAAGATTTCTTAGATGAATTCTAGTTAATAGAAACTGATTACATCGAATTAATACAAAGTACATTAACACAATCAATGGTATTCTTGCAACGAAAAGTTCCACCAGAAATATGGAATAATAGCTTTGCATACAATATGCCACAACTATGGAATGCAAATACAGATGCTCAATATGTTCTAAATGCATATGCTGCAGCTTCATATTGCACTTCATATATGACTAAAGTTGACAGATCTATGACAAATGCATTCAAAAGGATACGAAAAGAACATGAAAAGAGCAAAATTGATGCTATTCAAATGATACGGTCTCTAGGCAATGCTTTGCTTAACCTTCAACAAATTGCAGCTCAACAAGCAGTCCACATAGCTCTATCACTACCATTGAATCATAGTTCAAGAGAATGCAACTTTATAATCACATCAGCAATAGATGAACGCACATTTATACTTAAACCAACTACTCTTCTTAAACAAATTCCTGATAACTTTGAAGATGTTATGTGCAGCTCTATAATTGATTACTATATCAATAGGCCTAATGCTATTAAGCATATATGTTTAGACGAATTTGTATCAAAGTATAGGAAAGATGGCATACCAATATCAAAAAGAAAAAGTAATTCGATTCATTAAATACAAAAAATACATTGACTAGGAAAACTATTACAGAGAAAAACTTTTGCTATATGTTCCATTCGAAAACAATGAAAATGCACTAAACCAAGACTCCTCTACATGGAAGAGTGCATACATGTTGCAGAAGAACGCAATAAAGAACAATGAAACTAAGTTCACATATAACATGAACAAGAAATGGGGTGATTTGGAAGAAGCAATTCAAAAAATTGATAGCAGCACTGCAACTTCTAATCATACAACAAAAAAACCTGAAATATCTAATGATGTTACTGAGAAGTATGACTTGGCTAAAGATTTGCAATTTCCCCAATGCAATGAGAAAAAAAGGCATGTTAACATTGGTTTTCAATTTACAGAACATCCATTTATGCTTAGTAATGAAGAATACTACAAGATTAGGAGAATGCTTAATAAAGAACAACAAGCAACACTCAAAGACATTGCAATGAAAAAACGAAAGAACATACACAAACCATTCTACTTATTTTTGACTGGAGGAGCTGGTACTGGAAAAACATTCACAGCAAAAGCAATATTCCAAATGCTCATGGGCATCTACAATGACTTGAAATGAAAATACTAGCTAATATAATTTAAATAATGATAAAGAAATTTTAAAACTAACCCGGGTATCATATGTGAATACAACTTAAAATTATTTCAATTGAACAATAACCATAAAAATGTATTATAGCTTAATTGAAATGTGCAGCAACGAATAAATATAACTCTGTTTAAGAAATTAAATAGAGTTATATTAGCATATTGTATTCATCATTGTATATCATTTACATACACTTATGAAACATAAATATTTCTAATATACTCAAAAATTATATATATAAAGAAATATTGTAAAACGAAGCACACATAAATGATAGCAAATTTAAAAGAGAATATCATATGACAAAAGAAATTAACAGTGAATAGATAGAAATACCGTATCCATCTTGAGACTTTCAAATGAAATCTGATACTCTAATCCAACAATTCCAATGCAAAATCAACTCCAAGGCACAAAAATGCAACTCTTAAAAAATAATTCTGCACAAAATCATTAGATGTGACCTTTTATAAAAGAATATAGAAGTAAATGGAGTACAAAAATGTAATCTCCAAGTCAAAAAATATTACAAATTAAGGACACATTTCTAAATGCATGAAAGGCGTTTAAATAGGTACTCAATAAAACAAAATAACTAAAACTATTCCTACAATCTATCCAAAATAAAATATCTTAAACTAAAATGTGAGCTTGTAGTAGACTGGCTCATTAATCATTGATTGAGGTGGATGAACGAAGGTGGCAGACATTGAGCATATCTTGGACTTCTGTTGGCCGACTCAATTTTTAATATAACTGTCCACTGTATGTAGCATCAGAGAATTCAGGAATGATACATTGAAGAGCATTCGAAAGGAATTTGATGCCCATCTGTTGGCTGTGTGGCTTGATCAGATAAGACCACATATTATCCCATGAAATTCCTTGAAGTTTTCCAATCTTTTGATTTTTATCAATTATCTCTTGCTTCCACCTGGAATCAGCTTCTTTTACTTTAGGTAACTCGCCTGGGGTGCAATCTGAGATCAAATTGGTAGCGTACAGGCTGTCATTAATCAATTGTATTGTATTATTCATTAAAATTTTAGCCCTTGATGTGGCTCTTTCTGATTTCATTAACTGCTATTCCCATTCCATAAATAGAATTTCCTTGTGTCTCTCTTCAATTATAGGAAGTTTAGCTTTTCTTCCTTGCTCTGTATACTACCGTGAAAGAAAGTCGGAGATTTTATCATCAACATATTCAATTTCTTGCCTAAGAGTGACTGATTTATCTATCAAAGACGATGTAATTTCGCACAAAGGCTCAATTTGTGTCAACTTTAAACAAAATTCATTTAACTGTTGAGATAGAAGTTTGTTGATGTCAATAGCTTCAGTAATGAATTGAGCCAGCTTGAGATACTCCTTGAACTTGTCCATTTCTAATTGGAACATTTTTTCCTGTTCAACCTTTGAATTTCTCTCATTTTATAAAATATTTTGTAGCTTTTCTACTTCTTGAGTCAACTGCTGTTGTTTTCCCAAGGCTTGTTCATAAATCTTTTTCTTTTCAAGGTTGAGTTTCTCTTCTAGTTTTTTAGCTCTAAGTTCTGCATCCTGTACCCGCTGTTCCAACTGAATAATCTTTTGCCGATCACCTGCAACCTGTTCTTCAAAGATAACAATTTGCATATCCTTTTGTTTTACTAGCTGTGAAACTTCAGAAGCTTTATCTATAGTGGTAGCACTATAGGCACCAGCATACTGAGACAATTTGGTGAGATCCTCAGATGGATCCACCTCAGCATTTTTATAAACAACATTTAGCAATTCCCCCTATGATGCCAAAAGAGCATCTTGATATGTTCTCCTCCTTTTCCTTTGTTTTCTTACCACAACCCTATGTTCGGGACTGTAGAATATATCTAAAGGAGGGATTTCTTCTATCTTTAGCATAATTTATTCAGTGGGGTATTCAGGAATGATTTCCACATCCTGATCTTTGGGATCGTCAACTCGAGGATTGTTTTGAAATCCTATCTGTTGTGCAAATTGTTGATATTGATTTAGTAAATGAGAAGAAACAACCAATTCAGTATCTACTTGTCCTCCAAGTTGAGAACCTGCATTATTCTTGGGTGCATGTTCAGTGTTTTTACTTTTTGTACTTCCCCTTTCAATATGTACCTGGGCATCAGTGCCAGTGTTCCATTTTTCAGTTTGCACTAAAGGCTTCTGTGTATCTTTTTGAGAAGTTGTTTATGTTTTGGCAGTGTCGGCTTTACTGTTGTCATCCTTTTTCCCTAAAACAGGATCAGCTCCTTCTACTTCTTTACCAGAAGTACTTCCTGCTTGTTGTGATGCTTTCTCCTGTATGGGAGCTCTCAACTTCAGATCAAGAGGCACATTAAGCAACCTTTGGCTTCCATACAACAAAAAAATTTTCAAGTCCTCAGCCTGTAACTTGGACTTGGCTTAATCAAATACTTGGGATATATCATCCATGGAAACAAATAAATCATCAAAAATGTCTGGTTCATGCTCGAATCGGGCAATTGAAACAAAGGTAGTAAAATCATGCGCCACTTTCCTTGGGTCGTATTGTCTTCCAGGAATTGTTGAAAACTTAAGATTAGATATCTTATCAACCTCTTTCTCAGCATGAGCAAAACTATTAAGAGTATAGTCACCACACTTAAAAGGGAAGGTAGGCCACATAAGCTTTTTATTGCTTTTCAAAATTCTAGACATTCCTTCAACTGTCAGTTGATAGGAAATCTCTTGAGCTAACAGCTTATCTGAAACATATAGGGGAAGGATATGTGGTTGAACAATACTCCCAAAAATTCTGATATAAGTGAATTTTTCTTCTCCGAACCAATCTCTGATAGAAGACAAATCAGTCTTGGCCTTATTGGACAGTCTAGGAGGCAAATAACCAAAAATGGTTTGGTAGATTGGAATTAGAAAACCATGGCAAACTCTGTAAACATGAAGTTTGAAATGTTCTTTCCATAAGAAATTATGATACACATGAATAGGAATAGGTTCTTTTGGAGTCCATTTCCAACCTAGCATGGGGAACTCAGAATTGAAATAGAGGGCGTCCAAAATATAAGCACAAAAATGGAAAGGGGAAGAATTCCATGAATTTTTATCTTTTCTATACTCTAGAATTCGATTAGCTATCTTATCCGACAAAATGATAGCCCCATCCATAATTTCAGAATTAACAGCAAAATGAATTAACGGGAAAATTTGAATAGAAAATCTAGCAGAGTTGTCGTTTTCGAACAACCTACACATCATTGCTGTGGCATAACAATATGGAGGTGCAAGAGACTCCATAGAGTACATACCTGATGCCTCTTGCTTATGTTTCTCAGGGTTATTTCTCCATTCTTTGATTGGCTCTGCCTGGTTTGGATGTTCTGCAGCATATTCCTTAAGGAATTCTTTGTTGTAAATCTTTTGTGGATTGGGAAGATGGTACATTACTTTAATATCTTCTGCCCTGAATGACCCGAACACTGATCCAGAATCAGAAACAAAAGTCCTGTTTTGAATGGTCACATTGTCAATGACCCATCTGTTAACATCATAGTAGGGAAAAATATTCGCCCGGGCAGTAACTCGGTGTAAAAATGAATTTTCCAATGCACTAAGTTGAGTTTCAGAGTCAGAGTCTGAATCTTCTTCATCAGGAACAGTTGCTTTGGGCACAATAACCCTAGGTTTCTCTTTTTCAAGAAAATTGTATACATTCTCCCATGTCATCTTCCCCAGTCCTTGACAGGAGGTGTCTATGACTAGCTTGAGCTTCGCCGGTTTTTCCTTGAGCGGCATGTTTAGCACATGAGCATTTGCAACAAAAGAAGCTTTAGACTTTCTGCTTCTCTTTGACATTTCAAAGTCGGGTAAACTCTCCCTGGTTCTGCGAATGAAAGGATTCGAACTTTTGTTCTGTAATTCAAATGAATGCTTTCAGCCAAAATAAAATACAATAATGAGAACAGCTACAAAGATTTTAATTACCATTTAATCTCCCCGTGTATTCAACATAACTACTCTCCAAGGGGTCACATTCACGT
Organism: Pinus albicaulis; assembly: GCA_034641835.2. Lineage (NCBI taxonomy): Eukaryota > Viridiplantae > Streptophyta > Pinopsida > Pinales > Pinaceae > Pinus > Pinus albicaulis. The sequence goes on along the minus strand of CM076580.1, from coordinate 1,456,828,971 downwards.
ATTGAGAACAACATAACCCATGATCCTCCGTCTGATTTTGAATTAATATTGTCGTGCAATCGAAGATCGGCGAATCATTGTAATAAATGTTAAAATTCACTTTTGATCTTTTGCGATGCGATGAATAAATATAAAGGCAAAATAACAGTCGCATCGCAAGTCTTCAATGGTGCGCAAGATAAATAGAATATGATTCATGCCGATTTTCCGATTGCGATGATCGCATCGCAATTTGTTTGAGTGAAAACGTTTTTACCAAATCTCGATCGCATCGGAGATTTAAAATGAAGTGAACTGTTATAATCTATCTCCGAAAATGCGATTGCGATTGAGCGCAATTGCATCGGAATTTTGCAACGAGAGGAATGCAATGTTTAATCTTTTTCTTGAGACGCAATTGCGATAAATCGCATCGCATTGTTATAAATAGAAAAAGTGCAATACTTAATATTATTCCGAAATGTGATTGCGATTGAGCACGATCGCATCAGAACTTCTCAAAGAAATAAAAACTCTTTAAAAGAACTTTTCCTAATTTCCAATTGCGATTTACTATTCATTTTAACATATTTCTAAGTATAAATTTTTTCTAATATTTTCAAAATATGTTAAAAGGTCTTTTAACTCATCGGATCGGAAGCGCAATCGCATCGGAATTTTTCAATGAGAGGAATGCAATGCTTAATATTTTTCCCGAGACGCGATTGCGATAAATCGCATTGCATTGTTATAAATAGAAAAAGTGCAATACTTAATATTATTCCAAAATACGATTTCGATTGAGCGCGATCGCATCAAAACTTCTCAAAGCAATAACAACTCTTTAAAAGAACTTTTCCGAATTACCGATTGCGATTTACTATTCATTTTAACATATTTCTAAGTATAAATTTTTCTAATATGTTCAAAATATGTTAAAAGGTCTTTTAACTCATCGGATTAGAAATTTTTTAAAACTTGTAAACTTTGTGAATAAAATGTGATATGCGTCTTTTTATTTATGGAAAAGATATAAAAAGGGGACCTATTTTTAAATGGGATTTATTCTAAAAATTTAAAAATGGGGAGGGTTGGTGTACAGTACAACACCCCCGTACACAAAGACATTTTTCGGACCTGATATTGTTTTATCCACGCGATTGTATATTTCATCGCGCGTCCATAAGGTGACGTCACGATCTTTAATTTGTAACGCGAAATGTGTTATTGCATTTCGGTTTAAACAGGTTTGAAGTCCGGGGTGGAAGTTTTGCGATGGTTTAAGTTTTATTAACATTTAGTTATAATGTTTGTCATCGCGCGAACATAAGGTTGTGTAATAGTTGACATACATAAATAGATTCCATGCTCTCAAAATGTTTACAACTTAAATTTAACATTCCAACCCATTACTATAAACTAAGATATGGCCAAAGCTTTGTAAGTAAATTCAAGATTTTATATATGAATGAATTTGTCCAGTTTTACATGTGCATTGGTCGAATCAATTTTTGTATGGGAATAGTTGAATCCCTGTGACTAACTTTGTGGATGGAACTTCGTCATAGAGCTCTAAAATAAGGCTCTGCATTTACTGGAGGAGTCAGTTTTTGAATTAATATTGTTGTACAATCGGAGATCGGGGAATCCTTGTAATAAATGTTAAAATTCACTTTTGATCTTTTGAGATGCGATGAATAAATATAAAGGAAAAATAACAATCGCATCGCAAGTCTTCAATGGTGCGCAAGATAAATAGAATATGATTCATGCCGATTTTCCGATTGCGATGATCGCATAGCAATTTTTTTGAGTGAAAACATTTTTACCAAATCCCGATAGCATCGGAGATTTAAAATGAAGTGAACTATTATAATCTATCTCTGAAAATGCGATTGCGATTGAGCGCAATCGCATCGGAATTTTGCAATGAGAGGAATGCAATGTTTAATCTTTTTCCCGAGACGCGATTGCGATAAATCGCATCGCATTGTTATAAATAGAAAAAGTGCAATACTTAATATTATTCCGAAATGCGATTGCGATTGAGCGCGATCGCATTGGAACTTCTCAAAGAAATAACAACTCTTTAAAAGAACTTTTTTGAATTTCCGATTGCGATTTACTATTCATTTTAACATATTTCTAAGTATAAAATTTTTCTAATATGTTCAAAATATGTTAAAAGTTCTTTTAACTCATCGATCTCAAGAGTAGGAGATCCAAGGACGATCGCTACTGAAGTTGCACAGAAATTAATGAGGTATGGCCCAACGTTTATTCCATTTAAAATCATTCATCAAACTTTGATTATTTGGCCAAAAGATCAAGTGTTGGTTTCAATGGTAAATCTCAGTTTTGAAAATGTTAATGTTAAACATTGAATGCGTGGGCTCCATATTAATTGATTTAATGACATGATAAGACTAAATTCAACGAAATGCTTTTAGAGTAGCGGATAGATGTATATTTATAAACGACAGGACATATGTATTTTAAATTGTACAAAGATAATCATATAAAGGACGACAATGTAGAAATGACGGCATTGCAAGACGATCAACAACAACATGGCAAGCAAAATTTGAGGTTAGTAACAAGAGCGACGGTTGCTTGATAAATGAACGGCGCAAACTAAAATGCAGTTTGCAATAACATCTTAAAATTTTAAACCAATAGAATGTCAAAAAAAAAATTTAAATAATACAAATAAATAAATAATAAAAATTACTAAACTCAAACTATGGCAAAAAAAAAAAAAAAATTGAAACAAAGCTAAATTAATGTCGCTATCAGGTAAAACTTAATGTGTAGTATCCTGCCAGCGGCAGGTACAATAACTCAAGGTCAAGATCTCAATTTATAATAAAACTTTTAAACTTCAATTTATAAATTATAAATTAAAAACATATATATTTAAAAGTGAAAAATTGAATAATTCTGCAGGTTGATTTGGCACATCTCCTAAGAGAGGCTCCAAAAGAATATCTCCAAAAACCTAAAATTCAAAAAATTTAAAATAACTCAAGATATAGATATATCTCATTTTTTAATGGAACTTTTTGAGGTGGAATATATAACTTAAAAACATAAATTTTAAAAGTGAAAAATTGTCCAAACCTGTTTTGAACCTGGCACATCTCCTAAGGAAGTAGAAGGTACATCTCCCAAGGAAGAAGAAGGTACCACCATCCCAAAAACATCGGACATAATCAAAATCTGTTAAAACATTTTATTATATATACATGAAAATGTACATATGTGCACAATTATTTATTTTAAAAATATCAAGTTTAAAAAACACTAAAATTTGCCAACATATCTTGATGGTGAGACCCACCTTGATTGTTTGAACCTGAGGCTTTGAACGTTATATTAACATTTTCTTCATTCATCAAGCGTGACAATTGGAAATGGTGTTAACATATAATAATACATTTTTGTTAGATTAATGTACATACAAATAAATGTATGTATATATGTATTTATTAAAAATTGTATGTACGTGTTAAAATAATTGAATCCTAACCATTAACACATATCGTTCTCATATCCTCTTCCTCATGAACAATTAGGTCATGCCAACCATTCCGACAATTCTTTACATATGTTTTAAGATCTTCAACACTCATGTTGTCAATCTCTTCATTTGTATAATAAACAAAATTGGTGCGTGCATTCTCACGTGCTTTTTGTCGATTAAGACAAACATCGACTCCACTCAATCCACTGTGAACATTGTCGATAATGGCATCCCTTGCTTCTCGACTAATTTGAGAAGTGGCTTCCATCTCTGACCACAAAGTTTCAACATGAACAGGTCGACTAACCAATGGTGGCTCAGAACGAGGCAACTCAGCATCATGCCTAGCACCCCTACGGTCACACAATCGACCTTTCCCAGGACCAAAAAATTCAGAGGAAATGTCATTATATGTTAATGTGCATGTGTTTTACATTGAATATTTTTCATTTTATTAAAAATCTATTTGAAACAATTATACTATATAAGGTTAAAACCTATGTTTTATATCAAATCACTTTTTGTTTCAATGGGAAACTTTTATGGCTAATGTGTTTTTCTCGAAATGTGATACACCCCATTAAAATGGGAGATATATCAAAATGATTCCTATGGTGTAATAAAATAGTTTCAAGTAATTTAAAAATATAGATGCATAAATTCAATGAGCATAGTTTTGAGATATAAAAGTCAGTTAGCCCAAGGAGCGATGGAGAGCGCGGGAAAAATATCTTTCGACCTAGGGTTACAGACTTCTTCCTCCATGTCCACCTGTTGGAGCTCGCTGCAATGGAGGCGCTACCATGGATTGGGTCACAGTAATCCCCCTGCTGCCCCCTTTCGCGTCATTTTATGGGATGGGAAACCATATGCATTTGGGCGGACATTTTTTCTTGCTGAGGCAGACACACGGATACCCTGCAGATCCAACAAGTGGAATGGGCACTTATACCTCATCATTCTATCGGATGTAGACGCGATGCATGGATTACGATCCAAAGAACGCTTTTTGTATTTTGGTGGGCATGGCGAAGAACCATCGCCGGGGTATGAGTTCTACGGCACCTCTCATGGTGCCTTTGGGTGCTATACTCTGTTCTATTTGCTGGTGGCCCGTGCTAGGACTTCAAAATTTTACTGCTATTGGGTGTGGAATCTAGTTGACCTTTGCATTTGCTGGCCGGCTATCTCCTCCATACCCTGGTCCTCGATGGTGGGAAGCTATTGGGCTACTGGGCATCACTGCAATGGGATATCAACCTTGTGGCCACCACAGATGCAGTCAAAATAGAAACAGCTAGGGTCTGCTACCTACACCAACGCAGCGGATAATGGGGTAAGCACAAAAAAATTCCAGATTTTTCTTAAAACCCCAACTGGAAACTGTTTATTATTTTGGATAAATGAAAATACACAGGTTACCGACCTGAAACAATCAATATGGAAAACCACTAGCTCTCCAAGCCATGCACAGTCCCTCATCCATGAAGGAAGAACACTACAGGATTACAGCATCCTCAGACAGTATGGCATGTAACCTGCTTCCACTATTTATATCAATCTGAGACTGAGAAGTGGAGCTGCTGGGCAATACAGTGCTCATGGACTCCGGGGAACAAACTCCACTGGATTTGGGGTTCCCAAAGGAACATCTTACAAGAATATTTTAAAGGGGAAAAACACAGTCGCTCCTACAATAGCATAGGCAGCTAATGGCCCAAAACCATACATTGTGGAACAACTCAACCTGATTCCAGAACTGCGGATTGAACTACCTGAGATTGATGATTATAAATCCATTTTTAAATCACAAGCACTCATCTGTAGACTTAATTGTTTCTAGCCAAAACCAATGGAGCTTTTTCATTGGATTTTCACTAACTAGACGATAGACTGTGAAATACACCTTTGTTAAAAAGGATTTTTCATTATTAAATTTTTATCCTCGAAGGCCAGAGATCACATCCAACAAGCTGGATCGTGGTTCCGGGGATCCACTAAACTATTCACAAAACCATGGTTTCCATATTTTGACGCAAACACCATGGAGGTCTCAAAAATGCCAGTATGGGTGCGACTTTACAACCTCCCACTTCATTTCTGGAATGAAGATGTCTTGGACATCATTGGAGACATGATTGGGAGTTATATCAAAACTGACACCCAACGAATGGAGGAGAGGGTCTTCACTTTTGCACGCATCTGTGTGGAAGTGGACCTCAGCAAGGGGCTTCCAAAATGCATCATGCCGACTCATAAACAACAAAAATGGATGCAGCATCTAGACTATGAGAACACTACTTTCAGGTGCAAAATATGCATGAATACAGGGCATCTATAGAATACTTGTCCAAAAGCTAAAATAGATAACAGAAAAAAAAAAAAGACAGGAAAAGCTAAAAAGGGTTGGCAATTTCCCTCTGATGAACCAGAACTGGAGATGGAAGAGGATGAGACGGAACCCACCCCAAAAGAAAATAACCAGACAAAAAATGAAGCTGACACAAAAGAACAAGAGATGCAAGAGCCATCAAACACAACTCCGACGCCATTGGACCAAGAGACACCAGAAAGTGGAGGACACAAAAGACATCATAACTCAGATACTTCAGATTTGGATAAGGACAATGGAGCAACCATAGCAGAAAATCAGCTTGCCCTTATCATAACCTCGCCATCACCAGGTCCATGGCAAAAGGTTGAAAAGAAAAAGGGGAGGAAAGTTTAATCACTCCCATTGTATTATTTCCCTTACTGCAATTTATTTGCCTATTATCTCTGAACTACAGCAAAGTGTAACATGTAATTTTGTTATCATTAATAAAATTATGAATTTTTCCTTTGTGAAAAAAGAGATATAAAAGTCCAAAATGGAATAGTTGTTTGTGAACAAATATCAGTGGATCACTATGGATATATCTTCTTCATTAAAAGGGATTTTTCTAGTTCAGGATGTCCACTAAGTTGGAAAGAAGGAAAAATATCACAATTATTAAATCTGTCATTCATTGGATATGTCACCTTTGATAAAAAAATGAGATCCAGAGGCTACCTGACCCTTTACAGACTCTGTCTTTAGAACTTGTAGAAGTTAACCCTCAACAGAAAGACTAAAATCCTATGGAAGTTCAAAACCCTATGAGATTTCAGCCACTTTAGGTTCAATTTTTAAGCCTTAAAGCTTGAGAGAAATGACATTTACATGCTTTGCAAAATTATTTTATGCTCTTACAAAAAACATGCTTTAAAGTTAATGGGAGAAAGCCAACATGACATGTATGCTTCAAAAACTTTGGCGAGTTCGCGACATATATTATGTATATAATTTAATTATAATAATGAATAACGAACACAAAAAACTTGGAGCAAGGAAAATTTTAAGGTTGGAAATTTATTTTAAAGTTTATAAACTAATAATTTTGTATAGTCTCTATTTAAAAATGTGGCAAATTTTAAGGTAAAAATAATTTATACTATTTAGGCTAATAATTGTTAGAGAAAATGGAAATTAACAATTTTTTTTTTTTTAAACATGGAAAATAAAGTTAATCAGATATTGTTTCTATTCCATTTATTTTATTGAAATATATGGGTTGTGTTTTGTTGTTTTAAAAGAAGAAAAATAAGATGTTAAGATTCTACCCAAACCTTCATATATTTGAGAGGGTAAATCCTAGAATTGATATTCTAGAAAGTAAATTCCAAAGTATTCTAGGACTTCGACTTATACAATTTACCTTAAAGTGGTTGAGGTTAATGGATATTAAAATGAAGAACTTCTATTTAGATATGTTAAAGAGATTGATTGTTGGGGCATTTACTGGATATGTCACCTTTGAGAAAAGATGAGATCCAGAGGCTACTTGACCCTTTACAGACCCTGCCTTTAGAACTTGTAGAAGTTAACCCTCAACAGACAGACTAAAATCCTATGGAAGTTCAAAATCCTATGAGAGTCCGCCACTTTAGGTTCAATTGTTATGCCTTAAAGTTTGAGAGAAATGAAATTTACATGGTTTGCAAAATTATTTTGTGCGCTTACAAAAAACATGCTTTAAAGTTAATGGAAGAAAGCCAACATGACATGTATGCTTTAAAAACTTTGCCTAAGAATTTATGGGAAAAATGACACATGTACACAGTTTTCCTTAAAGTGGTTGAGGTTAATGGATATTAAAATGAAGAACTTATATTTAGATCAATTGCAGAGATTGACTAAAGGGGCATTTACTGGATATGTTACATTTGATAAAATATGAGATCCAGAGGCTACCCGACCCTTTACAGACTCTACTTTTAGAACTTGTAGAAGTTAACCCTCAACAGACAGACTAAAATCCTATGGAATTTAAAAATCCTATGAGAGTTCAACCACTTTATGTTCAATTTATAGGCCTTAAATCTTGAGAGAAATGACATTTACATGGTTTGCAAAATTATTTTATGCACTTACAAAAATAATGCTTTAAAGTTAATGGGAGAAAGCCAACATGACATGTATGCTTTAAAAATTTTGCCTACGAATTTATGGGAGAAATGACACATGTACACAGTTTGCCTTAAAGTGGTTGTGGTTTATGGATATTAAAATGAAGAACTTCTATTTAGATCTATTCCAGAGATTGATTGTAAGGGCATTTACTAATATAGATTCATAAATTCAATGAGCATAGTTTTGAGATATATAAGTCCAAAATGGAATAGTTGTTGGTGAACAAATATCAGTGGATCACTATGGATATATTTTCTTCATTAAAGGGATTTTTTTAGAAGGATGGACTAAGTTGGAAAGAAAGGAAAATATCACAATTATATGTTAATGTGCATGTGTTTTACATTGAATATTTTTCATTTGATTAAGAATCTATTTGAAACAATTAACTATATAAGGTTAAAACCTATATGTTTTGTATCAAATTAATTTTTGTTTCAATGGAAAACTTTTATGGCTAATGTGTTTTTCTCGAAATGTGATAGACCCCATTAAAATGGGAGATATATCGAAATGAGATTCATTATATATGTTGCATGTAAACGTTGTTTTTTTGTTCAGGTAGTGTTCTTAATGTTAAATTAGCCATAGAGTAAATGAATCTCTATAGAGATGCAGAGGGTTATCAGATAGTGATGCAGCTATTTGAAAGAGAAAACCAGTTAATTGACCTGTTATTTTAGAATTTATGTTATCCATTATTCTACTATAAATCTCTTTATGTATAAGTTGTGTTACATAGACATCTAGTGGTTTCGCCGCAAACCATTCTATAGTTTGTGACTTTGATAAGGGAAAGTATATTTGGCGAGTTTGCAACATATATTATGTATATAATTTAATTATAATAATGAATAACGAACACAAAAAACTAAGAGAAGGAAAATTTTAAGGTTGAAAATTTATTTTAAAGTTTAAAAACTAATAATTTTGTATAGTCTCTATTAAAAAATTTGGCAATTTTTAAGGTTAAAAATAATCTATACTATTTAAGCTAATAATTTTTAGAAAAAATGGAAATTAACAATTTTTTTGGGGAAAAAACATGTAAAATAAGGTTAATCAGATATAGATTTCATTCCATTTATTTTATTGAAATATATGGGTTGTGTTTTGTTGTTTTAAAATTGTTGTTTTGTGTTTGGGTTGTGTTTTGTTATTTTATTGATATAGAGGTTAAGATTCTACCCAACCCTTCATATATTTGAGAGGGTAAATCCTAGAATTGATATTCTAGGAAGTAAATTCCAAAGTATTCTAGGACTTCGACTCAAGTAAAGTTTCTATCTGCAGCTATGAATCTTGAATAAAGGAATTTGAGTAGTTCCGGAGGTCAGTTAAGATGTTTCAACAATATGTCTACCTACAACTTAGTTGTTGTGTATAACAAGGAAGAGATATTATATATATATATTGGCAACGAGAATTTAATTTAAATATTAGACATTAGAATTCGAATGTCTCGTTAACTTAAATCTTAGAAATTACAGATTCGAATGTTTATTGAAAATCAAGTTGATCCCTACGGGTAATTTAAATCCTATAAAATAAGGGAAATATAAGAAGTAAAACATCATATAGATACATTTATTCACTACAAACACAATTTAAGTAACCAGAAATACATGTGGCTCATAATTCATCTAAACTTAGTGACCATACAATATTACATATTAAATTGTAACTATTTAATGAAACAGTCTGGCTGCATACCCATAGTTCCAATTATGGAAATATGTAATAAGTTACAACGAGTATGTAGCTACATGTTTAGACATCTGGAGTTTGAGGAAGTAAAATTCAAAAGAAAACTACCAATAAAAGGAAACTGCCCTGAATTTATACAGCCACTAAAATAGAATTCAAGAAGGCATGACACAATGGAACCGAATAGATTTTCAACAAACCGGTTACTAGAACAGGTCAAGTGAACTAGTATAAAATAAGGGAAATATAAGAAGTAAAACATCCTATAGATACATTTATTCACAACAGACACAGTTTAAGTAAACAAAAATACATGTGGCTCATAGTTCATCTAAACTCAGTAACCATACAATATTACATATTAAATTGTAACTATTCAATGAAACAGTCTGGCTGCATAGCCATAGTTTTAATTCTGGAAATATGTAATAAGTTACAACGAGTATGCAGCTACATGTTTAGACATCTATAGTTTGAGGAAGTAAAATTCAAAAGAAAACTACCAGTAAAAGGAAACCGCACTGAATTTATACAGCCACTAAAATAGAAGTCAAGAAGTCATGACACAGTAGAACCGAATAGATTCTCAATAGACCGGTTACTGGAATAGGTAAAGTGAACTAGTATAAAATAAGGGAAATATAAGAAGTAAAACATCCTATAGATACATTTATTCACGATAGAAACAATTTAAGTAACCGGAAATACATGTGGCTCATAGTTCATCTAAACTTAGTAACCACATAATATTACATATTAAATTGTAACTATTCAATGAAACAGTGTCGCTGCATAGCCATAGTTACATTTCTGGAAATATGTAATAAGTTACAACGTGTATGCAGCAACAGATCACCAAAGCAGCAACAGAGCACAACAAAGCTCACCACAGTGCAATAGAGGTCACCAAAGCAACAACAGAGAATCAGAAAAGAAACATGCGAAAGAGATGTGAAACCTGTAAAATTTCGCGGGCGATATATTTATAAAATATAAGTTCGGCCGAACTAATAGTCCGGTCAAACTAAAAGTTCGGCCGAACTTTTTTTGCCGGTTTTCCCATCTCCAACCAAAAATCTGTTTACCCATGCCGTCAGTACGTCGTCAATGTAAACGACAAAACGAGTTTGGTCGAACTAATTTCAAAAGTTCGGCTGAAATCTCTAATAGTTTGGCCGAACTATTGAGGAAAAAAGTTTTTTGCCTCCAATTCTCACAAAAGTGTAACCCAAATTCACATTTTCACCCAAATAAAATAGTAATATTACCTCTATCATCTAGCATCTCATCATTTGTGAAGAGTATGTTGGCACACCCTCGCCAATCCAATCCAGCATAAGGATAGGGGACCATAATGAAGGGATGCAGCTTGTCAACACTAGCTAGTAAGTCCAGTGCATCGTGCGATATCCTGACTGGAAACATGTCCTCTGCCCCCACATGTGCATCCGGGCCTCCAACATCGACCTACAAGGCTGCCGAACAAAAGCATACCTCATCTCTGGAAACCTCTCAAAAAATAAACAAAAAAGATTTGAAGCAAAAGGGAAGTTGACCCTCCCTTGTGCATGAACACGACATCTATCTAAGGTCGTACAAAACTGCCACAAAAAAATGGTAGACCACTTGAAAAGTTGTGGCTCTTGTACTAAAGAATCAACGTAATATAGAAGCGCGCAACTAATGCGTTGCCCGTCACTGGCGTTGTGTGAAATGGTCGAAATGAGAAGTGAGAGGCACTGTACATCCTATCTACCAAATGCACCAATACGTAGTTGACCTCCAGAGACCTGAAATTCTGAAGGAGACAGTACATCTGCTACAATATATCTTTGGGAGTAAACTAACTGACTCCCTGCTACACAACCAATTGCAACGTCTAGGAATGAGGGAAAATCCACCCCTCTCCTCGATAGCCCTGTAATGAAATAAATATCCTCCTCAGTGGGTGTGTACCACTGGTCAAAACCAACCTAGAAAGCCTGTTGGTGGGCATTCCACCTGCAGATAAGATGTCTCAAAAATACACTATGGGCCTTTAGGGAAGTAGCCTCCTCATAGAACTTGAGGAGGCCTTTACAGTAATAGGACGCACCGGGTGTGTGTGTACGGAGCGCATGGTGTGCGGTGTGCCAATTTTTTGTGTAACTGGTGCTTTCTCTTGTAGAGCGCACCGGTGATTGAGAGCGGAAAAGTGAAAAATGAAATTTTTTGGCATTTTTTTATTTAACCCTTTTTCGGTGCACGTGTTTCATAGGCGCACCGACCCGCTTCTGTTTTGGCGCAGTGTTTTATGATGCACCAGTATTATTTCGTAACACCACACTGGGCGGTTTCCGTTTTGGCGCGATGTTTTATGCTGCACGGCACAGAAGAGTTGTGAAGCACCGGTGCGTTATAGTAATAAGATGCACCAGGCAGGTGAGTATGGAGTGCATGGTGTCCGATGTACTAATGTTTTGTGCGCACCGATAATTAAGAGCTCTAGAAATACAACCTTTTGCTTTCGGGGTGTTTTTTGCACCAAAAACAAATTGTCTTTTTCTTCCATTTTTTAAAAATGTTAAAAATTTACCCAAAAAAAAAAAGGTTATTCTAGAATACAAATTTTCGTTTTCGGGTTGTTTTTTCATGGTTTTTTTTTTTTTTTTTTTTGTTAGAGTTCCCATTTTGAGGTAATAGTTCATGTTTGATCGGTAACTATGTTTACTACGACACACCTGGTGGGTGTGTACGAAACACACGATGTCTGGTGTGCCAATGTTTTGTGCGCACCAATGCTTTCTCTTGTAAGGAGCAACAGTGCAATGTTGAATGATAAGCGCACCAAGTGAAAAAAACATCCGCAAAACCCTCCGCCCGCCAACCTCCTCTAGTAACCTTTGCTAGAAACGGATGTATGGGGTATTTTGATAAAGGGTTTCTCAAAAACATCTGCTAGAGGGTCTTTTCCTTGTAGTGATAATGTCAACTGATGGTTGAAAATGGAGGAACTATAAATTGCTCTGGAAAATGCCATAATATCAAGCTAACCATGTGGGAATATGTATTGAATAGTCTAATTCTTTCCATTCCGAAAGGGGGTGTTAATGTTGTACTACGAGTACAATGGTTACAATTTTGGGGACAGTAGCTTTTAATTTTCAAGAACTTTTCTTGAAATTCTTTTGAGAAGGAAAGGAAGTCGAATTATGGGGTATCGCAGGGAAGCTAAGAAATATAATCAACTCTAATGTCATGATAAATATTCTGAAGAAAGAACAATGAGTCGTAATTGCACAATTATGCTCACTAGAAGTTCAAACATCAAAATCATCTATTTCACCAGATCTCCAAAAAGTCTTGGACAATCATTCCAAGGTGATTGAAACTCCCAAAGGACTCCCACCTATTCGTGATCATGATCATTCTATTTATTTGATTCCAAAAATTGTTCCTCAAAGCATCATGCTTTATAGATATACTTATGTCCAAAAGAGCGACTTGAACGTATGATTGCAGAAATGTTAGAGGCTGATATAATTCAACCTAGTCAAAGTTGTTTCTCTGCTCTAGTAGTATTGGTGCACAAGAAGGATGGATCATGGTGCATGTGTCTGGATTATAGGGAGCTCAATAAGCTCATTATTAAAGATAAATTTCCCATTCCTGTGATTGATGAATTATTGGATGAAATACATGGAGCAATTTATTTTACCAAATTGGATCTTCGTTCACGATATCATCAAATTAGAATGAAGACTGAAGATATTTTGAAAACAACATTTAGAACTCATAAGGGTCATTATGAATTTTTGGTCATGTCTTTTGGCCTTACCAATGCACCTTCTACATTTCAAGGGTTGATGAATTCCATTTTCAAACCCTTCCTTAGAAAATTTGTGTTAGTATTTTTTGATGATATAATAATCTACATCAGTTCTTGGAAGGATCATGTTCAACATGTTAATAGGATGCTCAAACTATTGGAGGAGAAACAATTATATGCAAAAACCTCAAAATGTTTCTTTGGAGTACAAGAGGTGGAATATCTAGGTCATATTATATCTCACGAGGGTGTTAAGGTAAACCCTAACAAAATTAAAGCCATTAAGGAATGGAAAATCCTCTCAACCATAAGACAGTTGCGAGGGTTTCGCAGGTTAACAAGGTATTATCACAATTTTGTTAAGAATTATGGGAGAATAGCAGCATCTCTAACAACATTATTGAAGAAAGATGCATTTTCATGGACTCCTAAAGAAACTAAAGCCTTTGAACATCTTAAATACGCAATGTGCCTAGCACCGGTCTTCACTACGTCAGAGTTCACAAAAACCTTTATTGTGGAATGTGATTCCTCAGAAAATGGAATTGGTGTTGTTTTAATGCAAGATGGAAGACCCATTGCTTTTGAGAGTCATCCAATCCCCAAGGAAAATATTTACAAAAAATTATTTATGAGAAGGAAATGTTGGCAATACTACATGCACTAAAGAAATGGCGACCTTACCTAATGGGAATACACTTCAAGGTAAAAATTTATCATGTTAGTCTTAAACACTTTTTGGAACAAAGATTATCTTCAGAATAACAGCAAAAATGGGTCACAAAAATGTTGTGTTATGACTTTGAAATCATCTACTAAAAAGGAAAGCTAAATGTTGTTGCAAATTCACTCTCAAGAAATGATGAAGAGGTGAAAGCATTTCTTTGTGCCATTTCTATTATCCAACCAGATTGGATAACCGTAGCAAGGGATGAATGGAAGAAGGACGAAGAAGCGTGGACACTCATTCAAAAGTTGCAGCAAGATCCTAGTACATCTAATAAATTTAGTTGGAAAATTGATTCCTTATGGTACAAAGATCACTTATATCTTTATTAGTATTCCCAACTAAAACAAAATATTCTTTTAGAATTGCACACTTCTCCTTTAGGAAGACACTCAAGATTTTTAAAAACTTACCATAGGATGAAGAAATAATTTTTTTGGATGGCCTTAAATCTGAGATTCAAAAGTTTGTAGCAGAATGTTTGGTTTTCCAGCAAAATAAAGTTGAGACAATTAAGACCTCGGGTCTTCTACAACCTTTATCCATTCCAAGTCAACGTTGGGAGGAGATTACAATGGATTTTATCACAACTTTATCTAAATCCAAAGGAATGAGTGTCATCATGGTGGTAGTTGATAGATTTACCAAGTATGCACACTTTTGTGTAATATTCCTAATTAGCGACAATTAATTGGAATATTCGATTTTGTTAGTTTTCCATCTACAGTTTGTAAATAAAAAAATAAAAAGTGAGTGAAGAGGGTCTAACTCACTTAAGTGAAATAAGACATCCACCTAGTAGCACAATGTTGTGACTTGAGTGGAGAATCAAGGGGTGGCCTAACACCACGTAGAGGAGGGGGGCCTACGTACACTCTAAAAGTTTCTGCAAGCTTCTGCGCAGATAAGGATGAGTATGTGGAGGAGAAAGAGGTTGCGTTAGGTTTTGGAGGGAAACCAATGTTATAAAAGATGGAGGAGCCTCCTCATTTCATTCATTCTTGAGTTGATGATTTTTGAGTGAGACATTTGTCTTCTTGAGCATGCTGGTTGTTTAGCTTGTCCGCAGCACTGTTTAGTGCATTAAGTGTCTCCGGTCAAAGATCTCGCCCTTAGCCCTGGGGGACTTCGAGTGCCTGCTCGGGCAAGGTTGGTTTTTCAGCGTTTTGTGAGTCATTTTATTGTTTGGGTTTGTTGCGGAGATGGAGCTTATAGAGACTGCACAGCCACTGAGAGAGAGGACGCAGTCCATTGTGGAGGAGCTTCAGATTGGGGTTTCTGCAGGTGGTTTAGCCGGGATTTCGAGCAGAGGGTCAGCCTTTGCCCAACAGAGGTTTTTGGCGAAGTTTGAGGCAGTGTTTCAACTGTTTCTATCTAGCCACTGCACAGTGCCTTGGAGGCCAGCGTAATTTACTAGAGAGGCAGTTTCTGGTGATTTTCGGGGTTGGCCATTCTTGGAATGGTTTTTGGATTTTGTCCGGGTTGTTGAGGAGAGGAGGTTTGCCGATTTTCAGCTCATTTCGGCAAGGGGATCAGCCCCTAGTCTTCAGTCCATTCCAGCAGTAGCAACTACACGGCAGTTTTCCAGCAGCTGGGACGCAGTTCATAGAGAAGCCATTTCTGGTATTCTCTGAGAGTGTTTTCTCACTTGCCTTGGGCAAGATTAGCCTATTGTACTTCATTACATTTCTCAGATTAATAAAATGGCTAAGCATTTCCTCTCTATGTTTTCTGGATGAGTTGTCGTAGTTGTCGTATTCTCTTTCTATGATATTATATGTCTGTTGCATTATTATTGTTTTGAGCATTCTAGTTCTATACCACTTGGCGCGTTTATCTTTCACTCTTAGACAGAGTCTGGAAAGGGCCAGGTAGCCTCTGGATCTCGTCCTCTTTTCAGAGGCAAAATATCCTGTAAATGCCCTCCCAGTCTATCTCTGGTTGGATTTTGCCGTGTTTTAGAGAGATCCCCGAATCGAGATATTATAGTGGTATCAGAGCATAGTTCTAGCTCAGCCTGTGGTTTATGACATCGAGAAAGAGACCATACAAAGGCAGGAAGTATAGAAATCGTGAGCGTAGGTTGGAGACCACCTACGAAGAGGAAGACTGTGCCCGGGTAGAGAACGCATATCAGGAGAGAGAGCCTGTGACGGACGCAGAGCAGGTGGAGCTTGTAGTAGATTTAAGGCAGAAAGAGCCGATGTCAGATGACACAGAGGCCAAACAGTTTGGAGAGGCGCTCCTCAAGTCGGTGCAGGATTTAGCTAAATAGATTGAAGTGATGGGACAGAGGTTCACAGTTGTGGAGGCTAGGCAGCGTGAAACTCCACGGGTTTTCCAGGTCAGAGAGGGATCAAGTACATCCCACCATTTTCCAGAGCAGGGCACTGCTCAGCGTGATACTCCTCAGCCAATGGCTTCACGTGCACCTACCCGCTTTACCATGCCCACTTTCTTGGGAGCAGATACAGGGGCAGGAGCCCAGCAGGAGGCAGAGCCTGGACACTTAAATGAGTATTTTGCAGAGTATCAGTCCTACGGGCAGGAGTTCAGGGATGCTCTCACATTCAGAGATTTTGTGCAACTCCAGAGGAACAGTAGACCCCGCGACCATCATAGAGGGCACCGACATTATCATGATGGAGATTCCCACCATGCCTCAAGTAGATTTCATTTGCCTACATTTGATGGATCATCAAACAATTAAGCAAAGTCTTGGGTGGAGAAGCAGGATATATATTTCCAGCTTAACCAGATGTCGGAGATGGAGGCCATCAAGGTGGCGACATTACATTTGGATGGTGAGGCCCAGGACTGGTGGTTCCATGGGATGCTTACACTCGGACACTCTACAGTGACGACATATGTCGATTTTACTAGGAGGTTGATGGAGCATTTTGACCAGAGGGATCCGGAACAACATTTTGTTGAGCTGACGAAGCTCAAGCAGACAGGGAGCCCAGAGACATACATCACAGATTTTTTGAGAGTCTTGGTGATGGTGCCAGATCTATCCGCGACACGGATGATCTATATGTTTGTGGAGGGATTGGCAAAGCCACTTCTAGGTCTAGTCAAATCTACTAGACCAGATACACTCCAGGATGCTATCCGCAGGACCAGGGACTTACAGGATGCATAGCCCAGGACGCGGACACCTTACCCCCAGAGACAGGGCTTCTAGCCCAAGGGGAAGGATGTGAGGGTTCCTCCTCCAAAGGGGAATCCAGGACGGGCACAGATAGATGATGATGCCAGGAGGGAGTTGAGGAAGAAGCGGCTGTGCTTCACGTGTCAGGAGTCGTGGGCACCAGGGCATAGGTGTGTTGCTGGCAAAGCACACTTCATTGTGGTCTTCTCCGATTATAGTGGGGAAGAGGATGAGGAGGATGATGAGGAGGCAGGAGATAGTCAGACGGCCCAAGGTCAGTTGTCGTCTCCACCTCCAGGGACAGAAGGTACGGCTTTTGCACCCACAGGAGGGGCCCTTGCAGCTTTGCGAGGAGTTCCTAAGTATTTGACGCTGCGCGTATGATGAACAGTACGTGGCCAGCGAGTATCAGTCTTGGTTGACAGTGGGGCAACCCACAACTTCATTGATGCACAGATGGTCGAGTGGAGGGGTATACCGACCGAGAGTTTTGACGGGTTTTCAGTCTAGGTCCCAGGAGCCCAGACGATGCAGTGTGCCCGGTATGTTCGAGAGTTCGCAGTGACGATGGGTACTTACACCATGACTGATCACTTTTTCATGGTCAACATACCAGATACCAATGTGGTACTGGGTGTTCAGTGGCTGATTACTCTGGAGAAGGTCACCACGAATTGGGAGGCCTTAGAGATGGAGTGGGATGACAAGAAGACCGGAAAGCATGAGAAGATCCGCGGGATGCATACTTACCCACCTCAGACAGTTTCGGCACACCGGATGGAGGCAGACTTCCGAAAGGGAGACATAGAGTGGGCGGTTGAGTTATGGGCATCAGAGGCAGAGACCACCGGTCGAGCAGTTCATCCAGATATACAGGCCATCCTTGACAGGCATGAGGTAGTGTTTGGGGATATACCACCAGGTCGGCCACCAGATAGAGGATTTTAGCATACCATCAAGCTTGAGCAGGGTATCCAAGCGATGATCACTACACCCTATAGGCATCCCAAATCCTATCGGGATGAGATTGAGTGGGCCATCCAAGAGTTGTTGGCTCTTGGACACATCAGACCGAGCACGAGTCCGTTTGCTTCTTCTGTAGTGCTAATGAAGAAGAAGGACAACACCTTGAGGATGTGCATTGACTACAGGGCCCTGAACAAGAAGACTCTGAAGAATAGGTACCCTATACCCAGGATTGATGAGCTAATGGATGAGCTGAGAGGAGCTAAGTTCTTCTCGAAGATTGATTTTAGATCAGGGTACCATCAGATTCGCATGAGGGAACATGACATTCCCAAGACCACCTTCAGGTGTCATTATGGGCACTTTGAGTGTTTGGTTATGCCTTTTGGGCTGGCCAATGCACCATCCACCTTTCAGTCTTGCATGAACCATATCTTCCGCAGTCATCTAAGGAAGTTTGTATTGGTTTTCTTCGATGACATAATCATATATAGCAGGACTTGGGAGGAGCATCTCCAGCATATAGAGGCAGTACTACGCATCTTGGAAGAGCAACAATTCTATGCTAAGCTCTCCAAGTGTGAGTTTGGGATGACAGAGACGCTGTATTTGGGTCACATTATTGGAATGGACGGAGTGAGGGTCCACGAGGAGAAGATTAGAGCCATCAAAGATTGGTCGGAGCCAGAGAACGTGACGGAACTTCGAGGGTTCATTGGGATATGTACCTATTACAGGAAGTTCGTCAGAGGATTCTCACAGCTTGCTGCACCCCTTACAGATTTGACGAAGAAGGGGGCATTTAGTTGGTCAGATACAGCGCAGCGAGCCATTGATAGGCTCAAGCAGGTGATGAGTAGCTGCCCGGTGCTTGCATTGCCAGATTTTACACAGCCATTTGTCTTGGAGTGTGATGTGTTGGGAGAGGGGATCGATGCAGTATTGATGCAGGGGGGACACCCTATAGCTTTTGAGAGCCAGAAGCTCCTTCCACATGAGAGGTTGTATTCTATATACGACAAGGAGATGTTGGCCATCATGCATGCTTTGGCCAAATTCCAGCAGTATTTGGTAGGGAACAGGTTCAGGGTGAGGACTAATCACAATAGCCTCAGGTTCTTTTTGGAGCAGAAGCAACTACAAGAGAGGCAGCAGAAGTGGATCAGTAAGATCCAAGCATATGACTTTGACAATGAGTATGTCAAGGGTAATAATAACGTGGTAGCAGATGCCCTTTCACGTAGACCAGCCACGTTATCTCTTATGAGCTTGGATACAGATTGGAGGGCTCAACTTTTAGTGGAGTACTCCAAGGACAGGTTTGCATGTGAGGTGCTAGATGGACAGGTGGTGGATGACAGGTACAGGGTGGTCGATGAAATCATCTATTACAGGGACAGGATCTTCTTGACTGAGGGATCTCAGCTTAAGAAGAAGATACTCCAAGCATCACATGATTCTCCATTGGCAGGCCATTAGGGGTTTACCAAAACCTACAGGGCCATTAGAGAGAGGTTCTCATGGAAGGGCCTCAAGGAGGACGTACTCCAGCACATCACGGAGTGCGATGTTTGTCAAAGGAACAAGGGGGAGATGAGCCATCCCGCAGGACTGTTGCAGCCTCTTCCCATTCCGGAGGAGAAATGGGAGAGCATATCGATGGACTTCATCACAGGGTTGCCCATGGTGCAGGGCAAGGATTGTATCTTTGTCGTCGTTGATCGACTGACAAAGTACGTGCACTTTTTCTCCATATCCGTGCATTACACAGCAGCACAGGTGGCCAAGCTATTCTTCATAGAGGTTTTCAAGCTGTATGGTCTTCCTAAGACCATCATCAGTGACAGGGACAGCCGCTTCATGGGCAGATTTTGGCAGGAGCTTTTCCGACTGGTGGGGATGAAGTTGACACCGAGTACCAATTACCACCCACAGACGAATGGACAGACAGAGATAGTTAACAAGTGGTTGGAGGGCTACTTGCATAACTATGTTAGTGGGTAGCAGTGAGCATGGTTGAGATGGTTGCATTTGGGGGAGTACTGCTACAACTCGACACATCACATATCTATTGGTATGTCACCATTTTATGCTTTGTATGGGTACCATCCTTTATCTTTTGCTGATGTGATGTTCGGTGTTAGTAAGGCTCCTAGAGCCAAGATTTGGATCCAAGAGAGTCAGGACATCCTTCGAGCTCTCAAGGATAATATGGCTACAGCATAGAACTAGCAGAAGCTGTATACCGACAGAGGTCAGGTGGAGAGACAGTTTGAGGTAGGGGACTTGGTCTACCTACGGTTACAACCATACCTACAGTCATCGTTGAAGCAGAAAGGGGCTTAAAAGCTCAAGCCTCGCTTTTACGGGCCATACAGGGTGATACGCAGGATTGGGCAAGTTGCATATGAGTTGGAGCTGCCCCAAAGCAGCAAGATCTACAACATTTTCCATGTATCATGCCTGAAGAAGGCGCTGGGACAACAGGTGACAGCGACAGAGGAGCTACCACCTACAGATGATGAGGGGCACTTGGTGTTGCAGCCGGAGGCCATTATTGATACCAGGGAGAGGCGGTTACGGAGCAGGACGGTCTGGGAATTCTTGGTGAGGTGGAAGAATTTGCCGGATGAGGATGCCACTTGGGAGAGTGAGAAGATCTTGCAGCATCCATCACTTCAGTTGCTTGAGGACAAGCAACATTTTGCCGAGGGAGACTGTAATATTCCTAATTAGCGACAGATAAATGGAATATTCAATTTTGTTAGTTTGTCGTCTATAGTTTGTAAATAAATAAATAAAAAGTGAGTGAAGAGGGTCTAACTCACTTAAGTGAAATAAGACATCCACCTAGTAGCACAACGTTGTGACTTGAGTGGAGAATCAAGGGGGGGCCTAACACCACGTAGAGGAGGGGGGCCTAAGTACACTCTAGAAGTTTCTGCAAGCTTCTGCGCAGATAAGGATGAGTATGTGGAGGAGAGAGAGGCTACGTTAGGTTTTGGAGGGAAACCAACGTTATAAAAGATGGAGGAGCCTCCTCATTTCATTCATTCTTGAGTTGATGATTTTTGAGTGAGACATTTGTCTTCTTGAGCACGCTGGTTGTTTAGCCTGTCTGCAACACTTTTTAGTGCATTGAGTGTCTCTGGTCGGAGATATCGCCCTTAGCCCCGGGGGACTTCAAGTGCCTGCTCGGGAAAGGTTGGTTTTTCAGCATTTTGTGAGTCGTTTTATTGTTTGGGTTTGTTGCAGAGCTGGAGCTTATAAAGACTGCGCAGCCATTGGGAGAGAGGATGCAGTCCATTGTGGACGAGCTTCGGATTGGGGTTTCTGCAGGTGGTTTAGCTGGGATTTCGAGCAGAGGGTTAGCCTTTGCCCAACAGAGGTTTTTGGCGGAGTTTGAGGCAGTGTTTCAATTGTTTCTATCTAGCCACTGCGCAGTGCCTTGGAGGCCAGCGTAATTCACTGGGGAGGATGTTTCTAGTGATTTCCGGGGTTGGCCATTCTTGGAATGGTTTTTGGATTTTGTCCGGGTTGTTGAGGAGAGGAGGTTTGCCGATTTTCAGCTCATTTCGGCAAGGGGATCAGCCCCTAGTCTTCAGTCCATTCCAGCAGTAGCAGCTACACGACATTTTTACAGCAGCTGGGACGTAGTTCATAGAGTAGCGATTTCCGGTATTCTCTGAGAGTGTTTTCTCACTTGCCTTGGGCAAGATTAGCCTATTGTACTTCATTACATTTCTCAGATTAATAAAATGGCTCAACATTTCCTCTCTATGTTTTCTGGATGAGTTGTCGTAGTTGTCGTATTCTCTTTCTATGATATTATATGTCTGCTGCACTATTATTGTTTTGAGCATTCTAGTTCTATACCACTTGGTGCATTTATCTTTCACTCTTAGACAGAGTCTAGAAAGGGCCAGGTAACCTCTGGATCTCATCCTCTTTTTAGAGGCGAAATATCCGGTAAATGCCCTCCCAGTGTATCTCTGGTTGGAGTTTTCCGTGTTTTAGAGATATCCCCGAATCGGGATATTACAGCACGTAGATCCAACCACTACACCAAAAGCTCGAACTAATAGTGAGGGCGGCATCCCAGGGTGTTAAGGGTGGGCCTAACCCCACCAGAGCATCTGAGGGCGGGGGCCCTTGCGCAACTCCACTCATTACACAGACCCGGACACGTGGTTGCGGGCCCTACCCGCACACGGGATATTACAACCCACCACGCTTCACGAGTCTCGACCTCGAGACCTCGGCTTTGATACCACGTAGATCCAACCACTACACCAAAAGCTCGAACTGTTAGTGAGGGCAGCATCCTAGGGTGTTAAGGGTGGGCCTAACCCCACCGGAGAATCTGAGGGCAGGGGCCCTTGCGCAGCACCCCTCATTACACAGACCCAGACACGTGGCTGCGGGCCCTACCCGCACACGGGATATTACATTTTTTGCATTATCTCATCCATTTAAAGCAAGTACATTTGCTACTTCATTTATGGAAAAATTCAAAAGCTACATGGAAACCCAAAGTTTATGGTAAGCGACAATATCCCATTTTTACAAGAAATTTTTGGACGAAATTATTTTCTTATTTGGGTACTCAACTGAGATAGTGAACAAATGGTTGGAAGGATATCTTCGTTATTTTGTATCTGATAAAAAAACAAAATGGGTCAAATGATTACCTCTCGTTGAATTGTGGTATACCACTTCCTTCCATATTGTAGCAAAAATTAACCCATTTATAGCACTTTATGGATATCATCCACTATCTATTACGTCATCTTTATGAGAAAATTCTAAGGTTCAAGCAGTGGAAGATCACATCAAGCATCAACAAAAATTTATCCAACTCTTAAAGGATAACCTAAATTTGGCACAAAATAGAATGAAACAACAAGTAGATCAACATCGCAGCGAGAGAAGTTTTGATGCAGGAGACTGGGTATTTTTATGGCTACAAATTTTCAAACAAATTTCCCTCAAGCAAGCTAAGAAGTATAATAAATTATCGCCAAAGTACTGTGGTCCTTACAAGGTGTTGCAAAAGATTGGTATTACGACTTACAAATTGAAGCTTCCTACTTCTTCGTGAGTGCATCCAATTTTCCATGTTTCATGCTTAAAGAAGGTTATATGTGACAAACTTCTGGTTCAAACAATATTGCCAAAACTTGATGAGGAAGGAAAAATCATATTGGAACCTGAAGCAGTCACGGAAAGAAGAACTCGACAACTACGAAATCGATCAATTTCAGAGTATCTCATCAAGTGTAAGAGCCTACCCATTGAAGATTCTACATGGGAAGATGAAAATTTTATATAAAAGCATCCAAAGCTACTCAAGTGTTGAGGACAACACTTTTTTAAGGAGAGGGGCATGTTAGGTCTCTATATTACTTGTGTAGTCACTTATTGTTGTTAGTGTAGCCCCCTTATTATTATTCTTGTACCCCTGTAACCCTCATATTGTTATTATTGTGCCCTCACATTATTATTGTTAGGTCGATTAGGATTATATTGTGACCCTATGGACTCCTATATATAGAAGGAGGTTTTGTCATTTATATCATCCAAGAATTTTTCATTTGTGTAATGTAAAGGAAGTTGCCCCTCGAAGTGGATTATTTCTAAGGTGTGATCTCTCTATTATTCTATTTTTGGATCTGGTTTCGTAACATTATCTCTAAGGTCCTCTCAGTCTAATGCATCAAGGATATTTCTAATTCAATTCTTCATATTTTCCGCAAGTTCTCCTCCATTATAACTTCTGGTAACAACAGTGATACCCAATTCTTGAGAAACTGGGCTTGGCTCCCTTTTGAAGAAGAGACCCCAGCATTGGGCTCAAGGTTGGCATAATTGCCCCTAATGGAGGAAGAAATCAGGGGAAGCCTGTCTGTTACTAATTATCAATCATCACCCACAAATTCCCATGTGGTGGAATGTGTTGTTTGTCTTTCAAGTTTTGAGGGAGGGGATGACATAAGGCAGCGTCCATGCTGCCATTTCTTTCACAGAGTTTGTGTTGAGAAATGGCTGGATCACCAAGAGACTATTGCCCTCTTTGTAGAGCATCTCTTATGCCAGAGGAGACAATAAGTTGAGGAGAAGGGAACAAGAACTCAGAGGATCTCATGTTTTGGTTCTCTTCTTTCCATGGCCATGGATTCAAAAACATGTGGTGGTTAAGGTAGCTTTTTTTTATTGTATGTCGTTGAAGTTTTAAATTTATTCTTAATGCAGATAGATTATCTAAGACGCCCATCAAGGGTTTCATGCTCTATTTTTTCTTTATATATAATTTAGCTTTGTCCTTACTTTTAGATAGTAAGGACACATTAGGGGGATTTTGAGGTCTAAAATGGGCCTCCTAAGGAAATAATAAAATAATAGCTAAACCAATAAAAAAATATTTACTAATTTTAAATTCACATTTTTCACCATAATCTATATAAACATAGCTAAATTCAATTCAAAAGTTGTACCAAAATAAAATTAATAAAAAAATTGTATTGATGTGACTGTAAATAAGAATGAGATTTTCAAGAAAAGTCATTATCATTGAACAACTAATGCATTAGTCCTTTGTACTTAAATAACTTAAAATAAAATATAAATATAAATTTATAAATTACTAATTATTATATACTATTAATTAAGATTTATATTATTTAAATTGTATAATAACATGTAATTAATATACTATATAAAAATAATATAATATAATATAATATAATAAATGTATAGGGATATGCATTGTTTCTTTCAAGAAATATGAAATGACAATAATATATTTTTATTAAAAAAGTATGAAATGACATTTATTATGAGTACTTTACTTTGACTTTAAAAGTACTTAGAGCACTACCATGGTTAACCATGAGTTTTTATCCACCATTCAGAATGTGACAAGTGTCTTTAACTCAATCAATGCCACCTCAACCATTAGGGATGATGTTATCCCCTAAAATGTGATTGGTTCTCATAAAGTAAATTTTGATTGTACATTTTCCTTAGGAAACCCATTTTAGACCTCAAAATTCCCCTAATGCCGTATCTGTGCCCATCAGTAAAAGATTTAGGCATTTCGCCTAGATCTTGTATATGAAGTATTGTACATATATATATAATTTTTTTCATTCTCTATATACATATATACTTGTCTTCTACTCAGGTAGTGATGATCTGTTTGATTGAATTCTATAGCAAGGTTGCACTTTGATCTAAGATCTCTCCATGTATAATTTTTTGATATCTCTAAACATATGTATAATTTTTTGTTCCCTATTTGGATATCTTTGTATTCAACTAAAGGAGTGATGGTTTAATAGCAAGGTTGCACTTTGATCTAGGATATCTGCTATTGGATTTCCTAATTCAATTATATGATTGGTTGTGAATAACGTCCCTACGTATGGAGGCTTTATTCTCATATCTTAATTTCTTGTGGTTGTCAATTATGTGTGTTTATAATGAATACATCATCTTAGGAAGGAGATGGTAAATTGACATGTGCACTTCATAGATGAACTTACTGAGATCTTTGAGTATGCAGATTTTCAATTAGAATTCACATTGTCAATCTGTTTTTTCTTCTAGAGAAATTATGTATCTTGATTGAAACGACCGAGCAACCGATCTTGTTACTAATTTGTCATTTGTGATATTTTTGTCAAAATATTTTAATCTTCTGAATGCCGACAATAGTAGGTCACTGGTTTACAACGCTTTTGATTCATAACTATGCCTTTTAAGGGAAAGAAAAGGAATTTTAGTTTGGAAATCCCATCATAGTGTAAGTGCACCTAGTTCTTCCTATTCACAAGGACTTAATTGTGTGTCCAAAATATCACATTAGCGCGAATCTTGTGAAAATACAACTTCCATGATCTCCTCTCGTGTCTTTGTTTGTTGCGGCACGAGTATCGGTGCAGATCTTCTAAAATACAAGTTACGCAATCTGGAATGTGAAAGAAACACTGTTGGTTTTTTTTCACAATCTAAGAATAAGCGGGTGGGTGATTGATTTTTCCTTATCCTACCTATTTGTGTATTGATTTCCAATCGAAAGGTTGACATATCACAGCTTTAAATCTTCACTTTGAATAGAAAAACCTTGTCTTAGGAAGGATATGGTAGAATGATGTATGCGAACTTAATGGATAAACTTACTAAGACCTTATTACTATTCTGGTATATTATATTTCTCTCAAAATTTAATCTTATGAATGCCAACATTGGCAAGTCACTGGTTTACGAAACTTTTGATTCATAGCTATGATTTTAAACTGAAAGGGAAAAAAATTTAGTTTGTAAATATCAGAGTGTAAGTGCACCTGGTTCTGACCATACAAAATGGCTTGATTATATGTCAAAATATTAAATATCACATGCGAGATGTGGTTGCTATTCTTGGTACTCAAAGACATTTTGTTTAGACAGGTAGATGAATAGGCTCACTTGCCCCTTTACATCGAAGACATGATTAATGGAAACCGGACATGATTAATGGAAACCATTTTGTGTTATGTTGGGTACATTCAAAAGTGGTAAATCAACAAGCTACTATTTTATAGTTGTTGAACTTGCATAACCTCTCATGTGCTTGTCCCTGCAATCTGTTATTTCATATTGTTGATTTTTGTCACAATCTAAGAGAAAAATAAGCAAGGGAGTGATTCAAATTTATTTTATCATATTTGTTTGTATATCGTTTTCCATCCAAAAAGATAACACATCACAACTTTGAATGTTGAGTATGAATGGCAGAACCTGCCCTTGCATGCATGCAGATTAAGCATGAGTAAAAAACAAAATTAATTGGCTAGGTTGGAATCTAGGCAGTTGTAACAAGTGGCTTTGTTAGCAAGGATCATGGAATGCCTTAGACCCATTTTTTAAATTTTCTTATCATTTGAAGACTGAATTTTGGTCCAAACTCAAACCCGAACTAACTGGGAGCAAATTCAGAGAAGGGGCAGCGTTAAATTTTCGAATACCCTTTTTAAATATATGTTATGTTCTGGCAGCATATTGTGGTACATATAGATCGAATTAAATGTTTTTTACTTCTTTTTCTGTTTTAGTCACTGGAATTTAACATCGATTGAAAAAAGATTTATGAGCCATGTATTTGGAGGAAATCGTTACTCCAATGCTGCAAAAATATGATAGAGTTTTTCTTCAACGACAACTGTGTTGTTATGTTTGACGCAGAAGCCCTAGCTTTCTTGTTGTTTATATCTTTGCAAATACCTAACAGAAAAAACTCCGTGATTAAGAAAATTGAAGTGAGTAGAATGTAAATTATGTACCAGTAAAGGACAATGTTCCGATTGACTCGACTTCTCTAACTGTGCTCCTCGCAAGATTGTTCTCTGCTTCTCTGGTTGTGTTCCTGGCAAGACTTTCTTGGCTTCTCCTGCACGCTTCACGAATTCAGAATGGGTGAACTATCCCGCATGCTTCACGAATTCAGAATGGGTGAACTATCCCGCATGCTTCACGAATTGAATGGGCATGCATTCAACGCTACAGAGGTCGAGTTTCAGGGGCAGGTGAGGGTGGTGGAGGACAAGAGGGCAAGGGAGGAGGTTGTCGGGTGACGCACCGCTAGTGGGGCCCTCCAAAATTGGGAGAGACGAAATGTGCCAAAAAAACAGAGTCATGTCAGAAAGGGGCAGACCGGAAGTGTCAAATCACCTCTAGTTTGTCGCAGCATTAGCTTTTTCTGTTAAAAATTTCTATAAAGATATTAGTCAATTGAATATTTTTGCCCTCTTCATTTTCAGGTTGTTTGGATAACATGGAGTATGAAATGTGCAACTTTTGGATGGCCACTCTAGAGAATTTCCTCCTCAACAATAATGATCTCCTAATTTTGCTTTTTGCTCTCCATTCAAAATGCATACACCAAAAACAAACTGAGACTCTAAACATATTTAAATTAAATTAAAATATTACATTATAATAAAACAAGCATTTGATAAATTTTTGTAGACTCTACTGTGTACTCAAAATGATGGTGAAGGTAACTATATCTGGTGGATAATTTAATGTATTTATTTTTCATCATATTTTTAAAAGTGATACATTGGTGGAATTCATTGCAAAGATGTATTTATTTTTCATCATATTTTTAAAAGTGATACATTGGTGGAATTCATTGCAAAGAATACATTTAATCATTTTACATTAGATCCACAACATATTTTAGAAATTTGCATGAGAGATTGAGGAAGAAGGGTGCATTTGTGTAGGATAGCCATGATAACTATGCAACTAAAACTATTGATAGTTTTTTTTTGTTTCAAAAACACTTAACAAATATACTTACAGTGTCAAACATTTAACGCATCAATTTTACTATTTTTAACTAAGCCATAAAAACAAGGTACTATGTAGTACTTGTTAAATTATGCTTTCAATTTATCATTTATATGAGTTCTCCTAATCACATATTATTTATAAACTACTAAATTTACCATATTAAAAAAAAAAAAAAAAACAAAAACAAAAATTTAAAAAAAACCACTCGTAACAAAATAAATAACAAATCTTAAAAGCCACACACCACCTCAAAAAACAAAAATCACACGTATAACAAACTAAATAACAAATCGTAAAAGCCACACAACAACTGAATTTCAATTATGAGAAAAATTAGTCTCTCATCTAAAGTATTACCACTCAGTTTTACGGGCAAAACAAGATGTTATGGCAATATCGTCGTTTACTTTCTTATAAAGTATTTTTTAACTTTTCCCTTGTTTTTCTTAGTAGTAATATATTTATCTTTTCATCCAAACCGTTTCCATTAGTAATTACGTTTTAGCTAATTCTGTAGTGCTTCCTTCCCACCAATAGCGATTATACAAGTGTTTTTATATGATGAGCAGAAGAAACAAGAACGGGTAAAAACTAGCAATTGCACCTGTGGTGCAAAGGAACGCCGAAAGGAGACTAATGGTGTATCTTGGGTCCCACCGTCAGACGAAACCATTTTGCGGGGGCAGTATGTGTTATAAGTTTACACATCTCCCAGAGGGGAGTTGAATTAGATTACATCTCAGTTTTGAAATGCATCGGGTGAAGAATATCGCATCGGCGCTGTAGCAGCACGGACGCAAAGAAGATGACGCGGGTGGGAAAGCGCTGAAACCATAACAAGAACGGTACAAATCATCAGACCATATCTCAAAACATATTTTTCAAATAGTTAATTTGAATTTTAAATATTTATATTTATTTTAATAAAAATATTAATTTTTAATTTGATATGATTAAGTTGTAATTTATGTAATTTTATTTTTATTTCATTTTATTTATTTATTTATTAATCTTTGTTTTATTTTGTTTCTATTTATTTATTTATTTTATTCTTATTTTTGCAATTAAGAATTTTTTTTTTATCTATTTTAATTTTATCTTTATTTTATTTTATTTCTATTTATTTATTCATATTTTATTTATTTATTTAATTATTATTATTATTATTATTATTATTATTATTATTATTTTTTGGTTTTGAAATCTTTTGTTATCATAGCATGTAATTATTTAAAATAAAATAAAGATATAAATTCAAATTTTATATATTATTTAATTACTTAATCTGTTTTGGAATAGGATTTTTATAATTTTTTTTTTAAATATTGATAATTTAGATTTAATAGAGTAAGAAGAATTTAAAGAAAAAAATTGCGTATAATTTAGATTTATTTAATTAAAATATGTTGTCATATATATAATTCAAAGAACGAAATCAAAAGTTTTTAAGCAGTTTTTCTGTTTGCAACCTCACACTTTACCAATTCTCAAAATTATCGATAAATATTGTAAGTGTTCCCTAAGACTGATAACATTTTATAAAAAAAAAAAAAAAAAAAAACACCCACCTTAAAAAACCATAGGACTTTCATGACATTTAAAAAAAAAAAAAACAATTCAAAATTCCTATCTTAAAAAACACATTTATATTCTAGAAATTCAGTGGAACTCTGTCGGACTGTTGGGAGACGGTGCAGAGAAATGGAACTGTGCTTGAGCGGAACTTGGAGTAAGGGGACCGAAACCGCGATGTGTAAACAGTGAACAGTAAAGTCGGGTTTGTGGTTTTTATCGCACCACCCTCGTCGAGCAAGCGGTATTTAGGAAATTGGAGCGATTCCAGAGATTGCTTGACGCGTGTCCGCGTATGACTTTGGAAAACCACTCTCATCGCGGGTTAACTATCGTGCACTTAGCCCGTGCGATATTCGTCCGATCCACAGTGGAGGCGCCACGCCTTACGGATCGTTGGATCCCATCGAAATTTAACGAAGGTACGTTTGTAAGAGTGTGGGACCGGCGGACTTAATGGCTATTGGAAGACTCTGTTACTTTGTTTTCTCCCAGTGATTCAGGCTTCCGCATGAATTTTTCGGCCCTGCCAGAAGAGTTGTCTGCTACTCGTCTGAATCACCACAGGAAATCGAAGAACTCAATCGGCAGCAATGGGAGGTTGGTTTCGCTTAATTTTTGTTTCTTCTACTCAACACTTGAATAAGTTGCGATCAGGTTAATATGAAAGGATTTTTCGATCTCTCTGTATCTGTTCCGTTCCTGTTGTGTTCGATCTCGCGTCCTTAGTTCTATTTCTCTCTCGCCCGGTTCGATCCTTATTGTCTGTATCGAGCAAGCAATGGGATTGGGCGTATTTGGTATCTTACAGCCAGAGTATTTTGCTGTCTGGTAGGAAGGTCTTAGTCTTGTGCTTGTCAAATCCCTGCTAGATTCAGTTCCTTTCTTTATAACACAAAGGTGTTCTGTTGGTCCTTGCTTCTGGATAAATAATTGTAATAGACGCTGGTCCCTCTCGAAATGGAAGTAATGCCAGGCAAGGTAGAGGCCTTAGACCAGATTGGGAACTGTAAGGCGCTGCTCTCCCTCTGCTGGAAGCAGGGTTTTCAATGTTATCTGCGGTGCTTATTTGATATTCTGAAGGGTATTCAGTGCTACTTGTGTCTTCTATTTGATATATGTAAGGAATGTATACTTGTTTGTGATATTTTTATTAACGAAGGTCTGGGTTTAGAAGAAGGTCGTTGTCGTACCATTTAATAAATTGTTATGTTGATTTAGAAGAAGTGGAGGAAGATTGCACTTGAAGTTCGCATTCACACGATCTACATTATGTGCCTGGACCAGCAGGAACTGTGGGTTCAGTTCTTGGCTGCCCACCAAATAGCTCGAAACAACAAATCCGGGTTCTAAAATATATATCACACAAATTTTAGATCTAACGGCATTAACTTCCATTGAGTTTTTTTCAACCACATTTATTCGGGAAGAGTTTGGGTTTTCATTGGTGACTGAGACTGGATTCCTTCCTTGTCGAGTTCTTCTGTGCTTGAGAGGGGTCCAAATAATCAACGAGAATGGCCGAGCTCATCTGAGCTATTTGGTGGGTTTGACCTAGAGCCATATTGTTGTTCTGGCTGAGTTTATCCATATAAGTCTGCTCGTGGGCACTCCTGTGAAAACGAGTTATCTCTGCATATCTGGGCGTGTTCACTTCAGCAAAACGACATATACACTCCCTTACCAGGCCTATTCTCTGCTGTGTTTATTAGCCCTCTTATATGGTGTATTCGGTGTGTCTCTTATGTATACCTCCTGGTCAGCGTATTAGTGAAGTTGTGGTTGCTGAAGTATAGTAACGTGGGGCCTGTATAGGTATTATTCATGGACTGCTAAATGAAACCAGGTTCGTCTTATCCTTGTACTGTGTAATCTTTCAATGGTTCGGTCAATGAATGGTAATACCTCTAATGTTATTTTTGTGTCAGATGACTGATTTAATACTCCGGTCAATTTGTTGTTGAAAGTGTGTTTAGAGAGCCCTTTTTTATTTGTCAGCTGTTGGGGTATTGTTTGGGTATTTGTTCTGTTCATATACATTTAAACCCAAACATCAAACGACACCTACAGCAGTATACGACTAATGTGTTTGACGAAAATCTTCACTGATTTAGTCAGAAAACACAGTGAAATTTGGGGTGATTTCCAAGCGGTAATCCTACAGAGATGGTGCCTATCCATGCAATGAGGGCGGCCAAGAAAACATACAAGTCTAAAACAAAAATTATAATTGCCAGAGCCAAATTTTGTAAACATATCGAAATAAAGCTTTTCAAACAAATGATCCTTTTGATTGCAAGTTGCATCTTGCATCGCAAAAGCCACTTTTACTACTGATATTGCAATGTTTATACGGCCGGGTCCCCTTAGGAAGGTGAATGTTTCTTTGGTTTTAACAACAAAACCTTAGGAAGGTGAATGTTTCTTTGGTTTTAACAACAAAATTTCGCCTCTCTTGAGAATTTTGTTTTTATGCTGCGAGTTTGAATGAATGGGTTCTGTTCATGAATTTTAGTTAGTAGCTACACTTTTGTTTTTCGTGCTGCACATTTGAATGAATGGGTTGTGTCCATGAATTCTAGGTAGTAGCTACGATTTTGTTTTTAGCTACTTTCATTCAATTGTGTTTAATTCAAAAAATTATTTATTTTTGTTTAAATATTTGTTTTTTCTGCAGTCATCTAAGAGATGATCCTTTTGCTTGCAAATTGCATCTTGCATTGCACAAGCCACTTTTACTGCTGATTTGGAAAGGTTTAGACTTCATATCGCTGGTCTGCAAGGACTTGGAGTTAGGAAGATGAATGCCTGTTTGCTTTTTAACAACACAATTTTCCTTTTCTTGAGCATTTTGTTTTTATGTTGCATGTTTGAATGAATGGGTTCTGTTGATGAATGTTAGGTAGTAGCTACACATTTGGATTTAGTTGTGCTTGCTTTGGTGATTGATTTGTTATTCAGCGTAATGGAAAACTAAAAACAACAAATTTTCTCAAAAGAGTCCAAAAAGTTATGTCGAGTCTGCACTTGTTCATCGAAACAAGTGGACAATGTTGAACACATTCACTCTAGCCAAATTACCAACTAGCACATAAGTAATTCATCTGCAGGGACTGGTTATGATGCAAGTAGATTTCTGGTATAAGAATGTTCTGCATAAGGACTTGGGATTGATCTTGAGCTGCTGTAACTATGTTATTATAGTATCTCCTTTAGTATGTTGTTGAGGCATGGGTGTTTTTCCTTCCGGAGCAAGGTCTGGTAGACTTTTGGGGCTTGTTTGGCTTTAGTGGATCTATGGACAAGGGTGTTTGGTTAGTTTGTGGAGGATTTCAGAATCAAAGTTGTATCAGGAATTTGGAGGTTAATGACCATATGAAGCACAAAGACAGGAGGTGTGAGTTGATTTAGGTAAGGCATTTGAGATGATTTACGAGATTGGTAGATTGCCTATGAGAATCTAAATGCTCTTTTAAATTTGTCTTGGATATCATAGATGTTTAAAAGGATGGAGTTTAGATTGGCGGTACTCTAAAATTTTGTACTCATTTGTGTAGCATTTTCTCAAGATTACTAAAATTGAGGCTTTGAAGTTTGGTATATAGGAAAGAAAGTTCCTCAAATTGTTTTATGCATATTCTCCTTTTTTTTGACCCACCAAATTGCAAAGTCAGATTTATCATTTTTGTCATTATAATGCCCAAACAATGTCTTTCAGTTTTGAACGAAGAAGATGAAACACTTGTAAATTGCTTTAGAACAAGTGGAAGTGGAAAGTGAAATAATATAATTGATAAAACGTATTTTGTTTTATAAATGGAACATTTTGACCCTCCAGTGAACATACTCTGATCTGTTTTCCCAAAGGAAGTACCCCTTTCCAAAACTGTCATGCATATTGTAATTATATGCTTTTGTTTGTTGATTATTACTACAATTAATTAAAAATATTTTTAAATTTGGATTTACATTCAAATGTGATTTTTATCTAACTTCTTGTCGTCTTTGATGATTAAGGCTCTAATAATTTCTGTGTTATCTCACCTACATTTCTTGCTCCGTTATTGATTTCTAGCTGGCTTAAATATTATTCATGTTTTTCTAAATGTTCTGCTGGCTGGACCATTTCATTGCAGATGACAGTAGAAAATAGAAGATTTTTTGTAATTTTCCGGAGGAGTGTGCTTGACGTTCCAACAATTATTTTGAGATAGCCAATCTTATCCAGCCATGGTGTGTGCATGTATAAAGCTGTGCAACGTATTCCCTATCGACATACAAGTTGATCAAGGAAAGAGGTGATCAGTTTAAACCATTTTAATGGAACTAGATGCTATAAGAAGAAAATGTCTCTACTTAATATGTCGGATACGGTTGGTCCTGGAACTCTTGAAATTGCACTTTTTATATGTTTTCTTTCTTTTTTCTATTAAACTTTTCATACGTACCAAGGTGAATTAACCATCTTAGCCATCATTAAGTGTTAATAAGTGCTATAATCATTGCATTTTCCAGGTAGATTTTTGGATAAAAATTGTCGATTTGTTGATATCATTATTTTTCAATTACGATAAACCACTTGAACACCAGTGGGGAAAAATTCTAGTTATGACAGCACTGCCATAAGAGCCCCTGGCCGAACATATGCTTTTCTTCTCTATTTACCAGCATCATAAAATAAAAATTGGAAAAATGATTGCAGAACTAGCATACAAACTAATTTATTAACGTTGAAAGCAACTTAAAATTGCGAGATCTAAGATTAGAAACCAATTTAATGGGTACTGTTATTTCTTATATTGCTATGAAGGACAAACTGTAATGAATTAGTTCATGCAACATGCTATCAGACAACCCAGACACAATATATACAGTTGTTCAAATCAATGAATAGGCAAATTCATCCTGCACCCACATCATATTTTGAAGTGACCCCAGCTCAGTTTTGAAACTCTTGTATGCAATACTAATGTGGAGAAATTTGCAGGCATCGATAAGAAGTTGGGAAAAAGAGACAGACAATAAAAAACAAAGGTGACTGAGAAAGCACAGCATTGAATTGTTCCATTCCGTTTTTGAGGAAATGTTTTACTTAGTGTATTCTTTTTTCTCAAAATTTTAACAATGAAATATATATATATATGTGTGTGTGTGTGTGTGTGTGTGTGTGTGTGTGTAATTGTTTTAAAATGAATTAAAAAATGAAATATTGTTTTAAAAAAATTTAATGTGAAATTGTTTAAAATAAATTAAAAAAATGAGATATTCTTTTAAATATTTTTAATGTGAAATTGTCTTAAAATGAATTACAAATTGAAATATTGCCTTAAATATTTTTAATGTGAAACTGTCTTAAATGAGTTAAAAATTTTAAGACTAAAATGTTAATAAGACATGTTCAAGATTTATAATTCATTTTAAGACATGCCAAGAACAAGAAGGCCAACCAATTGAGAATGTACCGAGGATTTTACCTAAGGATGAAGATCCAAGCCTGGTGAAGCGAAATAATAGAATGCTTGGACAACTTTAACAGTTTCTTTGAACTTTAAAATGAACATCTCTCTAAGCTGTAGACAGTTTCTTTGAATTTTTAACTGTTAGCATTAAGCAGCCAATAATTGAAGCGATGGATATTATTATTTAATGTACAACGAGGTTTTTAATCATGTAATGCAGTTTTTTCCATCATATTATAACTTTATAACTGTATCCAATATGTTGCAAGACAAAGGTTTGAATGAATGATATCTTGTATAGAGAGATCTTAGGTTGATTTCTGTCTGGAATATGTAGTTACTGTTTGTAACTTCGTAATATGATTAATAAATATGAATTTTATCCTTGATACATGGAGAGACACCTGTTGGTGGAGTGGACGAGTCTGCATTTATCACATGGGGAGAAATAGAAGGAACTCCATTGGGATTAGAGACAGAGGAAACCCCTGTTTGTATTACCCACTCTCGCAATATAATGTTGAAAGCATTTTGGGACTTGGTGTATTAAAATTTTAGGTTTTAAACATTCAATTTGGTGGCAGACTTTGGGAGTCATCTCAGTAAAAATCAACTGGAATTACTCGCTACATTTGTCCTTCCAAAGGTGAGAATTGGCATTTATAAGTTGCGCATGTAGCTGTATCTGTAATTTGTGGCTATCCTGTTTATTGTTGTACTTTTGACAGTCACTAGCTGTTCAGATGTCATTGAGCATTAGAACATTGTACAAACCTCTGATGTAATATTTTAATTCTGAAATGGGGCTCAAAAATTTTAAAATGCTTTTGAATTACATCTAATTGCGTCAAGGTAGAAAATGGAAACCAATGATTCTAGCAGTAATAGTTATTGATGAAAGGGAATTTTATGTTTTAACCAAGTTAGTGATTCTGATATGCTTCATACTTGTTTCTGTTAGATCCATATTGGCATTTGGTGCATATGGCATGCCAATTTCACATTTGACTCACTAGAGAAATTATAATGTCATTTGTTAGGTGGATTGGAATCGATCTTTATTGCCTGTAAAACAATTTATAAGTGTGTGGTGCTCTGCTCGGGAGGTAAGAATATTGGTGTATGCATGTTCATATTTTGTTTGAGGACTACCTCAAACATATCTGTATTTTCTGTGTCTTTATTAACACTAACAGAAATGCTGATTACTTTTCAGTTTTTATGTTTTTTGTTTCTGTTAATCATATTGTTTAAAAATGCATTTGATGGGGTTCTAAAACTCTGGTAAAGTTCTCTGCTCGATCTTAAACAAAGATTTTTTAGAAATATGATGTGAATATGAACATCATAGGCTGATATATTTGATGCTGGATGTTGCTAACACTCCTGTGCAATTGCTAGTACCTGATTTGCAATTTTATGTTGCAATAAACAATTGCTGATAGGAAGGATCTTATCAAAGAAACCCGGCACATGTTGCCACAAAGAAGATTTATTTGTAAATAGACTATCATGTCCTTTCACAACATCTCGAGGTTTGCAACTCCTCGTTCCGAATGAGAACTGCATCCTGTTCCCGCAATGTTTGACGAAACCTTAAAACTGTCAAGGAGAAAAGCAAGATAGATTTGATGAGTAGTTATATATTCAACTGGATTTGTTTCTGAAAGTGGTTTGGACTCGTCTGGTGTAAGATGAGATCGAAATTTACAACAGTGTTCGAATTTGAAATTCATTTTATGAACGCAAAAAAAAATTTGTGGACAAAATTGGCAAACACAAGTCGAATTTCTGTAGAATAAGTGAAATGCAATTCTAACTGTTGTTGGTGAACAATGAAGTTGTCAGATATAGATTTTACAATTTATAGTTTTATTAGAAAAGATAGACGACATTTAACATGATATTATCAGCTATTAGAACAAGTAGTTAAGTGAAATGTTCAGTAATTATCTATAAATAACTAGCAACAGCCAACAGAGCTTCTTGATTGAATTTGACATATAAGCATAGAACATTAGAAATTTCAAAACTCATGGAATTTTTTTTCTAAAAGTTGTGTTGATGTTTTAATGAAATGTTCATTATATTTTGTACAAAATAAGCAGGTGTATACAAAAGAGATTTTTTCATTAAAATTGCCAAAAGTGATTTTGAAAGTAGCTAGGTGGACAGTAGAGGTATTTTGTTAAAGTTTAGAGAAATGTATGTTAAGAAAAAACAGTTTGTACTGAAATGAGTCTTTTGTTGAAGCTTGTGAAAATGTATCTGACATGCAAGGATGCGATTTTTTTTTTTGTATATACAAAAATTTCTGAGTAGGAAGAGTTTGGAAAGTAAGATGTACTGTATATTTTTCAAAGACAAAATAAGATGTATTGACAAAATTGCATCATGTGTAGCATAGTGGTTAGATGGTTTTGCAGTAGGGGGAAATATTAGTCGTATAGACAAGGTGTTGCTCGACAACGACAGCACCATTTCACGTCCAGAGTAGGTACACGGTCAAGATAGTATGCTCGGAGTTCTTTGTGTGCATCCCTTTCATGAATATGGATGAGGAGATTCATCCAATTTCTTATCCGTTGCAGCAGTTGTATTGTGGGGCGCAACCGGTAAAGAGGCAGAGTAGGTGGACGCAGGAATCGCTCCTGTACATTGAGAAGTGCAGCTTCTTGTTCATTGATTTCTTTGCAAAATTGTTGGAGCTGTGAGATATATTTATGATCCATTATGTTCCTGCACGGAAATTGAAAGCATGTTAGTGAACAATGTATAGAAGGTATAGTCAAATGGGAAAGTACAATAGTGAATAGCTAGTGGGATGGTAAGGTACCAATAGTAGAGGGGCTTGAAGGAGCTTGAGCAATAGATTTTGAGGCGAGCAGAGCCTCTTCTTTTTTTCTGCGTATGACGAAAGGGTTCTCCTTCATCCGGGAATAGCGAGAGAAGGAGAAAGCATGTACATACATCACCAGTCAAAGTGATAAATCCGGTGCCTAATAAACACATATTTGCATTTATGATTTAAATTTTGAGCCCTGAGCTTGGCCAGCTGAAAACCAAAATAAGAGTAGACCCAGTTTGTGAAAGCTATCAAAATTAAGATTTGTGCATCAACATGAAACAGGCTAAGCACTTTCAAATCAAGAACATGAAGCAACATCAATCAACCTCCCAGGTCCAATTAAGTGTTTCACAAACAAAAACGTTTCACAAACAAAAACATGCACCCCTGTAAAAGTTGCAGTAATGCGAATCAAATATACAGCCTCCCAAAGAATATTGATGTGGTTTTTCAAAAACAACAAAGCATAATATTAAAAGTAAACATGTGCATCTGATAGTACACAGGTTTTTTCTGTAAAGAAAACAACCTTATTTCATAGCCGCTTGGCATTTTCTAGTTGCCGCTAAACCTATATTTTAATTGAGATATATGCGATAATAGAATACATTGACAAATATTAAATTATAACTGTGGACTATACATAAAATCATTGAAATAGTAGCTAGATTAAAGATTTAATAAGTAGGACCTCTGATATGCATAAACCCAAGCGAGACAACCCAGCAAACGCACCAGAGACAAACATGTGAAGAAATTATCAGGCAA
Organism: Pinus albicaulis; assembly: GCA_034641835.2. Classification (NCBI taxonomy): domain Eukaryota; kingdom Viridiplantae; phylum Streptophyta; class Pinopsida; order Pinales; family Pinaceae; genus Pinus; species Pinus albicaulis. The sequence goes on along the minus strand of CM076580.1, from coordinate 1,456,789,630 downwards.
TAAAGATCAATACCAGATCAAGAGGTATAAAATAACCCTCGTAGTACTGTAACATTACCTGTCTCAGTACTGCTCGACTCTCGCCAGTGTCTCATACAATGGCACTCGATGGGTATAAGTACACACACATACTGAGCAGTAATAAAACTTAATCTAAATATACATACATACTCAACACTAGTTACTCGACTCTCGCCAGTGTCTAATACAATGGCAGTCGATGGGTATAAATACACACATACTCAACACTAGTTAAACTTAATCTAAATATACATAACACTAGTCAAACTTATCAATCCAACACGCGCTTGTTTGGGAGGCCCACGGAGAACCCAACCATTGTTCACAGGAAACAAACACATTAACATAATATAATGGCTAGCTTCGTCACACAGCGCGAGTACACACAACAGCACGGTAGGGACGTGGCCAAGGTAATTTCGCCTCAACACTAATGTTAGGTCATTAAAAGGTAGGTTCTGAGTTGCTTTAATGAAATTTAAACTTAGGTCTGCTCAAGGTAACAAGATTCTTGACAGTAAAAACAGTGTCAAATAATAGATAAACCAGCAAATTTTTAGAGCTCTCAATCAGGTCCTGAATTGCTGTAATGAAATTTAAATTTAGTTCAACTCACGTTAACAGGATTCTTAACAGCAAAAACAGTGACAAGTAACAGATAAAGCAACAAATGTTGGCGGCTCTTAATCAAAGCACGGTACTGGGTAGCTATTGGGAAGTAGATTTACAATAAGAAACAAAATTACGATACATATTTAAGTGCACATTGCCAGTACTCAGAGAACAACATAAATGGGTAGCTATTGGGAAACAGATTTACAGTAAGAAACAAAATTATGATACATATTTAAGTGAACATTGCTAGTAGTCAGAGAACAACATAAATAAAAATCCTGAACATAACTGCTGACAGAACAGAAGGTTACCGGCTATTCTATGAAGGTGGAAGCCAGGCAGCGAGATTGAATTGGCAGGCACTGAAATGGAACGAAAGTAGTTGCGGGCGAACATATGAAGACCGAGCTAAGATGAACGCATTTAAGCACAGCCGTAGATGCCAAGTTTCAGTATTAATGACCAAGCAGTGACGACGAACCAGACGTATGGGCATATTTAACGCTGCAATAAGCGAACATTGATTCCATATCTCGATGATTTCTCGGATTTTGGAAGTGTGAGCTGGTAAGAGGTTGAGAGGCGTTGCTGTCACGCTTCACCATTATCTCAGCATTAACGAGACGCATGTCAAGTTGCAATGAGGGAGCAAGCATCTAATCAACTGAATATTCTCCATATCTCAGCAATTAATTTGCAGAGTGCGAGCTGGTAAATCGTGAAACTGTGAGGTGGAAGAGTCAGCAATTGAAACTGTGAGCTGGTAAATCGTGAAACTGTGAGGTGGAAGAGTCAGCAATTGAAACTGTGAGCTGGTAAGAGGAGCAGGTGGAAAATGTCACATTTTCAGTGGCTGGAAGGGCGATGAGAAAGCCCTCTCATTGGCTCCAGTGAACAGTGACATTCAGCCAAAGCCAGCAAAGGGAACGCCTTTCGGCGTAAAAATAATAGATAAACCATCATTCCAGTACACTGTATATTTTCAAGTACACTGATTTGGATTAGAATCATCCTAATGGGTACATTCAACATTAAAGCTCTCCTATGTTTCATGTAAAATATTTTTACAAACATAATTTATGTGTTGAATATCGAAATGCACAAAATTTTGTGAGAAAGAGCCTAAAATCAATATCCAAAATTCACAAATAAACTTGAAGCATTACACTCAACCTGAAAATGACGAAAAGATATAACATAAGTTAAAATAGTAGATTCAATGATATGTGGATCAAAATCCTCAAGCACGAGGCATAAGTACATATGGAAAAATATAGCGTAGAGATTGGTGGGTGGATCGTTACAATATAAAAGATAACGATCACTAAGAAAAGCATGAATTTTGCAGTAAAATATTTAGAGTAGAGGAACCGAATAGGCATAACATTTAGTACAACGATACTTCACAAGTTATAGATTCCAAAAAAGAAAACCACAAAAAACTCTGAAACACTAGGGGAGAGGGGTCAGTCATTGGACACCTCATCAATGACTGGCCCCCATGCCACATAAGCGAATCCACCTATTGTATGTCAGGTGTTCCAGCGCAAGGCAATCACGTGGCGAGCACGTGCACCCGGTCGAACTGGTCTCTAGCCTGCTCAGCAGGTCGTCTCCCGCCATTATGTGGAGGCTTCTATGGTGAGCATACCTCACCTCTGTGGTGGTGGTGGTCATACCTCAGCTCCATGGTGGTCATACCTCAGCTCCATTGTGGTCATACCTCGGCTCTGTGGTTCGGCGCTGCGTGACTTACAAGTCTGTATGCTCCGAATTTTGTTTTCAAGTGCGTTTTTTAGCTCTGGATGTTGTGAATTGTGCTTTCAGGTGTGTTTCCTTGTTGGTTTTAAGTGTTTTTGGAATTTTTTTTAATGTTTGTGCTCTGTGAATGATTGTGTTTTTTATTTCTTTGCAGGTCAATGCAGAAGCCAAGGAAAATGCAGTTGGCTGGCAAGGCAAGGAGGACAATGCAGTTGGCAAGGAGGAAGGCCAAGAGGGAGAGGAATTGGATGAGAGGAGTCTTAAGGTGGGACTCTGTCCTACCAGTCATATGTATGCGTTTGTAAACACATTTAACCTGAAGGAGATGTTCTCTGTTGAGCTTCTTTACTGTTTTACTGTGTTTTACTGTGGTTTTACTGTGTTTAGGGTTTTGTTGTGGTTTTACTGTGTTTAGGGTTTAGGGTTGTAATTGGAAAGGCTTTGATATTTAATTAATCAACGTTGGGTGTGTGGATTGAATCTCCATAAGTTGGGTTTATTAAGGTTGTGACCATCCTGCTCTGAGTTCAAATGAAAATCGAATGTTGGTGGTTGTTTATGCGTTAAGAGGTTTATATTATGGTTGGACCATATGATTAGAGGATTTCCGCAATATAATAAAACAAAAAAAAAATGCTTAGATCTGAGAGGTTTTACTGTGTTTAGGGTTCCACAATTTAGAAATTTTAATCTCTGTGTAGATTGATAGGTTGCCCTTCCTACAAATACTAGATCCTATTTGTTCCCCGACTACTGGTATTAGAGCTTAGATGCCTCTATTTGGCTTTTTAGCTAGTTGACTTTGGACATGAATGAAAAAACTTATTTGAAGGATATTTCATGTTTTAATTTAATCCAAATGCTTCTTATTGTTCATTCTTATTGCTCATTTTATGTCAACTTGGAAGAGGTTAGGGGATATGAAGCCTGAATTCAACCTTGCTTCCCCAACCAATCTTTTTCCACACTTGTAGTGATATCCAATGGTTGGTAAGACCAACCCCAACATACATGTTGTATTTGATATGCTTGGTTTATCATTGGGTTTATTGTTGAAACTTGAATGATGCAAGAGGATCCACCTCCCCTCCCTTATTAGAGTAATTTTGCAGTGAAATTTAGGCTTTTTTCATAGCTCAACAAATCGGATGCTACTTTACATAGGCTAGGAATATAGACTCTTCAAACCTCCTGCATAATAGAACTACACAAGATTTAGGTTTCATGGACCGGGCTCCTCCCGAGTGTGGTGAACTCACCACGTCCCCGTTGGCTGGGTGTGGAGGAGAAAAGTATGTGCATAATGGAGAGAGCTAACAAGGAGGCTAACATCGACGCTAACCAATTGTGCCTCCCTCCGAAAAAGGTGTCTATGTCTTGAAAATTGTGGTTGGAGGGGCCAAGTCCAATTGGGGAATTTTTATTGGTTGGAAGAGTTGCCATATGTCAAAATTTCATTGGCTCGAAGGGCGATAAGAAAGGCTTCTCATTGGCCGGGTGAACAGTGTTTTCCCACCCCAAGCAAGCAAAGAGAACGCCTTTCGGCGTAATTAACAAATATTTTAAAAAAATAAACGACACCTTAATGCATTATATCAGTAGTAGCATCATCTGTGATGAAGGCTTGAACATCCCAAACTAACCACTCTTTCTTTTCAATTGAAAATAATACCGATATCCATTTAGAAAAATCAGCTATATTATTGGGTGATATTTTGTGATGAAGGCGTGAACATCCCAATCTAATATCGCTCTCATTCCAATGGAAAATAAGGCCGACATCTATTTAGAAATATCAACTATATTATTGCATGGTAATAAGAGCCAAGCTACTGAATAAAGTTCCAAAATGGGAAATAAAAAATAGTATCTTATTCACAAGTAGAAAGGCTAAGTTTCGACTTTAAAGTTGGTCAATGAGAGGGGAGAATCTCAATGGTGTGGTTAGTCATTTATGGTTTGCTAGCAACAATAAACCCCTCGTTTACACTCAAATGTTGTCATTCTTGTGTCATAGCTTCTAAGAAAATCAATGCAATGGAGCAATGAGAATGGTGGGTTTTAAATAGTAAAGATGGAAAAGAGAAAAGAAAAAAAACGCATTAAATAAAGTTTCAAGTAAAAAGGGGAGGGAAGTCAAATAATATTACATGTTTTATAGGACTTGTTCATTCCTTACATTACATGTTTTATATGTCTTATTCATTCCTTACCCACTCTAAGTAAGGACAATTGAAAACACTTTACATTTTTACCATACAACATATATTTTCCCTTTTTAATTACTCCTTATTAATAAAAATTCTAATGCCATTAAAGATGTAAATTTGAAAAACAAAATAAACTATAACCATAAAACCTATACCCTCATTTTCATCTCTGTAGAGGGACAAGCCTTCTTAGAGGAGCAACTATTACCAAAGTTATAGACTCAATGGGACACAATACCATATTTGAAAATAGTTAATTCAGAAACCAAAAATCTTACCAAAAAGGATTGGTTCTTCCCTAGGTCAACATATATTTTCCCTTTTTAATTACTCCTTATTAATAAAAATTCTAATGTCATTAAAGATGTAAATTTGAAAAACAAAATAAACTATAACCATAAAACCTATACCCTCATTTTCATCTTTGTAAAGGGACAAGTCTTCTTAGAGGAGCAACTATTACCAAAGTTATAGACTCAATGGGACACACAATACCATATTTGAAAATAGTTAATTCAGAAACCAAAAATCTTACCCAAGAGGATTGGTTCTTCCCTAGGTCAATCCATTAAGCTATTTTTATCTAAGATTTTTTTTTGTTTTTAATGAAACTTATTTTGTCAACAAAAGGGAAATTTCTTTTGATTAATTTATATGCAATGTGATTTATTATCAACCTATTCTTTTGATTAATTCATATGCAATGTGATTCATTATCTACAAAGATTGAATATATTGTGTGAGGGATATATTTCCTACAACTATTTTTGTGCGGTGAAAATTGTAAGGAATGGAATGAACCTCACTCTTTATAAACCATTTTTCTATCAATTTTCCTTCCCAGATCTTGTTGTTCCCTCAAGTTGCACTAATGAACGAACGGAAGACTAAAATCAATTAATGGGTCCTTTGCCCCGTAGCTAACGGCTTGTTCATTGACATTATATTATGGAAACAGTTTATAACTCTATCACTCAAATAACAAAATTTGAGCGCTTATTTCTACAGATCTAGGAAGCTACCGATTCTTACATATTTGGATCTCTATTTTAACTGCTTGGACGTTGACAAGAAAAATTCCATCTAATTTAGGTGATCTATTAATTTAGTACTAAAAATGAAATACGACACTTCAATTTGTGTTTGATGTACAACGAACATATAGAGTTCAGCGTAATTTTTGGAGTTGGAAAAGCCAGTTGCCCTGTTTATTTTTCATCGGGTTTTCTGGAGATCCACTCTGCCAATTTCCTTAGATTTGGCCGCTGCTTTATCCTTGATGATATACCTTGACATATTTTATCTTTTTTTATAGATTTATAAAATAGTGAGATAGAGATAAGGGGAAAATATTTCTAACCCCATGAAGCACTCTTGTCATTAGCACTCTTGTCATTTTATGGGGTGAAAAATGTTTCACTAAAGGGGAAAATATTTCTAACCTCTTGAAGCACTCTAGTCAAATGCTTTTTTTATATTATTTAATAAAAATTAGCACATCTTGTGTCATTTTCCCATTTTTTTATGGTCAAAATATGGGCTAACCTAAAAGAAAACATTTCATATATTCATTAAAAATATAAATGAAAAGCCCACTCTTTTTTAGATTGAAGGCTTAGATTGGTGGAAAATTTGAAACATTGCCTTGAAAATAGGTTGGACATCTCTAGAAATTCTCAATGCATGTTATTCAAAGGGAAGATGCTACAAGATTCCTTTAAGATGAAATATTACTACATCTCATGCAACTCTAGCATTATTTTAAGCTTGAGGCTACATTATAGAGCTCGAGTTTCAGAAATCCCAGTGGTTTTGAGGCTACATGTTCTAGTGATTTTTCCTCATTCAAGGATACAGTGAAAGGGAAGGCTCGCAACATAGTAGATCAATCCTAATTCAACCTGGGACCCTACATCGTACAACAAATGGTACTTGTACCAGCGATTGTGGTTAAGCTTCCAAAGTTGTAATATGCAAGTTCAATGACTTTTGGTTTAGAGATGACACTTTACACTAGTGGGTATTTTCTTCCTAGACCCCAATTGTGACATCTATTTATATTTGAAATGATTCTTTATTGTTTAATTTGATACATAGAAAGATGTGGAGAATGCCTGAATTATGGGCCCTAGTTTTTAGGTAGAGATAGGCTCATCACCCAATGGTTCCCACATTTTGATGCTAAAAATAAGGTGGTCTCAACTGTGTCAGTATGGGTGAGAATACCAAATCTCCCCCTCCCTTTAGGGCACCACAAGGTAAAAAATTTATAAATATTAATATTACATGTTATTTTTAAAACATTTATAATATCACTATTTTATAAATCTATAAAAAAATAATCCACTCCAATTATCTTATTTCTAGATTTTAAAATAACATAATAAAAATGAAATGGTTTTTTCTTTAAATAATTTTTTTGTTTTTTTAATTAATTTTTTATAAATAATTATTTTAACTCACTATAAAATCAACTTCTTTATTATCATTAATAAAAAATATGAATTTAAACTCAATATTATTCATCAAATTAATAATTACGTTAAAACTATTACATATATTATTATATTATAGGCGTGTCTATTTTAGAATAATTTTTTCTAATTTTAATTTAATAATCAATTGTTATTAGGTGAATGACCACGATTTAATCTTTATAAAATATTTTAGAATATTTTACTAGTAATAGTAGATTAAAGGTTGAAATTTATTTTAAATGTAGTTATGTTCTTCCACTCTTTTAATTAAATGGATTAATTGAAAAATTGTCATATAAACATGAGTTATGGTTTTTTGAGCATGTGGTATTAATAAACCATGATATTGGGCCAAGATATTATAAGAAAGCCTATTTACACTTTAAGAATCTCAATGGTAAAATGGGTTGAATCTCCATGATTAAGAATCTAGTTACACGTTCTTTTAAATATATATCCGTGTGAACTCATGTGTTAATTCATTTTCTAATTAATATAATAATTTAAAATAAATTTATAATTTAGTTATTTATATAAATTTGTAAAATCTTAGCAGTGTAGGATGTATCATGATAAGTGGTTTGATGTTTATCATAATTTTCCACCCATTTAATTTATATGGCTACCCTAGTACATAAAGTAGAGTGAATTGTTTATTATGGAGCAATTTCGTAGTATACTTTATTTTAATGATCGTAAAAAATTAAAACCAATTTTATATACATAAACACTAGAATTATATTCATATTAAAAAAATTTATAATACCACCATATTTATAATAAGTTAATCCATAAGCCACCCTAAGTGGCTTCCTTGTTGACTCCATGTCGTCCATGTTTGCCTATACCTATGTGCCTTTTATAGAGCCTTCTCCTCTCAACTCCATTGAATGTGAAATCACCCCTAGTGTTTCTCCCATCTGGTCCATATCCAACCTAGTTGTTTCCTCTCTTGTTATCCACAATTATCACCTTGCAACCTTTCACACCTCATCATTAGTAAATATGCCTCAGGAACGTTTTTCAACGAGGAGAAGTGGTGGGCGTTGAAAACGATTTTCTACATCAACTTATTTTGATAATAAAATTATATCATCCTCCCAATGTAGGGCCCAAGCCTAAGTGCACAATGCCTCTGTGTGATTCCAGGAATCGTACTTGACTTAGTTCACAGGGAAACTAAAAATATTGACGCAGATTAAGTGCATTATAACAAGTGTTTCATCCTCGACCCACGTGGAGAATTCTATTAGAGGTTGGATATCATACACAAGACCCTCTTACCGCCCCTGGTTTTCATTGTACATGTTGAAAATATAATAGTTTCAAATCATTATCATTCATCAAATTAATGGTTAGATCATAAATTTACCTGTATTCTATATATTATTATTGAAATTTGTTGGCCACCAAAATGAGGGTGTATAAGGTGAATTCTCTCATGATAAACTATTTACTCATTAAAAGTTATCCTCAATTACTAATTATAATATATTTTTAATGTCTTGCTAAAAATAAAACCACCTTTTCCATTATCATCATTAATAACATTATTATTTGTATCGTCAGTAATTATATTATTTTTTAATGTGTTATTGTAAATGTAGATTACCAAATAACTTAGTGTATAACTATACACAAGCTTTGAATTCTAACATCAATTGAAATTATTTTGGCTAGTTGAAGGAATGATTATAATTTTCTTTATCTATGAGCGAAACTCCACTAATAGCATAATGAGCTTTGGTGTCTTAATGACTATGGTTATAATCAAACAATGTAATTCTTACCTTTAAATAGAGAGAATTATACCAAAGGTAATAATAATAATAATCCAATGTTAAATTCATGGCCAATCTATACACCAAATCGACCCACCTCCACACACAAAAATTTGTCTTCTATAGTTGATGAAGTAAAGTATACTTAGGATCACAAAGCACACAGTGAGATGGTGGTGTCTAAAGAAACTATTGTTTAGTTCTTAGTGTCCACCAAGACAATTCAACAACAACTTTATAGCCTTCAAATAGGCTTCATCAGAGATGAATAATATGGGAAAAAAGAATGGGTGGTCATATACCTAGAGCTAGAATACCACAAATAACTTGACCAGGTCAAGTTCACTCGAAAAACCCTAACAATCCCCCCCTTAAACTTGACTCCGAGGGATTGACCTAGTCCAATTCATCAACCTCCTCATTTGAGTTCTCACATTTCCCCCATCAAGCCAGGATACCAGTACACCTGTCACCCTGGTATCTCTCCGAGTGGTCCATTCCACAAATTGATAACTCCATGTTCGAGTTGCACTGCATGTATGCATGATCATGCTCTTAAGGCCTTGCAGCTATATATGCTCCATGAAACATTTCTCCATGAATTTCATAAGGAAATTCCTTGGCCCAAAACACTTCAAGTGTTCACTTCACACATTAAATCTTTCACAAAACATTAATACCATTTACACCATCTCTATTTTTTTTCATCCATCCTACCATTATCTCGGCTTCTTTCCTTGCTCAACCTATGTTTTGACTATATCTTGCCTAGTTCTAACCTTTGAAAAATATTTATACTTGTGAGCTCCAATTATATTTAATATATGATCGTTAATAATTAATATAAAATTCATATTTTAATTACCCTTCATTTTAGAGTAAATTGCATACTTTATGCACATGCATTCAATAGTGAACTATGTTTGTGGTGAGATGATCTCCACAAATATTCTATTCCTTTGGTTTTCCTTTGCACCTATGGGTGAAAAGGGCACGCCGACGGTGTTAAATAGAGGGTGAGTGACAGTGATAAACGACGGAGGGTGAGTGACAACATTAAACAAGGGAGGGTGAATATCAACGTTAAACCAAATCTCTACAGTTCCAAGGCCTACAAATATGTACAAAGTTACTTAGTGGAACCTCACAATAAAAAACGACTTCTGCATAAACACTTCAATTTTATTTTTTTGTAAGTTTAGCAGAGCCTTTCTATTTTCTATTAATAAAAAAGACAACAAGTTAAATTTAATAAAAACTTGATGCCTCAACCTGCCAGAAAGAAACCATGTGTGTTGGCCACCTTAAAGAATTATAAGCCAACCAACATTGAAATAGTTTAAACCTTCTACTCTCATGTAACATTTGCCATATCTATTAACCTTAAAAAAAAAATTACTTTCAACCATAAGGTAGAATTCATGTAACTTTAAACATACTTATGATAAGAATTTTATGAACTCCAAAGAAAATATACATGGGTAATCCCATGCGTTTAACCCATGATTTAATTCCAAACTATTGAAGTCAGGTCAGATGAACGATTTTATGGTCTACATTAATTATTTTTCCATCGTACTGCTTACTTACAACAACCATTTCACACATATCACTCCATGAATATTGTTTTCCGATTACAGTGGTACTGTAATCTCTTTCAAATTTATTTCTTTGTACTCAAACACAGGTTTAATCATGTACCTATTTATTCCTTTATATTTTCGAGGCCACTTGGCCCTCTCCTTGCCGTCTGATCTTCCCAGGTGATCGACGGTGTACAAAGAGGCGGGAAGGCTTAGGTATAATCCCTAATCCCTAACTATTTTCTTCATTTGTGCCTGCTCATTTGCTTGAACTTCGGCTCTGCCACCATGCTAGGTTTCGCGTCCCGATTCTCAACATAGTTCTGTTCCTGGAAGACTTCATAGCATTACAGTATTCACTCTATCATTGAACTCATGGAAGCGCTCCCTATTATGCTTCCCAGAATTGAGCTTTTGGATAAATTGTACATTCTCTTTGTGGTTCATTTCTATAATAAAGGGTTATAACTCTTATAGAAATGGTGAATCCTTCAACCACCACTACACACAGTGGAGTCGGTTCCATCCATGTCTCGTCGCAGGTAATCCCTTGTTCTTCTTTGACTCAGTAAATGCAAATTGTTTTCTAGGGAACGAAAATGAATTTTAACAAAGGTTCTGGCATACTAATCCAGCTTTTCCCTTTGACAGACCTATATCTTCTCTAGAGAGGAGGTCCATGAAAACCATGGGAGTTTTTTCCATACCACTAGGTAAAGTCTTTAGTTTTAAAGTTCCATTCATGTTTCTTAAAGGTTATGTAAATCTTTAAATTTTACTGACTCTGCAAGTTTAAGACCTTTTTGCCCTCGTTACGTGCAGGTGTGATTTTCTTTCTACCCAGAGAAGAAATGTTCATCCTCTCTGTCAAGCTGCCGCAGCTGATCAATTCTCTTCTTCCTAATTCAGGGATAGGTACTTAACCAACGTATTTAAGCTTACTCTCAAGCTTTGTCAGTCGTCTTAGTTGGTCTAAAGTTAGGTATTTTAGCCTGTGACGACTCTTTTATGCCTTTGCAAGGCTCAGTTATTAGTTTTGTTGTATTAAACGAACCAGTACTTCGTGGTTTCTATAAATGTAATCTTTATTTTTTTAAAGCTTTATACACAAAAGTTTATTTCATGAAATTCATCATCACCCTGTTTTGACTAGATACTCTTGGGTGATTTTATTATTGGTTCCTTGCTGGAGTTTTCACCTAAATGATATGGTTACCGTATTGACCAGTTATTACTCCTTTCGTCTCTTTCTGTAATTATATATCTTTTCTCTTCGAATATATTTTTTTCTATTGATTCTCTCATGTCATTCTGCATCTGCCTGCAATGTTCTAAATTAGAATTCTTGTTTTTCTTTTCTTTTCTTGAAAGTGAATATGTGCATGCATAATATTTTATTCGAGTTTTGAATTTTCCGTCTATTATTCTGTTGTTGTTATACTTTCCAAATGTACACATGATTACCAAAGCGGCTCTATCAAGCTTGAGAATAAATGTTATTTTCTTGCAGAATTAATTTACTCATTTCCACTTATTTCTGCTTTACTTCATAGCGATTTAATCTGTAATAGCTTAGTAGTATTCAGGGTTTTATCTAATTATTTAACTTGGGGTGTCTCGACCACCTATAATTTCTGTCCGTGTATATATTTACTTCAAGGAACCACTGCGTCTTGGGTTAAGGTTTTACCCTGTACCCATGACCAACAGTCTCCTCTATCGTTTAATCAAGAACATCTTCTTTAATAGACATATGTAGGATTCTTTTATCCCTACAAAATATTGTCATAATCTCTTTACTCCCTTCACAGTTCTCGTCTTCATTTCTTAACTTGCTTACAATTTTGATAAACTGTGGGGTTTATTATAGAGATCTATGTAGTTACACAAATAACTTATAATTCCTTTTTTTCTTATCCTTTTACCACAAACAATCTCTGCTATTAAAGGAAATTAGTGGACTAACATATTCTTTCTTTTTTACGGTCTTATAGTTCATACAAATAGCCATTTTCTGTTTATGAGATTCACTGTAGTATATATATAATCTGATTGATATATTTGAAAAGAAGCTTGAACTGTAATACAAAGTTTAGTCCGCGCTTTCTACTCAGCTGACTGTTATTTTTTTACAGTACCCAATCAGTTTCTAGCAAAATTAATTAAAGTTAATAAAAGTAAGAAGACATATTACTTCATTCATTTACAACAGAAATCTATAGGGTATTTTCTGACGTTGTTAATAAGGTATAAATGAATACATGTGCACATGTAGAACGAAGTTATTACAATACTTGAATTCATAGAGAATTACACAGATTACTTATCTGATTACGTAGTTTAAAGCTGTGGTCCTCCCAACCATCAAGAGAGGCAATTATGTCCTCCTCTTGCCCTCGTGCTCCAATCCTGGATGGTACGGGTTAACAATGGATGTTTCTGCTGTGACCTCAGGACACCCAGTCCAGTCAGTGCCAAAAACACTTTTCAGGATTACTGAGAGCTTTCCGCTAGTCTCCACCAGCTCTGGAAATCCACCCTCTTATTTCCTTCCTGAACAAAATCCCCTACTCCTCCCTGGGATCAGTCTCTTATCCCCAAAGGAGTAGGTAACTGTTTCCAACTGTCCCCAACCTCTTTCTAGTTCTTGGAAAACATTTACAATCATCTTCTACCTTTTATCAAGTTATTTTTCAAAACTAATTTTGTTATCCTCATTAATAATCTTTCCTTAAAACAATAATTAAAATTGCATTTTAACTAGTTAACACTAGTTATCATTAATGCAGCTGTCACAAGTTCCCCCCATGGAAGTAACACTGTCCTCAGTGTTTCAGTCTAGCTCTGAAAAGAGCTTTGGGTAAGCCTCACGCACACATCTTCCGTCCTCCCATGTAGCCTCATCTGGGCCGGAGTGCTTCCACTATACTTTAACCTAGGTGGTGACTCGTTTTCCGGAGCCTAATTTCCCTCTGGTTAAGTATGTGTTGTCGCTCGACCAGAAATTCACCGTTTGGCTCTACCTACAACAGTCCATCGTACATTGGATCATCCTGTAGCTCGCACTCATTTGTATGACCATAATCATTTACCTACCACCATGTTAAGCATAGTATTTCCTTTTCGTAAGTCATCATTGCTTCCTGTTATTGATCTCATCAACATGCCTTTATAACATGATTAGATAAAGCCCCAATCAATCAATAATCAATCTTTAAGTGATTCTTTAACACTTATTCATGTGCATACATGAAATGTGAATACAATATCAGAACATACTTTCTTCTAACATCACTACTTTAGTGTAATCAATTAATTATCAATTCATGTCAAAATAATCCCCACATTATTATGACACTACTCGCATACGCTCACATTCGTACAGGACAATTCACGACAATTGTCTAGGAATTCCTTTAATGGAAAAATGACACAATGTGCATCCGAGTTACTCAAACTCTAACAGAAGAACCAACCCTTCAGCTATTTCTTTCGAAGCATGCGAATATAATAAAGCTAACACATTTTAACGTTGTTCCTATGCATACAATGCATAAAGTTTTCTAAAATTAATTTCCCAAAAAAATACTTAACATAATAGAGCATGCAAACACATGTTTCCTTTTTGAGGAAATATAACATAATAGGCATGCAATTCATGATTTCTGTTCCATAAAACTAATGGAGTAAATCATAAGAATACATGTCTTATCTCTAGATATTATACCAACATTACCCATATATATAATTCATCTTCTTTGCCAAAGAATCTTTTCCAATGTAGGATAACAAAACTTGTTATCATTTTCCCACATACAAATGTTTATTCTTTCCAATGAAATCTAATACAAATATCGCATAATATACATGATCTTATTCCAAAAGAAACTAACATAAACTACATAATAGTTTTGTTAGCATAAAGGTACTCACATATTTTCCTAAATATTAAGATAGCTTAGTATTTCTTTTATCCATGCAAAGAACATACGACTATAACATAATGGCTATTCGTGGTGCATGCAAGAGCTTATCATAATAATCCTTATTTAATGTAGGCAACACATTATTCCCTTCTTATAATTCTACCATCACTAACTATTCCTTTTATGTAAACAAATGCATACCTCATTTGCATCAGGAAGTTTTCATAACCTAGTTTTGTTGTCTTTATACCTGAAATCTTCTTATGCTTCTCGTTCAAGAATTTATCATATATAACCTTCTTTTATGCATTAAAACTAGGAAACCATAACAAGGTTAACTTAACCTTTTATGCATTCTTGTTCTTGTATGAATAGGATTCATATGCCTTTTTTCTTCTTCTTATTAATCCATGCACAAAACTCCTTTCCAATATTTGTGCACTCATACAGACTTTAAATGAAAACATAGGTAACATTTGTACCCAAATTCATGGAAACCCTTCCAAGAAAATTCATCTGACTAGCTTTTATCTTTTCTTTTTCGCTACCCATTAAAATATATGACTGATTACCCTCTTTATTCTATATTTAATTTCAGGAAAATAGCTTGGATTTCGTTATCATTTCGTACACATGTACGGAATTATTTCCAAAATAAAACAAGCATCCTATATTTTCATATAAGATGCTTATATATATATATAGAAAAGCCATCTTACTTATGTTTTACTATGCTTAAGCTATGCAATGAATTTGATCTGCATCTTTTCAACACCATAATAATATTTGTATGCAAACTATTCTTCCAAGAAAAGAATGATAAGCGAACACTGTCCTCGGTGTGCTTCTCTCATTAAAATTTAAACTTACACTCATGATATAACAATATAACAATCCCAAAGGGGGTCCTTCCCCTTCCCAATGAAAACACTTTCATTTCCTTAAATGTCATTAATTGAAACAATAATGTTTTTATCCATAGTCATGAGCATGTATAGCTCAAAGAAAAAATTTTCATTTTCCATTTTTTTAAAACCACTTATCCATTATTTAATTTCATAAAATCATAGAAAAATCTCTATATGAACTTACCATTAATTACCAATTACTGTTGGAAGTAATGATGGCTTTTACATAAGCTTTCTGAGAATGGTTGAACAACCCATCAACACTCCATGGAAAGAGCCTGAAATGTATGACTAACAAATTCAATCACATTAGTCACTTAGTTTTCAATCATATGTAATACTTGCAACTATCAAACATTCATACAATATCAAGGGATGTTTTAATCAGAGTACTTCCACAAGTACTCAGAGAGCACCACCCCTCTAATCAATGCTTCACGTGCATACTGTCTTAACTCCTGCTAAGACATTCACACAGTACTTCTAAAAGTACTTAGAGAGCACCTAGCTCTCTACTTGTACCAATGGTCAATCAATGCACCATGGGCATATCCTATCCTCTACTAAGACATTTAAACAAATAGAATAAATGAACTTATACATTCAGTAATTAATTTTCTGAGTGCTGAGCTCCTTTCCTCTTAACATCTACATAAGATATTTACACAATCATATAAAAATTCATTTTTATATAACGCATAACTTGTTACGTAACTTATTCTACTATGAGAACCACAATGGTAAACAAAATGCTCCTCCCAACCCCTGGGAGTTGGTTTTCGCAACCAAATCGAGTCATTTTCACATTCAGACAGTTATTTGACAAAAACCATTCCATGTCCAGTGTAGGATTCCTCTTGGCAACATCATGCCTATTACTCTAACACCGTCCCGTCTATGAGGAATTTTGGACCTCCTCCAACGAGCTCCAAAATCAATAGAGTTGCCTCAGGTTTTCCCATCTTCATCATATTGGCACACTCCTTTCCTTCTGAGATCATATATCTCTAGAGAGAGGAATTCTGGGTAGGTAAGCGCCATCAACCCCTCCGGGCAGGCAACGACCATCAACCCAAGGCCTTCTAGCCTTTCCCAACTGTTCATAACTGTCTGGTGTGTTAAATTTCTCTTTTAGCATTGTTCCCTTAGTAAATTACACAATGAACTTTATGGACATTATACATAAAGAAAAAGAAACTTTATGTACATCTTACATCATACTTGCCCTTAACATGGGTCCAATAATATCTAGACTAACAGGAAACATGAATAATATACACATGACTAACATAAATGTGTTGTACATTATTATTTCCCAAATAACAAAATCATGCACATTATAACATGATACTTAAACATTTACTGTTGCAATTCGCATTGCAATGTTTGTGATGATTTATTTTCATGGTTTTCTGTTGCCATAAAGCTACCCATGCTTACTATAAGCAACAATGCTAATCACAAATATGCATTTCTTAGCATGTATTATCTTATGCAATCATTTTAATTTCCTTCATAAAATGTTGTCATGCATACAATTATATACAAATATTCATTAACGCGTATGTGTCAATAATGATTAGGGTATGAGTGCAAATATTGCCAATTCCCACAATATTCTGTTATCAACAGACTAACACATGAAGTAATTACCATAATCACTTGTTCACAATTTTCAAATAGATTTAGTCAAAATCAATTCGTGCATATAACTTTCATTAGTTAGTCATTCATAACTAATCAATGCTATTAATAATCTTAATGCATCCATGACGCGACTCATTCAAAAACTAGTCATTTAATGCCACTAGTAGTCTTAATTCATCCATGACGACTCATTCAAAAACGAGTCAATCAACTAGTCATTATAGTCAAGTATCACTACTTGACCCATTCTATATTTTTCACATCTGAAAGGTTTCATTCAATTTAATTTTAAACACTCTATCATCTTATATAAGGAATTTCCTCACCTTTTGCATTCATGCATTAGTTTCACCCACCATCACTATACACATTCATTTTATTTTTTTAAGTAGTGCATGGTAACTTTAGTTATGTTCACTAAATGTATGAGTAATATGTCCTATAACCACTGTTAATTAACGACTCCCACTTTCACTAGTGAATACTCAGGTTGTTCATAAATACAACAAATGTTTTATTTCCTTCTCACTTTCACTAGTGAGTGCCCAGGTTGTTCAAAAGTACAACAAAGGTTTTATTGTCTTTTATCCTGAACATGATTCCATTGTTATGAAAACTGTTTTGAAACAAAATTTATTACTCATTACTATTTAATGTAGTTATAAACATGAATCACACATCTCATGTCAAGAGTAGACTACTGCATATATCATTCAATATGTAGATTCCTAGATTCATATAACAATCAATATGTAGATTTCTAGAATTGTACCTTAAGTGATGTCCATTAGAAGCATATCTCAATTTATTTCGCCTAACAAATCCCAAAGGTGCCAGTGCTGCAACCTTTAGCTTTGATACCACCTGTAACATTTGCCATATCTATTAACCGTTAATAAAAAATTACTTTCAACCATAAGGTAGAATTCATGTAACTTTAAACATACTTATGATCAGAATTTTAAGAACTTCAAAGAAAATATACATAGGTAGTCCTATGCGTTTAACCCATGATTTAATTCCAAACTATTGAAGTAAGGTCATATGAACAGTTCTATGGTATACATTAATTATTTTTCCATCGTACTGCTTACTTACAACAACCATTTGACACATATCACTCTACGAATATCGTTTTTCAATTACAGTGGTACTGTCATCTCTTTCAAATTTATTTCTTTGTACTCAAGCATGGGTTTAATCATGTACCTGTTGGTTCATTTTTATATTTTTGGGGCCACTTGGCCCTCTCCTTGCCATCCGATCTTCTCAGGTGATCGACGGTGTAGAAAGAGGCGGGAAGGCTTAGGTATAATCCCTTATCCCTAACCGTTTTCTTCATTTGTGCCCGCTCATTTGCTCGAACTTCGGCTCTGCCGCCATGCTAGGTTTCACGTCCCGATTCTCAACATAGTTCTGTTCCTGGAAGACTTCATAGCATTAGAGTCTTCACTCTATCATTGAACTCATGGGAGCGCTACCTATTATGCTTCCCGGAACTGAGATTTTGGATAAATTGTACATTCTCTCTGTGGTTCATTTCTATAATAAAGGGTTATAAATCTTACAGAAATGGTGAATCCTTGGACCACCACTACGCACAGGGGATTCGGTTCCATCCATGTCTCGTCACAGGTAATCCCTTGTTCTTTTTTGACTCAGTAAATGCAAATTGTTTTCTAGGGAACAAAAATGAATTTTAACAAAGGTTTCAGCGTACTAATACAACTTTTCCCTTTGACAGACCTATATATTCTGCAGGTAGGAGGTCCACCAAAACCATGGGAGTTTTTTCAATACCACCAGATAAAGTATTTAGTTTTAAAATTCCATTCATGTTTCTTAAAGGTTATGTAAATCTTTAAATTTTACTAACTCTGCGAGTTTAAGACCTTTTTGCCCTCGTTACGTGCAGGTGTGATTTTATTTCTACTCGGAGAAGAAATGTTCATCCTCTCTGTCAAGCTGCCGCAGTTGATCGATTCTCTTCTTCCTGATTCAGGGACAAGTACCTAACCAACGTATTTAAGCTTACTCTCAAGCTCTGCCATTCGTCTTAGTTGGTTTAAAGTTAGGGATTTGAGCTTGTGACGACTCTTTTATGCCTTTGCCAGGCTCAATTATTAGTTTTGTTGTATTAAACGAACCAGTACTTCGTGGTTTCTATAAATGTAATCTTTATTTTTTTAAAGCTTTATACACGGAAGTTTATTTCATGAAATTCATCATCACCCTGTTTTGACTAGATACTCTTGGGTGATTTTGTTATTGGTTCCTTGCTGGAGTTTTCACCTAAATGATATGGTTACCGTATTGACCGGTTATTACTCCTTTTGTCTCTTTATGTAATTATATATATTTTCTCTTCGAATATATTTTTTTCTATTGATTCGCTCATACAATTCTACATCTACCTACAACATTCTAAACATGGATAATTTTAAGGATGGAAAATTATCTTGAAGTTTAAAAAATTGGCGAATCTCACTAGTCCCTAATATGCAAACTATAAATTTTTATTGATGTATTTGTAAATTTATTCAAATTTATAATGATATTATATATATTCTATATATAATGTTGGCGATTTTTAACGTAAAATATTTTTATATTGTAAAATTTGGGCGAATTAGTTTTATAAAAAAATGGAAATTGGCAAATCGTTTTTTTGGGAAAAACATGGAAAATTAGCCCACCTGCGAATATTAGCCCCTAAAATTTTCCATGATTCTAAATTAGAATTCTTGTTTTTTTTCTTTTCTTTTTTTGAAAGTGAATATGTACATGCATAATATTTTGTTCGAGTTCTGAATTTTCCGTCTACTATTCTCTTGCTGTTATACTTTCCAAATGTACACAAGATTACCAAAGAGACTCTGTCAAGCTTGAGAATAAATGTTATTTTCTTGCAGAATTAATTTACTCATTTCCACTTATTTTTTCTTTACTTCAGAGCGATTAAATTTGTAATAACTTAGTAGTATTCAGGGTTTTATCTACTTATTTAACCTGGGGTGTCAGGACCACCTGTACTTTCTGTCCGTGTATAGATTTACTTCAAGGAACCACTGCGTCTTGGGTTAAGGTTTTACCCTGTACCCATGACCAACAGTCTCCTCTATCGTTTAATCAAGAACATATTCTTTAATAGGCATATGTAGGATTCTTTTATCCCTATAAAATATTGTCATAATCTCTTTACTCCCTTCACAGTTCTCGTCTTCATTTCTTAACTTGCTTACAGTTTTGATAAACTGTGGGGTTTATTATAAAGATCTATGTAGTTACACAAATAACTTATAATTCCTTTTTTTTTAATCGTTTTACCACAAACAGTCTCTGCTATTAAAAGAAATTAGTGGACTAACATATTCTTTCTTTGTTACAGTCTTATAGTTCATACAAATAGCCATTTTCTGTTTATGAGATTCACCGTAGTATATATATATAATCTGATTGATATATTTGAAAAGAAGCTTGAACTGTAATACAAAGTTTAGTCTTCTCTTTCTACTCAGCTTACTGCTATTTTTTTACAGTACCCAATCAGTTTCTAGCAAACTTAATTAAAGTTAATAAAAGTAAGCAGACATATTACTTCATTCATTTACAACACAAATCTATAGGGTATTTTCTGACACTATCAATAAGGTATAAATGAATACCTGTGCACATGTAGAATGAAGTTATTACACTACTTGAATTCACAGAAAATTACATAGATTACTTATCTGATTATGTAGTTTAAACCTGTGGTCCTCCCAACCATCAAGAGAGACGATTATGTCCTCCTCTTGCCCCCATGTTCCAATCCTATATTGTACGGGATAACAGTGGATGTTTCTTGTTGTGACCTCAGGACGCCTGATCCAGTCAGTGCCAGAAACACTTTTCAAGATTATTGAGAGCTTTCGAATAGTCTCCACCAGCTCTGGAAATCCACCCTCTTTCTTTCCTTCCCGAAAAAAATCCCCTACTCCTCCCTGGGATCAGTCTCTTATCCCCAGAGGAGTAGGTAACTGTTTCCAACTGTCCCCAACCTCTTTCCAGTTCTTGGAAAAAAATTACAATCAACTTCTACTTTTTATCAAGTTATTTTTCATAACTAATTTTATTATCCTCATTAATAATCTTTCCTTAAAACAATAATTAAAATTGTCTTTTAACTAGTTAACACTAGTTATCATTAATGCAGCTGTCACATCTCAACTATGTCTAGTTAACTATGTCTAGCTTACTTCAAATAGTAAATGCTATCCACAGTAAGCATTGGCAAAAATCAGAGAAAATACATTGTGAATCATCTCATGACTCAATTGGTGGCGTGTCCTTTACACTGGAGCCGGGCATGTCGACTTGGTGCTGAGCCACAAGAATTTCTTAGACCTCTCTCTTTATCTCTTGTAGTAAACACTTCAATTTTAAGTTTTCTTCAATAAAAGATTTAAATGTAAAATAAAATTCAAAAAAAAAAAATCCCATCAACACAAGTTTTATAACAACAACCACCTGATAGCAATGTCATTGCATATGCCTAAGTGGCTCTTATTTTTTAATAGGATTGTAGTAGAAAAACAATCGTAGGAAACTATGGATGAGAACATCATAATTGAGAATGTGTTTATTGCTTCTTCCCACTTCTATACATATATACAGTTAGCTCTAGCAAGATGAAAGCTCAATTTTCAAAATTAAAAAATTGTAATTATATATATATATATTTTAATCTTATTCTTTTTATTTTTCATTTTTATCTCCCATAAAGAATGTTTTTTTTTTCTTTTTTCTAATCATAATAAAATTTAATAATTATATATCTACATTTTAATGAAATAAATTAATCATAAAATTAAAAAATCTAATTAAATATTCGTATTTGAAAATGTATATTTTCTTATCCATTATTTTATTAATTTTTATTCAATTCTTATAATTGTATATTTGGTTAAAAATTAAAATTGTCACACTAAATTTTGTCCAATTTATTTGAAGTTTGTTTTCAAACAAAATATTTATAAATATTCACCTCCTTGAAATTATTGTGCCAAATACTTTTCAATTTATTAACATTTTTTGAAATTTGGTTTAGAATATATTTATATTAAATACTCTTTAATTTATTACATTGTTTTTTAGATTATTTTGAAATATATCTATAAATAAGTTATATATAAAATGTGTTTTTTTTCAACTAACAAATTTTGAAATTTGATTTAGAATATGTTTATACTAACCACTCTTTAATTTATATATTTTGTTGGTTAACTAATTTGAAATATATCTGTAAATACATATTATATAAAATGTGTTTTTTTTTCAAAGATTGGACAAAAATTGTGAGACCAAACCTTCTGGCCAACCACATCCTCAAGACTATCTAAATTCAATTTTAAACCAATCCCATAAAAATAAAATATATAAACATAGAAGCGCAGGACAAAATTCAAATGTGTGTGACATTTGATCTCCATGTGTCAAACAAAATGAAAATCTCACATGGTAAACAGTTTGTAAATTGTTGATCAGATAAAATATATCTCAAATGATAAACTGTTTGTAAAACATAATATTGAGACAATACCTGATTCTGTAATACATTACCTAACAAGAAGTTGCTATGAGAGACATGCAACAACTAATTAATAAAAATGATTTTTTTTTTTATTATAATTAATTATTATAAATTTTACATTTATACAAAAATTATTAATACTTATAATTTTTTTAAACTTTTATTTTATTAATAATTAATAACTATATTTTATTTTCCTAAAATATTAATTAAACTAATAGTAATTTAATTAAATAGCATTGTGTGTTGTGTATGAAAAGGCTACCAACTATCTGTCAAATTCAACGAGTTAGTAGGATATATATTTTCCAGGTGTTTTAAAGACAAACTGTGGGCTTTTGGTTTTTCTATTTTATTTGAATTATTCATTATAGGCTAGTTGTAATCGATGTTTTTTATTTTTAATCTTGTTGATAAAATTGTGTTACAATAGGAAAAAAAAAAGGAAAAAAATGTGTTACAATATGAAAAAAAAAAGAATGAAAGATAGAAATCTGTTATTTAAAGTAAATGATTATAAAAATCATGTGGTTCATTAAGAGATGTGAATAAAGGTAATGCAACCTGTTTCACATGCATGGATTTTTAAATGGATTTTTAAATGGTGTTACCCAAGTCAGTCCCTTGTAAATATCTCTTTTATTATGATAACTTTTAAAACATTTAATCATCTAGTTCTGTGCAAATAAAGTCTCAATACAATTTCTTATCTCTGGTTACAAAAAAATATTCATTATTTTATATTAAAATAAGTTTTTAAAATTTATTATTTAATAGTAAATAATTTTATTATCTGTCAATAAAAACAATTATTCAAATATATATATTTTTATTGGTTCCGTAGGCTAACATTGAAAAGCCGGCTAACATTGAAAAGATACCCTTCGCACATGAATTTGTTTTAGTCATTTATAGGATTCGGTGAAAGCGTCAAAGTTTAATGGGAAGGATTCCGTCAAAATTTAATGGGAAAATTACAACGTGTAGTTGCGGTTTTTTTTCTTCATATTATTATGTTTGGTATGATGCTCGCACCTTCCAGAGCTTTAATGAAGATAATTACAACACAAGAGCTTTAATGATTGAGAAACTAGTCATAAATATAATATTTCAAACCTTAGTTTTTTGGTAAAGTTTTTTAAGTTAAAAAGATTAAAAGAGTTTTATATATGTTAAAATATAATTGGTCAGAAAGAGGATAGTAAAGTTTTATGATTGGATGAGTTGAACAATGTTTCCCTATCCAATCTCATAAAGAAAACGTACCTAGCTTAATAATAAGATAAATATTTTTTTATGAAAATTTTAATTTATATTTTATTTTTAATTTTCAATTTTTTTCACAAATTGAATATCGATGAGTGAAGAAGATGCTTAAAGAATTAGGGCCATGCTTTAAGCATATACTTCCTTAACATATTATATTTTATTTGATTTATTTAACACTCTAAAAAGTCTATCAATATGAGATTGTTTTTTTTCAAGTATTAGAACAACCATGGGTAGGAACATATAATAAATTGATTTAAATATAAGTAAAATTGTAATATGAATAAAGATAAAATTATTTTTTGTCAACCAATTTTATTTATTTAGCATCAAAATTTTAATAATAGAGAATTACATTTACATTGAATAATTTTTTATTTATAGTATTTATTGGCATATTTTAATATAAAAGATATAAATAATGTAGTAAATGCAAGTAAATAGAGAAATTAGTGAATGCAAGAAAACAAAATAGGAAATAAAAGTGGAGAAAGTAGGTTTATGTGTCATCTAAAAATAATGAACTTTTATTTTTCAACTTGTAGAAGACAAATACTAACATACCCTAAAGTGGGGAAATGAAAAGCCAAATTGAACCATAACCAGCCTAGATCCATCTTAACTTCGGATTTATGAAGCGCCGAGAGGGATCAAATCTCTCAAGGTGCAAACCTCTTTTTTGAGTGCAAAACTTGAGGAGTGCAAAACTTGAGGAGAGGTTTGCACCTAGAGAGATTTTTTCCCTCTCGACGCTTGATAGATCCATAGTTAAGATGGATCTAGATTGGTTTCAGTCGTGTGCGGCGAAGGAAAACCTATCGATAATATGAGGAACATATGATTAATTTTATCAATAATATGTAAATAACTTTAATATTAATATAACCATTTTAAATATGCTAAATATGTTTGAGATTTATCGATTAGTTGCCTCCGTTTATTGAGATGATAAATATTGTAAAATAACTTTAATGATGAAAAATCATGAAATACATTTTTTGAATGCAGAGTGAAAATGTAATAATATTGAATGATAGAAAATGCGAATAATAAGAATGTAGTAAATTACAAATAGCCTTCATTTTGATCAATCTCAAACTATTTTCTTGTACTATTCTTATTGTCACCCTTGTTAGTTTTGTCATCTTTTCATATCAATTATATGAAAAAGATAGTTGAAATCGTAAACCATATAAATATTTAGCTCGAGTTGTTGTAGTAAACATCATACCTTGTCTCTCTTGCTCTCCAATATTATTAGGTTTAATTACTATAACACAAAAATAAATCTATATTGTCAATAATTTTTTGTGCTTACACTAAAATCAATCCACACTATTAACCCAATGACTTTAAATTTAATGTACCATCATACATCCAATTACTTCAAATTAGAAATCAACATATACACTAAAATCAATGCATCTAATGCAAAAAATCAAATAATATTAGAAAACAACATCTACACTGAAATGAATGCATCTAATGCAAGTAATCAAATAGGATTAGAATTCAACATCTACACTCAAATCAATGCATCTAGTGCAAACAATCAAATAGGATTATAAACCACCATCTATCTACACTAAAATCAATGCATTTAGTGCAAGTAATCAAATAGGATTAGAAATCATATATATTGAAATCAATGCTTCTAGTGTAAGCAATCAAATATAATTAGAAATCAACATCTACATTGAAATTAATGCATCTAGTGCAAGCAATCAAATAATATTAGAAATAACCATCTACACTAAAAGCAATGCATTTAGTGCAAGCAATCGAATAGGATTAAAAATCATCTACATTGAAATCAATGCATCTAGTGCAAGTAATCAAATATCATCAGAAATCAAAATCTACACTAAAACCAATTAATCTAGTTCAAGCAATCAAATAGGATTAGAAATCACCATCTACACTGAAATCAATGCATCTTTTGCAATAAATATTCTTCCCTCTCCCACCTCCATATATATTTATATGTCCCTCCATATCTCCTTCTGTGTATGTTTATCTCACCCCCACAAACACACACACTCTCTCACTCCATATTTATCAATATTTTTGTCCATCCCTCTGTGTCTCCATCTATCTCTTATTTCTCTGAATCTTCCATTTATATCTCTATCTCCCTTTGTCTCTCTATATCAACCCCAAAACATAAACTCTCTTTCTCCAATCTATATATATCACTCCCTCCTCCTCTCCCTCCCTCTCTCTCTCTTCCCCTTCCCTCCCTCTCTCCTTCTTATATCTCTCTTCCCTCCTGCTATACTCTCTCCCTCTCTCTCTCTAGCTTTCACTCTATGTATTTCTTCTTACCTCCCTCTCTCTCCCCCTCCATCTCCATATCTCTTTCCCTCCCTCTCTCTAGTCTCTCTCTTCCTTTCTCTCCCACCTCTCTCTCTCTCTCTCTATATTCACCTTCCAAATTTGTTAATATATACCTCTCTCTCTCTCCTTCTCGCCTCCCTTCTCTCCATATGTTCCTCTTTATCTATTTATCTCACCCCAAACATACACACACTCTCTCCATCTCTCCCTTGTCACTCCCTCTCTCTCTCCACTTGTCACACTATGTATTTCTTCTTCCCACCCACTCTCCTCCTATCTCCATCCTTCTCTCCTCCTCTCTCTCAATTCCCCTCTCTTTTCCTTCCTCTCTCTCCCTTTCTCTCCTACCTCCCTCTCTCTTCCCCCATCTCTCTCTCTCTCTCTCTCTCTCTCTCTCTTCCCCCATCACTCTACCTCTCTCTCCAACTATGTTACTATATCCCTCCCTTCCTTCTTCTCTCTCCTTCTCTCCCCCCTTGTCTCCATCACTCCTTCTATGTCTCTTTATCTCACCCCTAAACATACATGTTGTCTCTCCATCTCTCCCTTGTCACTCCCTCTCTCTCCACTTCTCACCATCTATGTCTTTCTTCTTCTCTCCCTCTCTCCTCCTCTCTTCCTTCCTCTCTCTCTCTCTCTCTCTCTCTCTCTCTCTCTACCCTCTCTCCTTCTCTCTCTCTCCCACCTCCCTCTTTATGTCTCCCTCTCCCTCTCCATTTCTTACCCTTTTATACCTCTCTCACTCCTCTCCCACTCTCTCTCTTCATTCCTCCTCTCCCCTCTCCCTCAATTTATCTCCATCTCTCCTTTGTCACTCCTGCTATTTCTTGACATTTATCATATGTCTTTGTTCTTCCCTCCCATATATATCTAGAGTTAAGGTGTATATATATATATATATATATATATATATATATATATATACAGAGAGAGAGAGAGAGTATATATATATATATATATATATATATATATATATAATTTAATATTGTATTAATATAAAGTTATTAAATTTAATAATATTAATGTTAGCGTTAATAATATTTTTTTTGCATGCTATTATTATTAATTTGGCCCATAGGCTTCATATATTATATGTTGATCTCTACGCCTATTTGATATATTTTTATTTATTTACCTTTCCTTTTTATATCTCTTTTATAAATATAGTATTTGGCTCATGGTATTAATAATAATTTATCCCATGGTATTTGGCCCATAGGATTCACCTAAATAAAACATCTTTTTTGAGTTTTTGTAAATACAAAGAGGTTTACAGAGTAAATATAAAAATATGTTTTATTTATGTACCATACCTCTAGTTTATTTATATTTTTATCTATTTACCATACCTCCCGAGTAAGTAGAAATACCTCTAGTTTATTTATATTTTTATTTCTTTAAAATATCTCTTTTTTTTAGTGTTCTTAAAACTCTTCATATTTTAAATTTATATTGTTTAAATTTATTTTTAATTGTTTATTTATATGGTTGTGTAAGTTATTCTTTAAGCCGACATTATTTAGATTTTATTTTTAGTTTTTTTTTTATTGGCTTCCGACATACTTACACATCGGGGTCATACTAGGCTGTAGAATGCGCCTCTCGTCGCAATGATATGTTTTTTTTAAGGATAAGAAAATTTTTTTGATTGGTTTGTGAATAAGTAATAGAAGATCAATTCAGTATGGCCCACTAATAATGTAATAACATGCCTTTTTAGGTGGTTAACCACACTTTTATATACTTTAGACAATGCGAAGACAAGTTTTATTGAGTTAGTAAAATGACATGAGTAGTGATAATATTGGTAGTACAATTGCTTGATATTTCCAAGTTTTTGACAACTATAATGGCCCTCATATATAGGGCACGGCTATGGGAGTATTTTCTTCTACTCATTCAACCAATTTGAAAGTTAATGTTTAGGAAAATAAACATGCATTTTCATGCTTGAACCCTTTATAAATTATGATAGAATGTGACATGTAGAAGGAAAATATGCTTCTCTTGGCCTCTTAGGAGGGTTTTGGGTTCATTGGTTCAAAGGTTGACTCGATTCACTTGCAAGGAGATAAGTGTCGAGAGGGTGGCAATCAAAGGATCATAAATTTGTAAGGTCATTGGAAGTCAAGGAATGATTATTTTCTTAGTTGTGGGTGAATATATTGTAATAAACCAAATCCTTGACCTTTTAGGATGCACTTTGGCACTGAATTTTATTAGAAAGAGAGTAGGGATGGACTACCTTCTAAGAGAGATAAAGTAGAACCTAGAGTTCATGTTTAGGCTAGTTCATCCAGTAGCAAGAGGATGCATTGGTTTTATATTTTGCAAGGAAAAAGATGTAGTTTCTATCTTAAAATAAGTTTGGTTTATGGATAGGCCTTACTTGTCTATAAAAATTTGTCACCCTTTTTTTATGCTAGGGATGAGACCATGTTAGGCACCCTAGTGTGGATAAAAATTATAGGGTTCCCCATGGAATATTAGAGTATTTAGGATTTATGCATAATTGACAATAAGCTAGTAAAAAATATTCTAGTGGATGATAGCTTTGTCTATGAAAAATGCAGTTCAATTGAAAGGAGTAAGTAGACGTATTTTTTAGACAATTGATTTAGTTATTAAAAGAAATCAGATTTGTTCTTTACATATTATTTCCCTACTCCCCATAAATTGACACATTTGTTATGCTATACATGGTGGCCATACTTGTTGGTCCTTCAATTTTCATAGGAAATATAACTTGTAACCTCTTTTGATTAAACAAAAAAGTATAAATAAATAACTTTAAATTTATTTAATTTATTAAAAATGAGTTAACCATATAAATTTAAAAGATGAATACCAATATTAATAACCTATTTTTTACTGAAAATAATGGGTTTTTTAAATCTCAATGTAACATGTAAAATATCCAAAGAAGATAGATTTTTTTGTTAAAATGGTTTTAAAAAGCATAGGAAACATTAAAAAAGATGCACATAATCTCTCCAATTTCTAGGATTTCAAGTTGAATGTTTGCAATCAATTTTTAGTATGAATGGTTAAATAGTGAAAATTGTAGGTTATTTATGTGTTAAGATAATGTCCTTGGCATAAGAATCTATAATGGTGACAATGGAAAAACTTGTCGAGAAAGCTCAAAGTCAATGCTCATCAACCAAAGTGTTTGTTCAAATAATTATAAATTATTAAACTCCAACATTATTTGCATATTTAAAACTCTATATTAAAAAATACCATGTATAGAATAACCTCATATTATTATACATTTATTATAAATTCAAAATATTGAATCTAAAAACACCTTAGTTTAGAAATCCTAATTATGATTCCAATTATAGATTTGGGATATGAAATAATTCAACCACATTGTTATCCATGAAACGATATCCCTTCATATGACTTTCATTGAGAAACACATTTTCATAAGTTTATGTGTTAAGTTATTTTCTCATTGTCATATTTGATGATACATTGTAATTTTTTTCTAATCAATGTTTTTAATATTCTTTAATTGAATTTAATGTTTTATTTACTAATTATTTTATTTTTGTAAACTGATTTATATCTTTCTTTTTTTTTAAATTAAATTTATTAAATGTAATCATGTTTTAATGTTCATATTCAAGTTATAAGATTTTAAAAATTATAATTTAATTATGAATAATTATTAAGTGAATGGTAGAATGTAACCTTTATGGAATATTCTCGAATGTTGTTAGTAGTATATGCAAATTAATGATTGAAATTTATTTACTTTCTTTTTGTTTTTTTAATTAAATTGATTAATTAAAAAATCCATATGAACAAATATCATATGAAATGAATTATGAAATATTGAATAAGTCATATGTCATGATATTGGCTCATTATCTTTTAACAAAGTCTATTTACAAATTAAAAATCTCCATAACAAAGTGAGGGTGTATCTACATGCATAGAAATTTTATATATATATATAAATAATTTTTCTAATTAATGATGGTAATAGTAAAAAGATTTCAAATAAAGTTATAAATTAGTTAGCTTGATGGTTTTATAATTTTAACAATGTAAAATGTATTATGAAGAGTTTTTATGTTTATTATGATTTTTGCCTATTTTGAAAAGTGTTTATGTTTATTATGATTTCTGTCTATTAATATTTATTAGTCATTTAACTTATATAATCTCACTAATATTATTTATATTACAAACCTTAAAAAATCTATCGAGGCCACTAAATCTTCATTTTAAAATGTTTCATAGCAAACATATTCATTGATACATCTATATAACAATATGTTATTATCCATGGTTAGGAAAATGTTTATGTTTTTGTCTTATTTATATTAGATATAAGAATTTTTTTTTGGTTTAAATGTAACATTTTAAGGTGTATGAAGCTCTTCATTATTATTAATAATTTATCTTAAGCGTCATTGTTATTTTCTTTTAAAAACAATTAGAAAAATAGATATTCTAAAATTTCAATCGGTATTTTGCAAATCTAGTTAAATTTTAAAATAATAAAAATATTATTTATATTGATATAGAATTATTAAATTTATTTTAACTATTATTTTCTTAATTTTGAAATAATTAATATTAATTAATATTAATTAATATTTGTGGAGAAAAAAACAATTTTTTAAAGATTATATTCACGTATTTGATTATCTTTAAGTGATTTATTAACTAATTAAATAGTAGAACATACCAATTTAAAGCAAAGTGTTTTTCTAATTTTTTTTTGGGTTTTCAAAAAAAATTATTTACAATTTGATTTTTCAAATATAACCTTATGATTTTATGACATGATCACGTAGGTTATTGTAGATCTGAGAACATGTTAGGTCATTATGGCTCCGAGTTTTTGTTGATAGAGAACAACACGACCAATTCAGGGGTTTGGATTTTTATGACATGATCACGTAGGCTATTGTAGATCTGAGACCATGTTAGGCCATTATGGCTCCGAGTTTTTGTTGATTGAGAACAACACGACCAATTCAATGGTTTGGATTTTTATGACATTATCGCGTAGGTTATTGTAGTTATGAGACCATGTTAGGCCATTATGGCTCCGAGTTTTTGTTGATTGAGAACAACACGACTAATTCAGTGGTTTGGGATTTTATGCCATGATCGCGTAGTCTATTGTAGATTTGAGACCATGTTAGCCCATTATGGCTCCGAGTTTTTGTTGATTGAAAATAGCACAACCAATTCAGTGGTTTGGATTTTTATGACATGATCACGTAGGCTATTGTAGATTTGAGACCATGTTAGGCCTTTATGGCTCCGAGTTTTTGTTGATTGAGAACATCACGACCAATTCAGTGGTTTGGATTTTTATGATGTGATCGCATAGGCTATTGGAGATGTGAGACCATGTTAGGACATTATGGCTCTGAGTTTTTGTTGATTGAGAACATCACGACCAATTCAATGGTTTGGATTTTTATGACATGATCGCGTAGGCTATTGTAGATCTGAGACCATGTTAGGCCATTATGGCTCCGAGCTTTTTTGATTGAGAACATCACGACCAATTCAGTGGTTTGGAGTTTTATGACATGATCGCGTAGGCTATTGTAGATCTGAGACCATGCTAGGCCATTATGGCTCCGAGTTTTTGTTGATTGAGAACAACACGACCAATTCATTGGTTTGGATTTTTATGACATGATCGTGCAGGCTATTGCTGATCTAAGACCATGTTAGGCCATTATGGCTCCAAGTTTTTGTTGATTGAGAACAACACGACCAATTCAGTGGTTTGGATTTTTATGACATGATCGCGTAGGCTATTGTAGATCTGAGACCATGTTAGGCCATTATGGCTCTGAGTTTTTTTTTATTGAGAACAACACGACCAATTCAGTGGTTTGGATTTTTATGACATGGTCACGTAGGCTATTGTAGATCTGAGACCATGTTAGGCCATTATGGCTCCGAGTTTTTGTTGATTGAGAACTACACGAAAAATTCAATGGTTTGGATTATTGTTCGTGTTCCTGTTCTTCGCCTCAAAGCACTAAAATGAATAGAATAAAATAGCAGCGGGGTTCCAAACAATGTACTATTTTCTTTTTGTCGATATGGCCTATACATTTTCTTTCTTGCAGCGCCATAGACAACAAATATCTTGACAATTAAATTCTCTAATGGCAAGAAAGCATGTGGAAAAAATCTCTTGATGGTTCAATTGTCGAATGGTAAGATAACATGTTCAAAAGGATAATAATTATTTGTTTGGACATGCGACAGGCTGTAAGTGGCTCTAGATAGACTTGATAGAACCGCTCCCTTAAAGAACTCCTTCGGCCTAATTAAGAACTATGTAGTAAGTCAATAATTGGCTCAATGTCTTTTCATTTCTTCCATTGGATATCACATTGTTTAGGTTCAATGAACAAAAAAGGTTGCTTAATATTTTCCACCACAAACAACCTATCATCAATTAAAAAAAACCCACTAAAGTTTAAATTTCCCTTCATCTTACTTGTCCAATTAAATTTTTAGTATTGAAATTTATCTTTTTGCCTTGTGAATAAAAATACCCATCAATATTGGAATTTACCTTTCACCTTACTTTTTCTTCAAAAGAAAAAAATGTTATTTCCATTAAAATGAAAAAATTACATAAATCTTGGAGTTATAGAATAAAGTCTCAAAACATTATATATAATGTGTCATGAACACAACAACAAAATATCTCTTCATGCCACTATCGAGGCTCATGCACCCACACATCAATCCATCATTGTATGACAACATAAGTATAGAAAGCATCAATCACCCGCGCATCAATCCATCATTGTATGAAAACACAAGTATAGAAAGCATCAATCGAAAATGCATCAACAACCCAAAAAAGATAATTCTCTCACCCTTTCATATCGTCGAAGTATGAAAACTACGATCCCAACAGAGAACAGAGTGTGACAACGCTTGACAGATAAACACATAGGCCCAAAAGTGTGAGAGCAGAAACAAAAATAGGACAAACCATAGAAACAAAAATAGGACAAACCCGATCGCACAGAAAATGTCAATAAATGACCTTATAGTAGAAAAAAAAATATCCAGGTGACCCTCTCTCAGTATGTGCCAAAAGCATACACCTAATCATGAATTCTATCTGTATGTAGACCAAGCACCTTGCCAATAACCAACTTCCTCTTCAAGAAGTTCATCCCATCGTGGATCCACCACAGCCATAGCAACCATCTATATAAGCATTACTGGAGGTATTTGCAGGGACATAAGACCATTCCCAATTCTGGGTTGTATGCTATGCTCTGGCCTCCAATGTTTGTAGCTTCAAATTTTTATACCAAGGATGCTTGGACCTCCAATATCCTTAAGGAAGAGAAAATATAACTAACCCAATAACTTTTAATCATTTACACATCATCATCGTCCTCAGTACCAACATTCAAAGCATTCAACTGAGCAATCAATTTGTTGTTTCTTTCTTCATAGGTTAGTTTCCTTGTTTTCTGTCTTCACGCTGGAGATAAGTCCGTGCCCAATTCTAGGCTGTATTTTATGCTCTGGCCTCCAAATTTTGCAGCTTCAAAGTTTTATACCAAGGATGCTTGGACCTCCAATATCCTTAAAGGAAGAGAAAATACAGCTGAACCAATAATTTTTAATCATTTACTCATCATCATCATCCTCAACACCAGCATTCAAAGCATTCAATTGAGCAATCAATTTTTTCTTTCTCTCTTCGTAGGTTAGTTTCCATGTTCTCTGCCTTCACGCTGGACATAATACCGTGCCCAATTCTGGGCTGTATGCTATGCTCTAGCCTCCAAAGTTTGTAGCTTCAAAGTTTTATACCAAGGATGCTTGGACCTCCAAGATCCTTGAGGAAGAGAAAATACATTTGACCCAATAAATTTTAATAATTTACTCATCATTGTTTCATTGTTCATTTGCCTATTTTGTGGTTAGTTGTTTTTAATTTTGTGGATGCTCTCTTGATTATATTCACTGGTAAGCATGGTCCTAACTTCAGAGGAGCCCAAGATTGTTTGAATTTTTAATCATTTTTCTAACAGATTGACACATTTGCTATTGAATTGATAATGTTATGGGAGGCAAGAGTAACTTTCGGTGCAATTAATGATGCAGTGCAAAATGGTTTGGTAAAATGCTTATCAAGGAGTGTAAAAGGTAGATTGTACATAGATCCTTCTGGTGATTTGTTATTCACTTTCAAGTTTCAACAGTTATTTTTTTGTCTCTCACGACGGCGTTGTTCTCTACCAGCTTGCCACTGAGTTCTTACGAATGATAGACAAGGTATGAACTAATTCTATTTAATATTTTGTTTTATGTTGCTTTATATTCATTATAGAGAGGAAAAAAGGCTAGATTTTGTTTCATATCTACAGATGTATTCAATAGTGTTAAGTCCATTTGTGCTCTATTTTCCAGTTTAGAGCTTGAGCATTGGAACTTTTGTTAGCATTGTTGTTGGCTAGTATTTATCAGATTGCACCTTTTGTGAGGAATTTTTTTATCGGGCAAGGGATTAGGGAAGTGCAAAGCTATAGTTTCATCTAAGTATACCTTTTGTCCAGGTTTTTGCATTGGTGGTTGAGAAGAAAAAAAAAAATCAATGGAGCCTTGGTTGAAAATCACAAATATTGTGTTTCTGTACATTACTGCCGTGTTGAATAGGAGGTGAGTTATGTATTGAAATGCAAGGGGGAAGTATTAGTAAGTAGAGCTCTATGCATTTCTCCACCCTCGAGGAAGGGTTATCTACCTTTCGGATGTTCACTTCACCATTTATGAAGCATAGAAATACCTTTATGTTACAAACCCTTTCTTTGGGCAAGTCTAGAAAGATTCACATCATCCCATGGAGATGAATAGTAAAGACTTATCGTATTCTTGTATTTAGGATATCTGGATGCATAATCTAAGTAAATTATTCATCTCTAGAATTTAATATTGGATATTCCTTATTCAGGAGGCTCATGCTTCTTTATATGGTGGCCATTTCAGAACACTTAAGATGTTATACCATTTGTAGAGATACTTCTTTTGGTCCCCTGTCATAGTGTGAAACTAAGACTTTTTTTGATGCTATAATAATATCTACTGCATATTATGCTATGCTATTTTCGATGCCATTTTTTTTTAATGCTATGAATCTTATTTTATACATTTAATGCATTTTAGATATGCTATAAGTTAATATTATTCACAAATATATGGTCTGATAATTACTGTGGTTAGAAGAGTTTACAACTTGATACAAAGTGTCACATTTTTTGCTTTAATCGTAGTCTTTTATGTACTATCCTGACTAGTATACATCTTACTTGGGGTCGATACATTGCTGGTTTGATTGATTATGTAACATATTGAATGCCATAGATTTTGTCAAATATCCCTACATTTAAAATGGTACCTCACAATGCAAATATGCACTGCTTCTATAAGTGCATAGGGCTACTAGTTACAAGCACAAAGAGGAACGATTTGTTGTAAGTCACAAAATATATTTCTGAAGTGACTTCCAATACAAACCTTTGTTTAAAAGTATAACTACATGCTGGAAATACATATCCTATATGGATGTTGACCCAATTTCTGATTGTTCATCTTGATCTTGCATTGACATAAATATTGGGTTACTATTGTTGTTTGTGCTGACGCATATTCGTTGTCTATATGTACAAAGTTTTATAATATAAAAGTGAACTGATCCATTGTATTGTGATCGTAAATGATAAGAAGGACTGATCCAAAATACGTTGTATGCTGATATACAAACTAAAGTTGAATGATTGGTATGAAAGGAATTAGGCTTAATACTCTTGTAAGTAATCTATTGTCTTTTGAGCTAATTGAGAATGAGGTCATTAAGCTATTGTTATAACTTGATTTTTAAAATTTGGCATAACTATGTAAAGAGGCCGACCTTAAACAATATATACATTACCTTGGCTTCTGAGTTTGAACACTGGTAGCACATACACATTTAAGAGACAAATTAATAACCTCACACTTATGATCATACGTGTCCTTATAACTGAGTTTTCGAGGGTTGATTCTCATTATCATATATGTTTAGTCTATCTTACTAGTACATGCCTATATGTTGAGTCTATCTTACTAAATGCATTCATGACATGTTATGAGTTTATTAAGTACATATCTAATACTGATATCATATGCATTTGAAACTAAGTTTTTATGTGCATTACTTGTGTACTTAGAATTGTGTGCATTAATTTTTTTCCATGGAATGATTTTAAGGTTGATGTGATGAAAATACTATGACATTTGATATCAAAACTAAATTAAGAATACAAGAATATATATGTAATTAAATATTCATTCATCACCATCATATCCATGCAAAAAAAGGGGCGAGTTAAGATCATCTAGGAGTAAACATCATGGACACATTAGATCACCATATCTTAATTATCTAGCAAAGCACCCTTGTCTAGTATATCATAATATATTGTCCATACCAACACACATCTAACCATCCACATGTCCATTTATTTGAAAGCACTCCACAATATAGTCTTAAACTATATAAAGTCCAATACATTGTAGCAATTATATGTTCTAACCCTAGAAACAAAGTTATTTGTTCATCTTGAACAATGTGTTCCACTCATATGAAATGTGCTAGTGGAAAATTTTCCAGAATGGCATCATGATCATCTATTGATAACCTCCATTGTCATTGTTTTTTTCTACTCTTCACTTGCTTCAACTGCAGATGAGTTGCTATGACCAAGTGACTACATTGGGCATAAATAACCTTTGGCTGGTAATCTTGAAAGATAATATGATCTTTACATTTATTTACTTCTTCAAAGAAATGTCCCATTAACACCATTGAATCGATTGGGTATGTATGATTTGATGGATCATTATACTCTTGCAGCAACGTGCATTTAGACATAGTGCATCATAATAAATAACAATGCACTTTTTCTTGATTATTTTCTGGTGCAATGACAGCGAAGACATCACCTTTTCTAACCATATAAGAAACACAATCATACTCATTGTCAATCACAACCACTTCATTGTCCATTTCCTTGTCAATCACGTTTCCAAATGGGGGCAATGGTATCAATTCTCCGTGTTTCCATGGTTTAACAAATTTCTTAATTTGGTTTTCACAGTCATCGATGGACTCTGTCTGATCAATACATGCAGAACAAAAGTAAGAGCAGTCTCGTTTCTTAATGTAATGTATATTTTTCATGTTCTTACTCCTAATGGAGTGTAAAATTATTGTTTGAGGGATTACAAGGAAATTAAATGGAAACGATCTATCAACATCACCCATTGCAATTTTCCAGAAGTACCTGCTTGAGAAAAACACACACATGTATCAGTGAAATTTTGAGCAATATTTAATATTTTTTTGATAAAAAAATACACACACATGTATACACATATATCTCTAGACTGTACAATATATTGTTATTTAAATGTGTACGCTTACCTGTGCACGTCAGCCATCCTTGGGTTCGATAATCGACTTAAATTGTATTTGCACCAATTAACAACATCTATAGAATTTGCAAGTCGGGAATCTGAGTGATTCAATTGATGCCTCCTAAGTTCATGTTTTATGCATGCCCCAACACCACCGTGCTCTCATTTTCCATGCTCTGTCTCAAAGAAATTACATGTATGTCAAATGTTGGTTCTCTTATGAAGATGATAAAACCTAAAGAACCATCTTACTGAATTAAATTGACCATCACAACCATCTGACCATACCCAATGTTATTTAATAGTGACCCCTCGTTTCAAAAATTCATTATAAATAACATAAAAACAATGCTGAACAAAACATGTATCATTTTTTCGATCATCACTGATGTAGAAATGGTACTCCTTAATCACCTCACGATCATTTTCATCGTTATCAAGCTCTGCATGTCTATACAAAATATGCACAAATATAGATACTTGGTCTGAATGATAATAGTCACTTTGTATCTCCCTTTATGGATAATGAGAATGTTGATGGAAGTGAGGTACTCAAGTTAGTCTGTGTTTTCATCCATTATTTTTTGTCTTCAATTTAATATGATATGTAATGAGTCCTTAAATTTATATGCTCTTGCCTTTGCAGGTCAAACCTGTTGTTGTTTCACTACCAGAGAGGCCTGGGTGCCCGAGTGCACTGTAATATACTCAGTAATGAGTTTTTTGTTTTCATGTTCTACAATTGTTTCTAATCATATTATATTTTTTCTTTTGGAACTATTGGTTTACTGAATTTCTTGTTGTGGATCTCTGTTTTTTGTCAAGAGAGGTATTTGCAAGTATGGTGCCAAGTGTAAGTTTGATCTTCCAAAGGAAAAAGGGGAATCTTTAAAAATATCAGAGCACAAACGGGATGGGGATGCTAATGTAACTGCAGGAACATAGGAACAAGGGGTTTCTAGAGTTCTAAATGGAAAAACAATGGTCAAACCTTTAAATCCTGCTATCATGCACAATTCCAAGGGCTTACCAATTAGAACTGCGAGTATTTGTTTGGATTTATCTATTACTTAATGTATGGATAAAGGAGTCTGTCATCAGTAATTGCGAATGAAATTTTTGTCATTTCAAAGTCACCTTGAGTTACTGTGTTATATGGTTATTAGTGTTTTCTAGATCTCTCCAATGATGAAAACCTAGGTTGGACTTCCCTTATGTGTTCTGCTTGACGTAATTCATTGGAATCTGGTTGGCTTCATTGACTTCTGTGTCTATACTTGTCGTTTTGTATTGAGATTGTTTGGGCTTGCTGTCATTACTTTCACTTCTTAGAATGCTTTGGTTTTGTTTTTCTCTAATTATGTGTTGAACATTGTTTAAAAATCAATGCTTATTAAATAACCATATAAAAAAATAGTTAAAAATCTATTAACTCAACAATTAATTCATTTTTTGATATTTCATTTTCACTCTTCATGTAATAAATAAAATATGTGGACGTCTATCTTAAATAATATAATTTTACATAACTTTACATAGAAGATAATTAAAAAAAAAAAATTTCTCTTGTAAACTCCCACTATGCAACTTAAATAAATTGATTGAATATTCACATTCACTAATACATTCAGTATGAACTCTCTCTTTTTAGAGAAAGTGAATTTATATATGTGTGTGTATGAATGAAAAAATAATTAAATCTAAATAAGAATAATTACTTCTTAATAAGAGGAAAATGTGTAACTCATTCAATTTTTAATATAAAGTAGTAATAATCATAAAATACAAAAATATACAATTTAAAAAATGAAAAATTAATACTATAGATTTATATTAATCACATATCTACAAAGCACTAAAATGGATTAATTCACCTGTAAATCCTTTTTCATGTTTGATATTTCATCCTTCTAGGATCTTGATAGATTCATGGTTAAAATGGGTGTATACTAGTTCTAAAACACAGTTAAAATGGGTGTATACTAGCTCTAAAACCCGACCCAGTGTGAAGGTGGTCTGTAAGTATGTTTGTTCCTCTTAAAACAAAAATAAATAAATATCTCTAAATTGAAAAGAAAAGTCGTCTATATATATATATATATATATATATATATATATATATATATATATATATATATATATATATATATATATATATATATATATATATATATATATATATATATATATATATATATATATATATATATATAATTAGCTATCCATATAACCTAATATCAGGTAAAGTAATTAGAAGTAAAAAAAATATGAGTAAGATGTTTAAACCTTATGCTTTTCAAAACTATTTTAATACCTCATGTCAACTTAATATATATCTATATATAGAAAAAATGGTTACGGGTCATCCAACAAAACCCACGTTGGAGGGGGATCTATAGATACAAGTACATGTATGCAGTGATAATGGTTGACACAACCATGTATGCGAAGGACTAGCAATTGTAGCGGTTGGTACCCATGGATTCCAGTGGATGGTTGCTCCTTTATATGGATGTCGACATATCCTTTCTCTTGTGTTTGACCACAACTGGACTTTGTAGACCAGCATGCCAAAGTAAAAAATGAATATGCCAAAGACTCAAAGTATAGGCATATCACGTAACCTAATATCAAGTAAAGTAATTAGAGGTAAAGTATTTTAAGTATTTTCAGCCAGATGATTTCCAAGATCTTGAAAAATTTCCCAATCGAGTTTCCAATCCCTTTTAAGGTATTAGGTTTAGATAAATCTTTAACGCACTGTCGTTTCCCTCATCCACTCTATTGACTGCATTATTGTGTGAGGAGCCCTCTCGAGGGGCTACTCATTGGCCGAGTTTGGGGTTGGTTAAAGATGTTCCTCGTGCGTGCAAATTTTCACCCTACATCGTCTAAAACCCTTGCTAAGACTTCAACTATAGGCATGTTGAACATAATGGCTCTCATTAATCATGGTAAGTATGATGATTATGGTTGGCCAAATCAATCATGGTTCATATATGTTAATATATAGATTAATATATTAAGGCATAACTTAATATCATAATGTGTAGATTAATATATAATTAATATGTAGATAAATATAGTATTAAATTGTTGGTAGATAGATATATGTTTTAATGTATCATAATAAAGTTACTAGGGTATAAAAAATATTATAATATTATTAAAAAAATTAATAAACCAACTTACTAAAAGTTATTATTACAATAAAACTTACTAAATGCTATTATTAATCCTTATCAATAAATTTGTTAAAACTTATTAGCCATCTTAAACTTCAATCTTCATTAATAAATATTATTACACATCAATATTGTTTAACTTTATTAAAAAAATTATTAAATATTACTAATAACTTGATTAAAAACTCTTAAAATTTACTCTTTATTAATGAACCTTGACTCTCGTTCATTGTCTTTGACCTAAATAAACCTAGTAAGCCTAGAAGGTTGACCATGTTTAACCAAAAGAAACATAGTAAATCTAATAATTCTAGGTTACATTAGTAAGCCTAATAAACTTAATAAATCATAGTTAACTATGATTAACCATGGTTGAGCATGTTGGCTAGAGTTGGTCATAATAAATTATAGGTGAACACAATTGACTTACTTAATTATGGCTAACCTAGTTAATTTGAAGCAAATTATTAAAGTTATATACAAATTATTAAGTTATTATTATTAACTTATTGTGATTATAAATACTTATACTCTATAATTATTTAAAATGTAATATCTATTTATAAATTTTGTTTATTTTTAATTTATTTATAATAATTTTATTTTAATATTATATATTTTTTATATTTTTTATAAATTATTTTTCAAGGAAAATAATTATTAAAATTAAAAAATTATTCATAAATTGAAAATTAAAATACATTAAAATTTATTAAATTAAAATATTATACTCTATTAAAAAACTTTGTTAGAAATATATTAAAATAAAAAATAAAGTATATAATATCAATATTATGCTAATATTAACCATGGAATGCCTTTTCTCTCCACTTAGTTAATTTGAATTTAAAAGGTATTATGTGTAAGATTGGAATAAGGACAAGACACCATAGGCCGTATAAGGCATATTGGGAGAGTGTCATAAAGATTTTTTCAAAAAAAAAAGTTAGTCTGCTTTTCATATTTATAAGATTAAGAGTGAATTGTTCACCATAAATGTTGGGCCCTTTGATGAGAATACACAGATTTGCAAAAGTTCTCAACAATGGGATTAAGAGTACCAATTTCTCACTTTAATTTTAAAATAACTGTTTAAAAAACTAGTTGTAAACATATATATATAGTGTTGTTGTGGTATATTTGTTGGAAACTTTAAACATTTATCATATTTAGAGTAACAATTATATAGCCGAATTTGCTTTTCAATTTAGAGAATATTTTGTTTTGTTTTGTTTTAGGAGGGACAAACATACTTACACACCACCTTCACACTAAGCCGACTTTTAGAACTAGTTTACACCCATTTTAACCATGTTTTAGAACTAGTATACACCTATTTTAACGGTGAATCTATCAAGAGCCTAGAATGATGAAATATCAAACATGAAAAAGGATTTACATGTCAATTAATCCATTTTAGTGCTTTGTAGATATGTGATTAATATAAATCTATAGTAGTAAGTTTTCATTTTTTAAATTGTATATTTTTGTATTTTATCATTATTACTACTTTATATTAAAAATTGAATGAGTTACACATTTTCCTCTTATTAAGAAGTAATTATTCTTCTTTAGGTTTAATTATTTTTTCACTTTCTCTAAAACGAGAGAGTTCATACTAAATATATTAGTTAATATGAATATTCAATCAATTTATTTAAGTTGCATAGTGGGATTTTACAAGAGAAATGATGTTTTTTTAATTATCTTATTTTGTAAAATCATGTAAAATTATATTATTTAAGATAGACATCCAAATATTTTATTTATTACTTGAAGAGTGAAAATTAAATATCAACAACTAAATTAATTGTTGAGTTAATACATTTTTAATTGTTTATTTATATGGTTATTTAATTTTTGTTTTTTGTTTGGCCAAAATTAGATAAAATTATTTTCATTAGTTTTTTGAGGAAGTGACATATGTACACATGTCCTTTTTAATTGTTTATTTGTATGATTATTTAATTTTTGTTTTTTTTGTTTGGTTGAAATTAGAGAGAATTAAGTTTATCATTTTTTTGAGGAAGTGATATACATACACATGTCTCTCATATTCAATTGTAGAATGATGCTCTAAGCTCAATTATCATTATTTTCCTTATTTGATAGGAGGTTTAATTAATTGTTTAAACAATTGAAATAATTTTATTTTATTTTCAAAATATAAACTGATTTTCCTTATTAGAATTATCTTTTACCTAGATTTTTGTGCATGAAAAGGCTTATAATTAAGATTAAAAGTCTATAATTAGAGTCAATATCATGGTTGTTTAATATGATATAATTTACTCTCTAGTTATTTATGATGATATTAGGTGTCATGTAATGTAAGAATCTATTGGGAAGCCTATGAATAGAATTCATTCTATAAGATTCTTTCATTTTACAAACTATACAAAATATATCAAATCTTAAAAGCTACAAAGTTTGAATAACTCATGATTGTGCTTGCGTTGAAAGTTTCTTTTGTAATTATTAACTTAAAAAAGTCATCATCTTGTATTAAAGTAGTAGGTTGGTTACTTGCTATTCAATAAATAAGTCTCATTAAAAAAAAGGTTTATCACTTCCTTTATTCATACATTAAAAGTATTGTTCTAAATTATTGCAAGAATAATTTTTATGTGAGTTTGTTTCCTATAATGTAGAATATATATATAAAGTGTTTAACATAAAAAAAAAAAAATTGTGATAGAAAAAAACAGTATACCATAGAAAAAGGAGACATAACTTGTTATAATATATATATATATATATATATATATATATATTATAACAAGTTATGTCTCATTTTTCTATGGTATACTGTTTTTTTCTATCACAATATTTTTTTTTTTATGTTAAACACTTTATATTTTTCGTGCTGCAAAATTTCAGCTAACCAGAAGTTAAATAAATAATATAAATAAATATAATGTACAAGAAAAAATAGTGAATCAATAACAAAATTCCCTTACAAATTTTGAAAGATAAAGCCAACAATTTCCTCCTCCATGTATTTATGAATGATTAACCTTAATCAAAATATTTAGATGGAGTGATTCCTTTGCCATTAGTAATATCAACTAATAGGTTTTCTTATCGCTCCTTGCAGTGACCACTTTGTTATGAATATTTGTAGTGAAACACTCCAAAATAGTTGCACATTATACAACATTACTTTCTTCCATTTCGCTATTTTCGGATACATAGGATTTCAGCAGGCTATAGATCCATCTCACTGGAAACATGAGATATACAGGAGATGAATTTTCATGACTTCGAGTCTAATAAAATACTCCATCTTTTCACCCTACAATGCCTTAGATTTTATACACTCAACTATTTCCCCAAATGGTCAAAAAATCTGGAGCACGTAGTTGTGACCTGTTGGACAGAGCAGAGGACCATAGGATTGGTTATGTCCAATTTTATGAGATACATGAGATAGTGATTCATCATATGTTTGCATTGTAACTTAGGCATTCATTTAGGTTATTTACGTATACGTGCGTCACATGAAAAATTTGAGGATGTTTTGCACATAAAACCAGATCTACCATGGATGATTTTAGAAATTTGTCTCAACATTGTTTTTAATTTCATGAGCTAGAAAGAGAAAATCAAAAGACAATTAAAACTCTCGCTTAACTCAGCATGTTTTGCTTCATAAATTTTTATTTATTTTTATTTGAAGGATATGTTTCTTCGCAATCACCAAAACATTTTCAAATTCTAATATCCAATACAAAATTAACATCTAATTTTAATTTCTCCTTGGGTGTATAAAAAAATTTGGCTCATACTGTCAGCTTGGTTGTTGTTTCCTAGAATCTGAAACATGGCATATATCCACTAGAGAAGGTATTCTTCGTCACCTTCATCTTGTTAGATGTAGTCAAATATTTAGATAATATATTTTGTCTGGTAATGGAAGGGAAATGATAAAGCAAATAATTCCTCAATATACCATGTATGTGACAGGTTTTTCCACGTGTGATAAAGAAAAGCTCTCGAAGCACATTTCTCAAGAGAAGGAAGGAAATTTATTGCCACCCTGTAGTAGAAGTTGAAGCGGAATTATAATAGAACTCCTACACCCTGATTGAGATTATTTACCATGGTGACATGAAGTAGTTTTCACTAGAGGATATTTCATACATGTGCTCATCCATATGAATAAAAGACAATGGGGATAAGCATAATCCCAATGAGAAACATAATCTTCTTCT
Source organism: Pinus albicaulis (assembly GCA_034641835.2). Taxonomy (NCBI): domain Eukaryota; kingdom Viridiplantae; phylum Streptophyta; class Pinopsida; order Pinales; family Pinaceae; genus Pinus; species Pinus albicaulis. Next base: position 1,456,744,640 of record CM076580.1, on the reverse strand, counting down.
TCTTCTTCTTCTTCTTCTTCTTTTTTCTTCTGATAATATTCGACATAGATAAAAGACATGTTTTCAATTGAAAAAATTAATGAAATGTAATAAAAAAACCAAGGAAAATGTAAAATTTCAAGCTATCAGTTCTCGTTGTAATAAATGTATAAATGAATATTTTTTCAAAAATTCAGAGAGATGCCTCGTTACTTCACATTGGTGCCACTTACCACATGAAATTCTATAGATATTGTTTTAAATAACTAAATAAAAATGTTGAAGTGTAATATCCCATTTCAAAGATATCTCTAAAACACGGCAAACTCCAACCAGAGATGGATTGGGAGGGCATTTACCGGATATTCTGTCTCTGAAAGAGGACGAGATCCAGAGGCTACCTGGCCCTTTCCAGACTCTGTCTATAGATCTGCTTGAATAATCCCACTCAAAAGTGACTTGCAGCAATATGCAAATGCATATATGAGCATACCATGAAGAGACAACATTTTACAATGAGTTGTGAGACAAGAAGATGAACATATAGCCAAAATCAGGGATTCTTCAAGACATCAACTGCATAAAGGTCTTTCTATGAGTAATAAGCTTAGAATAGGCGTGAGGAACATAAATAAATCATATTAAACTACAGCAGCCACTTTAATTCAGATTTACAATCCAAAGGATGGGGAAAATCAGCAATTTATGCACTAAAAAGCTTAATATCAGAGATTTGCATAAAAAAAAAGGATGGAGACGGTTGGATATGATATATTAGGTCATGAGGGACCTATTATTCGAATTTAAGCTCAAAATAAACATTCTAGCTAAGCTAAACAGTTCCTCCTTTCCCGACTAGTCTAGAAAACCCTGATTTCCCATGACTTTGCTAAATAGAAATTTCTGAATACTATGAGAGCGTAATTCCCATTAGGTTTGATACATAAAATGATGGAAGATGATTTATATATAGCTTATATTGATCAAATAGCAGATAAATAGAGGTTTAACCTCTTTCACACAAAGAAAAGGGCACCCGGCAAGGGTTTCCGGCAATTTATATGTACCAAAAGTAGGACTGCAGAAAATAACGCAGTCTACTACAAATATGCATTAAAAATGATTGAATATGACAATATCATCTCAGATAAATGAGGGGAGAAAATCTATAACCCTTATAAGCAAAATACATCAATCCTCCAAGGGATTGGCTGAAATACACAAAATAGCTAAAATGTCAGAGTTGCTGGGCAGTTGCTGTAACTCAAATCTAGAACTCAATAGAGAAGGCTGAATATGATGAAAAAACTGAAGTAGACCTCCTCTAATATATCTCCTAAGTGGAAGGCTGATCCTTACACTTGAGATCTTACCCTCAAATCAATCTGCAAACCCTCACTACAGTTACACCATGAAAATAATGTAGTCACTAAGAGGGACTGCGCAGTGAGTGGAATATAACACTTTGGCCAAGTGCCAAGATCTAAAAATCAACTCCAATGTCTTCCAATCTGATCCTCCAAAGGAAAGAAAGACTCTCCCTCTGAAAAACAAGAGAAGGAAGTGGTGTCGTGGAGTCTCCACGGCAACACCCTACAACACCATATTATGTTTTTGCAGCAATAATGTTGTCTTGGATGATGATGCTTCGGTCTCCAGCCAAAATAAAGATGGGACAACCTCACTCGAGCAGGCACTCGAAGTCCCCCGGGGCTGAGGGTGAGATCTCCGAACGGAGACACTGAGTGCACTAAACAGTGCTGCAGACTAGTTAAACAACCAGTGTTCTCAAGAAGTCGAAATGACCAACTCAATATCATAAACATATGCATGAATGGCAATAGCTCTCCTCCTCTCCATTTATATAGCAATTGGAGACTCCTCATGGGCCCTTCCTCTAGAAGCTTCCCTCCTATGTAGTGCTTTCCAACTCATACCCTGTGTTGGTTGACTTGGTCAAACCTCTTTGCAAATATTTCCTTTCACACATGAGGGTTGTGAAATCTGGTTCCATGGCTGATCCCTTTTCATACTAGAGGGATTTTATTTATGTTTTCATTATCTTTGGTCCTCTTTACCCAATTATTCATCTCCTAAATGAGTTTAGACAAAATTTAATGTTCCAATTTATTGAAGAAAAATTTGGAACATTACAGTCCCCCCCTCCCAAATGTTGCTTGTCCCCAAGAAATTGCAAGGATAGAACTGAAGAATCTCCACTCAAGGCATGGAGTTTGGAATATAATGAGGAACATATCCCTCATTTGGATCCTCCATCCCTAAGCAATAATCCAATCAAAATGAGCCACCTCCCAACAAGGCAACTCCTGGAAATCTCCTTCCACCTCAAGCTCCGGTAATGAAGGTGGGCTGAAAAATCTGAAGTTGGCAAGAATCATAGCTTACCCCATGCTGCCCTTCTCTCCACTCATGACAAGTGTAGAGTGTATGCTGATCCTGGGCTGCAAAATTATTGCCCTCCAATGGCAAAATGAAGAACAATCCTCCAAAGAAGGCTCCTCCAACAGTGAAGAACAAGCTGGCCCAAAACAATCCATCCATGAAGAATAGGACATGGTCATCATGGAACATCCTAATGAGAGGTTTTCTGAAGGTTTTACATGATGATACATGATGCAAAAAATTTCTCACAAGGATACAACGCAGTCTCATCCACTGCAACTTCAGAAAATTACATGGCAAGCAATGTCGATGATTCATCACATCTACTAAAGGATAGTAAATGGCTGAATGTAACAACAATAATACATGATCAAGCACTTTCCCATGGATGTACAATGGATGAATATCAATATTATGGCCAACCTCAAAAGAGAACAAACATTTGGTTGTGGTGGCCATATCTCCTCTCATGCTCCCATTAGAACATGTAGTGCAGAAATTGTGAGAATTTTCCCACTCACGGACACATCCAGCTCATGTGTCTCCCTCATAATCAAGCCTCCCATACAAATCTGATCTATATCAGAAAATGAATACATGATCAGTAGCAAAATAAAGAAAATGTTGAAGGTTACAAGTGATGCAAGAAGGTACCAACAGCTTTCCCCGTAGTGACAACGCAGTTTTACAAGTTGCTGCTTGATAAGAGTACATGGAAAAATGTTTCTTTTTACATGGCTAATCATGCATGTCTTTATATGATACATGCTATAGTGTAGAAAATGAACATACATGTAGTGATAAAACATTTTCCCAAGGCCAAAAAAGAGATGGCTGCCTTCGTCATGTAGATTGGCCCAATACAACCCATTGACAAGCTTGCCCTCTTGTGAAGCAATGCACTGCATAAGAATGGTAAGAGTGTGCAAATCAATGAATGTATAAACACGATTCTCACCATATGCTGGAATTAAGATGGTACATGGGTCCATACATGAGTCCTTCATAGTTTTTTGGCATGCTATGAAAAAGAATGAACCATGTGTTGCAAAAAGATAATCCTCCTTATGCTTGAAAACCCAAGTCAAGAAGAATATGCCATAGATGTCTATATCATCATTACCTCCTCTTTTTTCAATAAGTGCAACAAATATGAAGTGATCCTAGGACCTATGGGTCATGGATCCACCATATTTCCACTAGGCACACTTCATCCATAGGTCTCTGCTCCCAAGTGACAACACTGTGAGCTTATGCAAACAAGCCCATATCAATACACAACTCTGTTCTTTGACATGCTCCTTGTCAAAGATTCTCCTAATAATGCTGCAAAAAATATGGAATACCTCCCAAGATGGAAGTGCTTCCCAATCATCATCAAAGACCAAGGAGATAGTGCCATCCCCTCCTCCTGCAACATCATACAAAGTGTGAGAGAAAATTTGCCCTTGCTCTCCCAAGAAAAGCAACAAAGTATTTTTCTGCCTCCTCATACTTCCATCATACAACTCATGTGATGAAGACACATCAACATCATGCATCCATTCTCTATGTTGCTCAATGATGCAAGTATCCTGCCATATTTTCTCCATCCCCCCACTCTTAAGAAGAGTGTTTGCCAAGTGATGGCCAAACTCTTTCAAGAGTAACCAACATAGCCAAGCCTCCTGCTGCCCAGTATCATAGATCTGTAGGTAGCTTCCTAGCTCCTTGCTCATCAACCACATCCACTCAATCACCTGTGGATGCCTCCTTCTTCTCCTCATCCTGGTACTCCTCCCATGCGGGCTACCATCCTCCCAAATCAAATTCCTGTCTTTGCACTTTATGGGATTTTGAAATGTAAGCTTCTCAAGGACCAATGAGACCCTATCAAGAATCAAATAGGTGGTAGGAAAAAACCTCCCATCATGATGTGTATGGCTCAAGGGATGTCCAACACAAGCATGAGAGATTTTATCCATCCTAAGATGTCCTCCATCTTCTATCTTTTCTTGTGAGAAGGGAAGAAAAGCATTGCATCCCATGGTGTGTCGAAGTGCACTTCCAATGAGATCTCTCCTTGAGACCTCCCTTTCATCCATAGTCTTCCAAAACCAATGAGGTCTTGGATCTGAAAGTAGAAGTTCCTCTTTGAGCTGAGAAGAGCTCATTGAGAAAGTGTAATCTTGAAGGGAGAAAAGGTTTCTTACTCCAAGATGTCTACCATCAATCTTCAAGACTTCAAACCCCAAACTCCAATGTGATGTACAATCCAACAATGGCTCATGAGAATGATGGTTTGATTCCTTCTTGAGTGTTTCCATGTTGCACAGTGCAGTGCAACCAAGCTGCTCTATAGTAGCAATGAGATTTGACCCTTGGTCATGCAAAAGTAAATCTCCACATTGATCAAAAGAATTTGCTGCAACAATGAAATGTGGAAATATTTTCATACCTTGATGTGCATTTGGAAATTCTTGTAGGGCTAGAAGATTCCCTTCCTCAAAAGTGTTGGCTGCCCCAACTGTTAATGCATGTGGCTGATCCTCCATGAGTGGGACAGTGTTATCACAAGCCTCCTCAAGAGATGATGTGATCTCTTCTTTCTTTGTTCTTTCTCCATCAAAGGTTTTGAGAAAACTTTGAGAGAACTCTGCAAAAGTATTCACCCTTGCATGGCTCAAGTGGCTGCACCACCAATCATAGGCTCCAGCCTCCAAGTGCAGCGCTGAGATTTCAACAGCTTCTTTTCCTGCTACAGGATGTAGTAGGAAAAATGCCTCCAACATTCTCACCAAAGTTCTTGCATTAGATGACCCATCAAAGGTAGACAACAAAAATCTATTGCCTTTGATTTCTTTTCTGCTGCATGGCCTCTTCTCTTCCTTCAGCTGGATGAAATGAGGAAAATCTAGAGTCTCCCTGAAGGCTCTAGGTTGAGATCTATACTCAACAAGGTAATCACTGAGAATCTGATGATCCAAATATCTTCCATGCTCAATATCTTCTTCTTGATGAGAATAGGAAGCGCATGGTACTTCCTCTTCTTTTTCTTCAATCGTCTTGAGCTCCTCAAAGGTGGATGCATTTCCTCTAGATCTGAAAATAGATGAGAATAAACTTATGTTTTTCAATGTTTTGATATTCTTGGGCTTAGACTCACAAGGATCAGTGGATCCCTCATACATGGGAAAAGGTGACCTCCCAGTGGTATGCTGCAACTTTGAACTCTGCGTGCTAGATCTCCCATTGTTCCATTCACTTTCATCCTGCCTGAGCTGACAGTAATATTTGAAAGGCAAATTTGCTCTGAAGTCTTCCCCCATGGACTTCCATTTACGTAAATAGTCTCCAAAGGGTATATGATCATGCTACCTCCCTTTCTCACTTGGTACTAGAGGTAAGAATGTAAGCATTGTGATAATGTCCCCACGGTTTCTCTTGCAGTGTCATAGATAACTTGCTCCACAGGCTGAGCCATAACTATGCTCTGATACCACTGTAATATCTCATTTTTGGGATATCTCTAAAACACAACAAACTCCAACCAGAGATGGACTGGGAGGGCATTTACCGGATATTCTGTCTCTGAAAGAGGACGAGATCCGGAGGCTACCTGGCCCTTTCCAGACTTTGTCTATAGAGATTCTTGAATAATCCCACTCAAAATTGACTTTCAGAAATATTCAAACGCATATATGAGAATACCATGAAGAGACAACCTTTTACAATGAGTTGTGAGACAAGAAGATGAACATATAGCCAAAATCAAGGATTCTGCAAGACATCAACTGTATAACGGTATTTATATGATTAATAAGCTTAGGATAGGTGTGAGGAACATAAATAAATCATATTGAACTATGGAATCCACTTTAAATCAGATTTACAATCCAAAGGATGGGGAAAATCAGAAATTTATGCACTAAAAAGCTGAATATCAGATATTTGCGTAAAAAAAGAAGATGGAGACAGTTCTATCTGATAGATTAGGTCATGAGGGACCTATGATATGAATTTCAGCTCAAAATAAGCATTCTAGCTAAGATAAACAGTTCCTCCTTTCCTGACTAGTCTAGAAAACCCTGATTTCCCATGACTTTGCTAAACATAAATTTCTGAATACTATGAGAGCGTAATTCCCATTAGAGTTTCTGCATAAAATGATGGAAGATGACTGATATATAGCTTATATTGACCAAATAGTAGAGAAATAGAGGTTTAACCTCTTTCACACAAAGAAAAGGGCAACCGGCAATGGTTTCTGGTAATTTATATGTACCAAAAGTAGGACTTCAGAAAATAATGCAGTCTACTGCAAATCTGCATTAAAAATTATTGAATATGACAATATAATCTCAGATAAATGAGGGGAGAAAATATCTAACCCTTATAAGCAAAATACATCAATCCTCCAAGGGATTGGCTGAAATACACAAAATAGCCAAAATGCCGGAGTTGTTGGGCAGCTGCTGCACCTCAAATATGGAACTCAATAGAGAAGGCTGAAGATGATGAAAAAACTGAAGTAGACCTCCTCTAATGGATCTCCTAAGTGGAAGGCTGATCCTTACACTTGAGATCTTACCCTCAAATCAATCTGCAAACCCTCACTGCAGTTACACCATGAAAATAACGCAGTCACTAAGAGGGACTGCGCAGTGAGTGGAATAGAACACTTTGGCCAAGTGCCAAGATCTACAAATCAGCTCCAATGTCTTCCAATCTGATCCTCCAAAGGAAAGAAATACTCTCCCTCTGAAAAACAAGAGAAGGAAGTGGTGTCGTGGAGTCTCCACGGCAACACCCTACAACACAGTATTATGCTGCTGCAGCAATAACGCTGTCCTGGAGGATGATGCTTTGGTCTCCAGCCAAAATAAATATGGGACAACCTCACCCAAGCAGGCACTCGAAGTCCCCCGGGGCTGAGGGTGAGATCTCCGAACGGAGACACTCGGTGCACTAAACAGTGCTGCAGACTAGTTAAACAACTAGCGTGCTCAAGAAGTCGAAATGACCAACTCAATATCATAAACATATGCATGAATGGCAATAGCTCTCCTCCTCTCCATTTATATAGCAATTGGAGACTCCTCATGGGCCCTTCCTCTAGAAGCTTCCCTCCTACGTTATCATGTAGTGCTTTCCAACTCATACCCTGTGCTGGTTGAACTGGTCAAACCTCTTTGCAAATATCTCCTTTCACACATGAGGGTGTGAAATCTGGTTCTGTGGCTGATCCCTTTTCATACTAGATGGATTTCATTTCTATTTTTATTATCTTTGAGCCTCTTTACCCAATTATTCATCTCCTAAACGAGTTTAGACAAAATTTAATGTTCCAATTTATTGAAGAAAAATTTGGAACATTACATGAAGGTATATTCCAAACACTCCATCTATGTCCCACAATTTTTTACACGTGAGGTATGTTGAAAGCATATTAGTAGCTGAACGAAATTAGCTCTTCATTGCATGGTGCACACAATAACATGCTAACATTAGGGTTAATATCAAACATGTTGTTGTGGAATTGAAAGTTATATACCAAGTACTTAGTTTAAAACTTCATCTACCATACCATGTCTTACATGTAAATTACTATATACATGCTCTTGGCTGAAAAAACTAGCCTCTTCATTTTATCGTAACTTATGTTGAAAGTGCCAAGACATTATCAATGTTGACATGGAATTGTTTCTTCATTGCATCACAACACATTTCTAGAAATTCATGCCAATATGAGGACTTAGTTTGTTACAAGTAAGACTTAAGATCTCCCCTTATGTTTTTTTTCTAGAATTTAAACGATGTATGGGAATCCTTCATCAATGATTAACTGTTACAGATCAAGGTAGGGAAGCTTAATTAATTGTTACCGGACAAGGTATGGAAGCTTGAATGGAATGAGAAGTTTCTAATCAATTTACGAGGGATTTTAGTTTAGTCGTTAAAATAATATGCAATGTTTTAGGTAGTCACATGTGATCATCATGCTATGGTTCTAATCCCTTTAGTGTCATTGTTGGATATAAAAATCTAACATTTTGGAGGAAATGTGATCACATTTTAGAGAAGAATATTGAATTTTCAAGTTTTCTTGAGTTGAATTTATTTGGAAATATTTGATATTGTAGTTTCAGTGAGGATATAGACTTCAAGGAGGCATACATCTATAAGATGCATCTTTAACTACCAATTAAGAATATGGTTCTCTACCTAATTCATGGGTTTAATAATCAAACATTCCTAAAGGATTAATAATAAAAAAATTCCTAAAGGATTAATGATATGATGCATGTATGATGGAGTAATTTCAATTATGACCATGAGTTATTAAAACTAGTAGCATTTCTTCGAAATAAATTTCTAATAGAATTGAGTTAAAATCTAGACCTAACTTATCCAATATCACCACAACTAAGCACATAAAAAATTCTATTAGATATGGGACCCACAACCATAGTTGGTTTGTTTGACTCATTATAGATAAATAATTTACCATTTAAATAAATTTTAGAAAAATACTTAGAATTAGTTTTTATACTTGTAAACTCATCACATGCCCATGCTAAATTTATAACTCAAAGATTTATTCCATTAATCAATTTGACATATTTGTTTCTTGGATAAATAGGGCGTCCCATATAGGATGAACATCTCGAGCAACCACTCACACAAGAATATAAAAGATCAAAATGACAATATTTTTATGTGGTTAAAACCCTCTAACAGTGAAATAGCCCATGTTCCAACTTAACATAATTTTATTAATGCAAAATAAAATATTTTGCATAACAGGGTTCTCACAATCGATCAATGGCCATGATACTCCATGTTATTTAAAGAAATATCACTAACCAATCAAGTGTTAAGCAACATAACAATAGCCATTATCATTTATAATAATATGAGTGTTTGCATTAGTAGGTTTCCACATAGTATTACAACATTGGAATTGATTTCAAATTGTGTATTAGTGTTGGCATTAATGTCAACTTTATGCATTATTGTGTTAGTATGTAGTGAGTATTGAGGGGTGTTGAAGTTGGAGCCTTGCTTAGAGTATTGGAGAGGATTCATAGATTTGAAGGAATTTGTTTTCTTAGGAGGAGAGCTCATATGCTCATGGAAATAGAAGAGATGGATAATGCTCAAAAATACCTTTCCAACCATATGCATAAGTCTCAAAGTTAACCTCCATATAAATATTTATGGCCTAATGAAGTCCACAAGTTAAAAGGCCCAAAATTGGGGTATGGAAGGTAGATAATGTGCCATGTGTCCCATCGTGCAATCGAATGACATGAGTTTCCTCTAACACCATCGCGGGTTAACCAAAGGGGGATCACTTGATTGTTTGTTTTTGGTCTATTGACATTGGGAGAGGTTGTGAGATATTCATATCATGACATATTTGGAAATATGTTCCATGTTTTCTCCTTTTTGTGATTTCTAATATATTGAAAATTTGTGCAATGGAGGTTCCTATCGCTTATAAGATATCAGGTTCCCAGAAATATTTTCGCAGAGAAAAGAGGTAGACCCGCACTGGGGCTTAGAGAAACTTTTCCTTCCTAGTGTTGTAGCATTCCTCCTAGAAACACATGAAAAACCTTGGATTATTCATAATGTAAGGCCCATTTTCAAAAAAAATATTTGATCAACGAGATCTTAAAAGACTAGAGTGAAGAAGTCGTTCGCTCGTAGTCGAAGCTCAATGGGCCCATTAGGATCCCAGTTTGCTTGGATCCATTGTAGGATTTCTAATTCCTTTACCCAAATACCTACAAATTTCCATATGAGTGAATGACCTTTCATGAATTTCTTGGTATTTTCCAAGCGATTTGTTTTTTATCACAAATCTAGGGTTTTTCATTGCTTTGGGTAGACATCAACCTCTAATTCCTACCTGCCACTACGACCAAACATAGGTGCCTCGTCGGATATTTATTCTCCCACAACTGAGTTTGATGTTAAGTCCTTTCCCTTGAACACACCATTGACAAAATTATTGTATGAGGAGGGCCCTCCCCCATTCTCCTCCCCCCCCCCCCCTTGGAGGGGTCTCTCATTGGGCATCCAATAAAAAAGAAACGTGGAAAAATTGTAGCATTGTGGCTTGGGGTTGACTATCGATATTACTCCTCCCAATAGGTATGCACCTTGTGTCGACCGAAACCCTTCATTCGATTTCAAATGTAGGCATGTTGAACATAATGCCTCTCATTAATCTTGGTGAACATGATGGTTATGGTTGGACAAATCAATCATCATTTATATGTGTTAATATATAGATTTATATATAGATGTGTAGATTCATATCCTAATTTGTAGATTAATATATAGTTAATATTTAGATAAATATATTATTAAATCATTGGTAAATAGATATATGTATTAATGTATCATAATAAAATTATTAGGATGTAAAAAATATAATAAAACTGTAATATCATTAATAAAATTAATAATTCTTAATAATAAAGCTTATTAAACTTTATTATTAAACCATATCAATAAAAAATACTAAACTTTACTATTAATTCTTATCAATAAATTCGTTAAACCTTATTAGTAATACCAAAATTCAATCTTTATTAATAGATATTATTACACCTTATTATTGTTTAACGTTATTAACAAATTTATTAAGTATTACTAATAACTTGATTAATAACTGTGAAAATTTACTCTTTATTAATAAACCTTGATTATGGTTGATTGTCCTTGATCAATATAAACCTAGTAAGCCTAGATGGTTGACTATATTTGACCAAGAGAAACATAGTAAACCTAATAAATCTAGGTCAAACTGGTAAGCCTAATAAGGCACAATAAATGATACTAGACTACAACAAACCATAGTTGACAATGTTAAAGAGAATTGGCCATAATAAAGTATACATAAACACAACTGAATTACTTAATTATGGCTATCTTACTTGATTTGAAGCCAATTATTAAGGTGATATACAAGTTCTTATTATTAACTTAATATAATTATAAATGCTAAGTTATAATTATAAATTCTTGTACTCTATCAAATATTTAAAATTGAATATTTGTTTTGAAGTATTGATTATTTTTAATTTATTTATAATAATTTTATTTTAATATTATAAATTTGATATATTTTTTATTAACTGAATTGTAAGAAAAGTAATTATTAGAATTTAAAAATATATTTAAGTTGAAAGTCTAAAATATATTAAAATAAAATACTATACTATATTAAAAATATTTGTTCGAAATTATGTTAAGATAGTAATTAAATTATAACAATATCAATATTGTGCTAATATTAACCATGGAATGCCTTTTTTCTCCGCTTCGTTGATATGAACTAAAAACATATTATGGGTGAGATTGGAATAAGGACAATACATCATGGTTGGTACTAAGGCATATTCCGAGAGTGTTATAAAGATTTCCTCCAAAAACAATGGAATTTGAACATTTACAAGATTAAGAGTACCAATTTCTCACTTAAATTTTAAAATAGTTGTTAGAAATGCTCTTTCTAAACAAATATAGGAAGTGTTATTATGGTATATTTGGATATTTATTGGGAACTTTAAACATTTATCATATTTAGAGTAACAATTACTCCAAATTTTAGAACAAGACATTAAAAACCTTTGCTGGTTATAAGTATGGTTTTAGGACAGACTTTAGCTATGGATCTTATCATGTTTTGATTATTAATTGAAGGGTTAATGGAAGTGTGACCGAATAGATAATAATGAAACTATTGTGAGAGGGCACCAAATATTCTTGATGATTCCCATTTAAATATGATATCCTTATGTTCAAATATGTAATTATGACATGTAGATCACATGTTGATGATTTGTTTGACAAAATGATTGTCATGGTTAGGCATGACTAGGTCAAGTTATTATCTTATTTTTGTATGGAAGGCATTTCTATATCATTTATCATATATTAGAGTTTCCTTAAGTTATGGTTAGTGATATGGAGACTAGCCCTAAAAAGGTATCTCAAATATCGCGGTCATAGACATAGAACTAGGTGAAAAATACTAAAGTCACTCAATTGTAGGATTATGCAGGTGACTTGATGGTTACAGTCAAAATTTTGCAGTGTTGTGCAAGCTTCTAGGAGTCTAGGACATTGAAAAAAAGGCTTAAGTCAGGGTTTGGCCACCTGGAAGGGTGTGTTATCCCTTATGGGTCATGTAAGACCCGAGGGAAGTCAGTAAGGTTTTGGTTTTGTCGATTCCACTTCCTTAAGGTGATCTAGGAGGTTGAGTGATGTCATAGTAACTCTTTGTCACATATGTACCTCGGTGAAATAGTGAAATTTGGTAAGTGTGGGATGAGGGTGTTACAACCTTGTTCTAGATGTTAAGGAGTGAATTATTTCATCGGGTGAGAGTATTCCATCAAGGATTTTTCATCCATATACAAAAACCATTTTCTGTAGACTAATGATGTGCTTTAGTAGGGGTTTTAATCTATGCACCATGACAGTGGAGACAATTTTGTATATAATGTTGAATAATTCTATGGGTCTATAGAAACTTGGGTTATTGGTCTCATGTGATTTTGGAATAACTGCAAGGAAAGTTGCATTCATCCCAGAACATATCAGTTTCTTTTTATGAGTTTCATCCACTAATTCCACTATACTTGCACCGAAAAGTCACCAACAAGCCTTATAGAAATCTACAACGTACTCATCATGTCCTAGATATTTATTATTAGACATCTCCTTGACTATGGACTCTACTTCCTCCATTATTACCGGTCACATCACAAATTGATTTTGTTCTTCATATATTACTTTTTGTATTTCTTTTACAATCTCCTTTACAACTTATATATGGTATTTTCCCCCTTCTATCAATATATTAGATAAATATGCAATTAATTCCTCTTCCATGTCCCTATGATATTGAAGTCTCTCCCCATAACTAGTGCATAAGTAGAGGATTTTTTTTCTCGTGTCTATGATTGTGAATTGAGCGTTGGAGGAACCAATTATTCCTTTCCCCCTGCTTCAACCACTGGTTACATGAAATTTTTCTCCATAATATCTCTTCATGTTTGTGCCTTTCTTCGAGTTCATGGATGATTCTTTCCTCCTCTGTGGCCATGACCTCCGATCTTCCTTCTCTTATGATTTGATTTTGCAATTCCTCCATGTTCATCTCCAATTTCTTCTTTCATTCCCAAATATCTCTAAATTCCTCTTCGTTCCATTTTTTTTTTTTTTTTTAATTTTAAGCATCAAAACAATATATTCTTTCTCTTTGCTTATTCAAATTTGAAGTATCAGAGCTTATCTAAATTATATAAGCCCCAAATGTTCCAAGAGTTTATATTCATCGAGTAACTTGAAGGGTGAAAGGGAAGGACTCGGTGAGTTGAATCATTTACCCATAATTAAGAAGGAATTCCCCAGCTTCCTTCAACACGACTTAGAGGTTTTTAGACCTATTTTTCCTCACTCTACTATAAGAATTTTGGATTGTGATAAGCTCCATTACCTGATTTCCTTACTCTTAAAAGTTTATTTTTCGATCCACTTCCTACTCACACACCATTGGATGAAGAGTTTCTAGAAGTGGACTATCTGGTTCAATGGGATATACTCAACATTTTCCTTCACCCAAAATCTGAAAAAATTTCAGTATCGTCTTTTCATCTGGACTGAGTCTATCATGATTCTTTTATACTTATAAGATTTTACTGTTAGGAGTTAATACCTATTTCAATATTCAACCTTTTTCCATGTCCTAGGGTGATTTCATTTTAATGAGTATTTGTTCTCCACTTTTATTGTTTTGTTGCTCAATTTCCATTACTTGAATGGCCATTTTTTATACAAATAGGTCAAAATTTTCATTTCTATCCATATTTTCTAGTGTGGCGAAGGGTTTTCTCCCAATCTATTTTATAGTTTGGTTTGATTCACATTCTATCGTAATTGCACTGATGCAACCTGTGTCTGTGTCTGAGTTGGTGCAACATGGGGTTGTCTATCCCTTGTGGGGTTGGCTTGAGATCTTGACGAATTACATTTACGTGATCCCATCGTTTGAAAATCCTCCTCTACTATCTTCTCCTTTTCCTTCTGCTCTTGAAAGGTATATACGTCCATATTTGAGGCAACGATGACATTTGAAAGGTATATGCTCATAATCCAGAGGACGAGCACAAATTGAGTGGCGATATTCGAGGTCTATTAACTCTAGGAGAAGTCATAATATATTCATATGAATAAATATTTGGGTGTATGTTGCATGCTTTCTCCATTTTGTGATTTTCGAGATCTTGAAAAATTGTCCAATGAAGTGTCCAATCCATTTTAAATTATCATGTTTCTAGAAATCCTTGATGCATTGTCACTTCCCTTGCCCACTCCATTGACTACATTACTATCTGAGGAGCCCCCCTTGGAGGGGCTACTCATTGGGCAAGAAATACAAAATGTGCCATGTGCAACCGTGGCCTCACTACTTGGGGTTGAATATCGATGTTCCTCGTGCCTGCAGTTTTTCACCCTACATCGTCTAAAACCCTTGCTACGACTTCCACTATAGGCATGTTGAACATAATGGCTCTCATTAAGCATGGTGAGTACGATGATTATGGTTGGAAAAATCAATCATGATTAGTAAATATGATATTTCTATGTTCATATATGTAATTATGACATGTAGATTACATGCTGATCATTTGTTCGACAAAATGATTGTCATGGTTAGGCATGATTAGGTCAAGTTCTTATCTAATTTTTGTATGGATGGCCTTTTCTCTATATGATTTATCATTTATGATAGTTTCCTTAAGTTCTGGTTAGTGATATGGAGACTAGCCCTGAAAAGGTAGCTCAAATATCACGGTCACAGACATAGAACTCAGTGAAAAATACTAAAGTCACTCACTTTCAGGCTTATGCATGTGACTTGAGGGCTATAGTCAAAATTCTGCAGTGTTGTGCGAGCTTTTAGGAGTCTATGACATTGAAAAAAAGTCTTAAGTCAGGGTTTTTCCACCTCGAAGGGTATTTTAGCCCTTATGGGTGGTTTAGGAGATAATTTTGTATATAATGTTGAATAATGCTATGGGTCTATAGCAAATTTGGCTATTGGTCTCATGTGATTTTGGAATAAGTGTAAGGAAAATTTCATTCATCCCATACCATATCAGTTTATTTTTATGAGCTTCATGCACTAAATTCACTATATTTGCACCCAAAAGTCACCAAAAGGCCTTATAGAAATCTACAAGATACTCATCAGGTACTATATATTTATTATTAGACATATCCTTGATTATGGACTCTATTCCTTCCATCATTACCGGTCGCATCAAGGCTTCATTTTGTTCTTCATATATTATTTTTTGTATTTCTTTTACAATCTCCTATATAGCTTCTATATGGTATTTTCCCCCTTCTTTCAAGATATTAGATAAATATGAAATTAATTCCTCTTCCATGTCCCTGTGATCTTGAAGTCTCTCCCAAAACTAGTGCATAAGTAAAGGATTATTTTCTAGTGTGTATTATTAAGCATTGACCGTTGCAAGAACCAATTATTCTGTTCCCCCTGCTTCAACCAATGGTTACACGACCTTTTCCTCCATAGTATCTCTTCATGTTTACGCCTTTCTTCGAGTTCATGTATGATTCTTCCCTCCTCTATGGCTATGTCCTCTATTTTTCCTTCTCTTATGATTTGACTGTGCAATTCCTCCATGTTCATCTCCAGTTTCTTCTTTCATTCCAAAATATCTCTAAATTTAACTTTGTTCCATTTTTTTTTATTCTAAGCATCAAAACAATATATCGTTTCTCCTTGCTTATTTAGATTTTAAGTATTAGAGCTTACATGAATTATGTAAGACCCAAATATTCCAAGAGTTTATATTCATCGAGTAAGTTGAAGGGTGCAAGGGAAGGCCTCGGTGAGTTGACTCATTTACCCATAATTAAGAAGGATTTCCCAACCTTCCAATACGAATTAGAGGTTTTTAGACCTATTTTCCCTCACTCTGCTATAGGAAGTTTGGATTGAGATAAGATTTTTTACTCACTTTCCTTACTGTTAATATTTTATTTTTGGATCCACTTCGTACCCACATGCCATTGGCTGAAGAGTTTCTAGAGGTGGACTAACTGGTTCAATGGGATATCCTTAACATTTTACTTCACCCAAACTCTGAAAAAATTTCAGTATCGTATTTTCATCTCGACTGAGTCTATGATGCTTATTTTATACTTCCAGGGTTTTACTATTATGAGTTAAAACCTCTTTCAGTATTCAATATTTTTCCATGTCGTACGCTGTTCTCATTTTAATGATTATTTGTTCTCCACTTTTATTGTTGTGCTTCACAATTTCCATTACTTGAATGGCCATTTTGTATACCAGTTGGTCAAAATTTTCATTTGTATCCATATTTTATAGTATCGCGAAAGGGTTTTCTCGCAATATATTTTCTAGATTGATCTGATTCACATTCTATCGTAATTGCACCGACGTGGCCTGCGCCTTTGTCTCAGTTGGTGCAGCATGGGGCTGTCTATCCCTTGTGGGGTAGGATTTATATCTTGATGATTTTCCTTTATGTGACCCCATCATTTGAAAACCCTCTTCTTCTATATTCTCCTTTCCCTTCTACTCTTTTTCCACCATAAGTAGGAAATATCTGAACATAAGTCCATGTTCGAGGTAATGATGGCATTCGAAAGGTACACGTTCATATTCTAGAGGCCGACTCCAGATTGAGTCATGATATTCAAGGTCTATTAACTCTAGGGGTGGTTGCAAGATATTCATATGAACAAATATTTGGGTGTATGTTGCATGTTTTCTCCATTTTGTGATTTCCAAGTTCTTGAAAAATTGTCCAACTGAGTGTCCAATCCCTTTTAAGGAATTAGGTTTCCATAAATCCTTGACGCGTTGTCATTTCCCTCGTCCACTGCATTGGCTGCATTATTGTATGAGGAGCCCCCCTGGAGGGGCTACTCATTGGGCTAGCAATACAAAAGGTGTTAGGTGAAACAACGACCTCATGACTTGGGGTTGACTATCATTGTTCCTTGTGCCGGTAGGTTTGCACCCTACACTGTCTGAAACCCTTGATACAACTTCAACTATAGGCATGTTGAACATAATGGCTCTCATTAATCATGGTGAGTATGATGATTATGGTTGGCCAAATCAATCATGATTCATATGTGTTAATATATAGATAAATATATTAAGGTATAGCTTAATATCATAATGTGTAGCTTAATATGTAGATAAATATATTATTGAATTGGTGGTAGATAGATATACATTTTAATGTTCCATAATAAAGTTATTAGTGTAAAAATTATGATAAAATTATAATATTATTAATAAAATTAATAAACCAACTTATTAAACATTATTATTATGATAAAACTTACCAATAGCTATTATTAATCATTATCAATAAATTTGTTAAAACTTATTATTAATCTTAAACTTCAATCTTCATTAATAAATCTTATTACACATCAATATTGTTTAAATTTATTAACAAAGTTATTAAATATTACTAATATCTTGAAAAAAAATACTTAAAATTTACTCTTTATTAATGAGCCTTGACTATGGTTCACTGTCTTTGACCTAAATAATCCTAGTAAGCCTAGATGGTTGACCATGTTTGACCAAGAGAAACATAGTAAATCTAATAAATCTAGGTTACATTAGTAAGCCTAATCAACTTAATAACTCATAGTTAACTATGATTAACCATGGTTGAGCATGTTGGCTAGAGTTGGTCATGATAAATTATAGGTGAACACAACTGGCTTACTTAATTTGAAGCAATTTATTAAAGTGATATACATCTTATTAAGTTAGTGTTATTAACTTATTGTGATTATAAATGCTTGTACTCTATCAAATATTTAATTGGAATATTTATTTTTATATATTGTTTATTTTTAATCATTTTATTTTAATATTATAAATTTGATATATATTTTATAAATTATTTTTCAAGAGAAATAATTATTAAAATTAAAAAATTATTCTTAAATTGAAAATTAAAATACATTAAAATTTATTAAATTAAAATATTATACTCTATTAGAAACGTTTGTTAGAAAATATATTAAAATAAAAAATAAGGTATATAATATCAATATTATGCTAATATTAACCATGGAATGCCTTTTTTTCTCCACTTGGTTAATCGAACTTCAAAGATATTATGTGTAAGATCGGAATAAGGACAAGACACCATGGGTGGTACTAAGGCATATTGGAAGAGTGTCATACAAATTTCATCAAAAAAAAAAGTTAGTGGACTTTCACATTTATAAGATTAAGAGTGAAGTCTTTACCAGAAACATTGTGCCTTTCGATGAGAATACACAGATTTCAGAAGTTCTCAACAACAAGATTAAGAGTACCAATTTATCATTTTAATTTTAAAATTAATGTTAAAAAACTAGTTGTAAACATATATAAAAGGTATTGTTATTTGTTGGAAACATTAGACACTTATCATATTTAGAGTAACAATTACCTGAAATTTACCCAAATTTTAGAACAAGACACTAAAAACCTTATTTTTCTAAACCACATATGGGATTCAAAAAATTATGTAGTGCGTATTTTATATATAAGCAACATGTATCTCCATAGCCGCTCATTTTATTGAACACATACCTTTGAATGCCTTGTAATATCTCTTATGGAAAATGAAATGGTTTGTTTCTGAATATTCCAATGTATTGCGCAGATGAAACACAATGCTCGTTAGAAATTTTTCCATGCGGTTTTTCATTGTAGCACAAGGCATATTTATTTTTGTCCACATACTTTAAACCATCCCAAAGTGCAAAAGGAAATGTGGGGAACCTTTTGTATCTTAAGTGTTATGGTTCTTTTCCCCATGCTCTCTTAATTTCTCCCTGCAGACCTCATGTTGGCTACTGTGCTGACTCGTCCACCGCATTGGTATGCTTAGCCCGAGGGAGAGTTTCTAGATTATTATTATTGTTTTTTTCATTTTATGTACAGTAAGTTTTTTTATTAGATTTGTACAATCATGTTTTCATCTAGATTGGCAAACAAATATATATATATATATATATATATTTCTTTATTGTTTACAGAATAATTAATTTTGTCTAGTCTTTCTATGAACATCTTTAGAATACTATCCACTCCTAATGATGTATTTTCCGTTTGTAATATATTAATTCTTACAAACCTAACAACATATTTAAACCCTCATAATTGGGTTTAACATTCTGTTTGTTGGTTAACTAAGTTAGCTATTCTATGTAGCTATATAGAGGTAAACTATACCTGTTATAGTTATGTTCTATTAAATACATCAGATTCACTAATTATAATAACATAATTTATTATACAATTTGATAACTCATAAAAAATAATTTTCTACTTTTATTTCCAACCAAAATAGAATTACTCTTATTCAATCCTCTTTGTCATAACAATAGAATAACAAGAAAAAATTTAATTAATTGTGCATACCAATTCTGGTAAAGACTATTTACCACCCAACCTTGAGTTTTCATCCATACCTCCCCCCAAGGAGATACCACTTCCTCCAAGGTGTAGAAAACTTTTTGTCTACCTAGAAATGGCTTATTTAAGTCTGCTTTCCCTTCAAAATGTTTCCATAACTTCGCCAAATTAAATCAGGATGTTGTTTTCCTTTAGCCTAGGCTTTACTCTTGTTTTGTCCACAAAAGCTCTTTAAAACTAGCATTTTCCTCTTTCTAGTTTTATTTCACCTCTTCTCAATAACTTTCCACTCTACTAAGGTATCTTTTTATCTCCAATCTAATATTTTTAATTTATTTTATTTTCTCCACGGATTTTGGAGATTTTGGGAAAGTCCTTGGATTTAATTCCATCCTCATGGACTTGAAATCTTGGACTCCAATTTACTCTAGTCTTTGCACAATAATTAAAATTCCACGTTTATTAATTTAAAAAAAATATGTCCACACATATTTCTTTCCTTTAGGTCCACCTAACCTTTAGGATTTTCAATTGTCTAAATAAAAGAAGTTAAATAGGGATATTACACCTATGATGATTTCATTTTAATGATGATTTGTTCTCGAATTTTATTGTTTTGTTGCTCAATTTCCATTACCTGAATGGGCAATTTCTATACTAGTTGGTCAAAATTTTCATTTGTTTCCATATTTTCTAGTATCACAAAAGGGTTTTCTCCCAATGTATTTTCTAGATTGATCTGATTCACATTCTGTTGTAATTGAACCAACGCGGCCTGCGCCTCTATCTGATTTGGTGCAGTGTGGGGCTATTTATCCCTTGCGGAGTTGGATTGAAATCTTGACGATTTTCCTTTACATGATCCCATCGTTTGAAAACCCTCCTCTTCTATCTTCTCCTTTTCCATCTACTCTTTTTCCACTGTAAGTGGGAAATATCTGAACATAAGTCCATATTAAAGGCAACACTGACATTTAAAAGGTACATTCTCATATTCTAGAGGCTGAGTCTAGATTGAGTCATGATATTAAAGGTCTATTAACTCTAGGAACGGTTGCAAGATATTTATATGAGCAAATATTTGGGTTTATGTTGCATGTTTTCTCCATGTTGTGATTTTCAAGTTCTTGTAAAATTTTCCAATTGAGTTTCCAATCCCTTTTAAGGTATTAGGTTTCCATAAATCCTTGACGCATTGTCGTTTCCCTCGCCCACTCCATTGACTGCATTACTGTATGAGGAGTCCCCCCTGGAGGGGAAACTCATTGGGCGAGCAATAGAAAAGGTGCTAGGTGAAACTATGGCCTCACGACTTGGGGTTGACTACCGATGTTCCTCGTGCCTATAATTTTGCACCCTACACTGTCTGAAACCCTTGCTACAACTTCAACTATAGGCATGTTGAACATAATGGCTGTCATTAATCATGGTGAGTATGATGATTATGGTTGTCCAAATCAATCATGATTCATATGCGTTAATATAATAAGGTATATCTTAATATCATAATGTGTAGCTTAATACGTAGATAAATATATTATTAAATTGTTGGTAGATAGATATATGTTTTAATGTATCATAATAAAGTTACTAGAGTGTAAAAAATATTATAAAATTATAATATTATTAATAAAATTAATAAACCAACTTATTAAACATTATTATTACGATAAAACTTACTAATTATTAATCCTTATCAATAAATTTGTTAAAACTTATTAATAATCTTAAACTTCAATCTTCATTAATAAATCTTATTACACATCAATAATGTTAAACTTTATAAACAAAGTTATTAAATATTACTAATAAATTGATTAAAAAATCTTAAAAATTACTCTTTATTAATGAACCTTGACTATGGTTCACTGTCTTTGACTTAAATAATCCTAATAAGTCTAGATTGTTGACCATGTTTGACCAAGACAAACATAGTAAGTCTAATAAATCTAGGTTACATTAGTAAGTCTAATAAGCTTAATAAATGATAGTTAACTATGATTAACCATGGTTGAGCATGTTAGTTAGAGTTGGTCATGATAAATTATAGGTGAAGACAATTGACTTACTTAATTATCGCTAACCTACTTAATTTGAAGCAAGTTATTAAAGTGATATACAAATTATTAAGTTTTAGGTGTTTATAAATTCGGCCATCTTCATTTTATAATCCATCCAGCTCCAATAGCATTGCAGTACTGCAAAATCGTAGCTCATACTGTTCATTCAAATTACAGTTTCCGCTGTGAGCCACAAGTCAGCATTTGAGATAATCGAATATCGGAAGAATGGAAGCTAAGCGTGGGAGTTTTAGTGTTGGGCAAGTGGAATTGAGGAACTTCTGCCCGACAAACTTGGAAGACTTTTACGAATGAGCTAGCGACGAAGAAGTGACCAAGTTCATGACATGGGAAGCTTTTAAATCGAAAGAGAAGCTCAGGGAGTTTTTGTTGAAGGTGGTGATTCCTCACCCATGGTTCAAAGAAATATGTTTCAAAGGAAGGCCTATTGGTCACGTCATGTTCAAGCAAGGGACCGGTTTTCACAGCTGCCAAGCTGAGATGGGGTACGCTATCATAGAAGATACTGGGGGATGGGCTTCACCACCGCAGCAGTGACAACAGCACTAAAAAAGGGATTCAAGGAATTGCAGGGAGTTAAGAGAATTGAAGCTTTTGTGCTCCCCAAAAACGTGGCCTCGGGGAGAGTTCTAGAGAAGGCCGGATTTGTGAAGGAAAGTTTGCTTCTTAATTACGTCTACGTGAATGGGACCATCAGGGACTGTCTACTCTTTAGCTACGTTGTTTAATTATCAATAAAAATCTGCGTGACTTCCATTCATGAAATCTATAGTGGCCTTGCATGATACCAGAGTATGTAACAAACAAATTAATTAAATGCATTCTAAAGGCTTCAGTATCGGCAATGGTAATAGAGTTTCATGGACTTCTATGTACATTTTAATTGCTTGCAAATAAAACGGTCTTTTACGTAAGAAATACTTGTTTGAAAAACTGACATGTCTTCAATAATATTTGTGGTAGCTGAAATAAATCGTAATGACAATTATTTCTTAAAATAAAATTTCAAAGAGGGGTCACCGAAATAAATTGCGGTGTTTTATTCTACCATAATCGCTTAGATGGATAAAATAAATATTTTATTTAAAAACAATGATCTTGGAGATTTAGTGTTTAAAATTAAATAAAAAATTAAATTTTATTTATTTAAGATTTAGTGTTTAAAATTAAATAAAAAATTAAATTTATTTATTTATTTATGTATCTAATGATGGATATCATTAATCCCTTTAATTTTTTAAGTTTTCTATCCAATCTAGTTCCAAATTTTAAGTTTTCTATCCAATCCCACATATCCTTAGTTTTCTTTTTGTCAGCTTTTTAAACTCCTAATTCTATGTCCTCTAAAAAAATGCTATTTTTATCTATAATTTTTTTGAATATTATACACAAGAATAAGAAATTCTAGTGTTTTAAGTTAATATAATGTTTTGTAAAGTTTTATGTTTTAGAATTTATCTCTAAAATTTCTTGAGATCTAACTAGATATATGCAATATATATTTTTGGTTTTATTTATATAATACATTTTCTCTTTTTGAGTGACGACTTGGTAGCTATTTTCTTTTTTCATATATTGAGGATTTGTCTAAAGCACTTTTGATGGATTTTACTTGAATTTCTTATTGTGTTAAAGGTTGGACAATCCATTCTCTTTGTTACACACTACCTTGATGTAAGACTTGTTCATAAAATGGGAGAGGGTTGCAGTAAATTATGATATACATTATCATTATCCATCTAAAGCACAGATCTAACATGTGCAAAGAGGGATCACATTTCTTTTGTTGCAAACTTATTTTAGAGTGCAAAAAACAATGTGTAATTTTTTACTGTTTAATTACAGTTTTGAATGTTAACATAACATGTGTATTGAGTCATTTTATATTAATTCATATTAAAATAATGTATTCATAACTCACATTGGATATACACCACATTAAAATATTTTCTTTTAACATTTTTTCTATATATATATATATATACAAAGTTGATATGAGGTATTATTTTTATTTTTAATTGTTTATTTATATGGTTATTTAAATTTTGTTTTTTTGTATGGTGGAAATTAGAGAAAAATATTTTTATCACTTTTTTGAGGAAGTGATATAAGTACACATGTCCCTCATATTCATATTCGATATTAGAATGATCCTCTCGACTCAATTATCATTATTTTCCTTATTTGAGAGGAGGTTTGATTAATTGTTTAAACAATTAAAAGATATATATATATATATATATATATATTAGAATATAAAGTGATTTTCCTTATTAGAATTATCTTTTACCTTGATTTTTGTGCATCAAAAGGTTTATAATTAAGATTAAAAGTCTATAATTAGAGTCAATCTCATGGTTGTTTAATATGATATAATTTATTATCTAGTTATTTATGAGGATATTAGATTTCATATAATGTAAAAATCTATTGGGAATCCCTTGAATAGAATTCATTCAATTATATTCTCTTATTTTACAAACTATACAAAAATATCAAATCGTGAAAGCTACAAAGTTTGAATAACTCATGATTGTGCTTGTGTTGAAAGTTTATTTTGTAATTGTTAGCTTAAAAAAAAGACATCATCAATCTCATGTTTGTTTAATATGAAATAATTGATTATCTAGTTATTTATGAGGATATTAGATGTCATATATTGTAAGAATCTATTGGGAATCCCATGAATAGATTTCATTCTATTAGATTCTCTCATTTTACAAACTATACAAAAATATCAAATCTTAAAAGCTACAAAATTTGAATAACTCATGATTGTGCTTGTGTTCAAAGTTTCTTTTGTAATTGTTAGCTTAAAAAAAAGACATCATCTTGTATTAAAGTAGTAGGTTGGTTCGTTGCTATTCAATAAATAAGTTTCATAAAAAAGGATTATAAATTCCTTTCTTCATACATTAAAAGTATTGTTCTAAATTATTGCAAGGAGAATTTTTATGTGAGTTTGTTTCCTATAATGTAGAATTCATATATATATATATATATATATATATATATAGAGAGAGAGAGAGAGAGAGAGAGAGAGAGAGATAATAATAATAATAATAATAATAATTGAAAGGTTTTTATTTCTGATGTCTACTCTAAAAAAATATTATATTTATTTTGTAACAGGTTATGTGTCCTTTTTCTATGGTAAAATGTTTTTTGTATCATAATATTTTTTTTTATTAAACACTTTAGATTTTTCGTGCTCCAAAATTTTAGCTAACCAGAAGTTAAATAAATAATATAAATATATATAATGTACAAGAAAAAATAGTGAATGAATAACAAAATTCCCTTACAAAATTTGAAAGATAAATCCAGCAACTACCTCCTCCATGTATTTATGAATGATTAAGCTTAATCAAAATATTTAGATGGAGTTATTCATTTTCAATTTGTAATATCAACTCATAGGTGTTCTTATAGCTCCATGAAGTGATCACTTTGTTATGAAGATTTGTTGTGAAACACTCCAAAATAGCTGCATATTATACAACATTACTTTCTTCCATTTCACTATTTGTGGATACATAGGATTTCAGCAGGCTATAGATCCATCTCACTAGAGACAAGAGATATACACGAGATAAATTGTCATGGCTTC
Organism: Pinus albicaulis; assembly: GCA_034641835.2. Classification (NCBI taxonomy): domain Eukaryota; kingdom Viridiplantae; phylum Streptophyta; class Pinopsida; order Pinales; family Pinaceae; genus Pinus; species Pinus albicaulis. The sequence continues at coordinate 1,456,719,064 of CM076580.1, read as the reverse complement.
GAGTCTAATAAACTACTCCATCTTTTCACCCTACAATGCTTGGATTTTATACACTCAAGTATTTCCCCAAATGGTAAGAAAATATGGAGCACATAGTTGCGGCCTTCTGGACAGAGCAGAGGACCATAGGATTGGTTAGGTCCAATTTTATGAGATCCATCAGATCTGATTGTATGTTTTGAGTATTGATCACAAAAATTGAAGTGTGGTGATTATCTTTCCACATAGTGATTCATCATATGTTTTCATTGTAAGTTAGGCTTTCATTTAGGTTTGTTACATATACGTACGTCACATTAAAATTTTGAAGAGGTTGTGCGCATAAAACCAGATCTACCATGGACGATTTTAGAAATTTCTCTCAACATTATTTTTAATTTCATGAGCTAGTAAGATAAAATCCAAAGACAATTAAATCTCTCACTTAACTCGGCATGTTTTGCTTCATAAAATTTTATTTATTTTTATTTCAAGCATATGTTTCTTTGAAATCACCAAAATATTTTCAAATTCTAATATCCAATACGCAATTAACATCTACTTGTAATTTCTCCTTCGTTGTATAAAATTTTTTTGGCTCATACTGCCTTCTTGGTCATTTCTTCCTAGCATTTGAAACATGCCATATATTCACTAGAGAAGGTATTCTTCATCACCCTCGCCTTGTTAGATGTAGTCAAAGATTTAGATAATTATATATTTTGTCAGGTTATGGAAGGGAAATGATAAAGTAGAGAATTCCTCAATATACCATCTATGTGACAGGTTTTTCCACGTGTGATAAATAAAAGATATCGAAGCACATTTTTCACAGAGGCTTCACTCAATGAACCTCTAACATATCATGTGAAATCATAGAATATTAAAAAATACCCTTAATTTGATTACATATTGGAAAATACCTCTACAAATCACATTCTTTAACCCCCTACCAATATGAACCCACTACACCTTCCCAATTTAAAAATCCCCTACATTCACTATATATTGCAGGTATCCATTTTTTCATTAACATTTTTTATACCCCTTTATATTTTTTCATTAACATTGAGCTCCATTTTGTATATGTTCCAATATAAAAAACCTTTACCTGCTATATATCCCCCAATATATTTGTCATTTTTTCCTCCTTATATATTGCCCAATATGAACCCACGTGCTATGGTATTGCTCCCTATAATATCCCTAGCTTGCTATGCTTTTATTAGACATTTGAACAAGTCCAAAAAGGGTGTAGTGGACCCCAATGTAAAACAATTGTGTGGATTTATTTTATTATTTCAAGTTAATAAAATAAAATGGAAATTTATGTGCAATGACTAGATTATGATTAGAGATCTGAAAACCAAATCCATGAGGATGGATAAGGTTGTAAGACTTTCCCAGACTTCCAAAAATATTTGGAAGGAATAAAGTAACTAATAAAATTATATTGGAGATAAAAATCTAAAAAAAAGTACCCCAGTAAAGAGGAGATTATTGGGAAGAGGTGGAATAAAGCTGGAAAGCAGAAAAAGCTAGCTTTAAAAATACCTTTGTGGAAGAAAAAAAGGGAAATCCTAGGCAAAAAGGAATACAACATCATGAATTAGCTGGACGCAGTTAAGGGAAATAGACTGGGGGAAAGCAAGCTTAAATAAGTTGATTCATGATAGACAAAGGGTTGTCTATCACTAGAGAAGAGGATCTCTGCTTCGAGGTGAGCTATGGAGAAAGAGCTCTAAGGTTGGGAGGAAACTAGTCTACCTTAAGTGCTATGCACATCTAATTTGAATTTTTATGAATAAAAAGTTAATGCTGTGATGAGCTATAGAATCAGGAAAGTAATTTAATCTATATGAAATTCTGATGGATATATTTTATGTTGTGGAAATTATATAAGACAGGAATATATTGCGATTGTCAGTACATTGAACATAATTAACTACTGAAATAAAAATTTATCCTATAGTGTTGTACACACCTATCCTAGAGAGGACCAACTCTCAGAATGTCTAAAACCCAGTACTGGGTCTAGATTAGAGGTTAAGTACCTCATAGGAACTTAAATATGTTTGGAATTAATAGTTCTATTAAGGAGTTATTAAGTTGTGAAATAGATTCTAAACAAAAATGAATGATAAATATAGATACTATATAGCAACATATATTCTGTGTTCCATCATTAAAATAATCTCTGTAAATATCTAGAGGAAAATAATCATAAACAAATAGATGTTATGTACTTGTATATATTTGAACTAAAGCTGAAATTGACAGTATGAATAACTCTATTAAGGAAAAAATATTTTGCGAAGATATATTTGGTACAAAACAAGTAAGAATGAGACAAATTCTAAGTTAAAATACAGTATTCAACTCTTTAGTTGGAAATAAAGTTTAATATGAAACTTCAACTCTGTATATTAAACTACTCAAATGTAATACATGCTATTCTATTAAAATATGTTTTATATGTTGTTCAACCGAAATGTAAATTAGGGAAAATATTCCACAAAGCAAAAATAGTATTCATATATGTATATATATGATACTTCCATACAGTAATAATAAATGTTTAGCATACTGAACTGTCCAAGAATCATTACATAACACAAATGTCCAAATTTAACCGAAAGGGAATCCAACCCCTTTTCTATAAAATGATGATACTCTGGAAAGTTTTATGCTTAAAAGCATGGAATAAACCTAACAAACAGTTGGACCAACCTATACAGAGTTAGGTTACCAGTAAAACTTATTACCTGTAAAAAACGAAATCTGAATTAGATATACAATATTTTGTGGAAACATAGTACATGTATACGAGAAGTCAAATTTTTTTAACAAGAATTACAAAAGTAATACCTTAAGAAGATTTGATCTCAGCTATGTCTGCATTCACAGAAAATCAATGGAGATGAATTTAATATGAATTGTAGCTCCAAAATTTCATGATAGAAGCTACAGGACAGAGTAATAGAAAACACAATACCTTGCTAAATTGTTACTAAGGGTGTACATGGAAAATTAGAAGAAATATCATTATGGAAAATACATTAATTTCACCTTTCCACTATACAGTTAGAGAATGGATTTTGTGGGTTACAGAAATAAAGTATAATGATAGGTGGTGTTAGTAGATCTAAATAAGGGTCCATATTGTATAAGAAATGTTTCCTTTTACCATTTAGCCATAGAAACTAATAACACCTATTATATACGTAATTTAAAAAAAAATTGCATATGGGAATAAGTGATATCAAAGAAACTATTTTGATTGTGTTAAAATCGTTTAGTTCAATCTCGTATAAAACAAAAAGAACAAATTGGGAAATGAAGAATTTCAAATCTATGAAGGCATTAATTTAATTTGGGAAGAAACCCTGCAATTTTGGTATACACTTCTAAGATAAACACCCTATGCACAACGACTCAATAGAAAACGAAACATTTTAACACTCAGCTATTTAAATTTTGTTAACTGAGGAAGCGAAAAATGAGGTCGATTATTGAATGTCTAGAATAAAGATGAAATGAAAACCGAATTATTTAAACCAAGACGTTGTACAGAAAAGGTGGAAACCAAAAAAAATAAACCGAATAGTGAGGGAATTAATTATTACCATTCGGTGCTGCGAGTAAAGGTCCTGCAGAAGGAATTGGGGATGAGAACAACTGAGGCGTTCCCTCACTACTTGTGGTTATACTGTTTCATAAGTGAAGAAATTTTGTTAGAAATAAACAAATTGATGCAACTAGAAACAACGCTATAAAATTAAAAAGGGGCAAACGATAATACCTTTAACCACAAGATAACAAGTAAACTGCGTGAGAAATTAAAATATATGATAATTAAATCGATATCCAGTGATGTATGATGATGCAAATGCAAGAGAAATAGTAAAAAAAATGCAGAATTTATAGCCATACCAAACGATTGAAAGTCACTAAGATTTCGGAAGGAAATGACAGTGAACAAACCATTCACCAAATTGAAAATCTAAAGATGGTAGTCGTGGATAGGACAGTGAAATTTCTCTGAGAAGGAACAATGTTACGCTGTCCATAGTGCCAGAATTTCTATTACCATGACGTTCTATTACATATGAAAAAAAATAAAACGTACAAATCAGAAAACGGTTGGAAACCATGGTAGTAAAATTCAATTTTGAATGAATTTAATAAACCCTAAAGTAAAAACAAATAATACATTACCTATTAGTAGAGATAAATGGCTTCGATGGGCGAACACTGTCAAGTTGTTCTGTCCAGACTGGTTGCAAATTTATCTTCTAACTCAGAGGGAAAATGACTATGTCGGTAGCTAACGCTTGGCCGGAAAGCAAATGAGAATGGAAATTACTGTAGATGAGATCTTTTAAGCCATAGAAAACCTTAATTTAATCACAAATCACTACCCTCCACATGTCACCAGATTATGGATGGTCCCTCGGATCACCACATCGAAAACTGGAGGGAAAAATACCATGTGAAGAGGTACGTAAAATTTATCGTCGAGAGTCTCGAGAAATTCATATAGTAGGGTTTGGTGTACCTCCAGATTGAAATAGACATTTAGCATTTATGTATGACCTCCATAAAACCATTGGGCGTATCAAATACGAAGTACATGTCAGCTAGATTATTAATGATGTGTAGAACAATTGCATTAATCATAGGATAGGTATCATGTCGTACCATGGGTTAAGTGACGGTTCATAAAGTTTGATTAAAAGTCAACTGATATGGGTATATGTAGTTATCACCATGGTATTCCTTTTGAACTAATTAAGGTAGGGTTGTGTTAACCGAGAGGTTAAAATGACATAAAGATAAACATGATTAGCATAGTATTACCCTTTAATCCATCGTATAATGGTGATTATTTTAAATATATAGATATCGTATTGACTTCTGATATGAGAACCAAAGTGTGTTATAAATGTAAAGAAATAGATAATAGTCTAAGATGAATAGGTTGGCATTTACAACAAGTATATGTTGGGTAGAATAATTAAAAATAAATAAATAAATATATATATATATTGGAATCAAAATTAAATAAAAAAGAATGGCTATGTCTTTGTGAGGGTGAGAATATATATAATAATCACCTATTGGTTATTGTCAATTAGTGAAAGTGAAAACATGCAATGTGATTAAGGGTTAGAGAACCTAAGAGATAAATAAAAAGTGAATAGATTATTCATATGAAGAAAATAAATAATTATTAGTGGTGAAATTAAAGCCGGTATTAAGTGTATCAACAGTGGTGTGGTGAAATATTAGTAACAGAAATATGTCGGAAGCGACAAATGATATTTTAATTATAAAATTTAGTATGAAAGTTTCTATAAGAAAAAAAAAATTGAAACAGAAGGATGTTACAAATAGTGTCAGAGCCCAAGTTAAAACACCGGGAAAAAATGTGTGCTTACACTAGAAATATTCTATTGATGTAAGTTTGTGTTAAATTTAATTTTCACTAATGTTTAATTTCATGTACAGTGGAATAGTGTTGAAGTATACAGCTATGAACCATGGTTGAAGGGTATGAGCTGTATGTGGATCTGGGTGGTGGAGAAAATCCAGCAGATGCAAATTCTCCATAGATGGCTATGTTGCATCTAATGCAAAGAGAAATGATGCAACTGAAAAACCACAATGAAAGGCTATCTTTAGCGAGTGAGGAGTAATACAGGTTAATAAGATAATTGACCTCCTAGAACAGTCACGAAGGTGAAGGTTCTAGAAGAAAGAGGAAGGGAACTATAAATCACTGAAAATATTTTGAGGAAGATGATGCCTCTAGACAGTAGTCTAGGAGGAATAAGGAATTATAGGGTGAGTTCCAGAAAATTAAGCCTCCCTCCTATGATGGAGAGAAGGAGGAAGATGCAGAAGCCTGGATTTTAAACATGATAAAGTACCTTTAGGTTTATGAATATGAAAGTAACATGAGAGCCAGGCTGGCCATCTATCAGTTGCAAGGTAAGGCTACCTTGTGGTGGGAAGAAACCAAGATGGTTCATGTCATATATGAGAAAACTGTTAATTGAGAGGATTTCCAAATCAAATTCAAGAATAGATATCTGAATTAATGTTACTATGATGATAAAGCAAAAAAAATCCACGAACTTAGGTTGGGACAACTTAATATCAATGAATTTGTAACCAAATTCACCAACCTGCTACACTAGGTACCTTATATAAGGGAGGAGAAGGAAAACGTACAATGTTTCTTAAACTGTCTTCCTACTATATACAAGGAAAAGATAGAGTTTGACAATCCCAGGACCATGGATAAGGTGGTGTGCAAGGCAAGACTATGTTTCCAGCAATTTAAAGGCAAAAATGATCAAGTGAAGAATTGGAAAAAAAAAAGAGAAGGGTGACTCCAGTGGGAAGAGAACAAAACCAACATACTTAAAGAACTTTGGGAGAAATCACCGAAGAAATAAGTTCACAAAAACTAGAGAAAACCAACCAGCTCAATCAAAAACAGGGTCCAAACAGATTAATGGAAACAATAAAAGAGAAGGGACTGTTAAAATGAGGGAACCACCGAAATGTTCGGGTTGTGAAGAACCTCATTTACCGAGGGATTGTCCACATAGAAACATTCAGACTGTACAAGTAATGAGAGAGGAAACTACTTTAAATGATGTGGCAAGAAACATCCCCAAATTAGTGCTGCTCTAGAAGATCGTCAAGCAGAACACCAGTCCACTATGGTCGAAGTAGAAGGTATGATCGTTAAACAAAATGTTTCAGTTTTAATAGATCCAGGTGAATCTTTAAGTTATATAAGTCCTCAAATGATAGAAAAATGAAAATTAAAGTCAGAGAAATTTCAACAGTCATGGTTGGTTCAGTTAGCAACTGGTACAAAAAGGAAAGTGACTCATAAGTTACCCCAGACATCCATAAATCTGAATATATACCAAACTGAACTGAATCTGAATATATTACCTTTAGGATCTTATGATGTATTGATAGGAATGGACTAGTTAGAGAAACATAAAGCCATGTTAAGCTGCTTATACAAAACAATACATTGCATAAATGGGGAGGGAAAAGTTGTAATAGTAAAAGGCAAACATAAACCCATATCTGTGAGACAAATGTCAGCACTTCAATTGAAAATAATTTCTAGAAAGGGCTGCCAGGTGTATTTTGTGCATGTAGAAGAATTGGGACAACAACTTGAAGAGAATCCTTTAGAAACGTTACCTGTTATTAGAGAGTTCAGGGATGTGTTTCCAGATGAAATTCCTCATCTACCCCGTAGGAGAGAAATTTATTTCTCAATTGACTTAGTGCTAGGAGCAACACCAGTTTCTAGGGCCCTATTGTGGCCAGCAACAACCCCCCTTCTTATTTATTATTATTACTAATACCAAATAAGTGGGGACCCTTAGTTTTAAAATCCAAAAAATTAATTAGTGCTTGTTTTCTTTTTCAATAAAGCTTACTATCATTAACTTGAGAAAATTCCTTGGAAAATATTTAAATAAACTTAAGTTTATGATAGATTAGAATAAAATCTTTCTTTGAAGAAATATCGCATCCATTGCAAGTGAGTAAAAGATATCTTTTGCAAGCAGAATTTTCTAAATTGCGATAGCGCGATCCAAAATTATGCATTAAAATATTTATCACATTTCAGATCTTACGCTTCAAATCATTGATGTGCGAAAAAAATTATCACAAATCGCATATCGCAGAGAATATATTAACGGATATTTTTTATATGTTATATTTTTGTGATATTGCGATTTCGCGATATTGTGATGTTACGAGTTTGCGATTTGCGATTTTGCGATAGTTTCGATTTGTGGATATTGCGATCTACGATATTGCGATATTGCGATATTGCAAAGAAAATCGAAGATCGCATTATCACAGATTCTTAAAGCTCGTTGTACGAAGAAAATATTTTCATAAATTGAGACCCGTTATGCGCTTTTATGTGAAGTTAATGAATTGATTGTCATTTATTAATGAAAAAGGATTTTGTTTTGATTGAAAGGTTATTTCATGTTAAAGTAATATATTTCATACGCCTTTAGCATTTAAAACTATCCCGTCACATTTCTCATATCATTATTCTCACTTAATTTGTAAAACCGCAGGCGCAAAGAATAGAAGACTATACAAAGAGATATACAGAGTATTATGGGAAAGAAAGATAAAGCTCCGAGTTCTGAAAGTAAAGAGATGGCATCCTTATACTCAGACATTGCCTGCAACAAAGACGCTGGTATCACCACTTGGGAGGGTATGTTTAATTTTATTGAAGAAGAAAACCCAAGAGCAATGGATGTTGCGGCTACTGCAGGCTCAAGTAATTCTTCTGAAGCATCTCTTACAGAACTGGCTTGCTCATTTTTGCACCGGATAGCAGCAAGACCTAGAATTCTTCCATATACAGACATGGTGAAATGGGTGCTGGATAGCACTGATATTACAGACAGATAGTTTAAAATTCAAGATCAAGAGCTCATTGGGTCGTTTACTCCAGAAAATTTGAGGCTTATATATCATTTTCCGGAGCCTCAGGCAACTTACAACAAACAATTTATGGAGAAATTTGCCAAGGAAAATGCAAACTTGGCGGAATGCACCAAGGAATGGTCCAAAAGAGACGAACCACTGAAGAAAGATAAATACGGTATGTACAGTACTGGTTCACTCACTGCTCCGTATTGTTTTGCTGCTACTATGCTATGTATGCTTTTTGGAAAGCCTGACATTAATAAGTTTTTTCCTGAATGGCTTCCCTTATTGAATGCTGTTGTTAACGCTACCATTGTGGACTGGGCTAAAATATTGTTTGATAACTTAGCCACGGCTATTTTCAATTACCGGTCTAAACGGACTGTCTCTCAGAGGATTTATCCTTCTTTTTATCTATCTCCTTATGTTATGGATTCAATCTGCTTTGTTTCTAAGTTCCCTTTAATGGGTTGGCAATGGAAAATTCAAGATCCCCAACCCATTCACGTTTATCACAAAGAATTGTGGGAATCAAAGTTCATTTCTCATTTTTACAAAATTTGCCATGGCATAATGTTGCCTCTGTACATAGTGGTGTATAATAAGGATGCTCCAAGGTTCTCCCCTGAATAAGAAGTAGACATTCTCCCTGTCGCAAGATGGTTTGGAGAAGAATTGTTTACCTATGTTAGGGTTTTTGGAAGCTTTGCTTCTCCTCATATTTTACCCTTGTATGTTCCGGATAAACTCATAGCTCAGGAAATTGCATATCAAACCTGTGGAGAGGGAGGTTTGACAAAAGAATTAAAGGATAAAAAGAAAGCCATCTGGCCACAATTTCCTGTAGCCTGTGGAGCATTTTCATTATTTGATGTTGGTCATGCGTTTAAGGAAGTAAACAATATTACATGTTTACAATTGTTCAAGTTTCCAAGAAGACTATTCGACCCGTATGACGTTGTTAAGGATTTCACTACTGCAGTCAAGGTAAGAGTATTTTCTGGAGAAGAAGATCTTTTTGATGATATGTTCCAAGAAAAATGTTCATTTAAAGATATTTTGTATTTCGCTCAAACAAGATTTTCCCTAGAAGAATTTCAAGAATTTAAAATGTACAGAGAAAGAATATTAACCACTATCCCTTTGGATAATTTTCGATTGGAACCCACAAGGGAACCAACTCCTGGTGTCAGTCCCAGTGGAAGCTTACATACAGAAAGGTCTAAGTCAAAGTATGGCAAAGAAACTTCTGAACGTTCTAAAAAGTCTAATAATGATCAAGATAAAAGTGAAGGCTTAGTGAAGGATACAGCTCAATCAAAAGAGCTTTCACAACAACAGACTTCAACCACTCCACAGTTAAATATTCCCCCTCTCAATGTATGACAACCATCAGTTAGCACTCAATTAGACAAAGAATGGGAAACATTTAATGAAATAATTAATATTGAAGGACATAACATACAAACTCCTGTACAGACAACAAAAGGTTTAATCACAGGAATAAGTGGCAATGTCACAGAAACAAAACATATACCCATCACTCCCTCCTCTGAGCTTGTACTTAAAATAGAGGAAATTCCTCCTCTGGATATTTTCTATAGTCCACAACATAAAGCAGTAGTAAGAAAGCAAAGAAAGAAAAGGAAATTAGAAAGTGTGCTCTCTACTGATGCAGAACAATTGGATGTTTTATGGAAAGATCTTACTACGGATCCAACTGAAAATCTTACTAAATTATCTCAGATTACAAGAGCTTACACCTCTGCAACCATCGACAAAGCATCTGAGGTAAGGCTATTATTGAATGAAAAAGAAGATCAAATACAAGTTCTGCAACAAAAATTGCAACAAGCCCATGCTAACAGTGAAGCACATATACAATTTGAAAAGTTACAGCAAGAGTTTCAGCAAATGCAGATCGGATATCAGAAAAGCTTGGCCGAAAAAGAGAAACAAATATAGATTATGCAATAGATGCATAAAGATGACCCCAAGCTTACAGAGATTATCTCAGATTCTATTTCCTTGAATAATCAACTACTGCAACAAAAAGATATATTATGCCAGAAAATTTCACAATGGAACTCTTTTTGTCAAGAAAGTGATAAAATCACTAATCATGTCGTAGAATTATGACATGATTATGATTTAACTAATGAAAGAGTTACTAATTATTTGAATTGGCAAAAGTCAGAGGAAGGAAAAAGGGCAGGAGCACCAATCATCAATGACGATCATAAAGAAATGCTCTTCAATAATTGGGATGCACAGATCAGAGAGGCAGAAAAAGCAACAGAGGAAGTAGCTACAACAGCAAGCAACATTACTGATTGTGTAAATGAAAATTTTCACAAAGTTAATTTGATTTCAGAAACTATTCCAGGATACCTACCACAAGCACAACAATTGCGAACAGAGTGGAAACAGAAAACTGAAGAAAAGACAAAATCAATTCAAGGATTGACAAAGTTAAATTGGGATTCTTATTGGACATATCTAGTAAAACCACACATTCAATGTTGTGCTCTTAATTGCATCATTAATTCTGCTGAGAAGATCGCGCCAACACTTGTCGATTTCGTTTTTTCGGGACAATTAAAATATGAAGTCAGCTAGCCTCCTCTTCTCAAATCAATGTTGGATGCTTGCAAATTCAAATATCATATTCATAAATAGTTAGTTATTAATTTTAGTTTTAGATTTAGTATTAGTTTTACTTTATTTTTGCCTAGAAAAAGGACGGTCATTTAAACTGAATCCTAAATTTTTGTAATAAACTATAATTAGATTTAGTTAGTAGTATTTAAACCCTTCTCATGCATTTAGAGAAGGGTCCTGAAATTTGTCAAAAACTTTTCCTCAGAACATGCACTTCTGCACCCTCAGAGGAGGTTTTTATGAATGAATGGAATGAGATTTATTGATATCTGCGTTTAATATCTGCTACTGATGTTGCACTTCTGTACTCTTAGTAGATATTGGATTAAGAAGAAATAAGTCATTATTGCTTCTAGCTCATGAGTAGAACCAGTTATAAATGGTACTTTTATCTCTTAACTATTTCTGCTTATGTGTTAAAGTGATATTTATTTTCAGTTATTTATATATTGATGTTTGAATGCTTAACTTATCATTTGGCACTTTTGTACGGTGATAGCTATTTATTTATGCTTAGTGTATGAATAGCTTATTATGCGATATGTTTTTCACAACTGTTTCATATAACTTTTTATATGAAGTGGTTTATCTTTATTGAATTCTTTTCTTATAACAGTTGAATGATCTTTATTATCGGTTGTTATTCGAAATCATTTTAGATCGCATAAAAAAGATTACATCCCGGGTTTAGAATTAGATATTTCTGTTTAAATTAGAATACAATTTGCATATGATTAGATTAGAAATATAATAAAAGCATTTCACTTAGGACATAAACAAGATTACATCCCGGGTTTAGTTTATAATTAGATATTTCTGCTTAAATTAGAATACAATTTGCATATGATTAGATTAGAAATAGAATAAAATAATTTCACTTAGAAACCTTTTTATAATGTAAATATCTATTCTCAACATCCACACACATATTGGGAAATTGGTCCCATCATCTCCAGTCAGACCCACTACACCAAACGGAAAAGGAGCTGCTAACCAAGGTCCAGACCGGGTGGGTATCCCCCTTGTTGTAGACCCGATTTTCAGGGCTTCAACATATTTGGTGCTAGAAGGAGGGAACGAACTATGAATGGCAAGTAAATCAAAATCCAAATACCATTCTGAGAGTAAATTTCCCTCACCATCTTCCCCGACTTCTCCATTGCACATAGAGCTTTTAAATCTAGAGTCAGAAGTTGAAAGAAGAAAAGACACTGCTACAAACCCTGAATTTTCATAATAATCTGCTATTGAACCTCCTGAAGTTGAATCTTTGATTCATAAACTTCAGCGATTTTCAATATCACCTCAAAGATCTAATAAATCTCAAGGCACTGTGACTTCACAATATAATCCTGCTCATCCTCTTACTAGATTACAGAGTGAAAGGCTTGGCACTCAGCCAACTGAATTACCTCTACCTACAAGGAAGAGAGCGAGGGAATCACCTAAAGGGTCTGATAGCGAGACTCTTTCATCATCATCATCCATCTCAACCCCTTCACCACGAAGTCAATCATCCACCCCTCCACTTCAGATTACTGTACATCAGTCCACTCAATCTTCCACATCTTCTTCTCAAACATCTAGAATCGTAGCATCTTTATCTTCCCAATCACAAGTATCATATTCTGCACTTTCCTCTATTAGTAGTTCAGCAATGGCCCAAATTCCATGGAATAATCCAGGGGAAGTCCTAATGCCTGCACCCTTGAGTCAATTACTAGCTCATCCTGAAAAATAGATGCCTAAGTTTAATCCTAAAGCAGGCATGCTAGCAGAAGAACATATAAAAAATTTTATGCTATCCATAAATCTCAATGGAGTTATTAATGAAGATGTTGTTGTCTGACTTTTCCCTTATACTCTACAAGGAGCAGTTGTATCATGGTATTTTTCATTACCTTCTGGATCTATCACTAGTTGGGATATCTTTCAAGATCAATTTTTAACTAAATTTGGTGATGACAGATCTACAGCAACACTGATCAATGATTTGTCTAATCTTAGGGCTGAGTCAAGAGAACCTATCAAGGATTTTAATTCACGTTTCAATAAATTGTTAAACAAAATTCCTACTGCTTCCAAGCCTAGCGAAGAAGTGTGAAGTGAATGGTACATTTCTGCTTTACCATCAAACATAGCAATCTTTGTTGATAGGGCTAACAAAACAACTTTAGCAGACAATATGAAGGAAGCAATAGCAGTAGAGAAACGTACCATAGCCCTAGATAAGAAAAATGCGATAGAGGAACGAAAATCCAAGAAGGTCACTTTTAAGGAAGATCCCAAGAAAAAACAACCAAAAGATCCATTTGATTTAGAAGGATTGCAAAAAGTTTTGAAAACCATGTCTAACGAAATGGTTGACATTAAGAAACAAGTGGTAGAAACATCTTCTAAAAATTCTTTCAAGCCTTTTAGAAAAAACCCTTCAAATGATCCAAAGCCACCAAATGCTATTACTAATGCTGAATCAGAAGAAGAAGAAGAAGAAGAAACTGCTACTGAAGAAACTACCGATGAATAAGAAGTTGTAGAAGTACAAGGTATGTGGGATTTCATCCTCCCAGATGAGGAAGATCAAGAAGCATCCCCGGTTAGCACTCGAAGTAGAAATCAAATTGATCCTCCTCAATCCACTCCTAAGCCAAAGAGTGCAAGCTCATTGACTAAGGATAAAGTTTCACCCAAGAAAACAACATCAAAAACAACTCAGACTAGCCCAGTCAAAACAGATTCATCAACTCCTGCAAGAACATTGATTGTTCCGGATGAAATGGAGTATAATATCATAGAAGATATGAAAAAGACTAGGGCTAACATCACTTTTTATGAATTGAGCAAGTTAAAACACCAAAAAAGGGTACTTTTGAAAGAATTACATGCTGTACCAGAAAAACCTTTGCCTGATCCTCTAATCTCTCAAGCTTCTAATGAAATGGGAAGACCTCCAGCTAATACGATTAGTAAAGTTGATCTTGAAAATATCGCTTTAATTGGAGGAAGGTCGAGATCTCATACTCCATTTCTTCTTACTTATGAAGTTTTCAATAAAAATTTGCATAATTGTTTAGTGGATTTTGGAGCTTCATCTAATATTCTACCAAAATCAATATGTGCGAAGTTGAACATCCAACCACAAAAATCCGTTGTACGCATAGTCTAGCTAGATCGATCGCAAGTTGAATTAATTGACGAATTAAATCAGGTTACCATAAGACTGTCATATAATCCAAAGGTATGTCAAGTTATTGATATTTTAGTTGTAGATATTACAGAATTTTATGGCTTAATTCTTAGCAGAGATTGGTCAGAAAAACTTCACGGATAATTTGCAATTGATTGGTCGCATATGTGGCTTCCTTACAATGGTAAACCAAATCAGATAAAGGTTGAACGAGAAAAACATCAGAAATACATAGTAACAAAACTGGAAGGAGAGAATGAACCAGTTGCATACAACAGTAATATCATTGGTAATTATTCATTTTATTATTTCTTAGGAAATTTCAATGCTCATACTTCACCTTATTTAGAACATTCTGTTTTATCTCAAATAGAAATTTTTTCTCAAACAGATAGTTCTAAATGTATTAATTTTGTAGATACTCTTGTAAATAAATCTTTATTTTGGAAATTATTTTTTGATGGTTCTAAGTCTAATGAAGGAGCGAGAGCAGGATGCGTTTTGGTTAGTCCAGAGGGAAAAAAAATTATGCTGACTTGTAGACTTGAGTTTGATTGCACTAATAATACCACAGAATACGAGGCTTTAGTCCAAGGATTATACAAAGCAATTGGATTAGATATCAAAGATATACAAGTTTTTGGAGATTCGGAAATTGTAATCAAACAGGTATGCAATACTATACATTGTTTATCAGGTCATTTAAAGCATTATCAATCTTTAGTCCAAGATCTGACTGAACATTTTATAGCATTTAATATTTCATCAATTCCTAGAATTCAGAATGCTAGTGCAAACCTCCTAGCCAACGAAGCTTCCAAACTCATTCCTTCAGAAGACTATAGCCTTGGTCGATTTTCAATTGAATTAATCTTTAGACCCTCGATTCTTGATAACATTACCAATTAGAGAATTTTTAGTGATGATCCTAATATTGTAAACTTTCTCAAATCTGAAGGATCTTACACCAATTAGATAATTGATGAGGACCAACATGACAGACAATTGCACCAAGATAGCACCAATAATGCTATGCCAAAGTCAGTAGTCAAGTTTGAAGACCTTTATGATTTGAAAGATCGATTTAAAATATCTACCAATTCAAAACTGAAAATTTCAACTTTGAATTATGAATTAGTAAATCTTGGAACTGATGCCAAACCATAGAATATCAATCTAGGCATTGGCCTAGCTCTTGAAGAAAAATTAGCGTATGTTCGTCTTTTGAAACAATATAAAAATGTCTTTGCTTGGAACTATGATGAACTCAAAATTTATGACACTTCTATCATCCAACATACTATCCCAATGATAAATGATGGAAAACCTGTTCAACAAAAGTTGAGAAAGATTCATCCCAATTTAGAAAATCAGATCAAATCTGAACTCAATAAGTTATTGAAAGCCAAAATTATTTTTCCTGTTCGATATTCTAAATGGGTTTCCAATATGGTTCCTGTTAGAAAGAAGAACAGAGACATTAGAATTTGTGTTGACTTTCTAAATCTTAATAAATCCTGCCAAAAATATAATTTTCCTTTGCCTCCTATGGAGCAAATATTACAGGCAGTTACAGGATCAGAATTAATGTCTTTCTTAGATGGTTTCTCTAGCTACAACCAAGTATTGGTTCATCCTGATGATTAATTGAAAACTAAATTTAGAACCAAATGGGGCACTTATGCATATCAAAAGATGCCTTTTGGTCTGATCAACGCTGGTGCTACATTTCAGAGAGCCATGG
Organism: Pinus albicaulis; assembly: GCA_034641835.2. Lineage (NCBI taxonomy): Eukaryota > Viridiplantae > Streptophyta > Pinopsida > Pinales > Pinaceae > Pinus > Pinus albicaulis. Next base: position 1,456,702,991 of record CM076580.1, on the reverse strand, counting down.
ACATTGATTTCAAGGGATTAGTTAACAAATCAGTGGTAATTTACTTGGATGATATAACTGTATATTCTAAAAAATGAACCAATCATCTTAGGGATTTGAAGTAGATCTTTCAACGTTGTCAAAGTTATGGAATTTCACTTAATCCTGATAGAATCAAGGAAATTTCTGAAATACCCCTATGTCACAACAAGAAGGCTATGCAATATTTTCTTGGCCAGATTAATTTTGTAAAGAGATTTGTGCTAGATTTTTCAAAAATTGTATCACCCTTGCAAACAATGATTAAAAATAATTCAAACTTCAAATGGGGCAAAGATGAATATAAGGCATTTAATCTGATCAAACAAGCAATTATTAATGCTCCATCTTTAGCAACTCCAAATTTTTCCGATCCTTTTATTTTGTATACATTTTCTTCTGATAAATCTTATGCTACGATACTCACTCAGGCAAATCAGGACAAAGCAGAAGCTCTAATTGCTTTTTTTCAGTTCAAATTTACAGGGAGCTGAATTGAATTATTCAGATGTGGAGAAACAAGCTTATGCTATTTTCAAAGCAATTAAATATTTCAGACCCTTTTTACTTAAAACCCATACAAAGATCATAGTATTGTTTCCAGTGGTAAGAAATCTTTTAGTCCCAAAAGATGTGGGTGAGAAAAGAGCCAATTGGGTTACTGCCTTACAAGAATATGATGTAGAAATCAAACCAACAAATATTGTAAGAGGTCAAGGTTTTTGAAAAATACTAGCTGGAGCATCGCTTATTTCTGAAAAACAATCTAAAGAAATACAAACATATGAGGTAAGCCTAAATGATGTTGAATCATTATATGCTGATATCATATTTTATCTGAATAATGGATATGCTCCTCCAAATCTCGATTACACCAAGAAAAGAGCTCTAAGGTTGAAGACTAAACAATATCATCTTGTAAATGATGTTCTTTTTAGAATGAATTATGATTCTGTTCTTCTTAGATGTCTGGAGAAATCTGAAGCTGAAAAAGTCTTGCAGGAACTTCACGATGGGCCAGCAAGTGGAAATTATGTTGGAGATGCTACTGCACATAAAATTCTCCGCGCAGGCTATTACTGGCCCACATTATTCAAAGATTCACATAGCTACCCAAGGAAATGTCAAATTTGTCAAACTACAACTGGAAGACAAAACAAACCATCATTACCGTTACAACCAGTCAACATTGATCAAACTTTTGATCAATGGGGATTGGACATAATAGGTGAGATCGTTCCTCACTCTTCTAAACAACATAGGTATATCATTACAGCAACTGGTTATTTTACGAAATGGGTAGAAGCATTTCCTCTTAAGACTGCTAATGCTGAACAAATCATCGAGTTCATAGATCAGTTCATAATCACCAGGTTTGGTTTACCTTCTGCTTTAATGTTTGATAATGCATCATATTTTTCTGGTAATGCTATGACTGAATTTGCACTCAAAAGAGGTTTCAAAATTAAATATTCTGCCAATTATTATCCACAGGGAAATGGGTTAGCTGAATCCACAAATAAAAACTTAATCAGAATCATTAAGCAAACCATTGATCAAAATCATAAAAATCGGCATAAATCTTTAATATATGCTTTATGGGAAGATCGAATAACACGGAAGGCTTCTATTGGCACTTCTCCCTTTAATTTAGTTTATGGGAGAGAAGTGGTTCTTCCAACTCATCTAATAATCCCTTCTTTAGCCTTAGTCCAATATATTGATGAAGAACCAACTTCTTCTTTACAATTAAGGCAGATGGAAATAATTAAGTTAGAAGAACAACGAGAAAAGGCCAAAGTAACTCATGCTCATCATCAAGCATTAGTTAAAGCTTCTTTTGATTCAAACATGATAACCAGAAAGGATTTTCAGATAGGAGATCTAGTTTTAAAATGGGACAAGGCTCATGAAGAAAAAGGAAAACATACGAAATTTCAACAAATGTGTCTTGGTCCTTTCCAAATTGCAGAGATCATAGGTCCATCTACTTTTATGTTACACGATTTAGCAGGGAAAAAAGAGTCTCTACCTGTTAATGGACAGATCCTTAAAAAATATTTTCCATAGGAGATCATTCTTCTATTTTGTAGATTAGTTTTCTTTATTTTAAATAAAACCAGTTGTTAATGGTTACATTTGGAATTCATGAAAAAGATACAAATTCTCTTTTTTAGATTTTATTTCTTCACTTATATAAATAGAATTATTTTTAGAATATTGATCATTATTATTCAAAGATACAGTTAAAAGCTTTAAATATAGAAATGATATTAGTTTCAACTTTAAAAATTTTGATGAAAAGCAACTTTTAGTGAAAGATTGTTTTATATCAGTCCAATGAAAGGTATCTATAACAAAATCAAGATTCTCTGTAGAAAATTTCTTTCCAAAAAACTCTACTATTGTCGTCCAGAGCTATCTTAAGGAAACAATGACTTCCTCCCCACTTAGGACATTACAATGTTCAGGGAATAATCCAATCATACACTTTATCTTAAAGAGTAAGAGGTCTCATCATGAGCTGGCTTATCATGATCATAGATATTATAGCTAGCTGACTTTGCCAATACTACATACCACAATAGGGCAATGACTCAAGATTATTGCAATCAAAAGGCAAGGGGTCTCATCACGAGCCAGCTTGTTCAGCAAAGTTATAAATCAAGTGAATGGCACTATCATAAATTGGCTACCAAACCAAGACATTGTTCTTTAAGGGTAAAAAGAAAATGAAAACAATAAGTGCGAATATGGATTTCTCTTTGAAAATTGTATATTTCTCTAAGTATGACACAATATCATTGCTGGGTAATAGGTAACCCTATCGAGGCTATAGATGCTTGCTGGCAGCAGTGGCTCTACCTACGATAAATGAGCATATTTAAAACTGATTTACAGAGAAGCCTTTTGTTTTTATCTTTTTAAACCAAGTAATGACTTATATAGATACAAAGACTAGCTTGAGGAAGTAAATAGTCAAAGTTGATCATAGAAGAAATCAAATATCATTTATAGATTAAAACATAATGTACTTTGTCTTGTTATAATAAAGTTTGATTTTCTGGAAAATTTTCTGTTTTGAAAATTTTAAAAAATTCAAAAGAAAAGCAGAGATAACTAGTTCTTCCAAGTGAATTGCCAATTGTTGTGGCCAGCAACAACTCCCCTTCTTATTCAGTATTAGTAATAATACTAAATAAGTGGAGACCCTTAGTTTAAAAATCCAAAAAATTAATTAGTGTTTGTTTTCTTTTTCAATAAAACTTACTATCATTAACTTGAGAAAATTCCTTGAAAAATATTTAAATAAACTTAAGTTTATGATAGATTAGAATAAATATTTCTTTGAAGAAATATCACATCCATTGCAAGTGAGTAAAAGATATCTTTTGCAAGCAGAATTTTCTAAATTGCGATAGCGCGATCCAAAACTATGCATTAAAATATTTATCACATTTCATATCTTACGCTTCAAATCATTGATGTGCGACAACAAATATCGCAAATCACATATCACAGAGAATATTTTAACACATATTTTTCATATGTTAGATTTTGCGATATTGCAATTTCGCGATATTGCGATATCACGATTTTGCGATGTTACGGAGGTTGTGATTTGGGATATTGTGATGTTACGGATATTGCGATCTGCGATATTGAAATTTTGCGATATTTCAAAGAAAATTGCAAATTTCATTATCGCAGATTCTTAAAGCTCGTTGTACAAAGAAAATCTTTCCATAAATCGAGACCCGTTATACGTTTTTATGTGAAGTTAATGAATTGATTGTCATTTATTAATGAAAAAGGATTTTGTTTTGATTGAAGGGTTATTTCATGTTAAAGTAATATATTTCATATGCCTTCAGCATTTAAAACTATCCCGTCACTTTTCTCATATCATTATTCTCACTTAATTCGTAAAACCGCAGGCGCGAAGAACAGAAGACTATACAAAGCGATATTTAGAGTATTATGGGAAAGAAAGAGAAAGCTCCGAGTTCTGAAAGTAAAGAGATGGCATCCTTGTACATAGACACTGCCTGCAACAAAGATGTTGGTATCACCACTTGGAAGGGTATGTATAAATTGCTTGAAGAAGAAAATCTCAGAGTAATGGAGTTTGCGGCTACTGCAGGTTCAAGTAATTCTTCTGAGGCATCTCTGACAGAGTTGGCTTGTTCATTCTTGCACCGGATAGCAGCAAGACCTAGAATTCTTCCTTATACAGACATGGTGAAATGGGTGCTGGATAGCACTGATATTACTGACAGATAGTTTAAAACTCAAGATCAGGAGCTCAACGGATCATTTACTCCAGGAGATTTAAGGCTTATGTATCATTTTCCGGAACCTCAGGAAACTTACAACAAACAATTTATGGAGAAGTTTGCCAAGTAAAATGATAACTTGGCGGAATGCAGCAAGGAATGGTCCAGAAGAGATGAACCACTGAAGAAAGATAAACACGGTATGTACAGTACTGGTTCTCTCACTTCTCCATATTGTTTTGCTGCTGCTATGCTATGTAGGCTTTTTGGAAAGCCTGACATTAATAAGTTTTTGCCTGAATGGTTACCATTATTGAATGCTGCTGTTAGCGCTACCATTGTGGATTGGGCTAAGATATTGTCTGATAACTTAGCCAAGGCTATTTTCAATTACCGGTCTAAACGGACTGTCTCTTAGAGGATTTATCCTCCTTTTTACCTATCTGCCTATGTTATGGATTCAATCTGCTTTGTTTCTAAGTTCCCTTTAATGGGTTGGAAATGGACAATTCAAGATCCCCTACCCATTCACGTTTATCACAAAGAATTGTGGGAATCAAAGTTCATTCCTCATTTTTACAAGATTTTTCATGGCATAATGTTTCCACTGTACAGAGTGTTGTATAATAAGGATGCTCCAAGATTTTCCCTTGAAGCAGAAGTAGACATTCTCCCTGTCGCAAGATGGTTTGGAGAAGAATTGTTTACCTATGTTAGGGTTTTTGGAAGCTTTGCTTCTCCTCATGTTTTACCCTTGTATGTTTCGGATAAACTCATAGCTCGGGAAATTGCATATCAAACCTGTGGAGAGGGAGGTTTGAAAAAAGAATTAAAGGATAAAAAGAAGGCCATCTGGCCACAATTTCCTGTGTCCTGCGGAGCATTTTCATTATTTGATGTTGGTCATGCGTTTAAGGAAGTAAACAATATTACATGTTTACAATTGTTTAAATTTCCAAAAATGCTATTCGATCCATATGATGTTCTTAAGAATTTCACCACTGCAGTCAAGGTAAGAGTATTTTCTGGAGAAGAGGATCATTTTGATGAAATGTTTCAAGAAAAATGCACATTTAAAGAGATTTTGCATTCATATTAAACACGGTTTTCCCCAGAAGAATTCCAAGAGTTTAAAATGTACAAAGAAAGAAGGTTGACTACTATCCCCTTGGATAATTTGATTTTGGAACACGCAAGGGAACCAACTCTTAGTGTCAGTCTCAGTGGCAGCTCAGATAAAGAAAGGTCTAAGTCAAAGTCTGGAAAAGAAACTTTTGAACGTTCAAAAAAGTCTGATAATGATCAAGATAAAAGTGAAGGCTCAGTGAAGGATACGGCTCAATCAAAAGAGCTCTCACAACAACAGACTTCAACCACTCCACAGTTAAATATTCCCCCTCTCAATGTACAGCAACCATCAATCAGCACTCAGTTAGACAAATAATGGTAAACATTTAATGAAATGATTAATATTAAAGGACAAAACATACAAACCCCTGTACAGACAACAAAAGGTTTAATCGCAGGAATAAGTGGCAATGTCACAGAAACAGAACATATACCCATTACTCCCTCCTCTGAGCTTGTACTTAAAATAGAGGAAATTCCTCCTCTGGATATATTCTATAGTCCACAACATAAAGCAGTAGTAAGAAAGCAAAGAAAGAAAATGAAATTAGAAAGTGTGCTCTCTGCTGATGCAAACAATTGGATGTTTTATGGAAAGATCCTACTACGGATCCAACTGAAAATCTTACTAAATTATCTCAGATTACAGGAGATTATGCCTCCGCAACCATCGACAAAGCATCTGAGGTACGAATATTATTGAATGAAAAATAAGATCAAATACAAGTTCTGCAACAACAATTGCAACAAGCCCATGCTAACAGTGAAGCACAGATACAATTTGAAAAGTTACAACAAGATTTTCAGCAAATGCAGATCGGATATCAAAAAAGCTTGGCCGTAAAAGAGAAACAAATACAGATTATAAAAGAGATGCATAAAGATGACCCCAAGCTTACAGAGTTTATCTCAGAGTCTATTTCCTTGAATAACCAACTACTGCAACAACAAGATATATTATGCTAGAAAATTTCACAATGGAACTCTTTTTGGCAAGAAAGTGATAAAATCACTAATCATGTCATAGAATTACGACATGATTATGATTTAACTAATGAAAGAGTTACTAATTATTTAAATTGGCAAAAGTCACAGGAAGGAAAAAGGGCAGGAGCACCAATCATCAATGATGGTCATAAAGAAATGCTCTTCAGTAATTGGGATGCACAGATCATAGAGGCAGAAAAAGCAGCAGAGGAAGAAGCTACAGTAGCAAGCAACATTACTGATTGTGTAAATGAAAATTTGCACAAAGTTAATTTGATTTCAGAAACTATTCTAGGATACCTACCACAAGCACAGCAATTGCAAACAGAGTGGAAACAGAAAGCTGAAGAAAAGGAAAAATCAATTCAAGGATTGACAAAGTTAAATTGGGATTCTTACTGGACATGTCTGGTAAAACCACACAGTCAATGCAATGCTCTTAATTGCATCATTTATTCTGCTGAGAAGATCGCGCCAAAACTTGCCGATTCCGTTTTTTCGGGATAATTGAAATCTGAAGTCGGCCAGCCTCCTCTTCTCAAATCAATGCTGGATGCTTGCAAATTCAAAGATCAGATTCATAAATAGTTAGTTATTAATTTTAGTTTTATATTTAGTATTAGTTTTACTTTATTTTTGCCTAGAAAAAGGACGGTAATTTAAACCGAATCCTAAATTTTTGTAATAAACTATAATTAGATTTAGTTAGTAGTATTTAAACCCTTCTCATGCATTTAGAGAAGGGTCCTGAAATTTTTCAAAACTTGTCCTCAGAACATGCACTTCTACACCCTCAGAGGAGGTTTTGATGAATGAATGGAACGAGATTTATTGATATCTGTGTTTAATATTTGCTACTGATGTTGCACTTTTGTACTCTTAGTAGATATTGGATTAAGAAGAAATAAGCCATTATTGCTTCTAGCTCATGAGTAGAACCAGTTATAAATGGTATTTTTATCTCTTAACTATTTCTCCTTCTGTGTTAAAGTGATATTTATTTTCAGTTATTTATATATTGATGCTTGAATGCTTAAGTTATCATTTGGCACTTTTTTACGATGATAGCTCTTTATTTATGATTAGTGTATGAATAGCTTATTATGCGATATGTTTTTCACAACTGTTTCATCTAACTTTTTATATGAAGTGGTTTATCTTTATTGAATTCTTTTCTTATAACAGTTGAATGATATTTATTATCGGTTGTTATTCGAAATCATTTTAGATCACATAAACAAGATTACATCCCAGGTTTAGTTTAGAATTAGATATTTCTGTTTAAATTAGAATACAATTTTCATATAATTAGATTAGAAATAGAATAAAATAATTTCACTTAGAAACCTTTTTAGAAAGGAAATATCTATTCTCAACACACACACACATATTGGGAAATTGGTCCCATCATCTCCAGTCGGACCCACTACACCAAACGGAAAAGGAGTTGCTAACCAAGGTCCGGACCGGGTGGGTATCCCCCTTGTTGTAGACTCGATTTTCGGGGCTTCAACATATTTTGCGCTAGAAGGAGGGCACAAACTATGAATGGAAAGTAAATTAAAATCCAAATACCATTCTGAGAGTAAATCCCCCTCACCATCATCGCCGACTTCTCCATCGCACTCAGAAATTTTAAATCTAGAGCCAGAAGTCGAAAGAAGAATAGACACTGCTACAAACCATGACTTTTCCGAAGAATCTGCTATTGAACCTGCTGAAGTTGAATCTTTGATTCATAAACTTCAGCGATTTTCAATATCACCTCAAAGATCTGATAAATCTCAAGGTAGTGTGACTTCGCAATATAACCCTGCTCATCCTCTTACCAGATTACAGAGTGAGAAGCTTGGCATTCAACCAACTGAATTACCTTTACCTACAAGGAAAAGAGCAAGGAAATCACCTAAAGGGTCTGATAGCGAGACTCTTTCATCATCATCATCCATCTCAACCTCTTCACCGCGAAGTCAACCATCCACCCCTCCACTTCAGACTATTGTCCCTCACTCCACTAGAACTTCCACATCACCTTCTCAATCATCTATAATTATAATATCCTCATATTCCCAATCACAAACATCATCTTCTACACTTTCCTCTGTTAGTAGTTTAGCGATGGCCCAAATTCCATGGAATAATCCAGGGGCAATCTTAATGCCTGCACCCTTGAGTCAATTACCAGCCCATCCTGAAAAATGGCTGCCTAAGTTTAATCCTGAAGTAGGCATGCTAGCAGAAGAACATATAAACAATTTTATGCTGTCCATAAATCTCAATGGAGTTATTAATGAAGATGTTGTTGTCCGACTTTTCCCTTATACTCTACAAGGAGCAGCTGGATCATGGTATTTCTCATTACCATCTGGATCCATCACTAGTTGGGATATCTTTCAAGATCAATTTTTGACTAAATTTGGTGATGACAGGTCTACAACGACATTAATCAATGATTTGTCTAATCTTAGATCTGATTCAAAAGAACTTGTCAAGGATTTTAATTCACGTTTCAATAAATTGTTAAACAAAATTCCTACTGCTTCCAAGCCTAGCGAATAAGTGCGAAGTGAATGGTACATTTCTGCTTTACCATCAAACATAGCAATCTTTGTTGATAGGGCTAACAAAACAACTTTAGCAGAAAATATGAAGGAAGCAATAGTAGTAGAGAAACGTATCATAGCCCTAGATAAGAAAAATGCGATAGAAGAACGAAAATCCAAGAAGGTCACTTTTAAGGAAGATCCCAAGAAAAAACAACCAAAAGATCCATTTGATTTAGAAGGATTGCAAAAAGTTTTGAAAACCATGTCTAACGAAATGATTGACATTAAGAAACAAGTGGCAGAAACATCTTCTAAAAAGTCTTTCAATCCTTTTAGAAGAAACCCTTCAACTGATCCAAAGCCACCAAATGCTATTACTAATGCTGAATCAGAAGAAGAAGAAGAGGAAACTGCTACTGAAGAAACTACCGATGAAGAAGAAGTTGTAGAAGTACAAGGTATGTGGGATTTCATCCTCCTAGATGAGGAAGATCAAGAAGCATCCCCGGTTAGCACTCGAAGTAGAAATCAACTTGATCCTCCTCAATCCAATCCTAAGCCAAAGAGTGCAAGCTCATTGACTAAGGATAAAGTTGCACCCAAGAAAACAACATCAAAAACAAATCAGACTAGCCCAGTCCAAACAGATTCATCAACTCCAGTAAGAACACTGATTGTTTCAGATGAAATGGAGTATAATATCATAGAAGATATGAAAAAGACTAGGGCTAACATCACTTTTTATGAATTGAGCAAGTTAAAACACCAACAAAAGGTACTTTTGAAAGAATTACATGCTGTACCAAAAAAACCTTTGCCCGATCTTGTAATCTCTCAAGCTTCTAATGAAATGGGAAGACCTCCAGCTAATATGATTAGTAAAGTTGATCTTGAAAATATCGCTTTAATTGGAGGAAGGTCGAGATCTCATACTCCTCCATTTCTTCTTACTTATGAAGTTTTCAATAAAAAATTGCATAATTGTTTAGTGGATTCTGGAGCTTCATCTAATATTCTACCAAAATCAATATGTGCAAAGTTGAACATCCAACCAAAAAAATATGTTGTACGCATAGTCCAGCTAGATCGATCGCAAGTTGAAGTGATTGGCGAATTAAATCAGGTTACCATAAGGCTGTCATCTAATCCAAAGGTATGTCAAGTTATTGATATTTTAGTTGCAGATATTCCAGAATTTTATGGCTTAATTCTTAGCAGAGATTGGTCAGAAAAACTTCATGGATATTTTGCAACTGATTGGTCGCATATGTGGCTTCCTTACAATGGTAAACCAAATCAGATAAAGGTTGAACAAGAAAAGCATCAGAAATACATAGTAACAGAACTGGAAGGAGAGAATGAACCAGTTGCATACAGCAGTAATATCATTGGCAATTATTCAGTTGATTCTTTCTTAGGAAATTTCAATGCTCATACTTCACCTTATTTAGAACATTCTGTTTTATCTCAAATAGAAAATTATTCTAAAAAAGATAGTTCTAAATGTATTAATTTTGTAGATACTCTTGTAAATAAATCTTTATTTTGGAAATTATTTTTTGATGGTTCTAAGTCTAATGAAGGAGCAGGAGCAGGATGCGTTTTGGTTAGTCCAGAGGGAAACAAAATTATGCTGACTTGTAGACTTGAGTTTGATTGCACTAATAACACCGCAGAATACGAGGCTTTAGTCCAAGGATTATACAAAGCAATCGGATTAGACATCAAATATCTACAAGTTTTCGGAGATTCAAAAATTGTAATCAAACAGGTACGCAATACTATACATTGTTTATCAGGTCATTTAAAGCATTATCAATCTTTAGTCCAAGATCTGACTAAACATTTTATAGCATTTAATATTTCATCAATTCCTAGAATTCAGAATGCTAGTGCAGACCTCCTAGCCAACGTAGCTTCCAAACTCATTCCTTTAGAAGACTATAGCCCTGATCGATTTTCAATTGAATTAATCTTTAGACCCTCAATTCCTGATAACATTACCAATTGGAGAATTTTTAATGATGATCCTGATATTGTAAATTTTCTCACATCTAAAGGATCTTACACCAATCAGATAATTGATGAGGACCAACATGATAGACAATTGCACCAAGATAGCACCAATAATGCTATGCCAAAGTCAGTAGTCAAGTTAGAAGACCTTTATGATTTGAAAGATCGATTTAAAAGATCTACCAATTCAAAACTGCAAAGTTCAACTTTGAATTATGAATTAGTAAATCTTGGAACTGATGCCAAACCACAAAATATCAATCTAGGCCTTGGTCTATCTCCTGAAGAAAAATTAGCATATGTTCGTCTTTTGAAACAATATAAAAATGTCTTTGCTTGGAATTATGATGAACTCAAAACTTATGACACTTCTATCATCCAACATACTATCCCAATGATCAATGATGAAAAACCTGTCCAACAAAAGTTGAGAAAGATCCATCCTAATTTAGAAAATCATATTAAATCTAAACTCAATAAGTTATTGAAAGCCAAAATTATTTTTCCCGTTCGACATTCTAAATGGGTTTCCAATATGGTTCCTGTTAGAAAAAACGGAGACATTAGAATTTGTATTGACTTTCGAAATCTTAATAAAGCCTGCCAAAAAGATAATTTTCCTTTGCCTCCTATGGAGCAAATATTACAGGCAGTTGCAGGATCAGAATTAATGTCTTTCTTAGATGGTTTCTCTGGCTACAACCAAGTATTGGTTCATCCTGATGATCAATTGAAAACTACATTTAGAACCAAATGGGGCACTTATGCATATCAAAAGATGCCTTTTGGTCTGATCAATGCTGGTGCCACATTTCAGAGAGCCATGGACATTGCTTTCAAGGGATTAGTTAACAAATCAGTGGTAATTTACTTGGATGATATAACTGTATATTCCAAGAAACGAAGCAATCATCTTAAAGATTTAAAACAGATCTTTCAACGTTGTCAAAGGTATGGAATTTCACTTAATCCCAAAAAATCCTTTTTTGCATTAAGTGAAGGAAAACTTCTTGGATTCATAGTATCAAAATCTGGAATTCATATTGATCCTGATAGAATCAAGGAAATTTCTGAAATACCCCTACCTCACAACAAGAAGGCTATGCAATCTTTTCTTGGCCAGATTAATTTTGTAAAGAGATTTGTGCCAGATTTTTCAAGAATTGTATCACCCTTGCAAGCAATGATTAAAAAGAATTCAAACTTCAAATGGGGCAAAGACGAATATGAGGCATTCAATCTGATCAAACAAGCAATTATTAATGCTCCATCTTTAGCAACTCCAAATTTTTCCGATCCTTTTATTTTGTATACATTTGCCTCTGATAAATCTTATGCTGCGATACTCACTCAAGCAAATCAAGACAAAGCAGAAGCTCCAATTTCCTTTTTCAGTTCAAATTTACAGGGAGCTGAATTGAATTATTCAGATGTGGAGAAACAAGCTTATGCTGTTTTCAAAGCAATTAAATATTTCAGACCCTTTCTACTCAAAACCCATACAAAAATCATAGTACCGTTTCCAGCGGTAAGAAATATTTTAGTCCAAAAAGATGTGGGTGAGAAAAGAGCCAATTGGGTTACTGCCTTACAAGAATATGATGTAGAAATTAAACCAGCAAATATTGTAAGAGGTCAAGGTTTTTGCAAAATACTAGCTGGAGCATCGCTTATTTCTGAAAAACCATCTAAAGAAATACAAACATATGAGGTAAGCCTAAACGATGTTGAATCATTATATGCTGATATCATATTTTATCTAAAGAATGGATATGCACCTCCAAATCTCGATTACACCAAGAAAAGAGCTCTAAGGTTGAAGGCTAAACAATATCATCTTGTAAATGATGTTATTTTTAGAATGAATTATGATTATGTTCTTCTTAGATGTCTGGAGAAATCTGAAGCTGAAAAAGTCTTGCAGGAACTTCACAATGGGCTAGCAGGTGGAAATTATGTTGGAGATGCTACTGCACATAAAATTCTCCGCGCAGGCTATTATTGGCCCACATTATTCAAATATTCACATAGCTACGCAAGGAAATGTCAAATTTTTCAAACTACATATGGAAGACAAAAGAAACCATCATTACCATTACAACCAGTCAACATTGATCAGCCTTTTGATCAATGGGGATTGGACATAATAGGTGAGATCGTTCCTCACTCTTCTAAACAACATAGGTATATCATTACAGCAACTGATTATTTTACGAAATGGGTAGAAGCAGTCCCTCTCAAGACTGCTAATGCTAAGCATATCATCGAGTTTATAGATCAATTCATAATCACCAGGTTTGGTTTACCTTCTGCTTTAATGTTTGATAATGCATCATATTTTTCTGGTAATGCTATGACTGAATTTTCACTCAAGAGAGGTTTTAAACTTAAATATTCTGCCAATTATTATCCACAGGGAAATGGGTTAGCTGAATCCACAAATAAAAACTTAATCAGAATCATTAAGCGAACCATTGATCAAAATCATAAAAATTGGCATAAATCTTTAATATATGCTTTATGGGCAGATCGAATAACGCAGAAGGCTTCTATTGGAACTTCTCCCTTTAATTTAGTTTATGGGAGAGAAGTGGTTCTTCCAACTCATCTAACAATCCCTTCTTTAGCCTTAGTCCAATATATTGATGAAGAACCAACTTCTTCTTTACAATTAAGGCAGATGGAAATAATTAAGTTAGAAGAACAACGAGAAAAGGCCAAAGTAACTCATGCTCATCATCAAGCATTAGTTAAAGCTTCTTTTGATTCAAACATGATAACCAAAAAGGATTTTCAGATAGGAGATCTAGTTTTAAAATGGGACAAGGCTCATGAAGAAAAAGGAAAACATACGAAATTTCAGCAAATGTGGCTTGGTCCTTTCCAAATTGCAGAGATCTTAGGTCCATCTAATTTTATGTTACAAGATTTAACAGGAAAAAGAGAGTCTTTACCTATTAATGGACAGATCCTCAAAAAATATTTTCCATAGGAGATCATTCTTCTATTTTGTATATTATTTTTCTTTATTTTAATAAAACCAGTTGTTAATGGTTACATTTGAAATTCACGAAAAAGATACAAATTCTCTTTTTTAGATTTTATTTCTTCACTTATATAAATAGAATTCTTTTTAGAATAGTGATCATTATTATTCAAAGATACAGTTAAAAGCTTTAGCCTAGAAATGATACTAGTTTCAACTTTGTAAATTTTGATAAAAAATCGACCTCTAGCAGGAAGATGTTTTGTATCAGTTCAATGAAAGGTATCTATAACAAAATGAAGATTCTTTGTAGAAAATTTCTTTCCAAAAACTCTACCATTGTCGTCCAGAGCTATCTTAAGGAAACAATGATTTCCTCCCACTTAGGAAATTACAATGTTCAGGGAATAATCCAATGATACACTTTTATCTTAAAGAGTAAGAGGTCTCATCACGAGCCGGCTTATCATGATCATAGATATTATAGCTTGCTGACTTTGCCAATACTGCATACCACAACAGGGCAATGACTCAAGATTATTGCAATCAAAAGGCAAGGGGTCTCATCACGAGCCAACTTGTTCAGCAAAGTTATAAATCAAGTGAATGGCACTGTCATAAATTGGCTACCAAACCAAGACATTGTTCTTTAAGGGTAAAAAATAAAATAAAAGCAATAAGTGTGAATATGGATTTCTCTTTGAAAATTGTATATTTCTCTAAGTGGGACACATGATCATTGCTAGGTAACAGGTAACCCTGTCGAGGCTATAGACGCTTGCTGGCAGCAGTGGCTCTACCTACGACAAATGAGCATATTTAAAACTGATTTACAGAGAAGCCTTTTGTTTTTATCTTTTTAAACCAAGTAATGACTGATATAGATACAAGGACTAGCTTGAGGAAGTGAATAGTCAAAGTTGAACATAGAAGAAATGAAATATCATTTATAGATTAAAACATAATGTACTTTGTCTTTTTATAATAAAGTTTGATTTTCTGGAAAATTTTCTGTTTTGAAAAGTTTAGAAAATTCAAAAGAAAAGCAGAGATAACTGGTTCTTCCAAGTGAATCGCCAATTGTTGTGGCCAGCAACAACCCCCCTTCTTATTTAGTATTAGTAATAATACTAAATAAGTGGAGACCCTTAGTTTAAAAATCCAAAAAATTAATTAGTGCTTGTTTTCTTTTTCAATAAAACTTACTATCATTAACTTGAGAAAATTCCTTGGAAAATCTTTAAATAAACTTAAGTTTATGATAAATTATAATAAAATCTTTCTTTGAAGAAATATCGCATCCATTGCAAGTGAGTAAAAGATATCTTTTGCAAGCAGAATTTTCTAAATTACGATAGCGCGATCCAAAACTATGCATTAAAATATTTATCGCATTTCATATCTTACGATTCAAATCATTAATGTGCGATAACAGTGATCGTAAATCGCAAATCGTAGAAAGAATGTTAACGGATGTTTGTAATATGTTATATTTTTGCGATATTGCGATTTCGCGATATTGCGATGTTACGAGTTTGTGATTTGCGATAGTTGCGATTTTGCGATGATTTCGATTTGCGGATATTGCGATCTGCGATATTGCGATTTTGTGATATTGCAAAGCAAATCGCAGGTCGTATTATCATAGATTCTTAAAGCTCATTGTACGAAGAAAATCTTTCCATAAATCGAGACCCGTTATACGCTTTTATGTGAAGTTAATGAATTGATTGTCATTTATTAATGAAAAAGGATTTTGTTTTGATTGAAAGGTTATTTCACGTTAAAGTAATATATTTCATACGCCTTCAACATTTAAAACTATCCCGTCACCTTTCTCATATAATTATTCTCACTTAATTCGTAAAACCGCAGGCGCGAAGAACAAAAGACTATACAAAGCAATATACAGAGTATTATGGGAAAGAAAGAGAAAGCTCCGAGTTCTGAAAGTAAAGAGATGGCGTCCTTGTACGCAGACACTGCCTGCAACAAAGACGCTGGTATCACCACTTGGGAGGGTATGTTTAATTTTCTTGAAGAAGAAAACCCAAGAGTAATGGATGTTGCGGCTACTGTAGGCTCAAGTAATTCTTCTGAAGCATCTCTTACAGAGCTGGCTTGTTCATTTTTGCACCGGATAGTAGCAAGACCTAGAATTATTCCATATACAGACATGGTGAAATGGGTGCTGGATAACACTGATATTACGGATAGACAGTTTAAAACTCAAGATCAAGAGCTCATTGGGTCGTTTACTCCAGAAAATTTGAGGCTTACGTATCATTTTCCAGAGCCTCAGGCAACTTACAACAAACAATTTATGGAGAAGTTTGCCAAGGAAAATGAAAACTTGGCGGAATGCACCAAGGAATGGTCCAGAATAGACGAACCACTGAAGAAAGATAAACACGGTATGTACAATACTGGTTCACTCACTTCTTCGTATTGTTTTGCTACTGCTATGCTATGTAGGCTTTTTGGAAAGCCTGAAATTAATAAGTTTTTGCCTGAATGGCTTCCCTTATTGAATGCTGCTGTTAACACTACCATTTTGGACTGGGCTAAAATATTGTCTGATAACTTAGCCACGGCTATTTTCAATTACCAGTCTAAACGGACTGTCTCTCAGAGGATTTATCCTCCTTTTTATCTATCTGCTTATGTTATGGATTCAATATGCTTTGTTTCTAAGTTCCCTTTAATGGGTTGGCAATGGACAATTCAAGATCCCCTACCCATTCACGTTTATCACAAAGAATTGTGGGAATCAAAGTTCATTCCTCATTTTTACAAGATTTGCCATGGCATAATGTTGCCACTATACAGAGTGTTGTATAATAAGGATGCTCCAAGGTTTTCCCCTGAAGCAGAAGTAGAAATTCTCCCTGTCGCAAGATGGTTTGGAGAAGAATTATTTACCTATGTTAGGGTTTTTGGAAGCTTTGCTTCTCCTCATGTTTTACCCTTGTATGTTTCGGATAAACTCATAGCTCGGGAAATTGCATATCAAACCTGTGGATAGGGAGGTTTGAAAAAAGAATTAAAGGATAAAAAGAAGGCCATCTGGCCACAATTTTCTATGTCTTGCGGAGCATTTTCATTATTTGATGTTGGTCATGCGTTTAAGGAAGTAAAAAATATTACATGTTTACAATTGTTTAAATTTCCAAGAAGGCTATTCGATCCATATGATTTTGTTAAGAATTTCACCACTGCAGTCAAGGTAAGAATATTTTCTGGAGAAGAGGATCATTTTGATGATATGTTTCAAGAAAAATGCACATTTAAAGAGATTTTGCATTCAACTCAAACACAGTTTTCCCCAGAATAATTCCAAGAATTTAAAATGTACAGAGAAATAAGGTTGACTACTATCCCCTTGGATAATTTGCATTTGGAACCCACAAGGGAACCAACTCCTAGTGTCAGTCTCAGTGGAAACTCAGATACAGAAAGGTCTAAGTCAAAGTCTGGCAAAGAAACTTCTGAACGTTCAAAAAAGTCTGATAATGATCAGGATAAAAGTGAAGGCTCAGTGAAGGATACGGCTCAATCAAAAGAGCTCTCACAACAACAGACTTCAACCACTCCACAGTTAAATATTCCCCCTCTCAATGTACAATAACCATCAGTTAGCACTCAATTAGACAAGGAATGGGGGACATTTAATGAAATGATTAATATTAAAGGACAGAACATACAAACTCCTGTACATACAACAAAAGGTTTAATCACAGGAATAAGTGGCAATGTCACAGAAACAGAACATATACCCATTACTCCCTCCTCTGAGCTTGTACTTAAAATAGAGGAAATTCCTCCTCTGGATATATTCTATAGTCCACAACATAAAGTAGTAGTAAGAAAGCAAAGGAAGAAGAGGAAATTAGAAACTGTGCTCTCTACTGATGCAGAACAATTAGATGTTTTATGGAAAGATCCTACTACGGATCCAACTGAAAATCTTACTAAATTATCTCAGATTACAGGAGCTTATGCCTCCGCAAATATTGACAAAGCATCTGAGGTACGACTATTATCAAATGAAAAAGAAGATCAAATACAAGTTTTGCAACAACAATTGCAACAAGCCCATGCTAACAGTGAAGCATAGATACAACTTGAAAAGTTACAGCAAGAGTTTCAACAAATACAGATCGGATATCAGAAAAGCTTGGCCGAAAAAGAGAAACAAATACAGATTATGCAAGAGATGCATAAAGATGACCCCAAGCTTACAGAGTTTATTTCAGAATCTATTTCTTTGAATAATCAACTACTACAACAACAAGATATATTATGCCAGAAAATTTCACAATGGAACTCTTTTTGTCAAGAAAGTGATAAAATCACTAATCATGTCGTAGAATTACGACATGATTATGATTTAACTAATGAAAGAGTTACTAATTATTTAAATTGGCAGAAGTTAGAGGAAGGAAAAAGAGAAGGAGCCCCAATCATCAATGACATTCATAAAGAAATGCTCTTCAATAATTGGGATGCACAGATCAGAGAGGCAGAAAAAGCAACAGAGGAAGCAACTACAGCAGCAAGCAACATTACTGATTGTGTAAATGAAAATTTTCACAAAGTTAATTTGATTTCAGAAACTATTCCAGGATACCTACCACAAGCACAGTAATTGCAAACAGAGTGGAAACAGAAAGCTGAAGAAAAGGCAAAATCAATTCAAGGATTGACAAAGTTAAATTGGGATTCTTACTGGACATGTCTGGTAAAACCACACAGTCAATGCAGTGCTCTTAATTGCACCATTAATTCTGCTGAGAAGATCGCGCCAACGCTTGTCGATTCCATTTTTTCGAGACAACTAAAATCTGAAGTCGACCAGCCTCCTTTTCTCAAATCAATGCTGGATGCTTGCAAAGTCAAAGATCAGATTCATAAATAGTTAGTTGTTAATTTTAGTTTTAGATTTAGTATTAGTTTTACTTTATTTTTTCCTAGAAAAAGGATGGTCATTTAAACTGAATCCTAAATTTTTGTAATAAACTATAATTAGATTTAGTTAGTAGTATTTAAACCCTACTCATGAATTTAGAGAAGGGTCCTGAAATTTGTCAAAAACTTGTCCTCAGAACATGCACTTTTGCACCCTCAGAGGAGGTTTTGATGAATGAATGGAATGAGATTTATTGATATCTGCGTTTAATATCTGCTACTGATGTTGCACTTCTGTACTCTTAGTAGATATTGGATTAAGAAGAAATAAGTCATTATTGCTTCTAGCTCATGAGTAGAACCAATTATAAATGGTACTTTTATCTCTTAACTATTTTCGCTTCTTTGTTAAAGTGATATTTATGTTCAGTTATTTATATATTGATGCTTGAATTCTTAA
The DNA here is from genome assembly GCA_034641835.2 of Pinus albicaulis. Classification (NCBI taxonomy): domain Eukaryota; kingdom Viridiplantae; phylum Streptophyta; class Pinopsida; order Pinales; family Pinaceae; genus Pinus; species Pinus albicaulis. The sequence goes on along the minus strand of CM076580.1, from coordinate 1,456,683,665 downwards.
GTTATCATTTGGCACTTTTGTATGGTGATAGCTATTTATTTATGCTTAATGTATGAATAGCTTATTATGCGATATGTTTTCCACAACTGTTTCATCTAACTTTTTAGATGACGTGGTTTATCTTTATTGAATTCTTTTCTTATAATAGTTGAATGATCTTTATTATCAATTTTTATTTGAAATCATTTTAGATCACATAAATAGAAATATTACATCCTGGGTTTAGTTTAGAATTAGATATTTCTATTTAAATTAGAATACAATTTGCACATGATTATATTAGAAATAGAATAAAAGCATTTCACTTAGGAACCTTTTTAGAAAGGAAATATCTATTCTCAACAAACACACACATATTGGGAAACTGGTCCCATCTCCAATTGGACCCACTACATCAAACAGAAAAGGAGCTGCTAACCAAGGTCCGGACCGGGTGGGTATCCCCTTGTTGTAGACCCGATTTTCGGGGCTTCAACACTTACAAGCATGCTAACACATGGAGGGAATAAGCGTAACATCTAGAAGAATATAGGTAAGGTGGTAAAAAAACCCATGACTACATAGTAGTGTTGAGTGACACTTCAATCGCACAAACAAAGAAAAATGATCTAAATGAAATGAGGATTAGGGTTCCTTTCCTTATTGAATCGCCATCATTAATTTCCCAAATGAAATATACACCATTGAAGTATTAAAGTACACATGACTGAATTTTCCATGTGAAGGTAGGAGGAGAGGTTCAAGGAATGACCTATCAAATGAAAACTTGTGTACAAGGGTTGGTCCCACTATCCAACTCATGTGTTACAAAAGGTAATAGGATTAAAGCATATATCTAATGTCTTAAACCCTTGCAACAATATACCTTGTATAATATGAATGGTGAAATTATTTTAGATATAATGGGTTAATCTTCCTAAATCCACACACACACACAAACATATATATATATATATATATATATATATATATATATATATATATACCCAAAATGATTGAATGCCCAATCCTAATGATACATTCATGGGTAGAACATGTTTTTAAAATATGTAAGGATGCGAATTAAGTTAAATATATCGACGCAAGACCTAGTATTTAATACATGTACATCAAAATTAATGAGAAGTACTAGTAGTCAGTGTTATCATGATTAGACCAAACTGGTTTGGACTGGTCAGTCCAACTGTTTTCAGCCTAAACCACTTCGGACCACTGCAACAGACCAGAAATGACCTGTTCGGTACCAAACTAGCCATTTTTTTCCAAACCGGTACTGAGTCGGCCGGTTCAATGTAGCCGCCTAAGAACTCATGTGTGGGTCCATAAGAATTTTTTTATTGTTTTTTTTAATATTTTTTAATGGTTTTCTTAGCTGGGGCTTCAAGGTGTGAACGAAATTGGAGTTTTTTTAGCAAACACACACCAATAAGAGTACCTCTTTGGAGAAAAAATAGTTGAATGACATGGATTATGTTCAGTACAACCTTAGGTTGAGGCAAAACCAGTTATTGAACAAGACACTTGAATCAAGTTACATAACTTTGGATGAATTTGATCCATCACCAGAGCCGGTTATGGAGGCTCAGGAACTAGAATTTGATAATCAATATCTTTCTTGGATGGACTTGGACCCACTTCTAGCTCCACCTTCAGGGCCAAGGGAATCAAGTCAAAATCCCACTATAGATCCTTAGTCTGCTACTGTTAATTCAGAGGATGAAGATGTAGGGGAGCTAAGGATGTTGATTCTGATTAGTAATTTATTATTACTAATAGTATTATAGTTTTATGTATCCGAGGGCATTTAGATATTGTATCTTGATATATTTTTTTTGAGACATGTATTGCACTAAGTGTTATTTTGGTATTATCATATTATGTAATCTTACTTACTATGTAAATGATAAATTTTTCATATTTTTCTATAAATGATTTGAATTTATATGGATTCACATGAATATATATGTTTTTCTTTAAAATTTGAATATTTTATGTATTTTTTCTCAACCATTTTTTTGGTGTGATTTTTTTACCAATATCCGTCCAGTTCAGACCGGTTCTCGGTTTGAAGGGTCCATTGGTTCAACAACCGTTATGGTTCTAATAACTATGCTAGTTATACTATAATGTTAATACAAAGCATAGAATCTATGTTATAAATTGAGATGATAGCAATAAGGAAGTATGTTCCAATCACAAGCAACCAAAGTTATGTGCCATTAATTACAAACCCTTATTGAGTTGCTTTGAGAATTGGGTAATAAAATTACGTATTCAAATATGATATCTCAATTGTTATTTATAGCAATTAAATAAAATTATTTCTAGAGGTGTATGCTAGATATGCTACATCATGACTAGCGGCTCTAGTAATTCTCATTCTCATTTTATATTTGGTTGCACTTTATTCTAATTTTTAAAATATTCAATAGCCATTATTTGATCACTCCATATGTGCATCACTTTGAAACTACCACCGTCTTAGCTGAGACGAATGGTTAGACTTTTATTAATTAAAGATTAATTATGACTGCTGTTTTATTTCAATTAGAATATTTGAACAAAAATAAAATTTTGATATTGAATAAAAGAATTTATGGTGAAATTAATTTCATGAGTAAAAGCTGATGGTAAAATTAAATCAAGATCTGGAGTTAGTTGAACAAAAAGACAGTTCCACAGTTACCCAGAAAGAAACTCTGGAATAAATAAGGAATTCCAAGGAGAGTTTGGGGTTCTGTGTGAGGGAGAAAGGAACTCTGTTACTCTGGAAAGGATTTTCCTTCAGAACAGACTGTCCTCTGGGTTGGAGAATTGGACCAGATTGTCTCGAGTTCTCCCCAGATTTTCTGTTTACTAGAGTTGGAGGGTTGGACCAGATTGTCCCGAAATTCCTCCTCCAGAATTCTGTGTTCAACAAGACCCGGGCTTGAAGCTCGGGGGAGAGCTGCGGAACGTAATTGCCCCAACTCGTGGAAGGGAGGCAACAAGTACCATCAGTCGGATTTGGACTCAGATGAGTAAATGCGGTTAGATTTCTTTCTTAGAAATAGAATGATTATATCTGTTGCATTTAAGGTTGCCTGTATTAAGTAGATTATCTTTTGTTTAGTAGATTAGCTTTTGTGAACAAAAAGAGCAACCGTAGTAGTAATTATTGTTTTATGTTTAATTAATTATTCTGGTAACTTACAATAGATGCAGTTTAGGAAATCTTGTTCTGTGTAATTAGTTAAAAAAAAGAAAGTAATTGAGGGTTAGACTCTTCTATCAGAAAAGAGTAGACGGTAGTAAGAGGTAAAATATTGTTAAGTATCGACTTGATAAGTGAACAACTATGCCGTAGTATTTTCTTCTCCCTGAAATAATAGTATAGGAGTCAAACATAATAATAAAATACAGGAAATGTAAACTCAGGAGGGCTGTTAATCCATATAGCCTGAACAACTCAGTCCTCTGGATAGTTTTCCCTCCTATCTATGATAAACACGGACAAACTGGTGGTCTGGACACCTGTAGCATTCTTTAAAGCAAATAAAAGCAGGAACATAGTTTAACTCAGATTTTCACAAAAAAATGAACGAGAACATCTGAGGAAATTCTGCAGCAGCTAAGAAGGAGTTACCAGCCTGAAATTAGAGAAACCCTCATGAGCCTAGAACCATAGAACACCATATTTAAACATTACAGAAAACATAATAAATAAAACCCCGGAAGGGTTGCCATCTAAGGAAAAGCTGAGAAAATACCGATAAGTATCTCACGACACATCGCATTTACCCATAAAAACTATTGCGATGGAGAATATATATATATATATATATATATTACGCAATTCATCATGTCGTTCAGGAGTGTAGTAAACAGGAAATAACAAGCAAGGACAAACATAATTTAGCATAGAAATACTTGTCCCACAAACTTTCAATTAAATTCATCTATATAAAGAAAGGTAAACAGAGGAAACAGTTGGAACCCAAAGCTGTCTAGAGAGATTATTCGGCGATGTAACTAGAGAAGGGCTAGGTGAATAATAACCCCGGCCAGTCTACAACTGTGAAATATACATATTGAATTTGAAACGGAAACCCTTAAAAAAAGAAATTCTCTCGAGAATGTCTAGTATGATATGGACCATCCGGCGGTAGATGTAAACCCCGACTATATTCTCAACATACTGAACAATTAAATAGTTTAAGACTAAGTAACACGACTACAGGTTTTTTTTTAAAACGTTAGCCTTCCCAACAACTACCACAATTAACAAATGTTCTAGTCGGGCAAAGATATATGGAATCCAAGCCGTCAACGATAGGGTACCTGAGTGTAGAAGCTAGGGTTAGACTTTTCCCGCAACCGGAATCCATGGGTAGCCAAGAATCCTGACGAGTAAGGGAAGTAGACAATACCTGTAACAGGACAGAAGTTTTCCATTAAAAAGAAGAACGAAAAAATAAGGGGTTTAAATCCGCCTCCATAGCTGTAAATAAAATTAAGGAAAAAATGTGAGGGCAATACCTATAGTTCCTCAGGACGGGGTAGAAGCCCAGGAGTGCCAGCCATTTCTGCCGGAAATTTCAAAAAAGTTTACAACGAAAGTAAGAAAACCCCGAAACTGTTCTTCAACCCCTCACATTCTGCAAATTAAAACAAGGGGAAACTCTGTGTAGAACTACAGGGAAGTTTAGTAGAAAGGCCGAATACCTGGCATTGTGGAAGGCCCATTGAGAGTCTCCATTCCTCCGCCGGCCACCAGAGTTCTGCCAAAGCCAGATTGCAAACCCTATAAGAGACGTTCCAGAGTCATCAGAGACATTCCAGAGTCATCGATCAAGTGCAACAATGATTTGGGAATTCATTTATTGCCCGAGGTCATTAGCTATCCCCAGGACTTAATCTCCTTAGGATTTAATTCAGATCAATGGTGTGTAGGATGCCACGTGTAAGACGGTGGAAACGAGATGACTTGACGGAGAATCAATTAACACACCGAAATCATAGGCACAATGAAGAATTTGTAAATTTGGAATGACATGTACGCAAAGGTTCATAGGGTCTTTCATTTAAAAATGATGCTAAGACCGAAACCATAATTTCTGGGTACACATTATTAAAAGCGTTATAAATAATGTGTGACATCACGAAAGCCGAAACATAAATCCAGTTATGAACACTTTGTCACCATAGTACAGGTATGTAACAATTCACAGTAAAGAGGAATGAGATTTGAAGTGTTAATTTTTCCAGCTGTAAGAATTAATAAATTCCGTAACATATGGTAATATCGTCATAGTCCAAGGGTGTAAATATCTTTGATAAATATTTTTTTTATATGGTAATTTTTTTGTAGTTAATTTGACTGTTACAAGTGGTATCAGAGCGACATTACAACGCTGGGAACCTAATGGGTCAACTTACGTTAAAACTGTATGTTATTCATGCAGAGTCAGATAGTTAGATGGAAAGACAAATGAGACGAACACCCTCACAACCGCCATCATGAAATGTCGGAGAGACTCAACCTCCACCAGAGGGAAACCCCGAAATGTGGGTTCAATTGGGGATAGAACAGCATCAACGGTCTAACAAGCTAATTGAGGAACAACAACATCAGACTCGTATTTTATTAACCACAGTGCAATATCTGCAAGAAGAAATGGAGAGAGTACGAAGGGAAAATGCAAGAATGATGCAGGAGCAGGAGAGGATCTTAAAAAGCCTCTCAGATAAGAAAAATCAAAGGATTGAAAAGCCCAGTGCTGACAGAGAATTCCAGGAAGGGAACGAACAACAAACAGATAAACAAGATACAGGCCAAAAAGAAAAAAGTGCGTCACAGCGAAGTAATCCAAATATAACTTTTAATGAGGCCGAATCTGAAAATGAAACCCAACATAAGGTAAACAAAAAACAGAAGGTGGAATTGCACGGAGAATTCAGAAAGATAAAGCCACCTACATTTGATGGGGAAAAAGAGGAAGTGGCAGAGGCATGGTTGATTAATATGAACAAGTACTTCTAGGTGTATGATTATGACAGTGGTCTTAAGGCACGGTTAGCTATCTACCAATTAAAGGATAAAGCCACCTTATGGTGGGAAGAAGTGAAGAACGTGTGGGGGATAGAGGATCATGATGTGACATGGGATAAGTTTCAACAGTACTTCAAAGACAAGTACTTGACTGAACGTTTTTATGATGAAAAGGCTTAAAAATTCCATGATTTGAGACTAGGACAATTGACTATGGACGAGTTCATCACCAAGTTCACATTGTTATTGCGTTACATACCATACTTAAGAGACGAGAAAGCTAAAGTCCAAAGATTTCTGAGCAGCTTACCCACCCATATGAAGGAGCGTATCGAGTTTGTAAATCCTAAAACAATGGATGAGGTTATTAGGAAGGCGAGGTTGTGTTATCAGCAAGCGAAAACTAAAGTAGATCAAGGAAAAGGGTGGCAATCAAGGAAATAAAATAGAAGCAGTGCTGGTTTCAAAAGAGGCAAAACCAGTAATTTCAAAGGTACAGCCAGGAATTCAGTTAATAGGCAGTTCGGTAGGAACCATCAGAGGATAAGATGGCCTGGGGAAGACAAAACTGTTGAGGCTTCTAGTAAACCCGAGCAACCTCAAAATCAGAGGCCACCTCTACAGTGTTGGGGCTGTGGAGCAGCGCACTACTATCGAGATTTCCCCCAGCGGGGTAAAACCAAAGCAGTAACTAATTTACAGGAGGCCTCTACTGTGGGAGATGTTGCTCGAAGCATACCCAGAATTAATGTAGCATTGGAGGATCGGCAAGTGGATTTCCAACCTACCATGATAGAACTGGAAGGTAAATTGTTATCCCAAACTGTTTCTATTTTGATAGATCTGGGAGCAAGTCTAAGTTATATAAGTCCTAAATTAGTAGAAATTTGTAAATTTCCAAGTCAAAAATTTAAAAAGACCTGGTTGGTTCAGTTAGCTACAGGAGCTAAAAGAAGAGTTAGTGCCAAAATACCAGATTGTGCACTGCAAATCGGTGGACAGCAATTAATGGTAGATCTAAATATTCTGCCCTTGGGATCCTATGATGTGCTGCTGGGTATGGATTGGTTGGAGAAGCATTGGAATCTGATAGATTGCAAGGAGAAGATTGTTTACTACAGAGATCAGAATGGTAATCGCCAAGAAATTCAAGGCATAAAGAAGCTTGTACATCTGCGCCCAATTACAGCTTCCCAAATGGGAAAATGTCTAAGAAAGGGATGCCAACTGTACGCTATACAAGTTGGACTATCTGAGTCTAAGGATAAGGCTGCCATGTTAGAAAATATACTTGTAGTACAGGAATTTAAGGATATATTTCCTGAAGAAATACCAGGATTACCGCCTAGAAGAGACATTGACTTTACAATAGAATTGCTGCCAGGAACCTCACCAATTTCACGGACTCCCTACCGTATGAGTGTGCCAGAATTGACTGAGCTAAAAATGCAGCTTCAGGAATTGCTAGATAAGGGGTATATACGACCCAGTGTGTCACCCTGGGGAGCGCCTGTACTGTTCGTCAAAAAGAAGGATGGAACCATGCGCATGTGCATGGATTACCGACAGTTAAATAAGCTAACTGTTAAGAACAGGTATCCCTTACCCCATATTGACGATCTGTTTGACCAGGTAAGAGGAGCTACTGTATTCTCAAAGATTGATCTAAGGTCTGGGTATCACCAGATCAGAATTAAAGATGAAGACATACACAAAACTACCTTTCGCACAAGGTATGGCCACTGTGAATTCGTGGTATTACCTTTTGGGCTAACTAATGCACCAGCCACTTTCATGAGACTGATGCATAGTATCTTCCACCCTTATTTGGATAAATTTGTGTTAATATTCATTGATGACATACTGGTTTATTCTAAGAATGCAGAAGAACATAAGGAACATTTGTGAATGGTATTGGAGATGCTAAGGAAGCACCAGCTATATGTGAAATTCAGTAAATGCGATTTCTTCAAAGAAGAAATACAGTATCTTGGACACGTAATATCTGAAAAAGGTATAGCAGTGGACCCGGAGAAAATCAAAGCTATTATGGAATGGAAGGTGCCACAGAATGTGGCAGATATATGATCTTTTATGGGCCTCGCTGGCTATTACCGACGATTTATCAAAGGATTCTCAAAAATAGCCTTTCCTATTACTTCCTTGCAAAGGAAGGGGAAAATTTTTAAATGGACAAAAGAATGTCAGGATAGTTTTGAAAAATTAAAGCAGTATTGACATCAGCACCTGTGTTAAATGTGGCAGATCCGAGTAAGGAATTAAAGGTTTGTACGGATGCATGCAAGGAAGGTGTTGGGGCAGTTTTATCACAAGAAGGGAAGGTAATCGCATATGAATCTCGTAAACTAAAAGATCACGAGCTACGATATTCAGCTTATGATTTAGAGCTGACTGCAGTGGTGCACACTCTCCGGGTATGGAGACATTACCTACTTGGGAAGAGATTTGTATTGAGGACTGATCATAGTAGTCTAACCAACTATTTTAAAAAAGCTGACTTAAACTCCCGACAAGCAAGGTGGAATGATTTTTTGAGCAAGTTTGATATTGATCTATAGCACGTAAAAGGAAAAGAGAACAAGGTTGCGGATGCATTGAGCAGAAAATTGCATAAAATTTAGGATTTTTATGTTAACAAGGTGGAAACCATGTTTCTAGATCAAATCAGAAAAGAAGCACACAAGGATCCTGAATATAAATTTTTGTGGCAGCAAACCCAAGAAGCTGAAAGACAAGGAGGACAAGAGGATTATGAGATTAACCAGGACGGGTTGCTGATTTTCAAAAAGAGGATAGTCATTCCAAACAGAGTGGAATTAAAAACTATGGTGCTAGATGAATATCATAGAAGTAATTATGCGGGACATCCTGGATATCAAAAGATTTTGACAGATATAAGAAAGGATTACTGGTGGCCAGGAATGAGGAAGGACATAGCAAGCTATCTAAACAGGTGTTTAGAGTGTCAGCAAGTGAAAGTAGAGCATCGGCATCCAGCTGGATTAATGCAGCCTATACCCATTCCGGAATGGAAATGGGAAGTGATCTCATTGGATTTTATCACTGGATTACCAAGATTAAAACAAGGTAATGATTCCATAATGGTGGTTGTAGATCGATTAAGCAAGTCGACACATTTTATACTTGTCCAATCCACCTATAAGACAGTGCAAATAGCATATTTATTTATGCGCGAGATCTTCAGACTGCATGGCATTCCCAAGACTATTATCTCGGATAGGGATGTAAAATTCACATCAGCTTTTTGGAAGGCACTGTTTACGAGATTAAGAACTCAAGTACATTTTAGTACTGCATACCACCAGCAAACAGACGGCCAAACTGAGCGAGTAAATCAAGTACTGGAAGACATGCTGAGAATGTATGTCATGCAGCAACCAGTTAAATGGGAGGAGTATCTACACTTGATAGAGTTTGCCTATAACAATGGTTACCAAGAATCATTAAGGATGAGTCCGTTTGAGGCACTATATGGGCGACAGTGCAGAACTCCCATTAATTGGAGCATTCTCGAGACTAAACTCATGTTGGGACCAGACATGCTAGCGGAAATGGAAGTAGAAGTGAAGAGAATTAGACAGAATTTGAAAGCAGCACAAGACAGGCAGAAAGTGTACGCAGATAAAAAAAAGTCATACCGTGAGTATGAGGTTGGAGATCATGTGTATGTTAGAATTAAGCCAAAGAAGAGTACATTAAGATGGGCCTCTTGTGCAAAGTTAGCGCCCCGGTTTTGTGGTCCTTTCCAAATACTGGAAAGAGTAGGACCAGTAGCGTATCGCTTAGCTCTTCCTAGCCATATTCGGGTGCATAACGTCTTTCATGTATCGCTATTAAAACGATATATTCATGATCCAAGACACATAATCCATTGGCAGAAGATTCAGGTAGTGGGTAAGCATAATGGTTAAAATAATAACATGATGTTAAAGAATTATATAATTAACATAAGTCTATTGTGTGCAGGTAGAACCGGACGGAGAATTTCTGGTCGAGCCTCACAGTATAATAGACCGGAGGGAAATCATGCTCCGGAAACGAGCCATCGCCCAGGTTAAAGTGCAATGGAAGCACTTTGGACCAGAGGAGGCCACCTGGGAAGACGAGAGTTTCGTCCGTGAAGCTTATCCTGAGCTTCTTTCTGAATTAAAATAAGAACACCGGAGACGGTGTTCTCTTCCAGAGGGGAAAAAATGTAACCACTGTCTTAGCTGAGACGAATGGTTAGACTTTTATTAATTAAAGATTAATTATGACTGTTGTTTTATTTCAATTAGAATATTTGAAAAAAAATCAAATTTTGATATTGAATAATAGAATTTCTGGTGAAATTAATTTCATGAGTAAAAGCTGATGGTAAAAGTAAATCAAGATCTGGAGTTAGTTGAACAGAAAAACAGTTCCACAGTTACCCAAAAAGAAACTCTGGAATAAATAAGGAATTCCAAGGAGAGTTTGGGGTTCTGTGTGAGGGAGAAAGGAACTCTGTTATTCTGGAAAGGATTTTCTTTCGAGCACGCTTGTCCTACAGGTTGGAGGTGGGCCGGACCCTTGGGGATTCTCCCAATTTACATTTCACTGGAGTTGGAGGATTGAGTAGTTCATCCCGAAATTCGTATCGAGTCTGTGTTCCAACAAGACCAGGGCTTGAATCTCGGGGAGAGGACGCCGGGGACGTAATTGCCCCGAATCGTGGAAGGAGAGCAACAAGTACCATCAATGGATTTGGACTGAGATGAGTATAAGCGGTTAATTCTTTCTTAGAAAAGAGAACGATTATACATTGTGATTAAGGTTGCCTTCAGTAGATTATCTTTTGTGTAGTAGATTATCTTTTGTGAACAAAAAGAGCAACCGTAGTAGTAATTATTGTTTTCTGTTTAATTAATTATTCTGGTAACTTACAACAGATGCAGTTTAGGAAATCTTGTTCTGTGTAATTAGTTAAAAAAAAGAAAGTAATTGAGGGTTAGACTCTTTTATCATAAAAGAGTAGACAGTAGTAAGAGGTAAAATATTGTTAAGTATCGACTTGACAGGTGAACAACTATGCCGTAGTATTTTCTTCTCCCTGAGATAATACTGTAGGAGTCAAACATAATAATAAAATACAGGAAATGTAAACTCAGGAGGGTTGTTAATCATATAGCCTGAACAACTCAGTCCTCTGGATAGTTCGCCCTCGTATCTATGATAAACACGGATAAACTGGTGGTCCGAACACTTGTAGCATTCTTTAAAGCAAATAAAAGCAGGAACATAATTTAACTCAGATTTTCACAGAAAAATGAACGAGAACATCTGAGGAAATTCTGCAGCAGCTAAGAAGGAGTTACCAGCCTGAAATTAGAGAAACCCTCATGAGCCTAGAACCATAGAACACCATATTTAAACATTACAGAAAACATAATAAATAAAACCCCGGAAGGGTCGCCATCTAAGGAAAAGCTGAGAAAATATCGATAAGTATCTCACAGCACATTGCATTTACCCATAAAAACTATTGCGTAGAAATATATATATATATATATATATATATATATATATATATATATATATATATATATATATATATATATATGATACACATGATTCATCATATCGTTCATGAGTACGAGAAACGAAGCAAAAGTAAGAACGAACATAATTTAGCACAGAAATACATGTCTCGCAAACTTTCAATTAAATTCATCTATATAAAGAAAGGTAAACAGAGGAAACAGTTGGAACCCAAAGCTGTCTAGAGAGATTATTAGGCCATGTAACCAGAGAAGGGCTAGGTGAATAATAACCCCAGCCAGTCTACAACTGTGAAATATACATATTGAATTTGAAACGGAAACCCTTAAAAAAATAAATTCTCCCGAGAATGTCTAGTATGATATGGACCATCCAGCGGTAGCCGTAAACCCTGACTATATTCTCAACATACTGAACAATTAAACAGTTTAAGACTGCGTAACACGGCTACAAGTTTTTTTTTAAACCTTAGCCTTCCCAACAACTACCACAATTAACAAATGTTCTAGCCGAGCAAAGATCTATGGAATCTAAGCCGTCAACGATAGGGTACCTGAATGTAGAAGCGAGGGTTAGAATTTTCCCGCAACCGGAATCCATGGGTCCAAGAATCCTGACGAGTAAGGGAAGTAGACAATACCTGTAACAGGACAGAAGTTTTCCGTTAAAAAGAAGAACGAAAAAACAAGGGGTTTAAATCTGCCTCCATAGCTATAAATAAAATTAAGGAAAAATGCGAGGGCAATACCTGTAGTTCCTCAGGACGGGGTAGAAGCCCAGGAGCGCCAGCCATTTCTGCCGGCAATTTCAACAAAGTTTACAGCGAAAGTAAGAAAACCCCGAAACTGTTCTTCAACCCCTCACATTCTGCAAATTAAAACAAGGGGAAACTTTGTGTAGAACTACAGGGAATTTTAGTAGAAAGGCCGAATACCTGGCATCGTGGAAGGCCCATTGAGAGTCTCCATTCCTCCGCCAGCCACCATAATTCTGCCAAAGCTGGATTGAAAACCCTAGCAGAGACGTTCCAGAGTCATCGATCAAGTGCAACAATGATTTGGGAATTCAGTTATTGCCCGAGGTCATTAGCTATCCCCAAGACTTAATCTCCATAGGATTTAATTCAGATCAACGGTGTGTAGGATGCCACGTGTAAGACGGTGGAAACGAGATGACTTGATGGAGAATCAATTCACACACCGAAATCATAGGCACAATGAAGAATTTTTAAATTTGGAATGACATGTACGCAAAGGTTCATAGGGTTTTTCATTTAAAAATGATGCTAAGACCGAAACCATAATTGCTGCGTACACATTATTAAAAGCGTTGTAAATAATGTGTGACATCACGAAAGCCGAAACATAAATCCAGTTATGAACACTTTGTCACCATAGTACAGGTATGTAACAATTCGCAGTAAAGAGGAATGAGATTTGAAGTGTTAATGTTTCCAGCTGTAAGAATTAATAAATTCCGTAACGTATGGTAATATCGTCATAGTCCAAGGGTGTAAATATCTTTGATAAATTTTTTTTTTATATATATGGGGTAAATTTATAGTTAAATGATTGTTACATTTCGAGGAAAAAAAAAAACCTTCAAAGATTAATGTAGTGATAATGTTCCTTGAGTGTATCAAGGAAGAACTTCAAGAATCAATGTAATTCTGAAAAATTCATTACAAAGATAATTTAAAAAACACCTCCACCATGTTTTCACAAGGGAGCACATACGCATTATGCCTTTTATTGGCCTTTCTTTTTTCTTTCGGTTCCATTTTCTCGGAATGTAATTGTAATGGTGGTATTATAAGGAATGGAATAGTTAAAGGAGCGAAATAACATGGTTGTCAGGTGTTTCTATGTATCATGCATTCTCTGAGGCATCGTGTGGATATATAAGAAAATCTATTTATCAGTCTGGCAATTTTATTGGTCAGTTTTCAAGATATAATATAATGTAATGGAGTTGTTAGTCGCTCATTGGGCAGAAAGGGTTTTATGCAATGTGAATTTTATTTAATTGAACATTTTGGTAACATTGTAGAAAAATCTTATTTATAAAAGGAAAATAAATTATTTTATCTCATTCATGGTCTGATTCTTATCTATCGCATTTTGAAATGTTTTCCAAATTTAAAATCTATAATGGTCACCCATGAATCTGAAGAGAGATTAAGGACAATTGCAGTGCTTAATCTCGAGAAAAAGAAATGTGTGGGAAAGTGGTCATAACCACCAGGAAGTAATTAAAGAAAGAATTAGAGGCAATGACATCAACACTTCGAATAACAAAAGATTCTAGAAGCCATCCTCCAACGTAATGGCGAAACTGATTATTTGAAAAAGTTGTACGTTTTCTTATATGTACACCCAGAACCAGTTTAGCATTTAAAGTCTTGTGTTCTTCTCGTGTCAAATTCCGATCTGGCGCCTTACATTCAAAAAATCGCAGATGAGGATGCCTCCCCCTTTTTAACGGATATAATCACTGCATTCTCCATAACGTATTACTTCATTACAGTTTATTCCTGCTCTCAGTTTTTTTTTCTTACTTCATTACAGTTTATTCCTGCTCTCCGTTTTTTTTCTTATAACATTGAACCTCACCAATTTAATACTTGTCTCTGTATGATTTTATACACAGGGAGGTAGATGCCAAAAATATTTCGGGCTTCAAAAGATTTGAATTACAAGCAGTAGAGATGACTTCATCTGTGAGAATATCTATATATCTGTGTGAGAATATCTATATATCTGTGAGAGAGAGAGAATTACTAAATGTTATTTATTTATAAAAAAATTGATTGATATACATTGTAGAGACTTATAAACCAAAATAAGTAACTATATTTGTTTAACTAAAACACTAAAAGATAAAGACCTTAAAAAAAATGAATTATGAATTTTGAAAATAACAAAATTACTAAAAAATTAGCTGAAATAAAATTGTTGAGACTTGACATACCTGAACGATCCTAATTTATCTCTATTTCCAAGTTAAACAAACTAAATTTACATACACAAAATTCATCACCCCACAAAAATAAGAAATAAAAACATATCACTACATAACTTTGATTTTAAGTGATATAACTTTGATTTTAGAATATCATATAAATTTAGTTGTGTAATTATTTATTTATTTTTCATTAAAAAAAACCATATTTTTAATATTTCATAGTGAATAAAAAAATACACTTCCTGTTTATTCATAATCAATATTCAAATTATTGACCATAGACACAACAAGATATTCAAATTATTCATAATAATGAGCATCGTTATTATTGCTCATCCTCCCTTCACATTTGTGAGTTTCAAGTGAATCTGAGCAGACATGACTGACGATAAGTTTTCATCACTAGCTGCAGCCTTCAAGGAATTCTTCCTCTAAGTTCGGCTCCCTTGTCCTCTTTTTCTCATCTCATCATTTATTTTCTTAAATAACGATCACAAATCATTTGCATTTGCAATAAAAAGATGTTGATTTAGCTATCAGGGTCCATGCAAGCTCCTCCTCTCGAGTACGCTGAATCATCTGATCCTATAAAAAACAACAGATAGCAGAGATAATTTGGAGAAGGATGGTGTCAATTCAATTGCAATTTTTCACTATTCTGTAGGTATATAGGGTTATGATATCTGTTTTTTCTTTATGGATTTGCAGCCTTGCGGCTCTGTGCTATTGTTGGTTGTGTGAGACTATGTTGTTGGTGTTAAAGAATTAGTTCGATTAGTTTAGAATCAGTTTCAATGTAGTTCCATAATTGTCCAGCAAACCGTCCAATTCCCTGTATAAATGCAGTTTAATGAATCTGTCAAACAAAGCCTGTTCTCATCGATTTCTCTGTCTTGTTTAGTTCTCAATCTGCTGTTCTGTTTTATCTGTTGTTCTGTTTTTTCTCTGTCTGTAAATTTGTCATGGTATCAGAGCCTTGGGGTTCTTCTTGGACAAAGGCTGGAGATTTGTTTTCTGCAACAACAGAGAAGCCTGTTTTCTACCACCGCCTGTTTGCTGCTGCGTGAAGAAAACAACAGAGCCAGCGTGGGTGAGAAGGAAGGACGGCCTTCATAGTTGCCGGAACTGCTGGAAGCAGTCTTGCTGTTGAGAATTTTGCGTTCGAACCTGCTGCCACTATAGAAGCGTTTGCTGTATGTTCTAGTTTGCTGTATGTTCTAATTTGTTGTGCTGTTCGTTGCCACCATAGAAGCATTGTTTATTGTTTGCTGCTGCCAGCGGAAAAAAATCTGTAGTGTATGTCAAAGAACAGCAGTGGTAGAACTAAATTTTTTGAAGATTACAAAGTGTATGTTGCCAGCCAAATACCTTTTTTCTTTCAATTAGCATTAGCAATACCAGTCATGTAACTGGTGTGGTTGTTTAAAAACAAAAATTTGAAATTTTTGAGTTCTTGCGGCAGTTTGAGGCAGTCTTGACTTATTGTTCTAGGGTAAAGACTGCTGGTTTATTAAAGGTGATTGTTTTTAAAATGGCTTCAACAAGTCAGTTTGCCATTCCGACACCATCATTTAGTGGGAAAAATTATGATTTTTGGAGTCTTAAAATGCAAGCATGTTTACAAGGCTTAGGGTGTTGGGAATTAGTAGAGTTGGGGTTCGAAGAAGCTGACACAAATGAAATTGCTGGTATGACTGCTGCCCAAAGAAGACAATTTGATGAAATTAAACAGAAGGAAGGTAGAGCAAAGTCCTGCATTTTAAATTCATTAGATGACGCTATCTTTCCTAAAATTACTGCTGCTAAAACTGCGAAATCAATTTGGGATATACTTAAGGCTGCATATCAAGGAAATGATAAAGTAAAAATGGTAAGATTACAGGCACTTAGAACCCAATTTGAAACGCTTAAAATGACTGACTCAGAAACCATTGATCAGTTTATGACTAAAGTTATGGGTGTTGTAAATCAGCTTCGGATGAATGGTGAAGAACTAAATGACCAGAGAATTGTTGAAAAAGTTCTTAGATGTTTGCCAAAAAAATTTGATATGATTGTTACTGTTTTTGAATCAAGAGAATTGACAAAATTATCTGTGGAAGAATTAACTGGTTCTTTGTTGGCACATGAAGCAAGAATTAATTTAGATGTCAATGATTTAGAGCATGCTTTTAAATCTAAAGCGTCAATGGATAGAGGTAGAGGCAGAGGTTTTCGTGGCAGGAAAAGTAAAGGTAGAGGACAGTCTCAGTCTGATGATAGACCACAGGTAACTGAAACACATTCAGAGAAGTCTCAAAATGATCATGGTCGTAAGTGGATAGATAAATCTAAAATTCAGTGTCACTACTGCAAAAAATATGGCCATTATAAGTCTGAATGTCGAAAACTACAGTATAAAAATAAAGCCAATGTTACAAACACTGAATGTGAAACATCCGATGCTTTATTTTTGGCATGCCAAGTAACTGTGCAAGTACCTAATAAAGATGTTTGGTTGGTTGACAGTGGATGTAGTAATCATATGACTGGTCATAGTGATTTGTTTTCGTATCTTGATACATCTTTCAGTTCATCTATTGGTTTGGGTGATGATCGTCAGGTTAAAGCTTCAGGAAAAGGTGTTATTCCTGTCTTAACCAAACAAAATGTTGTGAAGAATATTTATGATGTTTATTATGTACCCAATTTCAAGCATAATTTGTTGAGTGTTGGTCAGTTAGATGCACATGGTTATGATGTTAGTTTTCACAACACTACTTGCACGATTGTTGATAAGCATAAGTCTCTTGTTGCAAAGATTCCAATGACAAAGAACAGGTTGTATCAGTTACAGTTAAAAAGTGAGAAGTTGTATGCACATAATGTTTCAACACCAACTAACTCTGATTTGTGGCATTTGCGATATGGTCATTTACCTATCAAAAGTATGAGTTTGTTGCAAAGTCAGTCCATGGTGAAAGGGTTGCCTTCTTTTTCTGATCATATCTCTTCATGTACAAGTTGTATTATGGGTAAACATAAATGAGATAGTTTTGCTTCAGCCACTAATAGAGCCAAAGAACAACTAGAGTTAGTGCATACAGATTTATGCGGTCCTATGCAAGAAAAATCAGTTGCTGGCAGTCTCTATTTTCTTACTTTCATTGACGATTTTAGCAGGAAAGTTTGGATGTATTTCATCAAATATAAATCAGAAACATTTTCGAAGTTTAAAGAGTTCAAGGCCGAGGCTGAAAAACAAAGTGGCAAGTTTATTAAAGTTCTGAGGTCTGATAAAGGAGGTGAGTATGAATCTAACGAATTCATTGATTTTTGCAAACAACATGGTATTAAAAAACAAACAACAACCAGCTATACTCCACAGCAGAACGGAGTCGCAGAAAGAAAGAATCAAACAATTATGAATATGGCTCGAAGTTTGCTTAAAACACGAAATTTGTCTAAAGATCTATGGGCTGAAGCAGTTGCATGTTCGATATATATTTTGAATAGATCGCCAACTTCTAGTGTTCAAAATTTTGTACCTGAAGAAGCATGGAGTGGACAAAAGGTAACAGTTTCACACTTTCGCGTATTTGGTTGTATTTCTTTCGCTCATGTTCCAGAAAAATTGAGAAAAAAGCTTGATGATAGGAGCGAAAAGTATATTTTTATAGGATATAGTGATCAATCTAAGGCATATAGATTGTTTAATCCTATAACTAAGAAATTTGTCGTAAGTCGAGATGTGAAATTCCTGGAAGACAAGTCTTGGAATGAAATGGAGAACAATACTTGTCCTGATCCTTTTATTTTGTTAGATGAACATCAAACATCTGCAACAAGCACTCCAAGATTACAGGTTCAATAAAAAACCAGTAGTAGTTCATCCAGCAGTAGCAGTTCATCGTCTTCTGAGTCGGATTCTGATAATCCAAAGATGAGAAACTTAAGTGATATTTATGCACAAGATGATGTTGATGATATTGTAAATTTTGCATTTCTTTCATTCCAACCTACTTGTTTTGAAGAGGCTATAAAAGATAAAGTATGGGTAGATGCTATGAATAATTAAATCGATGCTATTGAAAGAAATCAAACTTGGGATTTGGTTGATCTACCTCATGATAAAAACTCAATAGGTGTCAAATGGGTTTTTAAAACAAAGTTAAATGAAAGAGGTGAAGTTGATAAGCACAAAGCACGATTAGTTGCCAAAGGTTTTTCTCAGCAACCTGGCATAGATTATGGTGAAACATTTGCACCTGTAGCAAGAATTGATACAGTTCGATTTGTATTGGCTATTGCAACACAAAACAAGTGGCCTATTTACCAAATGGACGTAAAGTCTGCTTTTTTGAATGGTGTCTTGAATGAAGAAGTGTATATTGATCAACCACCTGGTTTCGAAATCAAAAATCATGAACATAAAGTGTATAGGTTGAAGAAAGCATTGTATGGCTTGAAGCAAGCTCCAAGAGCTTGGTACAGCCGAATAGACCATTACTTGTTGAATAATGGCTTCAGAAGGAGCGACCACGAGCCCACTTTGTATATCAAGAATGATCATCAAGGTAATATTTTGATATTGTGTCTTTATGTTGATGACATAATCTATACAGGTAACATGCAGTTAGATGAATTTAAATCTGCAATGAAAAATGAATTTGAAATGACAGATCTTGGATTAATGAGATACTTCTTGGGTATCAAAGTGAAACAAACACAGGATGGTATGTTTATGAGTCAACATAAGTATGCTACTGACATTTTGAAAAAGTTTAAGATGGACAGGTGTAAACCGGTTGATACTCCTATTGAAGTTGGTACAAAGTTGAGTAAAGATGATGTGGGTACTGTTGTTAATGCGACTTTGTATAAGCAACTTGCTGGTAGTATTATGTATCTTACTGCTACTAGGCCTGATATAGCATTTGCAGCTAGTTATATCTCCAGGTTTATGGAATCTCCTAAAGACTGTCATTGGAAAGCTGGAAAAAGGGTGTTAAGATACATTGCAGGTACATCTACTTATGGTTTATCGTATGCAGCCTCTGCAGACAGTAAGCTTGTTGGTTATACAGATAGTGATAATGCAGGATGTATTGATGATCGGAAAAGCACTTCTGGCTATGCTTTTCTATTTGGCAGAAACTTGATCTCATGGTCATCCAAAAAGCAACCCATAGTTGCACTATCTTCAACAGAGGCCGAGTACGTTGCAGCAAATTCCGCATCATGTCAAGCAGTGTGGCTAAAACGGCTTCTCTCTGACTTTGGATATACAGATAATGAACCGATTTCAATCCTTTGTGACAACACTTCCGCTATTTCCTTGTCGAAGAACAATGTGTTTCATCAAAAAAGCAAACATATCGACACTCGTTTTCACTTCATTCGTGAACTCGTCAAGAATGGTGACATTGTTCTCAAATTTTGTGATTCCAAGGAGCAGTTAGCGGATATTTTCACCAAACCGCTAGGAAAAGTTAATTTTGAATTTCAATGTCATAAGTTAGGAATAAAACATATGTAACCCTCAAAATTAAGGGGGAGTGTTAAAGAATTAGTTCGATTAGTTTAGAATCAGTTTCAATGTAGTTCCATAACTGTCCAGCAAACCGTCCAATTCCCTGTATAAATGCAGTTTAATGAATCTGTCAAACAAAGCGTGTTCTCATCGATTTCTCTGTCTTGTTTAGTTCTCAATCTGCTGTTCTGTTTTATCTGTTGTTCTGTTTTTTCTCTGTCTGTAAATTTGTCAGTTGGTTGTGCGAGAAATGTTGTTGATGGGAGCACTGGATTTATATTGAGAAAAAATAAATAAGTCAATATGGTTGTAGAACATAGTTTTTATGTAATTGCGTGTTATGATTGGTGTAAATAGATGGGATCACCAACCAGTGAACTCAGATTTTCCGTATGTATTACTTAGAGTCATTTTGCCATTCATTTACAGGCTTTAAAAATAATACATTGGTAATTGGCCAAGATTGATAGATGTAAACTTGGATTTAGGATGGGAGAGATGCACAAATCTCTATATTGCACTTTTAATGCAGCGCTTTGTAGTCCTCATTTTTCATGAAATCCACTTTTAATACTGCACTTTGTCAAGAACCTAGGTTTACAGGTGCTAATTTTCATGAAATCCATTTCCGTGCTTAGTTGCAGAATTTATATAGCTTATCACGGTTTACAGCAAATTTGGATTCTTTTTCTCCCAACAACACTTTGTCAAGAATGTACAGATCTGTCAACAAAATATCAGCATTTAGCTTTGTAAATGTTACTTTATTTGAATTTTTATTTGTAATGTATTTTTCATAATATCAGCATTTGGCTTTGTAAATGTTACCAAATTTGAATTTTTTAATAATATTTTATGATTGGTTTCCCTGAATGCGAAATTATAGGTGTAATTTTTCGAATCAGCTGAACATAAAACTTCTAAAGCTCTTTTCATAAGAGAAATTTTTAGATGAAGGTATTTTTTTGGGACTTGCTAAAGCTTGATATCCATGAATGGGTGTGGAGATATGTTTAAATATTTTTAGATGAATTTGTGTAATTTAATAATTGGTAATAATCTGCTTTTGATATGTTTAATTTAGTATTAATGAATATGATTGTAATAATAAAATTGAAAAAAAATAATTTAAAATTATTTGTTTTGTTGAAAATATTTTTAATAAAATAAATAATAATAAATGTTTATATGAAAATGCAAATAATTAGTAAATATAAAATTGTAAATGAATGTAAATCTAGTTAATAACATTAAAAAATATATATTTATTTTATTTAAAATTTTGAAATTAACATCTCAATTTAAAATATTTAAATAATATGCTAAAATAAACCTTAAATAGTTATTAAACATGATATTTTATTTTGATATATAATATTAGAAATTAATACTATTTTCATTAAGATACTATTAATGAATATGATTGTAATAATAAAATTGGAAAGAGATTAAATTTTAAAATTACTTATTTTGTTGGAAATATTTTTAATAGAGTAAATAATCATAAATATTTATCTAAAAGTGTAAATAATTAATAAATATAAATTTATAAATGAATGTAAATCTAGTTAATAACATTGAATATATATATTTATTTTATTTAAAATTTTGAAATTAATACCTTAATTTAAAATATTTAAATAATATAATTAAATAAACCTTAAATAGTTATTAAGCATGATATTTTATTTTGATATATAATATTAGAAAAAAAAATAAAAAATCAAGTCACCCTACATATTTAGAACTAAAATAATGGAAGAAAATTAAATAAAACTTGAATAGCCACCACAAAAAGATATACTTTCTAGTGGTTATAAAATTCTTGTGCATATTTAGAACTACAATAATGGAAGAAAATTAAATAAACCTTTGAGTAGCCACCACAAAAATATATTTGCTCCAAAAATTCTTGTGATAATTTTTTAGAGTAAATTTTCTTAATACAAATTCATTATTATTGTAAAGTATTTTAAGAAGTTAGTTTTTTCCCTTTGTCCTTTCCTTGTTTGACAAGTCCATTCTTTTGTCATTTCCTTTTTTTTTTTTCTTAGTTTGTTAATATTTTTAAACTTATCCTTATTTCAATATAACACGTTTTTGTTGTTAAAAAATCTATCAAATTCATATGTATATAAACATTTTTGGAAAAAAAAATCCAAAATAGTAATAATTATATGGATAATAAATTGTTTGCAAAAATATGTTAGATGGTTTCTTTGAACCATATAATTTACGAATAAAAAAGAACAATAAAATAAAGTATTACATTATATTATTAGAGAAAGGAATTTTGAGGAAGGACATTGAATGAGTTTGTGTAACTACAAGTCACTTAGGGTGGTTATGATTCTTGGCTCTCTCTTCCTTGGAGATAAATGAAAATCATTGGGAAGAAGAAACAGTCAGTTAGGGCAGTTATCATTCTTGGTTCTCTCTTCCTTAAAGATAAATGGGTCTCAGTGGGAAGAAGGTGTTCCTCTCTTCCTTGGAGATAAATGAGTCTTCGTGGGAAGAGGAAACAGTCAGTTAGGGTAGTTATGATTCTTGGTTCTCTCTTCCTTGGAGATAAATGGGTCTCAGTGGGAAGAGGGAGGTTTCCTACTTACTTTTTTCACCCAAGAGAGGAAAAGGCAGAGAGGAGACTAGACCAAGATGAGTGCAGCAGTATGTTGCACTTGAAGAAAATTCTTGAGTTGGGTTTGACCTAATGGAAGATTCCACAATGACAAACTTCAAACTCGACCTGGGAAGGGTCTTGAGGGTTGCAAGGTGACTTGGATGTTCATTGTCACTAAACTACTTTGGTAGTTGGGGAAGATTGGGGGGAGATTGGAACATGATTGTCTATCTCATTGGAAGGATGGAGGGTACTCTTCTAAGTGAGTTCTTGGATTATCCATTAAGCTCAAAGAAAAATTTTCTTTTGGTTGTTGAAAAGAATGTCGTGTGAATGTTGAGTTGAATACTAAATCTGTTTTCTTGTTATTTTATACAATGTTAATTATGAATAAGGAAGGTTAACATGCATAGAATAGGAAAAAATGAATATGCTAGGTCTGCATCAATATTGTGAATGAAATAAAAAAGCTTACTTGTATACTTGGTTAAGCTTAAGTAGACAGAGAAACAACCTTGTAGGTTATGACAGAATGACAAACAACTTGTTAACCAGAGAGGACTTACTTTCTGTTTAGGTTAGTCCGACCAATGGATGGAAAGCCAATGACTAGACAATATGATACCTTAGAGAAAAATAATATAGGAATCTAGAAAGATGAGAAAGAGAAAGTGGAAATCAACTGTCCTTCTCGACACATTGTCTCATAAGAATGAGTTTAACTAATTCATTATAAAAACCCTGGTGGGTATTATTAAAAAATAATTACAAAAATTCATCCACAAAATGGTGACCACCTAAAACAATTGATATATAAGGTCTTATTAACATGCCTAGAAATATAAGAAAGTTGCAGAAGAAAAATGTAAGAAATTACAAATTATGTCAACGAGAATTATAGCAAACAAATTCCACACTGTAAAAATTTATATTAACATTGAATAAGCAATCATATATGAAAGGAAAGTACTAAGAGTATAATTTTTCTTAGTAATTTTTAAACCATGCTTGTCAAAATTGACAATAAGGAAAAAATAAATCTAGAACATAAGTTTTGGTCACCAAGTGAAATATAAACTCGATTCGCCTTAGGGCAAGAGGAAGCATATTTACACTACATACATAAAGACAACACAACCTTTCCAAAAAATTGAAATGTTGTTCAAATAAAAACAACACAACCAGATGAACTCGACCTCACTTGAATAAGGAGGAGGTCATCACAAGGATTACAAACTGCAACATATAGAAAGTTGACTAACTCTGGGGTTCTCAAATTCTCAAACATAACTAAAAATTCTAAAAACTCACGAGTATAGGAAATGAACCCCAAGAAAATAAAAAATTAGCTGATTTAAAAGACCACAAGGCCTCTAGGCCAAACCTTGAGGGTTTCAAGTGAACCTGGAAAAAATAAAGGGCACCTGGTTAATTATTTTTCTGGCAACGAACCCAAACTAGGAATGACATGACCATGAGGAAGAGTAGGGGGAAATACTTTCAAAAGAAAAGAAAACGATAAGGGCACCAAGTATAATCTAAACAAACATGTCTTTTTATAGTTAAAGATAACTCAACCATTAAAGGTATAGTAATTATTTGAAGGTAAATTGACACATCTGTCAACCCAATCGAAAATTGTGAAATAAAATGAGAAAACCCTTAGAATATGAGACAGAAGGAAACAATGAATATTGGTAGCTACAGGCTCCAGAAAAAATATTTGGGTACCTAAACCATTAACCCTCAGAATCCTATAACCCAAGTGTCGCCATATTGGTAAGTTTCCTATGGCACGAGATAAAATCGCTCAAAAAATGAAAAATTGTCAAGAATTTCTCAACTTTAGTAAAGAAAATTCGTGACAATGTTACAGATATCACCTGCAACGACTCGTAACATCCTCCTCCCACATCTACCCAAGTAATCAGCCAACCAGGGTAAACATGCGACGAGAGGCCACTATAATGAGATTAAACCTCCTAGGTGACCTTAAGGAAGTGGAATCGATGGAAACACATCACACAGACCTTGTATGGACTAGGGCCTTTTGAAAGAATTGAGCGTTCCTTTCACCCTCGCGTAACCATTAGAAAATGGATTTATGTCTTTAGTACGTCACTTCCTTCTTCCTTCTAACTTCAATATCTATCAGTAAATGACCTTCCTCCTCCACCATAGTTTTTTTCCTCCCATTTCCAATCATAGTAGCTTGTGCCTCATCCTTTCTTTGCTATAAACATTATTTTTCTTTAAAATTGTCTCAAATTCCTCCCAGTTCCATTATTTGATGTGAAATTTCAATTCCATTACTTTGAGTTATAGCATGTGCATCCAGTTTCTCCCTTGTAGTTTAATTTCATTCCATCAATTCTCGACTTTGGGGAGTAAGTTCTGACGTTGGAGCCAAAACCATTCGAACCTAAAAGGTCGGTTCTTAGGATATCATTTGAGGTTGATTTTGAGCCCAATGGACCAATGTTTTGATCCGAGGCTTGGGAGGATTTTTTCTTCTAGGTAAGCTTCCCTACTCATGATGTCTTTAGTCAGAAAAGACATATCCAAAATGATCGCGATCTAATGGGTACCTCATCCAGGTTGTTCCAGGTAAAGAATATATATCTGGATCCACATTCACCAAGTGGAGATCTTGTATTAAGTCTTGGAATTTAGATGGTATTACATCCAACCTCTCTATCCTTCCTTTTTTTTGTTCCATATTTTAAATCAAATTAAAGTCCCCCCTGATAATCCACCCTAGCCTTGGAAAATTTGGTGTATGGATTAGAGTTCCTTGAGAAATCCCTCCTTTCTACCCAACAAGGTGGGCCCATAAGCCACAAAGACCCAAAATTTTCCCCTGAACTGAGGTAGCGAAAGTGGTATATCAGTATACTTGGGGTAGCCATCTAGTGATTCAAGAGAATTTCTCTAGGGTCCGAGATCATTTCCAACCCTCTCGCACTACCTTTCGAATCCATGGCCATAGCTTCACATATTGTCTAACACTGAACTAGAATATCTCCCAATGCCGAAATCTGAACCGTGGTTTCCTAAAGAAATACTATATCCAATTTCTCTTTCATGATATTTTATTTTAAATAATGTTTCTTACCTGAACTATTCGTGCCCCATATATTCCACGAAACCATCTTCATGAATTATCTTATGTAGCAGGGAATAAATACTTCGTTATCTTATAAATTTTCCTAGAGTTTAATAAAAATTCACTTGTGGCCTAGAGGGATTTATGTGATGTTTTACGCCCCTTGTGATTGCGATTGTTCATAGCCTACTCTTTGGGTTTGTTCGATTGTGATGCCCCTTTGCATCTCTCCCCTGAGGAGCTCCCATTAGGGGAAAATTAGATTGCTGCCATTGCCCGTATAAATGCCAAAATTGGTGGAGTTGTTTAGCTAGGATCAATTTCACTTCTACCCTAGCCCATATCCTTAGAAATTCCAACATTGTTTTCTCATTGGCTTCCAGATTGTCTTGTTGGTTCTTCAACTCCAGAATTGAGGTCGTTTTCGCTAGTAGTTCCTTCAGGAGTGAGTCTCTACTTGGCTCCTCTAGTGATATATACTTCATCAATGCTAGGTGCTCCATTTCCATTAGTTTTTCCAGAGGAGTGACCTATTTAATCATTGGAGTATTGTCTAGGTGTTCTACCTGTGAAAGGATGGTTAAGGGATTCTCTTCAACGACTGCTTTAGGGTCAGATATCCTATGTTTATGAATAAATTCCTTTGAGGATTTCCTAGGTTAATGTCCCTGGATTTTCTTGTCACTTATTGGTTTCTCCTGAGATCTCGCTTATGTTAGTTCCTTGGCCTAGTCTTCCTTGGTTCCTGTAGTGGCGCAACACCTCGTGGAAACCCTTGTTGCTTTCCCACTCCCTTCACTCTGGTTTCTCTACTATAGTAAGAGAGACATCATGAATCATGTGACCATTTTTTTGGAAACAATGACATTTGAAGGGGACGTGCTCATAGTCCAAAGGATAGGTCCAAACAACATCATGGTACTCTATATCGATCGCAGCAGGGATGGGCTTCACAATATTCATGTAAATGTAAATTCTGGCATATGAAGCATTCTTGCACCGCTTTTTTACCTCTAAAACCTTGACAAATTCCCCTATAGCATTACCAATCCCTTCTAGGATATTGACTTCCTATAAGTCAAAAATATTCGAACCTAGATTGGGGCCACCAGGAACTCCTTTTCTTGGTTGTAACACTCCTCCCAAAACCACATAAAAAAACCAACATTGTTGATGAAGTAAGGCCCATTTTCTAAAACACTCTTTCTATCCTTCAGGTCTTTAAAAATCACTATGAATAATCCTTTTTCCCTAAGTTGCAATTCTGTTACTCATGGTTGTCATTTCACTTGAATAAATTAGATTATTTCTTGTTCTTTTGGCCAAATTCCCATGAACTTAAAAATTAGGGTATGGTCCTTCATGTAGCTACGAGAATCCCCTAAGAGATTGTTTGGCGTAACAAACTTCAGATTTCCAATGGCTTTAGGAAGGCAATGACTCTACATACAAGCCTGCCATTGGGCCCCTGGAACGAGACTTTCATTGTTCCCTTTTTGACTTCCCTGTGAATTTGTTGGTTTCAATTGGTTCCCTGTAATGGTGTTCCGGTAGGAGGGGGTCTCTTCCCTCCCTCCCACAATGCTCATGTGATGACACAACAAGACCAGATCTCTGCAGACCCTAAATGATTGATCAAAATATGTCAAAAAAAAAAAAAAATCGTTGCGACCGACGCATAAACACTCAAGCTAAAACCGTAACTAGACCTCACACCCAAAAAATTTCATATAATTGTGAGATTCATTTAATTGATTATATTAAAATTTTCAATTAAACCTAATTTTCTTAGAAAAATTAAAAATGTATTTCTATTTATTAAATAGTTTTTTTGGCATATAAACTTAATTTCTATATGAAAAAGTTAAAATCTTGTTTCTATTTCTTTATTAAATAATTTTCAATGTTATTTTTCTTTTAAGTTTATTTCTTCTTTATAATTAATTTTACAATGTGATTTTTCTTTCAAATTTATTTGAAGTCTTTTTCCATACCTTTTTTCTTATTAAGCTTGTTTCTATTTCTTTATTAAATAATAATATTTTTTTGTCAAGTGGTCTGGCTTGAGAAACCTCTACCCAGGGAAATCTAAGCTAAGCTAACTGGTTTTAACTTGTCTCCTCCCCCTAGCATGGACACAACAGTCCTCAACAGATTATGCTAGTGAGACTTGACTTTATTAAATAATTTTTAATGTTACTTTCATTTTAAGTTTATCTCTTCCTCATAATAAAATTTTCAATGTCATTTTTCCTTTAATTTATTTTTCCATATCATTTTTCTTATTATTTTTTTAAAACCTTATTACTTTTAATATATTATAATTTTTTTTAGTGTATACTTTTCTTATTTTAATTTTTTTTCATGTTAACCTTATTTTGAGTTATTTATTTATAATAATTATATTATTTCACATTTTTTTATAGTTAATTTTAAAATGTGTTTCTGTATCATTTTTCTTTTAAACATTTTTCTAAAATTATAAATGATTTAGCATTTTTATAATTGATTTTAAAATCATTTTTTCAAACTCATTTTTCTTATATTAAATGTTTTCCTTATTAATTTTATTTATTTTGAATGCTTTTTCTATAATTGTTTTCCATTTATTTTGAATGTTTTTTGTATAATTAATAGATATACTTTTAAAATGTGTTCATTTCATTCTACTTCTTAAACTTGTTCATTTCTATGATTTTTATCATAATGAATTTATTTATATGTACACGATTAGTAGATTGGAAGTTAAGATAAATCTAGAGTTGTTTAATTATTAATTATTTTATTTTATTTTTGTGAATAGTAATTTATGATACGTACAGAATTAAGATAGATCTAGACTTCTTATTAATAGCTATAAATATAAAAGTATAAATATTCTTTCATATTTCATTAATATTTATCATAACAAAGATTAAATAAATAAAGATAAAAAAATAATGAAAATCCTAAATTATTAAATTGATAGAAAAAATAATTAAAATTTTTATGACACTTGATTTAAATATAATATAATATAAATTGAAAAATTAGTTTTTATATTCTGAAAATATATAAATAATTTTTTTTTGTTTTTATAAAGATGCTTCGGTTATGTGTTTTTATGGAAGTTTAATGGTATAATACCAAATCATAGTACATAACTTAAACATTACATGATAAAGATCATAGGAAACAATTTAAACATTGCCTAAAGAGTTGTCTAGCCACACCAACCTGCTAATATTTACCACTAAAATTTTCTTGCCTTACACTAGCAACCCAAATTTCCCAAAATTTCTGCCAATTTTTATTAAAATTTTGCCAAATTTTTTATTATTTTACAAGCAAAATTGCAACTTTATTAACCTACTCTTATAAATTTTACAATTATTAATACAAAATTAATGCATAATATTTAAAATATATATTTATACACACAAATATAATTGAAATATTCTTTTTATTATTAATATTCCTTTTTAATTTTCTTTTACCAAATTTAGGTTATACACATCTACATCATAATAACCAAAATATTAACCCTCTACTCATTAAAATATAGTATGATTCGAAAGAGATGCATTAAACATCTGTGCCGATAATAATGGATTTCAAATAGCTCGATTAAACACACCAATTCTAGAAAAAAAATGGACCAAACCAAAATATTAACCCTCTACTCACTGAAATATATAGTATGATTTGAAGGAGCTGCATTAAACACCCGTACCGATAATGATCGATTTCAAACAGCTGGATTAAACACCTAACTTTAAGACCAATTCAATAAGAAAGATGAACCATAGTATAGACTCCGTACTTAATAGTTGAACATTAAAAATGATTTAAATTCACATTTCCTACTAGTTCAAATTTTATTATCATTATCAGTGTTCAAGTATCATGTTCTTGTGATTTAATAGAAAGAGTGGTTGTACTCAAATTCGACATTTATGAATCTGCACGGCCGCCTATTTCTTTTGCAATTTGTTGTTCCTCGGCCTATTTGATATTAAGGGATATGCATTAGTGTTCAGTGGATATTTTAATGTTTAAAAGAAAAATCTTTTATTTGGATTATAATAAATATAAATTAAATTTATTGTGTGTAGTTCTTTTTTGTGATTATGGAGCTATTAAATTGTTGGGAAAAGTGTATCTAGAAAAAGGAAAGTAAGAGTTTTATTTTGAATTTAAAATCAATTATGAATATATGATTATCTAGTTATATGAGTTCTTTTTTTATTATCTAGAAACCACTTATTATTGAGTAGTGTATGCATAAGCTTGCTTCATCAATCTCCTTCTATAAAAGAAAGAATGTTAAGTATTGAATTGTATTATGCCTCTCAGTATGGCCAGTTGTCTCCATAAAATTCACTGAATTGACTCAAATCACTTCAATCACTTTATTTTAACTTTCATCAAGATAAAAAGAAAATAATCAATTTAACATGTAAAAAAACAATTAAAAAAAATCTTCTCATAAAAAAAATTATGAAAAATAAATAAATCCCATCAAATTAATACCCTGATTAACAATTTCTTTCACACATCCATAACGGGCCCTAATTGATTAATAATTTCACACATCCATAATCCCCTCCTAATAATATTGATGCCAAGAGTGAGTAGTATAAAAGTTAACTCATCCTTGTCTCCTATACATATTGTCATCCTACCTTAACATCCCGGGCCCTCGGGCCCTCAACCTACAACTAAACTAAGCCTCTAAGCCTGTCACGTTGGACCGTCCATGTCCAGCATGACGTGACGCTTTATTTTCTCGGGAGGTCCCTCTCCTTTCTCTCCCTCTATGAATGGAGGTCTCTCTATGAATGGTGGGTTCTGAAGGTTATAATAAGATACCAACTTTATGAAAACAAAAGCAACAATGTGTTATGAAATCTATCAATCCAGAGAGAAAATTCTTCACAACGATCCCTTGGCAGTTGGATTGACTGTCCCTTTCCCACTTCGAGTGAGAGCCCTCTCATCATAGAAGTGTTGCGTTTAGGCCTTCGATGAGTGATAAATGATCGAGTGAAGGACTGCAGAAATTAATTAGATTTTCGAGAATATTTTGGAATGAGATGTACAATTCAGTGATTCAGTCTGAACTTACTTATTTGATTCTACAACATTCTCAAAAACTAAGGATGATTATGAAAGACTACCAGGTGCCACTTAACGTCATTCTCAACTAGAAAATTCTCAAAAATTAAGGATGACTATGAAAGACTACCAACTCTCGCTTACAAGTAGTAAAAGTAGTACTGTGGCACCTAAATCAGTCGGCAGTGGCCTTGGACCTAATTATCTTGACTTAGAATAATTTTTTTTTATAAATGATTTTGATTTCTGAAATCCTTTTCACTCAGAAAGTTTACAGGGATTGTGATCCTTTTCAAACTTTAGAAATAGCTATGCATAATCACAAAGAAAACTGTATAATTTAGTTGTCATAACGAAAAGTTAAAGCAGTGAGCCCTTTCTTTGAGACGTATAGGAAATTATGCCACTCCACTTCTAACAAATCACAATGTATTATTAGAAAATATAACATGATGTATATTTCCAATGCATATTATTGCGTTTCGAAATAATGAGGGGATGACCTTTAGATATCAGTAGTATATTTCTTATCTTCACACTCCATACTGAACAATGCATATCTTCATCAATAATCTGTGTTAAATGATTATGATTAATTGGTTAGAGGCTAATTTTTTAATTATTAAAATTTTGGAATGTTATATATTTAAAAATAATAATTTAAATTATAATTGTTTTAATTTGTAAATTTTTAATGCATTTGGTAGGACTAGTTAAGCTTTTTTTTAACTCAACAATAAAGTATACTAGTTAAGCTTTTTTTTATTTAATAATAAAGTAAAGTATATTTTTTTGAACAAGTGAGTACATTAATGATTGATAAAGATTACAATTACGAACATTTGTTGTTAATGTTTCCTACTTCATGCTGAGAGAACCATTCCACAATCAAGTATAAAAGAATGTAAAAATGTGTAATTTTGTCCCCACTCAACTTGGAGTTGGCAAGTATCCCTTAAAAAACATTTTAAATGAAAAAACATTGTTCACTATAATGAAAACATAGTATATTTAGTCCATATTACCTAATATATTTCAATATATATATATATATATATGTATATATATATATATATATATATATATATATATATATATATATATATATATATATATATATATATATATATATATATATATATATATATATATACATATAAGTTAATAAAATATTTTAATGTTGGAAAATAAACAATTAAACTGAAAATAATTTAGTTACTTAGTAATAATAGAAAAATGTTTAACTCATTCAATTTTAATATAAAATATTAATAATAATAAATTATTTAAAAATACAATATAAACAATGAAAAATTACACATGCTAGAGAGATAGAAAACCATTATAAATCGATGTTAATCATTGATTTACTAAGCACTTAAAGAGATTAAATCTCTTGAAATGTAAATATTATTTCAAATTTTCAGTCTAAAAAAATATTGCTATATAATAAAATTTAATCTTTCTCCATCTTACTTTAAAATAAATTCATGATTAAAATGAATATATACTAATTACAATTAAAATGGTAACACCTTGATAAAGAATGTTTTTACATCATTCCTGGATGCTTGCTTTAATATCCACACTAAGTTTGTTAATTATTTAGTAATAATAGAAAAACTTGTAACTCATTCAATTTTAATATAAAATATTAATAATAATAATTTATTTAAAAATACAATATAAACAATGAAAAATTACACATGGTAGAGAGATAGAAAACTATTATAGATCTATGTTAATCACTGATTTACCAAGCACTTAAAGAAATTAAATCTCTTGAAATGTAAATATTATTTCAAATTTTGTATTCTAAAAAATGTTGTCATATAATAAAATTTAATCTTTTTCATCTTAATTAAAAATAAATTCATGATTAAAATGAACACCATCATTCATGGGTGCTTGTTTTAATATCCACACTTAGTCTGTTAGTGGCCGAGCTGCCTACATCGGATTTAAAGTCAAAACTGAAACTACCTAGGTCACTAATGAATCTCCTGCCTCCACCCTTGCCGTAGGTGTCTCCACCTTTCCTACAGTGGCCTCTGCTAAGAGAGAGTGTGTGCACTGAACACTAGTGGCCCCATCCAAACATACAGATAAGAAAATAAAAGCGAAGCCATCCTATTCAATGCTAATTTCATACCGATTAAAAGCAACCACTTTAGTCATTGATATTGGAAATAAAAAATTCTCTGAGTAAAACAAAGTACACCTGCACTGCTTGACAATGTGTATAAAGCAATGTATTGATGAGTAACAACGTACTTAATTTAGAAAAATAGATAAAGAAGAAAATGTTAATATTGAAATAAGTTTTATTATTTATTTTTATTTTATATTTAAATGAAGTGTTTTTTTTTTATATTAATTTTAGTGTATATCAAAATATTTTCAAATTTTGATGATGTTATTAAAATTGAATAATGGAATGTTCAAAATTTTTATTAAAATTAATTATATTTTATAGTTTTTTTAATAAAAAATATATTTCTATCAACAATCTATATATTCATCTTTAATTTCATACTATAAATGTTTATCCTCCAATTAATTTGTTTGGATATTCACATGTCTTAATCCTCCAGTTTGTAAGGTTTGGTATTCAATTAATACATTCATACTTTATGAGTTGCCAACCAAACTTGGGAGTAGGACATTGGGTTTAAAAGAATAAGTGGCTCTTCATGCTTTTTGCTATTAATTCATGATAATGTAAAAATAAATCGATTTGATCTAAAAGGTGGGTTTATCACTTAAGCATTTGTAACTTTCTAAATGATCATATGTTTGAATTGAAATTGTACCGTTATTTCCATTGAGTTCTCTCACAAAAAAAGATGTCTAATATTTAATTAAGAATTTCACATTAATTTGTTGTTTAATTAGGTTATAAACTTAGGGGCCGAAAGTGTTTGGATTTTTCATACTTAGGTTTAACGCCTAAGCATTTGTAATTTTTTATATGATCATACATTTGAATTGGAATTGTACCCTTGTTGACATTGAGTTCTCTCACTAACAAATATGTATCATGTTAATTTGTTGTTTAATTAGGTAAGAGGTCTCACATTAATTTGTTGTTTAATGAGGTGACTTAATCTTTGAGAGGCTTGGAATCTAAATTCAAGACATAATTCATTGACATAATAGTGGCAACAAATCTGGCGGCAACTCCCTATTACAGTAGTGACAACTCATTGTAAAAGTGATTTGTTACCACTGTAACACTGAGTAATAGAACCACAAATCCTTAAGAGATGTAAGAAAAAGAGTTGAAGCTACATTGCACTTAACTCGTGCAGAAGGTTGGTTTGTACATTTCTCTATAAATAATGTTTGTATAATGTCAGTGTATAATATGGTGCTTTCATTTCAACTTTCATGCATATGTTTTGGGCTCACTTTTCATTAAAGTTGTTCTGCAATGATTAGGAAATAACCCATTTTAATTAATTTTTATTTTTCAAATAATTTATATCTACCAACCTCTCCATCCTATACTCAGATGGATAGGATGTAGAGGTTGGTAGATGAGATTGAAAGCTTTTATATGGAACTGGATGCAAACCTAGAGAAGCACCCTATAATTTCCATGGAAATGTTATTGGAATTGAACTAGTGATCTAACTGAAAAACCCTCTAAACCATGAATTGATCAGAACTGGTAAAAAACTTGGACCAAATACCTAGTCGACCGCAAACACATAAAATATTAAAAATTTAAAGAAAAACATATATATTCATGTCCATCTGTATGAATCCAAGCCATTTATACACAAATATGCAAAATTTATCATTTATATAGAAAGTAAGAGTACATATAACCAAAGTAACACTTAATTCAAAACATTTTTGAACAAAATGACATTAAGAAATAGGATCTAAATGGCCTCTGTAGTCGAAAATGAACATGACACTACAAGACTACAACTGTAATTGTTGATGATCGTCATTAAAATAATCATTCTCATCCTCATGTGCATAATGAGTAGCCTCGAATTCTACAATGCGATTCTAGTTTGATTCCCCTAGCCTTGAAGGTGGTACTTGTGATATCTCTCCCTATGAAGCCTCTAAAGGTGGGTCCAAGTCCAACTAAGAAAGGTCTTCATTATCAAATGTTCGTTGTTGAAACAATTATCCACATAATACACAATCCATTGAAAATCATATTGACTCTCTCCTAAAAGAAACAAAATTTTAATTTCAACAATAAGAATTAAAACTCAGTCATAGGTGGAACCCTCTCTTCATGAGAGGTATGAAGTGATATTTGTGAGGGTAATTTTTTCTTGTCTAAGAAAATGATGCTAAAATAATTTTCATGTTGGGTTATCATTAGGGGAATTTTGAGGTCTAAAATGGGCCTCCTAAGAAAAATGTACAAACAAAATAAACTTTGTAAGAACTAATAGGATTCAAGGTGATGATGTCAACCATGGAGGATGATTCACCATTTTTTAATTAAAAGGGTAAAAATATTAAAAAATAATAAAATAATACTTTTTCAACTCGTATTTTCCACATATCTCTCAAAGTTTTTACTCAAATTTCGAGTGGGAGTACTCATTGGATGCAAAATTTAATTACTCATCCAATGAGTACCCATGTTGCATACTTTTGATGGACCTTGCTATGCGAAAAATTAGAAGTACATGAAAACATGTGATTGTAATCACGTTTTTCACGTATTTCTCAATTTTCGTTTAGCAGGGTCCATCGAAAGTATGCAACATGGGTACTCCTTGGATGAGGAATTAAATTTTGCATCCAACGAGTACTTTCGCTCAAAATTTGAGTAAAAATTTGGGAGATAAGTTGAAAATACGAGTTGAAAAAGTAGTTTTTTCTTTATTCCCTCTAAAATTTGATGATGTCATCAAATCTTATTTTATTATTTCAACTATTATTTTATAATTTCCTTAGGAGGCCCATTTTAGACCTCAAAATTCCCCTAATTTTTTACATAAAAGTAAATGGTGAAAATGTGAAGCTGGGTTACACTTTTTGCCCTTTTTTGAGAAAAGTTTTTCATTTTTTTCGGTTCTTCAACTTTCTGCAAACTATAACAATTTTTCTGTGTAGAATTTCATTTTGCGGTAAAAATAAAAGTTGTGAGAAATTTTGTTAGCTTTCTATTACTTATTTTTTGAAATTTTTTTATGCAGATTTGATATGTCAACTTAGCGTTTCTTTGAGTGTGTGTTTATTAACAATCAAAGAATTCATAAGAAGTCATGTTATGTGGCAACGTTGTATTCATTGAAAATTTGTGTTTTTGAAAAAACAAAATGTGTTACAACAATATAGACAGAGTCTACTTTGGTTTCGTCATATTTACAAAGCCAATGGATGCATATCATAATTACTAGAATTTTTTGAACTGGTCCAATACGAAAAACTACGTATTTTTGATATGTTTCGTGTGGCAACAAATTTCTTAAGATATAAGTTATAAACTAAAAATCTAAAAGCTACCCATTAGAGTCAACGGACCAATGTAATGCCCCATAATTTTTTCAATTTTTTTACAATGTATTTTGGGAGACACAAAATTTTGATTTCACTGAATCACGATGACCCTCAAAAATTGTTTGCACTCATTTTATTAGAAAAATAATTAAAATTAATAAACGTTTACGAAATTCCATAACATTTATATTTCCTGAAAGTAGATTCAATTCTGAAAATGCTTGTCTTGGTTCCGACAGTTAATTAACAAGTTTTCATGGAGTTTAATCAGTCCAAAGTTGCTGAACCGTTTTCAGAGCTTGGTTCTGCGTAATTGGTGACGCGTTAGTTCGGCCGAACTATTAGTGAAACTTCAGCCGAATTATGTTTTCCGCTTACGAGCCGCTAAAACTAATGTCTTAATAGTTCGGTCGAAATTCTTATCAAAAGTTCAACCGAACTATTGTGCAATTCTCCGTCGGCCGGAAATTTTTGTGGAGCCCCCTACAAAACACATATTTCGCGTCAATATAAATTGCCGCAAAATGATTCACAATTTTCGCACATTTCGCATAAACTATAAAGCTTTTACATCTCACATTCATAATTTGTTGCAACACAATTAATAAATAAAATTGGCTTAAAAGTTGTTGGTTGAATTCCATTTTCTGTATATACCATGGGGGCTTCAGCCTCTAATGTATCGTGTGCATTCGTGGCATACTAAACAATACCTCTAATTTGACTACATATTGGAAAATACCTCTAAAAATAACATTATTTAACCCCCTACCATTATCATCCCAATACACATTCCCAATTTAAATAACACCTAATTTCACTAAATATTGGAGCTATCCATTTTTTCATTAACAATTATTATACCCCTTCATATTTTTTCATTAAATTTGAGCTCCATTTTTTTATACCTTTCAATATAAAAACCATTTACCCCCTATATATCCCCCAATATATTATGTCATTTTTTCCTCAATATATATCCCCCAATATAAACCCACGTGGTATGGTATTTCTCCCTCTGTGAATTCCCCGTGGTATATACATAATAGGGGTGATGTTTGAAAAGTTATTCAAACAAAAAAAGGGTTGGGTATTTACCCACTAGAGTCATTTCATTTTACAACTTGGTTTGAATTCAAAAACTTTTCTTCAAAGTTTGGGTTTAAAATTTTTTTTTGGAAGACATTTTCTGGAGGCGGCGTGATTTTTCTTAGAGGTATGTACGTGTTTTGTGTTGAAATAAATCTTTTGAGCTTTTTTGTTCAAAAAATTTTCTTCACATTTAGGATTTAAAGAATTTTTTTGGAAGACATTTCTTGAAGGCGGTGTGATTTTTCTTAGAGATATGTACGTGTTTTGGATTGGATTACGTATTTTTTAGAAAAGATTTTTTTAAATTAAATCTTTTGTGATATTGTTTGTAATTGAGTTATTTTCTAATTTTTTGAAGGAAATTTTTTGAACCTCATACCCTATTATCATGGGAAATCGAAGAACTTGTGTGAGAAAATATGATCGAAAAAGAGACCCTGAGGAACGTAGAGAAGAGACGAGACAATATCGCAAAAGAAAGTTAGAAACCCTCTCAAATATTGAAGAGGAAAATCAACCTCAAGCAGAAATTGAAGCAGGTATGTAAATGTAAATATTACATGATCTATTGATATATATTTAAAATTTTCCTAATATAAAATATGAAGCTTAATTTTTGTTTGATGAACTAGTTTGAAAAATATTTTGTTTGATGTAAACAGACACAGATATTCCTCAAAATATTGAAGAAGAAAATCAACCTCAAGCAGAAATTGAAGCAGGTATGTAAATGTAAATATTATGATCTATTGATATATTTTTAAAGTTTTTCCAATGTAGAATGTGAAGCTTAATTTTTATTTGATGAACTAGTTTGAAAAATATTTTGTTTAATGTAAACAGACAGAGATACTCCTCAAAATATTGAAGAAGAAAATCAACCTCAAGCAGAAATTGAATCGGGTATGTAAATGTAAATATTATGATCTGTTGATATATTTAAAATTTTCCTAATATTTATTGACATATTTATTAATTTAGTTATTTATTGAATATGTACTATTTTTTCGAATATGTACAAATGAAATCACTATCGATAATGAGATGTTAGAAAATGTCGACACTCACACATGTGGAGATAAAAAACCTGACCATGTTATACGATATCGTGTCGATAAAATTTTTGAAATGTATTTCAAAAATGAGCAAGTGACAGTTCAAGCTCAAATGTTGAAAGGTCTCCTATCATCAAGGAAATTAAAAGAAGCGACGACACTATTGGGTATTCGAAAATCAACCAAAGATAAAAAAATGAAAGAAGAGGTGATAAAAAAATATGAGTAGTGCTATAGAGTCAATTAAGAGATCTAGAGATAAAGATGTTTCAAATATACGTAGAGGAATACAAATGGCAATGGTTTCACCAAGTACTCAAGAGAATCGTTTGAATCTAACATCTATGGCACGAGCACTAGGAACCTCGCGAAAAACTCTGCACAAACATCGAAAATTTCGACTGCAAATAGACGTAAATGATGAACTCGCTTGTTGGAGAGCTATTTGTAGGCAACCATACAAAGATAGACTTTGAGAAGATGTTAAAAAAATAATATATGAATATTGGAAGAACAATTCGCGTGTTTCACCCATTGCAAGAGATGTGATGCGAAGAAGAATAGCACGAAATCAATACGAAGAACATGAAAAACATCTCTTGGAAACCAGTCAAGTAGAGTTATTAAACAAGTTCAAAGAAGAGAATCGTCAAATTCAAGTTTCACTCAGTGCTTTTGTTCAACAAAAACCATGGTATGTAAAACCTATCACCGTACGCGACACTTGTTGTTGCCGTTATCATGTGGAATTTGAGTTATATTATGACACATTCCTTGATTTCGGTAGAACATTATGGAAGGATTCACCTCCTCCTTCCGCTATCCGTGAATTCGTATCTCAAATTCTATGTGAAAGAGAAAGCGACAAACTATTTTACAAAAAGAAATGTGTTGGTGGTAAAAAATGCGATGATTGTGCAAATTTGACTAAATTTCAAAACAAATATCGTATTGATATAAATGATAAATCATTTTCCAACATGAAAGTGAAATGGAAGAGATATGAATATACCAGT
Source organism: Pinus albicaulis (assembly GCA_034641835.2). Lineage (NCBI taxonomy): Eukaryota > Viridiplantae > Streptophyta > Pinopsida > Pinales > Pinaceae > Pinus > Pinus albicaulis. The sequence continues at coordinate 1,456,644,129 of CM076580.1, read as the reverse complement.
ACATCGATTCAAAGTGTAGATAGTGTTAAAAGAATCGAATTACGAGAAGACACAATTTTTCTAATAGACTTTTTGAGAAAGTTTGAAGCAGAAATTTACAAATACACCATGCATTCCCATAGAGCTCGATGGCAAGACTTGCAATTCAAAAAATCTCGTGAATTTTTTCCACCTGGAACCATTTTGTCAGTGATTGATTTTGCAGAAAACTACACATTTGTTCCATAAAAAGAAATTCAGAGTGAATACTATCACTCTGACCAAGTCTCCATGCTCGTCCATATTCTATATAGACATGCTGAACAAAATGTCGATCATATAGAAAGCACGAGTGAAAATCGACATATCATTAAAGAATATCATTTTTATATCAATGACGATCGTACACATGATACATGTTTTGTACAACATTGTTTTGGAAGAATTTATGATTCATTGAAAAATCGTGGAATAACATTCAATGAACATTGGATATGGTCAGACGGATGCGCAGGTCAATTCAAATCTGCACGATCATTTTTTTGGTTGTGTCGTCTTCATAATAAAACCTGCATTAAACATTGTTGGAATTTCTTTGAGACTGGCCATGGAAAAGGAGAACATGATGGTGCAGGAGCATGCATAAAATGAGTACTTCGAAGATATCAAATGAACCACTTTGCACGCCGACTTGTGAACGCTGAAGAAGTTGTTCAATGGTGCAAAACTGCTCTAAGCCATGAGATTAACCCATCAAGAGAAGTGCGAAGGTACATTCAATTTAATTTTTATTGGAAATCTAATTTTAAACATTGTACATTTATCATGCAATGATTATTTTTAATTGTATTTTGATATCATATTTACAAATTCTTTTTCTAATTTTCCACATAAAGGTTTTTCTGGCATATTGGAATCGGAGACGTAAATAGATCAATTGGAAATGACGTTGGAACAATAAAAGGGACTCGAAAATTGCATTCAATTCAAACAAAATTGTCCACAAATGTGTTTGCATTGGATAAAAGAAAATATTCTTTTTTTTGTGATGTTTGCATAGACAACACAAAATCCAATGACGTCTGTGAAAACAAAATGTATGTGAACGATTGGAAACATACAGAGCTAAATACAAAGGAAAAAATGTCTGTTGCAATGATTGAAGAAATGGAATCAGATGAAACTACAATATCATCCGATGGTGATCGAGTTTCTGATCTTGTTAGAGAAGGTAACATTTGAATTACTTTTTAATGATTTAAAGATCTACAAATAAATTTAAATATGCATAATTAAATGTTAAATTTATTTTATTGTGCAGGAGATGGTTTTGCTGTAACTGCACCTATTGACAATGATGAAAATGTGAAGTATTATTTTATGCATTGCACTGAACAAAAAATGAAATTATTACAAGACTATAATGATCATGGATTTCAGTATGACAAAGGGTCTATTATACTGAAAGGTTATTTTTTCAAACAAACTCGTCAAAGTGGAGACTTTGTTTACTTCGAAGACTATGAACCTGATTCCATAAGTTGTCAATATAGTCACTTAGTGTGTGCAGCACGCATAAAGTTGATAGAAGTTCAATCAAAGAAGAAATATAAAATTAAGAAATGGAAAATGTCAAAATCCGATCATGAACGGATTGTTGAGGATGGAATTCCATTAGAATTTTTTTGAGTGAAGTGTCCAACAATTTTTTATCTTTGGATTAAATATGTTTTATACCTTTCAGTACTCAACTAAAAATTGAGCTGCTTATGTTATTTGTGGTTTGCAGATGTTACAAATTGTTTGGGTACAAGCACGTGCTCTAGTATCAACTGAAAGTAGTTTTTCTATACATGTGCATTGATTAAAAATGTTAAATATGTATTGGATATATATATATTCTAAAATGAAATTAATTGTTCTTGTATATTAATTGTTCTTGTATATGTTCTCCGACCATATGGTACAAATTATTTCACTTTATTTTGTAAGGTCAGATTCGGTCCCCATATGGCCTAGCCTCCAAGGGACGAGATAACAAGTGGTTGTCCCCACTTGCCCGAATCTCAGCTTTTAAGTACAATTTTACTTTTTATGTCAAGCATCTTACATGATGTCCTAGCCAAAGATAGATGCTCTTTGTTTCAAGTTTCCAGTAAAAGTTGTCACCGAATGACCTGCTCGAACTCTTGTAGTAAACACCATACCTCATCTCTCTTGCTCTCCAATATTATTAGGTTTAATTATTATAACACAAAAATCGTTCTACATTGTCAATAATTTTTTGCGCTTACACTAAAATCAATGAGCACTATTAATCCAATGTCTTTACAAGTAATGTACCATCATACATGCAATTATATCAAATTAGAAATCAACATATACAATGAAATCAATGAGGATTGTCTTGTTACAAGTAACATAATTTCAATTTACCATATGTGCAAATGTAGGTTGAAACCATCCAAAACTTTAAGTTGTAAATTGAAACCATCCAAAATTTTAAGTTTTAAAACCCTTTTGATTATATATTGTGCATCATTAAAACATTTAACATTTAAAGTTCATTAAATATCACATGAAAAAGTCAAGAACATGGAAGATAAAATCAAGAGGGACTTTCTTGATCCGAAACCTATTGGTTTGAAGAAAGAAAATGCAAGTGTTGGCACACTAGGATATTATAAATACTAACTTTGTAAGATCATTTGGCATTCGGAAAAATTTGAAAGTCTTAGACTGTCAATCAATTTAAAGTATCATTCACCTTAGGGAGTGTAAAATATTCAATGTAGGTTGGTGACGATGCTCACTCCTAGCTTGAAGCAGCGCCAATGACCAATTCTTTAATGAATTCCAATGCACTAGACCAATGTTGGTTCAACCTACTTGGTTTTTCACGCAAGAAATTCCAAGGATGGAATTTCTAGACAAACTACTGAAATTGAAAAGCTTGACATGGAGATACGACAAGGTGAACAAAGACTTCAGGAACTCTTTATGGAAAGGGCTCACTTGAAGGAAAGAAGCACCACGTTGCAAGCTAAAGTCAAGAACATGGAAGATAAGATCAAGAGGGACTTTTTGGATCCGAAACCTATTGGTTTGAAGAAAGAAAATGCATGTGTTGGCACACTTGGAAAAGAAGACGACCACACTAAGACGATTGGCGCACTTCGTTTGGAAGGAGTCAATATATGTCGTATTGGAGAAATTAGACAGAATTCGAAAAGGAAAGAGCTTGAACCAATTCAAGAAGACCCAGGATCGAATTGTTCTATGGAGCTTCATGAGAAGAGATATGTGAAAAGCATTGTTAAGCCAAAGGCTAGTTCGAAAGACATATTGGAAGAGGAAATGTTGAAGAATATTGCGAAAGTAAGGCGCAAGACAAGGAGGAATGATGATGAAAGTTCCTTGGACTTGAGATTCATGTCTACAACCGTACATGGGAAAAAGTTCTCTGCTTTGATAGACACGGGGGCTACCCATAGCTTCCTAAGTTGAAAGGCAGCTTCATCTCTTAGAAAGAGGAAGGCTAGCATCGAGAAAGAGTTGAGTGCTTTCAAGGCAGTCAACTCAAGGATGAAAGCAGTGACTGGTGTCATGAAAGGCACACGTGAGAGTAGGGTCATGGTTTGGAAAGATAGACTTAAGAGTCATTAAATTGGATGATCATTCTATTATGGACCATACCAATGATGGACCGAGACATTCTCTTAATTCTTGTGATCAATCTTAAACTATTTTATGAAATATAGATAAACCATTTAAATATTTAGCTCAAACTCTTGTAGTAAACACCATACCTCAAGTCTCTCTTGCTCTCCAATATTATTAGGTTTAGTTATTATAACACAAAAATCATTCTACATTGTCAATAATTTTTGCGCTTACACTGAAATCAATGAACACTATTAATCCAATGACTTTACAAGTAATGTACCATCATACATGCAATTATATCAAATCAGAAATCAACATATACTACATAATGAAATCAATGCGGATTGTTTTGTTACAAGTAACATTTCAATTTACCACGTGCAAATGTAGGTTCACATTCTATCATTCATGTAATTTTAAAAACTTCAGATACCATTAGAATTATAATTCAACTATCCAACTAAAACATTTAACAATAAATATCACATGCCATGCCAATTATAATTCAACTATCCAACAAAAATATTTAACATTAAATATCAAATGTCAAATGTAATTCAATGACAACATTACTTCACATTCACATGCCAAAAGTACTAAAACCATCCAAAGAACACTGAAATCAATGAACACTATTAATCCAATGACTTTACAAGTAATGTACCATCATACATGCAATTATATCAAATCAAGAATCAACATATACTGTAATGAAATCAATGGGAATTGTCTTGTTACAAGGAACATTTCAATTTACCACATGTGCAAATGTAGGTTCACATTCTATCATTCATGTAGTTTTAAAAACTTCAGATGGCATGCCAATTATAATTCAACTAGATCCAACAAAAACATTTAACATTAAATATCACATGCCATGCCAATTATAATTCAACTATCCAACAAAAACATTTAACATTAAATATCACACATCAAATGTAATTCAGATGACAACATTACTTCACATTCACATGCAAAAAGTACTAAAACCATCCAAAGAACACTGAAATCAATGAACACTATTAATCCAATGACTTCACAAGTAATGTACCATCATATGTATGCAATTATATCAAATCAGAAATCAACATATACTGTAATGAAATCAATGGGGATTGTCTTGTTACAAGTAACATTTCAATTTACCACATGTGCAAATGTAGGTTCACATTCCATCATTCATGTGGTTTTAAAAACTTCAGATGCCATGCCAATTATAATTCAACTATCTAACAAAAACATTTAACATTAAATATCACATGCCATGCCAATTATAATTCAACTATCCAACAAAAACATTTAACATATGTCCAAAAATATGTCCAAAGAACATATTGTAATAAAATATGTCCAAAAATTGTAAATCTCACTCAAGTATCAAACTGTATCAAGTTTAACAAATTTTAAAACCATCTAAATTTTGAAATCATATCAAATCTACTGTATATCTTGTCCATCAAATGGAGGATCTAGCCTCTAGGTCTCGGTTAGCTCCCTATCCTGTAAATAGGAAACTGACATACACAATGCACATGTACTTGAACATTAAAATTTGAAGTTTTAAAAATGAATGAGAATATATATATATCTAGAACTTCATGTAAAAAACAAAATATAACAAAAAAATCACGCAATACCTCATAAGGTTGCCTCTCCATTTGATGAATAGGATCTGCCATAGAAACATCTCCAGTGGTAACCTGTACAATATACATGTACAGTTAAATATAAATATATATATATACATAAATAATTTATATAAATTAAAAACTTTCAAATGAAAATGCATGTGTACATATATAAAATTATTTGAACAATAATATTAAAAAAAGGAACTAAAGACAACTTCTTCAAATGGTGTGGATGTTCCTATCTCCGTCGCTAAAGTCCTCGGATTAAAAAAATCTTCTATACGAACCTAAATTCAAAATTTTTTAAATAACTCAAAATATAGATCTCTCTCTATATATCTCAATTTTTAATGGAACTTTTTGAGGTAACATAAATTTTGAACTTGTGAAAAAGTGTCCATACTTGTGCATCTCCCAATGAAGTAGAAGGTATATCTCCTAAAGAAGAAGAAGGTACCGGCATCCCAAAAACATCAGACGGAATCGGTACCTGTTAAAACATTTTATCAAATTATATATATACATACATGTACATGTGTGGCAACAATTATTTATTTTAGAGTCACTTAAAAAACAGTAACATACATGTGCCAACATATCATGATGGTCAGACCCATCTGCATCGTTTGAACCGGAGGTCCTGAACGTAATATTAACATTTTCATCACGCATCATGCCTGAGAACTGCAAATGGTGTTTTAACATATAATCATACATTTTTGTTAGATTAATGTACACATATAAATAAATGTATACATGTGTACATACACATGTATTTATTACAAATTGTACACATGTATATGTAAATATAATTTCAAACCCTAAGGTCACTAACACATACCGTTCCGGTGCCCTCTTCCTCACAAAAAATTAGGTCTTGCAGACCATTGCGACAATTTATTGCGTATGTTCGGAGATCTTCAACATTCATGTTGTAAATCTCCTCATCTGTATGATAAAAAAAATTGGCACGTGCATTTTCACGTGCTCTTTGTCGATTTAAGCCAATATTGACTCCACTCAATCCGCTATGAACATTTTCGATCATAACATCTCTTGCTTCACGACTTATTTGAGAAGTCGCATCCATCTATGATCGCAGGGTTTCGACTCGAGACGGTCGACTCACCAATGGCGGCTCAGGGCGAGGCAACTCCACATCTCGCTTAGCACCCTTACGTTGATATAATCGACCTCTCCCCGGGCCAAAAAATTCTGAAGGAAGATCATTGTAGTCGGGTTTCATACCCAAAAAAATTCTGCATAAAACATTTGTGCAAAATAAAGAGGAACCTCATCGTTCCATGGAAGCCTTCCAAAGGCCGCAAGATGTCGACTATACAAATATTGTGCTTTGTCTGGGTGCTTGAAATACTGCACCTTCAACATCTTTCATTTTGGCCCTTCTTTATAATTAAACATTGACTTAGCCTGCACTCTTGAAACTCTTTTTTTTTATGTCCTGCCATTTATCGGGACCTATCACTGTTTCTCTTCTCTTTCTCATCACTTCTACAAACGAATCAGTGGTTGGCCCCAAATCTTTGTACAATTTTACCATTTCACTCAATGAATGTGTAACTATTTCTAGGCTTTGTCTACTCTCAGCAGGTAGAGACAAATCCTGGAGATCTCTTTGCAATTTTGCATAAAGGCTTTGACACCTTTGTAAGGTGCATTTCGCCATGTTCGTTTCCCATGGTATATCAGTAATCTCAACCGGATAAGTTGTGCTAGGTTGACAGCCTTCTTCTTCAATGTAGCGCACTGCCCTGCGTCTTTTTTGACCACTGGCTCGAACATTTTCAGCCTCTGCATCAATACATATAAAATTTCATATATTAGAAAAAACACGTGTAAAAAAAGTTGTACAAATTTAATGAAAAAATATTGAAATTGATGGCAACCTTGATGTTGTTGGTTAACATCATCTCCAACATGACCCTGCTGAGAAACAACCCCAGAATGATGCTGCTGAGAACCAGACCCACAGTGACCCTATTGAGAACCAGCAGCCGTTGATTGCTGGCCTTCAGGGGAATAAATATCACCCCCTTCCCGCAACCTGCTACCTCGACCGGTTGAACCTTGGCCATGCTCCATGGATGGAGTAGAAAGCCTTCTCCTCTTGCCTCCTAAAAATTAAAATATGAAACTTATTAACAACTAATTTCACTCACAAAGTTAATAAAAAAATCAATTCCATATGTACAAACATGTATGGAGATTTAAGATTATATTTAAATACCGTGAACATCCTCCAATCCCTGAGCCTCCATATGGGATTCGGCTGATCCTCGTCTTTCATCGCCCATGATATATATCTATTGGTCGACATTCACAAAATAGATTTCAAAAAATCAATACCTCAGAGTAAAATCCAGTTTGGGGCTGTTAAATCCAGTACATGTTCTATATTTCTTACATTTCTACCCTCCTATTTTTCTTTCCAACCAAGGTTTATAAAATAACATGAGAAGCAACATGAGACTTAGAACAATCATTTTCATTATCTATATGGAAGGCAAGAATGATTATATCCCCTTGAGCTTAAGCTTATGTAGTTTGTCAATTTTTGTCATATATTTTTTGGTAAGTGTAAATGTTTTTTTAATCTATAGTACAAGTCATGAGTTCCCCAATTTTACCTTATGTAAAGCATGATTCTAGGATTACTAAAATTTGTACTTGGTTTTTTAAGAATATATCAAATAAAGTTTTTGAGAAGCAAATATGGCTTGTTCCTTAGAATTTGGCACTTTGAATTTCCTTCCCCATATTTCTTGTTAATGATTATAATCTTAAAATGGCTAATATTGGTTTGTCATCATCATCTAAAAATGACTTGGCAGATGAAAATTTACCATGTCAATCATCATCACTTCACACCATCTCATACATGACCCCTTCTACATATTATATGCATGAATTTTTGAAATGTCATCCTCTCTACCTATCCCATGAATGATTGTGACAACAGGGGAATAAAATACAATTTATAAGCAGAAGATAGTTTCTAGCTTGTCCTCCTCCATCCGCCCCATAGCTAGTGATTTCTCAATTTTCCACTTCCAACTTTCTATTCTTGAAATTCATTAGCAGCTAATTTTATTGATAGCCACACCACTCTACATATAATTATCATATACACTACTACATTAATGAACTCTACGTTGTTTGTTATTGTAAAGTCCAATAACAAACAATGTTAATTGAGTTTAGTAGTGTATATAACAATTTCTTTGTCTTCCAAGTGTGTTGTGACTATTAGTAGAATTAACTACCAAAATGAATTTCCAAAATAAAATGTTGGAAGAAAAAAAATAGGCAATCACTGGATATGGAGTGCGTGGAGGAAGACAAACTTATACTGATCCCTTCCTTATCAAATTTCCTTTATTCACCTAATGTCACAATCAATCATGGTCTAGATAGAAGAGATGACCTACCATAAATTCAATCATATAATGTGTAGAAGGGTCATATGTAGATGGTGTGAAACGATGATTACAAACATGATAAGTTTTCATCTACTAGGTCATTTTGAGATGATGATTACAAACGAGTGCTAGCCCATTAAAGGTTATAATCATTGGTGCCTAATGTGGGGTGGACAATTTAAATAAAGTTCGTATCAAAGTACAATTTAGCTCATTTTAGTCAAGGTTAGTTAGAAGAATTAGCTATTGGTTTCTACCTTCAATTTCCTCTGAAAATGAATGTGTAAGTGCTTTTGAGAGACATTAGAGACATTAGAGTACCTTCAATTTCCCCCGAAAATGAATGTGTACGTGCTTTTGAGAGACATTAGAGACATTAGAGGAACAAGGTCCAAATTTTTGATGAAAATGTGCTATGAAAGTAAAGGGTTTTAAAGGCAAGCATGTACAAGGCATAGTTGAGCCAAATGTGCTTCAAGAAGGGCCTAATTATTTGGGTCTTGGTTATGGAAAACATGGAAAATGCTCCAAAGCCAAGGAGGCTTGTGAGGTTTGTGTTCATGATGAATGGAACATGTACATAGTTTACCTTAAAGTTGTTGTGTTTTACGGATATTAAAATGTAGAACTTCTATTTAGATCCATTCTAGAGATTGACTGCAGGGGCATTTACTAGATATGTCACCTTTCATAAAAGATGAGATCCAGAGGCTACCTGGCCCTTTACAGACTCTGCCTATAGAACTTGTAGAAGTAAACACTAGAGGCATTAACAATATAAAAGAACGTTTTCATGCTTAGACATGGGAATGTGTCTCTTTCCCTACGCAAAAAAATAGTTCTTGAGGTAGTTAATCTTCATAGACAGGTCATCAAGCAAGTCAATGTGATCATCCCTCCTTCCCTCCCTTCTAAAATAATTATGTTTTGCGGGTCAGAAAGCCAAAATATGGAGACAATTATAACCAAATCCAACGTACAATTATGCATGATGGAGAATATCTAGCGCTTTCCCTTGTTAAATATATTAACAAGGGAAAGCGCTAGAGATTCTCCATCATGCATAATCGTACGTTGATGCTTATAGAGTGAAAAAACTGAAAGAATCAACTTGTAGGGTCATTTTAATGGGGGGTGGAGAATTCAGGTCTTTGCAAATTCAAAGTATGGTGCATGTTGCATGAAGCAAGATGTTGAAAGTAGAGTTATGTTAAACACACTTAAATGCAACAAATATGGAAATTTGTACATGAGCTCTATTATTTGACTTAAGAGTCAGTTGTTTGAAAAGGCATGTTTTGTCAACTTGTGTTTGGTTGATGGTTTTGTACACCAATATGTAAGAGTACATGGACATATTCACATGATGTGAATTTTTTTTTTCTTTGAAGGAGAAAAATGATGTGTTTTCAGTTTGATGGTTTTATTTGTGACAAGACGTCACAAGATTTTGTGAAGGTCCACTCATTAGCGAGAGCCTCATGATTACAACCTATCCGTGAGAATCAAATGGGAGTGCATCCTTATTTTGAAAACAAGTAGGATTCTAAGCTACCTAGGACTTAAACCATCATTTTTAAATTTGAAATATAATTTGGTGTTGTTTCAATGCCTGAATCCACAACCCTAACACATGAAATCACTAATCTAATTACACATGAAATAAATAGTTATTTTCTCCAAAAATAAAAATATAACTAAAAACTAAATTCAACATACTTGAAAGAAAAAGAAGCGCCATTGAAATGGTTTGCTGACAAATGGTTAGATTTCTTATCCAATAAAGGCCTAGCATGTATTTTGATGTTTCATTAATTTCTTTGCAAATTCAAAGTATCCAGTGCATGTTGCATGAAGCAAGATGTTGAAAGTACATGAGCTCTATTATTTGTCTTCAGAGTCAGTTGTTTGAAGAGGCATGTTTTGTCAACTTGTGTTTGATTGATGGTTTTGTACACCAATATGTAAGAGTACATGGACATATTCACATGATGTGATTTTTTTTTTCTTTGAAGGATAAAAATGATGTTTTTTCAATTTGATGGTTTTGTTTATGACAAGACGTCACAAGATTTTGCGAAGGTCCACTCTTGAGCGAGAGCCTCATGATTACAAACTATCCGTGAGAATCAAATGGGAGTGCATCCTTATTTTGAAGGAGAAATTTCAATAGGCTTTAGGAAATTTAATTTCAAGTCATTTAATTTCACTAGAAATAATTCATAGGTACATGAAATGAATAGTATTTAGGAAGAACAATAGTCCCTCATGGAATATGAAGAAAGTAGCCACTTCATTTTGTATATATGCATGCTTTGAGTTACTTCTCAAAAAATTTCAAAACATGTGTATTTATTACTCTACCCATCCCGATTTTCATAGGATCCATAGCACATACATTTCTATATGCCCTAGTTGTTGTAAGGCCTAATTATTTCATCACTTTCAAAGGAATTACATCGGTGGTTTCTCCTAAATCTAGCATATAGTTGTGTCATAATATTTTATTTATTAGTAGGAATATATGAAAATGTTTATGAATTACATTTTTATTCCCTTGGTTCATCTTTTATAACTCTATAGGATAATCCTCAAAAGTAGGGTCATCTACTTCATCAAATTTTAAGAACTTCTTAACCTCGTATCTTTATTTCATATTTTCATAACTTCAACAAATGGGATAGAAACAAGATATTTTCCAAGTGTTGAAGTAAACCAACATTAATTTCATTGTACACTCTTTATATAGGTATGGTTGAATTTTGTACATCTGGTACATAGATCAATTTGTTGTTTTCATCGTTTACTCTTAAAAATTATTTGAAGTGGGCGCGAAGAGTTGGTTTCTTCCTAGGTTGGCTTACATTTCCTTTAATATGTGATCCATCCCTTTCTCTAATTCATATTTTTATCTCTTCTATTAATTATGTTATTCTTTCTATGTATTGTTAGTACAAGGGGGTGAAATAATTTCTTATCATTTTCTAAGTGATGAGGTCGTTTGAATCTCCAATAGTTGTGTTGGTGTGGTGGGAACCATGCTAGGAGTTGGGTATTCCATTGATATGGTCAAGGTACTTAGTGTATGAGGAGCATCCAAAATTAAGCGGATTGGGATCTTGATGAGGGGGATATGTCACTTGATGCATGCAGTGATGATGGTATTTGATGAGTAAAGGACACATATAGATGAGATGAGTGTCTTTAACATAGAGCACTCAAGGGCATGCCATATACTAATTAACCGAGTTCGTGGCATAATAAATGGTGGAAGAGGAATCATCAACATATGAGGTTGGTGTAAGTGGTGGTGCTACTATTGAGGCATGATGTATGGTGACCAACACATCTTGATATCGTCGGAGATTGAGACAATGTTGTGTATAATGTTTGTTTTTCACATAAATAGACAAGAGGTCGTTGGTTCTTAAACCCTTATTACGTGATGAGGTGGCAACATCACATGATGGAGTGGGGAGAAATGGGGGTGCTTAAGGGGTATGAAGGATACCCTTCAACTCATGATGCATGGGGCATGAATTCGTGGGATGACCTAATGTGTCTCAAAGGGCACACGGGGGACTAACCTTAGGGGTATTTTTGGTTGAAGGTTCTTTCTAAAATAAAAATTATAAATAACTATGGAAACTTGCATTAACATGTGTGTGTGTGTGTGTGTGATCCTAAAAATACTTAGTCCAACAAGAATAAATATACAAGTGGAAAATATAACCAAATATATAATCAAAATTAATTTGTGAAATACAACCAACCATATAATTGAAATTACAGGTATGAGCATTTTTATTATAAAAATAAAAATAAAAGTAAACTATGAAAATGATGTTGTATAACAAATTATCCTACAAAAATTATTGTAGAAAATTTTCAAAATTGAAATGCAACCTTAAATTCCTTGCATTCTTTCATCAACTTTGTTAATAATTGAATAGTATACTAGTTGACTATATTACCAACTGCAATGAATATTGTCTTTTCCTAATGTTCATTGTGAAAATGGATCCTCACGTTAATGTGATAGGATCTTTTTCATCTCTCAAGTTATTGATTACTAGGTCAAAGCATCCTAATGGGTAAATTAATTTTGAGATAAATTACTTGCATTAAATGTCAATCCAGGTTCTTATACTTCTGAAGTACACTTGCACAATATATGCTAAGCAATTAACTCAATCAAAAATGGAAATTAACCTATGGAAATGATTGCAATACCCAAAGAAAACCAATTAATGAAAATATATAAATGAGCACAAACACGTTATTTATCAAAGACTACATATATCAAAGCATCGAATTCAGAACTTGAAACAAATTATTCTAATTCTATACTATGAAAGCTTTTTGAAATTTGATTCTATCAAACATAAAGGTAAATCCTATTCTATTGGACTTGGAAATGAATTTGATCTATTGACCTTGAAAGCAATTCTAAGCTCTTGAATTTGAAAGAAATTCTAATCTAGTGAAATTAAATGACTTGAAATTAAATTTCCTAAAGCCTATTGAAATTTAATTTTTTCTCTTTGAAGGAGAAAAATGATGTGTTTTCAGTTTGATGGCATAATATACCAAGACATGTGTTTTTTTTTTCTTTGAAGGAGAAAAATCATGTGTTTTCAGTTTGATGGCATAATATACCAAGACATGTGTTTTTTTTTTCTTTGAAGGAAAAAAATGACGTGTTTTCAGTTTGATGGCATAATATACCAAGATGTGTTTTCAGTTTGATGGCATAACTGGCCAGGAAAACTTCCTCCTAAAACCATAATATACCAAAACATGTCCACAATTAAGAAGAGTATTAAAAGGTTAATTCAATAGCAATGTGGAAACAATAAATGTGAATAAAAACATAATATTACAAGATTTTTTTTTCAAGAGAAAAAAAACACTTTTTTCAGTATATTAAAAGGGGAAAACAGTCTATATACCGATTACATATGTCCACCCACAGAGGGAGAGCCCATGTTTATCCAAACAGGATAAAAGGAAGACTCATCCCTGGCCAATTGTGGTAAAAAACCCCAAATCAAACAGATACAGAATCAACAGAAATATACAGTATGACCCTCATATGGGATATGACGAAATCTGTAAAGTCAAAAGCAGAATACAGGAATGATGCATATAACTCGAGGGTAGGATGATACAGAAAAAGAGAACAGACACCCTGATGATCAGTTCCATCAGAGCAGAATGTACTGAAAACTGAGCAGAATGTACAGAAAATACTATACAGAAAATACATGAGAGGAGAATGTACTGAAAACTGAGCAGAATGTACAGAAAATACTATACAGAAAATAATATAAGAATGTACAGAAAATAATATAAGAAAATAATGTACTGAGCAGAATGTACAGAAAATAATATAAGAAAATAATGTATAGAAAATAATATAAGAATGCATTATCACATTCGTAAAAACCTGAACATAATGTACTGGGAAGACTCAAATTGAGAGCAGAATGTAGAATTTGTATTTTTGCATTTAACCTTATCGAAAACTGACAGTAATTGGTAAAAAAACCCATATCAAACAGATACAGAATCAACAGAAATATACAGTATGACCCTCATATGGGATATGAAGAAATCTGTAAAGTCAAAAGCAGAATACAGGAATGATGCATATAACTCGAGGGTAGGATGATAAAGAAAAAGACATCAGACACCCTGATGATCAGTTCCATCAGAGCAGAATGTACTGAAAACTGAGCAGAATGTATAGAAAATACTATACAGAAAATACATGAGAGCAGAATGTACTGAAAACTGAGCAGAATGTACTGAAAACTTAGATCACAGGTAGGTTGACTTGACATCTTGTGGTGTCTAAAATCGAAACTTAAAAGTTAAATTTCTCACTTTTGAAAAGGTCATGAAGAACATGTCTTATAAAATATTTTGTTGACAGATTAATAAATAATTTTTTTTTTATAACAAGTATAATTTATATTTTATCATTACGAGCACAAATTTTACATAATGAATACCAACCAACTTCCAATTACCAGCTACAAAAGACAAACTGACAGTAAGTTTTTAATTTTGGATGCAGAATAAATAATGGGAATAAAGTTGTGCGATGCATGGACACATCATGCATTATCGGCCCAAACACGTAGTGGCTTGGGAATAAAGTTGTGCGATGCATGGACACACTATGCTACGTTGGTGAAGGAAGGATCTGACATTGGTTTAGCTCTCCATAGGCTTGGCCAACTAATCTTTACAGGTGGAGGTACTCCACTTGCTAGACACATGGCTCATTTTATTGGTTCGATTACAATGCTTTGCTTCCACGACAGAGGTTATCACGCATCGTCTGTAACTCAGTGCTTGCACACATGTTGAGATATTCAAGGCAAATCCACTCCATAAAACGTTGTTATAAATGTATACGACTTATGGTGATTAGAAATTTAGAACAGCTTGCGTGTAGCTACTAAATCAGGCATTGACGAGAGTCTATACTACCTATTTCTTGACCAGTATTGCAGTATCAACTCTGAGAAGTGCCTCATGTTTTATTTAAAATTCGTAATCAAGGAAGTTATCATCAACACCAGAAACATTCCCCTAGACTAGCTGGTGATGAATGAATAAGAAGCCACCATTTCATACTCGTCCTTGTCTTTGTTCAAGTTGGAAGTGTAAAATTAAATTAAAAACAAACTGACAGTAAGTGGAAGCTACAAAATTAAAAACAAACTGACAGTAAGTGGTTTGCGTTTAAAACTAAGAAGCAATTGGTTTCGTCGGATTTTCTTGTTTCAGCGAGTACCGAAGTTCGCTGAGAACGAAGGGGATGTGCAAAAAAATCTCTGTGTAAAAAAACCAGTAAAAAAATTATCAAATCATTTACGTAAAAACCTGAAATCATTATCAAATTATCAAATCATTTACGTAAAATCAGTAAAAAAATTATCAAATAATTTACGTAAAAATTATCAAATCATTTACGTAAAATTATCAAATCATTTACGTAAATTATCAAATCATTTACATATCAGTAACATACGACGACAAAATTCATAAAATACCCGGCGCGGCGACGAGGACGACAAGCAGAATTCATAACAGTGTGGCGATGAGGACGACGAGCAGAATTCGTAACAGCGCGGCGACGAGGACAAACAACGACGACGACAAACAGTGACAGCACCGGAACAGAGAAACAGCGACAGCACCGGAACAGAGAAACAGCGACAGGGAAACAGCGGGAACAATAAACCGAATAACTTCGCGGGCGATTTATTTATAGAAAATAGTTCGACCAAACTATTTTAAATGTAAAAGTTCGGCCGAACTTTGGTTGCCGGTTTTCCAATCTCCGACAAAAATTCTGTTTGCCCGCGCCGTCAGTGGGCCGTCAGGCTTAACGGAATCACGAGTTCGACCGAACGTTAAAAACAAGGTCGGCCGAACTAATTCATAGTTCGGCCGAACTCGATAGAATGTTCGGCCGAACTAATTCCGAAAAAAATTTTCAACGCGCAATTCTCACAAAAGTGTAACCCAGGTTCGGGTTTCCACCCTCAAATTTAATTTTATTATGAAAACAAACACCACCCAAGTTATGACTTCCACATAGAGCATTATATTATCGAGTGGCCCTTGTATTTTACACAAGGGCTACAATATGAGTTTGGTGTTATAAATATCATGTGATTTTTTTTTTGTTAATCTAAAGTTTACATAATACATGTGGTATCTTATATGTGTCAACTAACTAAATGATAATTCTTGACCCTAGCTCATGAGTATCATCCCATTAATGGAGTAGCATTTCACAAATTCAAGATATAATATGGTAGGATTATGATACAAATTTTCAATGAATGAGAAATCCTACAAAAATTATGTCGAACTTTGTGTTGTTATCCATGTAAACATGAATTTGGAAAATAGAATAAATTGTAATGTTGTTTTGATGACTCGACATGGAAAGAGTTATGTCGATGGTTCTCTCGATGTTATTGTGAACTGACACTCCATAAATATAGCCAAAATTGCTCAAATTTAGTGACAAAGGGGTTTGTGAATCCATCTACAGTGTTAAAATTATAAATACCCTTTTGCCTCTAAAGTTTAACAATGTAGATGGATTCATCTACAATTAACATTTAATTGCATCTATCATCTATCTACTTTACACTAATGTATTCATTATAATTTTAGTAAAAGTAATATTTAGATAGTCAAATTAATATTCATATTTAGATTTCTTTGGCTATAAAGTTTAATTTTTTAAACTTCATTGATTTATGTTAAATGTGTGAGTTGTTTTAAATCTAAGGTTAAATATTTACATTTAATAAATAGATAAACATAACATTGCTTATTTTAAAAGTGTGAGTTCATTTAAATCTAGTAATAAATATTTGTATTTGCATTTGATAAATATTAAATAGATAAACCTAAAATATATATTTATATACCTATTTAGTAAAGAGATATGAACCTTTATTTCTTTTCGTATGAACCTTAATTAAATTTCTAATGGTGTATACTCTTTTGCTAATTTAGATATGAACCTTAATTAATTTTTTAATGGTGTATGAACTTTTATTAATTTTTTAGTATAAACCTTAGTTAAATTTTCAATGGTATATAAATCTTTGTTAATTGTTTAGATATGAATTTTATTTAATTTTTTCATAGTATATAAACCTTTGTTAATGATTTAATTGTTTTTACTTTACATATTAATAAATCTTAACAATACATTTTCTAAATGTTAAAAAAAACCTTAATTCCTTCCGATTCACTTTAGATTTAAGAAATTAAAAAATCCAAACTTATTCAAAACTTTAAAGACATACATATATTGGTGGCAGTAAATTACCTTTTAAGCATTAATATAATAGTTGAAAAAACTATTTTCCCATAAAAAATCTTATGTTAATATAAATAAATTTAAAATAATTTAAAAAGTAATTCATTGGAAATATTGGAGGGAATAAAACCCGCGTTGAAGACTTAATAAAATGACTGAAATTGCGGGAGAAAGTGGGACAACTCTCGGCCTCAGCTAAAGAAATAACAAGACTGGGAATACCAAGTTACAAATGGTGGTCTGAGTCCATCCACGACATTGCGACCAATGGAACAGGGGTTCACTTCCGCAGATTATTCTCATTATAGCTTCTTTCAACTAAACCTTATGGACTGAAATTGGAAAGGCCATTTCCATTGAAGGTCGTGCAATGTAAATTTTTTTTCATGCGGGTCTCACATTTTGGGCTCCTAATGTTAATATCTTTAAAGATCCTTAGTGGGGATGTGACCAGGAGACTTGTGTCTAAGATCTTTTAACTGATAGTAAATATTTTGTTGCTTATATGTGTGCCTTTCAGAGAGAACAAATAGATCCTCACAGTCACGAGCCTAACAGGTTAATGCTCTCTCCATGTTGCAAGAATTTTACTGTTTATGATCGTGACAATTGGAATGGCTATGTTCGCTATACAATCAGGGCAACCTTGGCCTCTAATAGCTACAATGTCAAATTCAATTAAAGGCGACTCAATTTCATTAATTTCAATTAGAATTATTCACACAAAAATTGGTTTAGCTTTACTGGTTCTCTCCACCAAAGATAGTTTCTCAATCTTAGTATCTTTGTGTAACGAGCTTCAAATAATATTCACCACCTTGCAGAATACTAATTTAACTTATCTCCTGAGTCAAGTTTGAATGACACTGCTACAATCTCAGGAGAAAGGTATGTGTTTTTTATTCTCAAATGGTCTATGGAACAAAGTGCCCCTAAGGATTGTCTTTATTGTTCTAAATTTTTGTGGAGGGTGCTGATATTTTACTTATTTTTTGTGGTTAGGAGACATTTGAAACGTGGACAGCTCATTGATGTCATGATAGAATTGAAACCCTAGAATCCTGGTTTCTTGCTGCAAATTCCCTTATTCCAGGGTATTGAATGTTTTTGAAACGCTAATCGTCTATGACGTCCCACGTTCTGGGGATTTTTTATTTTTTTAGTGTATGGGTAATTTGTTTCGTGGAGACATAATTATGGAAGATGTTTATGAAACTGTAAAACCTCCATGGACTATTTTATGCGGTGTTCATTTCATTTCAATTTTATTTTATTTTAATTTTAGTTTACTACTTCTAAGTTTTTTGGTGTGGCTAGGGCAGGTGAATAACTTCGTACTTTATCTCTACTTTACTACAAGGCCAAGAATATGTCACTGAGGCCTCTCGATTTTATTAAAGTCATTCACAAGGTTTACGTAGCCTCATCCCCATATAAAATATTGTTAGACTATTATCCTTGGCCTTTTACCTGGCCCCATCCTCATAAAAGAATATTACCTTGGACTAAGAGATGTTGTTGAGGTGTATATGTTAATTTTAGATAACAATGGTATGTTCTATGCTTTAGAGAAATTTACTTCAATTTTTCTTATAAACCCAATACTTATAAGCCTAATATCAATTTCCTAATTAGCAATCACATTAACATTGATAGCAAATGTAGGTAGAACATAAAACATAAGTAGAAGATAAGCCAAGACAAGAGGACACAATATTTGGCGGATGCCAGGGAAAAACCCCAATGTGGGGAAAACCATTTGATAAAATATTCTTATTATTCTTCAAAAATTCAGCAAAGAGAAAGAGTACAATATACAAAATACACTTGGACAATACTGCCAAAATAGTCGAGTCAAACTGTAGTCAACAGGATGCCCTAACCAAAAAGGCAATGCTAGTCAAACCAGCAAAAATACTCCTCCAAATTAGGTCGATCAAACCCAGTCAAAGAGGCCTCAAATATAGTCAAACTCAACCCAAAAAAAAATCCAAAAATCGCAATCAAATTTTGTCAACACAAAAGTCAACGTTACGGTCAAAGGTGTTGTAGTCAACGCATGTAAACCTGCTCCAATTTCCTTGGTATGTGTGCCAAATAATGAAGCCTCAAGAGATCGAGATTCCTATTTTAAAACCAAATTCAAATGACCCTTGGTCAACGCTCTGCAATTTTCCCCAAAACAGATCTCTGATTTCAGCCTAAAAATTTCGGTCACTCTAGCTGCACGTGTGAAAAGAGAAGATTTGCTCCTTGTTGTACAAACCAATGAGGAGAGGAGAGATAAATATGTGATGAGTGATTATGTAAAAAATGATGAAGAAGTATCTCTTATTTATACAATTTGTTGAGAGTGGAGGCACATTGATTGGGGCTTATGAGTCTACATTAGACTTCTGGTCGACCGTGATGATTTTCACATGTGTAAGAGATTAAATTCAAAATATCACTTCTGATCATAAAAAAAGATGATATTTAGATCAATCTTGCACTCCTCGGAAAGAGAAATCCAATCAAAATATCATCTCCATCATATGGGTTGTCCAAGGTGGAGTCTGGCCCTAGTTTCCAATTTTAACACTGCCTCTCAACTAGGGATAAATCAACCTGCCAATCCATCTATCAACCTGTTCCATCTCTAACATCCCTACATTGCTCTACTCTGCTGAACTATGAAGAAATAATGAAGAATAATTTGATCAAGAGTGAGTCACAAGACCTTGCCACTCTCCACAGACCCAAAGTCAGTATAGAGGTAAAAATCTCAACCATACTTGATCCTAGATAAAGTTGTTGAAAATCATGCATCCTAGCATAGAGAGTACGATAGTACACGAAGCATCCATTGGTAGTGTTATGGTCTCTATCCTCATTTCCCAACTCATTAGCCAAATGAGAGGTACTTCCCATGACCCCTAGACTACATAGGTAGGATGTATGTTGGGGCATCAAGAGAAGGTGAACCTGCTCATATATCAACCAATAAAGGGGGTATTACAGGGGAAGGTGAACCATTCACCCTTTACACAACACACGACTAGGGAAAGGTGATCTTCACCCTATGGTCACTCGTAGCTCCAAGAAGTACCCCAAGCCCCCTAGAGCTCAATGCCCAACTCAAGCGGGACCCTCATAGGCAGGTCTTTCCATGACTTCAAGTCTCTCATGGAAGGTTAATAATTTGACCTTACCCAGGGTCTTTATGAGAATGTATGCGACCTGATCATCAGTTCCAATATGATGGAGCCTTACAAATCCCCATTGTACCATACCACGGATAAAGTGTTACCTGATATCAATATGCTTGGAGCGGTCGTGGAACACGAGATTCTCAGAAAGGCGAATCCCACTTTGGTTGTTGCAGTATATCATGGTGTTATCGAGCACTTGCTCAAATAAATCACTAAAGATATTCCTCAACCAAATAACTTCACAATAGGCCACAGTTGCTGCAAAGTATTCGGCCTCGACAATGCTCAAAGAAACTAATTTCTACTTCCTTCTCATCCAAGATATCAAAGCGGAACCTAGAGAGAAGTAACATCCATATGTGCTCTTATGATCCACCACGCTTCTAGCACATTCAACATCAATATATTTATGGAGCCTCAAATTCCCAGCAATGTATTTCAATCCATAGTTGATTGTGCCCCAAAGATATGTCAAAATATTCTTAGAAGCAATCCAGTGTATGTGATTAGGCTCGACCATAAATTGAATAAATTTATTGAGTGAAAGTAGATGTCTGGACAAGAGTCACCAAGAACATAAAGGCCCCCACAAGTTGACGATACTTGGAAGGATTTCCAAAGACTTGGAGTCAACCATCCCAAATATTTCAAGTAACTTTACAATATTTTCCTTGAGAAAATAAAATCTCACCTGGATTTTGCTAGACCTGCAATATTAGGAAGTATTGAGTCAGTCCTAGGTCTTTCATCTCGAACTCAAAAGCCAACTCCCTCTTACATTGATGAATGAGAGGGTCTAAACCTATCAGAAAAATATTGTTCACATAGAGCACCAAAATAAGAGGCTTGTTGTTATCAACCTTAAAGTAAAGGTTTAGATCAACTTCACTTCTTGTAAATCCCAGCTTCATCATATAGCTATCAATCCTCATATACCAAGCCCTAAATTCCAGAACGTACAATGTGGAAGAAAAGTAAATGATATAAATAAAAAATTGACACAGAGATAGAATAACAAAAATGAAATTTAAAAATGATTTGTGTATACAGAATAATAAAGTAAGGAAAGTGAGATGCAATCGGAAAACTGACTATTACCTGAGAAGATTATGAACTTAAGGTTGGCAATGGACCTGGACATTCGAAAGAGGCTCATACAAGTCGTATCATAATTCACTTTCCATACTCAGAACCAGAGAATTGATAAGTGCACAGGAGAGATATCTATGTAGTTTTTGCACAAAGGAAAACTGAAAGAATCAATGAAAACCCTAGCCATAGTCAATTCGACTAGGAGGGAAGACGAGCAGATCTACACCATTAAAAACCAAGGTAGATCCAACCTACACCTGTCAAATTTGTAAATATACCCATGTGATGTTCTAGTGTCGGAGGTACAAAGGTTAAATGCGCGGAGAAACCGAGAATATAAGTAAAATGAATACTAATTTCTGTCGAGGTGAATTAAATTCATGTACAGAGCATTCAAAACCCAACATATTGCACTTATTTATAGAAATGAAAACATTTGATGGTTAATAGCAATTATGGTTGCCAATCGAATACATTGGAAATGTGCTTACCCATAGTTCATTCTAATTATTGAAAGCATATGGAATAGTGCATAAGGTTGAGTTAACAGGGATGTTGTAAGAGATATAATAAAGATGATATATATGTGTGATAAAACATAGAGATATATGCATTCACTTACATTAAAAAATATCCACATGTATTGAATGATAAATATAAATAACAACTGTTCTAATATAGATAATTGAATGATGGGTATGGGTAAGTTAAATGGTTAGAGGATGCGATGAAAACAGTTGGTATGGGAAGAGTAATACAACCTACAGTTTTCAAGATCATAATTCGAATATATTACAATGTTTTCACATATGCATTATTCGAATAGTTATTAAATGTATGGAGCTATACACGAGGTGAATTGAGTATACAGATTGGTATGTGAAGTGAATGAAATGATAGTTATATATTAGGTAAGAATAATATGTATGGAGGTATTCTTGTAAAATATGGTAAAGTAATATATGGAGAACCTACTTCAACGTGGTTAAAATACTTTACATATACCTATATAACCTTACCTTAAGTGTAAGTATATATATATGCATGAAAAATGGTCCTAAATAACTTTACATGGTGGCAATGTGTATACATAATAGGATGGCCTATAAATAGTGTTATATATATTGAACTACTAAGGGAAAAATCATATATATATTGTTGAGGTAAACTATATATATATATATATATATATATATATATAAGGCCAAAGTATATTTAAAGAACATAAAGGACAAAACTTATAATCCTACGAGGATAGGAAATAAGAATGGAAATGTATACATTTGTTAACAATTAAATTAACGAAAAATCATACAAGACAAATTAAGATTGTTCTTTAGTAAGTAAAGGGAATACTTAAATTTTCATAGTAACGAATGTAGTTACAGAAAACCAAATTAATAAGAGATAATATCTAAGATTGTACTATAGCGACAATAGTCAATGAGAATGGATCAGTAAAAAATTCTGAGTATGACAAAATTACTATAATTAAAAAAATATTGGGTAAGTAGAGTTGTTACAAATGGTATCAGAGCCCAAGTTAAAATTCTGGGCTTATGGGTCGCAACAAAGGATGAAAAGAAAAATTTGTTGTCAAATTTATTTTAAAATTTATTTATGATTACTAATTTCTGTGAAGAAAAATTAGTGTAGGAATCAGTGCATAAAAAGTACAGTTTATGTTATGACAGACAGAGAAAGGTTGTAAGTAGAATTGGGAAGGGGAGGGGCCCTACCCAATCTAAATACTAAAATGCTAAAAATAACATTTCAGAAATAAGTAGTTCATTTAAAGACTAACTATGAATGGTTGTTGTAGTATTGAGCAAAAGAAGTCGATAAAGAAATTACCTTGAAGTATAGTCTCAAATGAAATAGAACCATACTCAGAGAGGTCTGGGAATGGGGAATAATCTGCTTAAAAAGCAGAAGAAAAGGGAGTGGTAGGAAGAATTCTAAAATTAAATCTCTAGTCCTTAAATAAGAAAAGGAAAGAGATATAGAATCCTGACTCCTAAACAAGATTCTTCCAAGTATATGAATACGGAAGAAATTTGAAAATAAGAATTGTGGGTTATGAGTGGTGAGGTAAAATAACACATTAGTGAAAAAAACCAAAAAGTATGAGCTAAGGTGGTAGTACCCATTATAGAATAAATTGTGAAGTCCACCAAAATTCTTTGATATGTTCCTTATATCAAGGGAGAAAAGGCCAAAGTACAATGAATTTTGAACTATACAAACCACAATTAAAAATAAAGAAAGGAAAGTGGAAATTATAAACAGTTATTTGAAAAACACAATTGGGTTACTAACCATAAAAGGACCGGATCGCTCAACTAAAAATATAGTGGAAGCAAGAGACTGACAAACTAAAAATCAGCTAGCAATGATTGAAATTGTAGGTACACACTCTAACAATTAGTGGTTGTTTTACTTGATTCAATAGAAAATTTTAAATTGTGTCTGCCTTAATATAGTGGGAAAAGGTGAATTAAAACTAGAAAAATGTAAATATTCTTTCCTGGTATAGAAAATTTCGAGAAAAAAATAGAAGGTAAATGATAAAATAAATAAATTATTTGACAAAGTAAGAGAAAATGGGATAGAATTCCAATATTATTTATGTATAATTGCATGATCTGCTAGTGGAAAGGGATTAAGTGGATCCACAGAAAGCATTAGGGAACCTTGAAAAGTAGGTACTTGCACTAAGTAAATAGGAAATTATGTTACAATAAAAGAAACTAAACATATTTTTACATTTCAACAAGAATTGACAGCAAGAAAAAAAAATTGTCAAGCATGCTACCCAAGTTGGG
Organism: Pinus albicaulis; assembly: GCA_034641835.2. Classification (NCBI taxonomy): domain Eukaryota; kingdom Viridiplantae; phylum Streptophyta; class Pinopsida; order Pinales; family Pinaceae; genus Pinus; species Pinus albicaulis. The sequence continues at coordinate 1,456,619,442 of CM076580.1, read as the reverse complement.
GAATTGGGATAGTCAACATGAATGAGTCTATGGGAGACTTATCTACAGTTAAGAAAATTTAAAAAATAAAAAATAAAGTCTAGAAAAAAAAATAAAGGATGTATAGGGTAAATACTCCTGAATAGTAATAACTAAAAGTTCAATTACAAAGGATAATTCAGAAAGACAAGAATTATATTAAACCAAGCATGTCTTTGAGGGTGGAGCGCTTGGTTGATTGCTAAAAAGAAGAATTATACCTTCTGGATGTCTATAGAATTTGATAGTTACACTAATTAAATATCAAGAAATGGTTAAATTTTGCAAAAATAGACAAATAAATTGATCAAATGGGAAGTAAAAGTCTATAAGACAGTCTCCTGAACTGGAAAAGTACATTATAATCTTAAAAATTTAACCTTTGGACGTAAAAAAAAAACTATGTTATAGTCCTATTTACATGTACCAAATAAACAGTAATATACTGAAAAACTTGAACAAGTTAACTTGAGTATTAATAGAAGATTTTCTGATATACTCCACTAAAGGGAATAAGAACATTGTAACATGGTCTTACAACCACTTAGAGAACTGTAATTACATGTAAAAACTAAACCAATGTGAGTTTCACATGAAAATTCTAAGAAGGGATTGGTGATAAATAATAAACATGTAATATTGAATTGACCTGAATACAATGAGTCAGTAGCAATACAATCAATCATGAGTATTGCCGAATAATGTCATAATATTGAAGAAAATTAAAAGCAATTATGCATTGAAGAAAAATGAGAATGTAAATGTGAGTGGAAAGAACAAATGCCAAATGAGTTGGAAAAATAAAACAGAAAATTTATACTACACCGGAAGTTGTTGATTCATCTAAAGTGTGGTGGTATATACTGAAAAAAATTAGTATAGAGAGACTGAGAGAAAGATCGCTGCAAAATAAGGCGGGATTAATTACATCAATTTCGAAAGTTTCGAAGAAAAGTGAATAAAGTTAAGTAGTCTATGAAGTAGAATGGGTTGATGCAACAATTACCTTAAAAATATGGAAATAGAACCAAGATAAAGGTAAATTTAGTGATAATATGTCACATATACAAATGAAGTAAAACACAAAATAAGAAAGGTGGAAAAGTTCCCCAGAAAAACTAATAGAAGGAAAAGGGAAACTGAATTATTGATCTCAAAGCAAACAGATTCATCAAATTTTGACACATACAAATAATAGTGGAATCTACAGTGAATCCATCTACAGTGTTAAAACTATAAATACCCTTTTGCCTCTAAAGTTTAACAATTTAGATGGATTCATATACAATTAACTTTTAATTGCATGTATCATCTATCTACTTTACACTAATGTCTTCATTATAATTTTAATAAAGGTAATATTTAGATAGTCAAATTAATATTCATATTTATATTTCTTTGGCCATAAAGTTTAATTTTTAAACTTCATTGATTTATGTTAAATGTGTGAGTTGTTTTAAATCTAAGGTTAAATATTCATCATATTTACATTTAATAAATAGATAAACATACCATTGCTTATTTTAAAAGTGTGAGCTCATTTAAATCTAGTAATAAATCTTCATATTTACATTTGATAAATATTAAATAGAGAAACCTAAAATATATATTTATATACCTATTTAGTAAAGAGATATGAACATTTATTACTTTTTGTATGAACTTTAATTAAATTTCTAATGGTGTATACTCTTTTATTAATTTAGATATGAACCTTAATTAATTTTTAATGGTGTATAAACTTTTATTAATTGTTTAGTATAAACCTTAGTTAAATTTTTAATGGTATATATAAATATTTGTTAATTGTTTAGGTATGAATTTTATTTAATTTTTTCATAGTATATAAACCTTTGTTAATGATTTAAATATTTTTACTTTACATATTAATAAATCTTAACAATACATTTTCTAAATGTTAAAAAAACCTTAATTCCTTCCTATTCACTTTATATTTAACATTAAAAAAATCCAAACTTATTCAAAACTTTAAAGACATACATATTGGTGGCAGTAAATTACCTTTTAAACATTAATATAATAGTTAAAAAACCTATTTTTCCATAAAAAATCTTATGCTAATATAAATAAATCTAAAATAATTTAAAAAGTGATTCATCAGAAATATTGGAGGGAATAAAACCCGCGTTGAAGACTTAATAAAATGAGTGACATTACGGGAGAAATTGGGACAACTCTTGACCTCGGCTAAAGAAATAACAAGACTGGGAATACCGAGTTACAAATGGTGGTCTGATTCCATCCATGACATTGCGACCAATGGAACAGGGTTTCATTTCTATGGAACCATCAAGGCATCCATCGGTTTTCCGCAGATTATTCTCACTATAGCTTCTTTCAACTAAACCTTATGGACTGAAATTGAAAAGGCCATTTCCATTGAAGGTCTTGCAATGTAAAATTTTGTTCAGGCAGGTCTCACATTTTGGGCTCCTAATGTTAATATCTTCAGAGATCCTCATTGGGGATGTGGCTAGGAGACTCATGTCTAAGCTCCTTTAACTGATAGTAAATATGTTGTTGCTTATGTGCGTGCCTTTTAGGGAGAACAAATAGATCCTCATAGTCATGAGCCTAACAGGTTAATGTTCTCTGTATGTTGCAATAATTTTACTGTTTATGATTGTGACAATTGGAATGGCTATGTTCACTATACAATCAGGGCAACCTTGACCTCTAACAACTGCAATGTCAAATTCAATGAAAGGCGACTCAATTTCACTAATTTCAATGAGAATTATTCACACACAAATTCGTTTAGCTTTACTGGTTCTCTCCACCAAAGATATTTTCTCAATCTTAGTATCTCTGTGTAACGACCTTCAAATAATATTCACCACCTTGTAGAATACTAATTTAATTTATCTCCTGGGTCAAGTTTGAATGACACTGCTACAATCTGAGGAGAAAGGTATGTGTTTTTTATTCTCAAATGTTTTATGGAATAAAGTGCCCTTAAGGATTGTCTTTATTGTTCTAAATTTGTGTGGAGGGTGCTGGGATTTTACTTATTTTTTGTGGTTAGGAGATATTTGAAACGTGGATAGCTCATTAATTTCATGATAGAATTGAAACCCTAGAATCCTAATTGCTTGCAGCAAATTCCCTTGTTCTAGGGTACTGAATGTTTTTAGGGCTCTGCATTATATTAAATTTTTTGTTAAATTTGAAGTTTTTGAAACCTTTATCGTCTATGAAGTCCCACGTTCTGGGAATTTTTTATTTTTTTAGTGTATGGGTAATTTTTTTCATGGAGACGTAATTGTGGAAGATGTTTATGAAACTTGTAATGTTCCTCAATCCCATCGATTTTCTTTTCTTTTCTTTGAATTATAAGGGTTTTCATTATACACCTGTCAATATAATCGAACATAAAATTTCTTCTTCTTTTTATACTTACTATGATAGACCATAGTTCCATATACTTAATTGTTACTATATCTTCCATGATATTTACATTATCATATACATATAATTTTTTTTCCATATCCATTATTACAATGGAAATTAATAAACTTATATTTACTGTATATGTTTTTTTTCCAATTTCAATGTTTCAATATTCATGTTCGTGATGACCTTAGTCAACTTATAGTTTCACATTGTATAACATGAATTCCCATTTGACTTTTACCCCGGTGTATATCTCTATATACCTATTTCGATTTCGATACTCCTATCATACGAAATGGTAACATAACCTTTACATATTTTAGCACCTTCTATTGTATATATCGTGATTAACCTAATCTTGCCTTAAGGCTCGATTCCCTTGGCATATTATTGCGTTGGAATTCACATTGATCGGTAAATCTTTCTACAGAGTAATAATTTGTAATACGTGTAAGGTAATTAATGGTTTGCGCCTACCATTCTTAAAAGCTCTGGTGGTTGTATTTTTTTTACTTATGAAACCTATCTGCTATTACAATTGTTTATCATCCATTTCTATTTTCGTTGTTCTTCTCGAGATTTTCTCTGTATGTTTAGGATTTCAACATTTATGAACCAGTCGACTTATTAACTTTTCTTCTCTGAACTCAAGAAACATCGGTTCCCTCCCATTGAAACCCTAAATTTTTGGTATGCCTCCCTCAGATGATGAAACTTGTAAGATTACGATTTATTAGGGTTTTGTATGGCACTGGGGTATATCATTTTTAACTTTCTGGGACATTTGCATTCATTTGTTGCGTTCATCTACCGAAGTAGCACGCCTCCTTCCAGGGCCGAAAGAGATATATGCAAGTCTGATTCACTGAGTTTTGGGGTTTATGAAGTGATTCGACCACTCCATATACAGGTAACCAGCATTTGAAGTCTCTGTTACTTCTTTTCCCACGAATTACTTTATGGATCTCGATGCTCTGTTTCGTTCGATTTATCCCTAATTCGTTTTCCATACAATCTATATACTATCGTATTGGTTGACTACCTATCTTCTTCCTCTATTCAAGATAGAATGTCATCCATTGTTCTTCGTATGGTTTCTACAAATTTTTATTAAACTCGGCTTTGACTGTCTTCTATAGTAAGAATTTATTTTCACAGCAAAATGTTTTATTAATTCTTGTATTTAATATTTATTTCTTATAACAAATCTCACAATTATATGCGCACCTCTGTGCAGCTCTTGGAATATTCATGAAGGGTTTTACTCAACTCCTTCATGTTCATGTAATATCAATTTTGATAGTTTCTGTCTTCGTCGAGAGTTGTTATATATATATATTTTTTCATTTATATATATATCTATAAAATCAATTCTAAGCTTATCTTCCTTGTTTCTTGCAGGTAATGTCTGCAATCGATCTTTGCTTACTCTTTCTCCGCATTAGTCATGCTCACTTTGGCTCCAACCTCACGATCACTCCTGCATTGTAAACAGGTTGGTCGTCTATGATAGAGGAGTATCTCTGCGTTTCAGCTTAGACGTTTCCCCAAGTTAAATTTTTGTGAAATGAAAGTGTTGTCTGAGGATGATATTCCTCTCTCGAATTTCAATGGGAACTTCTGTTCATATCGTTTTTCATCTTAAGTTACTATGGTGTGATAATTTTTCACCCACACCCTTCTGTAATAATTTAACTTGATATTAGGATGGACTGTGTACTTATTTAAGTACTCTAAATTTGCAGTGAGGTGCACAACTTTTTCTCACAGTGAAACACCATTTTCATTTAACTAATTTTATTTTTAGGCCTTAATGTATACGAATTTACAGAACTGATAGTTAAATGAAATTCGTTCCACTAACAAATCCCTTATTAATTATTTTAGTTTCCATCCCTTTTATTTTTTGTACTCATATAGTTATTATTATTATTATTATTAAAGTTTGTCCAACAAACTATCCCCACTTTCATATAATGTCTCTGATTATAAAATATCTCCACTTTTGTTTTTATTTATTTTTTATATGGTTCTCTACAGAAAGTAATATCGTTTTAGACAGTATTACCGATACAACTTAGTCCTCAGTTATATACCTGTTGTCGTACAATTTCAGTTAAATTATAAAATTTGTTTATTAAACTTCAGGAATTATGTAAAGATTTTTATTTAAATTTATAATTGCAGAAAAGTTAAACTCATCCCTCCGGCATATCACCATGGTTAATTTCCGCTATATTAGTTTAATAAATTCTCCAGATTTCACTCTACTAGTGAATTATATAGATATTTAATATCTATCTTTATAGTCTGGATTATTTTAAATTTTTTTTTTTTCTGTTTAATTTAAATTATGCATTCTAAAACTTCTTGGTTTAAAATACAATTTAATCCAGGTTTATAATAACCGATTTCAACATTTTCTTTCTCCATAAATTCTCTGTAGCACTTATAGAATATGGAGACTTCTGACGAACAGAGAATATCAATTTAATAATTTGGCATATAAATTAGGGAATAGTTTTCTTCCCCATTATTTATTATCTGAAGTGAAAATAATCATATTTGATTTTTCAGATACTGATCCACATAATTTATTTATTCCTTTACTAATTTTGGATTTATTTAACCCTATTGGAATATCAGTCCTTTATTTCCAGATTTTATTTATTTGTATTCTAGATAGAATTTGTATTTTTCATACAAACACATCATAAGTGTACAGTGGAATTTTTTCTTGTACTTTCTTGTACTATTATAATGGTTCACCAGAACTGTACCCTTTTCTGAAATAAATTTTATAGCTCATTAGAGGTTAACCCTTTCTTAGAATTAGAGATAAAGTTCTCTTTGAATGGTTATACAAAATTTAGTATATCATATCCATTAGCTGCCAGCTTCGAAACTCTATATTTTTCTTTTCATATAACTGTAAATTATAGAAGCAAATTAAAGTTACATATTTCAAATTGTCTATGGGAATAATATATATCTACAGATTTAGACCATCATCTAGTTTAGAGATTCTGTTTGATAATTTCCCATAGATATTATTCTTACAACTATACATATTTTAGAGAATTATTTCTCCTAATAAAATATGTTAAATGTAAGAAATTTCATAATTCGAGCATAACTATTTAATACTTACAGCCACTTATATTTTAAAATTTCATAACACCATATATATAACAAATTTTTATAGGTTAGGTATGCATACCACTGTTGTTCTATGACCAATACTCCCTACCATAGAATTCTCTATCTCCAGAATTCACCCCTGAGCTAAGACCCTCCCAAGAACAGACTCCCTCAGTCTGTTCTGGAGCAGCTTACTTAAGTTGTGCTTTCCCCAAGCTTGTTTCCAATTTCTGCATCTAGAAATTTTGGGATGCTTTCTTCCTGATTTTCCTAGGCTTTCCCTCAATGAGGTACTTTAAAGCTGCTTTCTCTACTTTTCCAGCTTTTCCACCTCTTCCCAATTACTTTCCTCTTCATTGGAGAATTTTAGATTTTTTCTCTTAAATATAATTTAGCATTATTCCTTTCAAGGCTTTTTGAAAGGTTTTGGGAAAGTCTTAACGTTATCCATATCCTCATGGATCAGGCTTATGATCTCCAATCTCATCTGGTCATAGTGCACACATAAATATTCCATTTATTTTTCATTAATAAATATTTAAATAAATCCACATAATAATTCTCCATTGGGGTCCACTCCCCTTTTGGACTTATTTGCATGTCAATTAAAAATCATCGAACTAGGGGTGTTACATATTCCCCCCCAACACTGAACATCGTCCTCGGTGTTACTCTATGAGGTTGATTTCTCAACTCAAGACGAAGATTCCTCCTTCATCTTTGCTCCTGTCTCCCATCAGTTTTCTGTAGAGTATCATTCCTTCCTCGACTTACTGGTACCCTCTAGAGTTTTTTTTTCTTCCTACTTCATTGCAAGAAGTGTATCTGGAAGAATATTTTTCTACCGTCCTCTCTGTCCACAATTCATACCAATCCAAATAAGTAATATCATATACATATTTTGATAATCGTAACAACATTCTCAACTTTAATAATTTCAATAATTTCAGCTATTAGCCAAACCGTTCAGTTTCATAGTACTTTAGTGCACTTTTAGCACAACTACTTACCATTCCTTGTCTTTTGGTGAGATTTCCTCCTCACGTAAACCTGGTCTAGCTCAGCTCTCTTGGTTTTCTTGGTGAATTCTTTACACTTATTTTCACCTTTGACTACTTTTTCTGGAGTATAAAATTCCTGTTACACACTTGGCTAAACAAAATATATAACTTTTCATTAGTATTTCATGAATTTAGAAAACCAAATTTATCATATGCAAATGTTCTGCTTTACCTTTTTCTCAGTGAATTTCGTTACTTCAAGTGCCTTCTCACTGTTAGATTTTTTTTCAACCAATCAATTTAATTTGTAATAACCATGCTAAATAAGAAGGTCTAAAATTCAATTTCTACTTTACACTTAAATTCTTTTCTTATCAAGTATATCAGTTAGTACCGTAGATCTTCGACTTGCATCTCAGTCTGTAGTTTCAGCCTTACACTAATTGATCGATTTTCCAACTTCCTATTTTTATATAGGATCTAGATTTCATTGTCTCTTAACCATCCTTCCCCATAGGATTTTTCATTATTCTTTCTTCCTAACCATGCAAACATGTCTTGTTCTAATTTTCAAACTCAATTGGAGTTATCTGTATGTCCGAACTAAGGACATATTATGAAAAATTTTCTCCATCATTTGTGCTATAATGAGGTAACACTATTAATGTACCATGTAATTTTGCAACTATTTTTGCAACTATCATTTATTCCCGATTATTAATATTTTGATAATTTGCATATTTTATTTTCAGATAAGTACAACCATGTACTATTCTAATTCTTGAACTTAACTTGAGTCATCTATATGTCTGAATTAATTTTTTTTTCTACCAAATATGTTGTGTTAGGGTCACATGATTTATGTACCCTCAATTTTTATACTTATAAGTTCTTTCTCACTTGAGATATTTATCAATATTTTAGAATTTTGTACACTTAATAAGTAGCCATCACTTATTTACCTCACTAAAGGAATATGTATTTTGATGTCTATGCTCCACTATTGAATTTATATAATCACTTGAGATATTCCTTTAGAAATTTGTAGAGGTAATTTAATACTTTATTACTTATGCATTATTCAAAATTTAGGGATATTCCTCCTTTACAGACATCCCAACATTTTTTCTGTTCCTTTCAACTTATTAAGAAATTGCAAACACCCAGTTTGCTTATCATTTTCTTTATTTTTGCGGAATTTTTACTTTCATTCTTTTGTTCCTGAATCAACCCCTTCTCATTTTTTTCAAGCATACATTTCAACAGAACCTTTACTACAACTCAAGGGATATATCCATACTGTAACTAATTTCACTCTTCTTGAGCTTTATTACTACTCCTCTAGGCTTGTACAATTTTATATCCCAATTCCTCATTTTTCGTATATCATGATTTAATTGACTGGTAAAACAAGACCAATTGTCCTGTAGAATTTCAATTCATTTTTTTGTTTTTTCAGCAATCTATGGTTTTCTTTGAGGTTCTATCTCCCCTTTGAACCAACATGACCTAACAGGGATCTACTTGATCTTACATAGGTTTCAAATCAATAGTATTTCTTGTGGCTTCTACTTTAACTCCTACCAATTTTTAATATAACACGTGGTTTAATCTTCATTTTATGACTAACTTCCATATTTGGAAATAAATATGGAATTTCATCCAAAACTATCCTCTTACTATCCTTGGGGTCTGGAATTTTTCCTACCAATTTATATTTCAGTTTGTTATCTTTATCCCACCTAATAAAATTGGTAGCACTTTTCTAGCTGACTTTTGTAGTTCCATCGCTACACTTCCATGAAATGTTTTCTTTCAATGAGTTGGTAGGTCTTTTCTATTATCCTACCCAATTTACTCATGTTTTTTCCTTCATCGAAACAAATAATGGAAATTATTGAGCTCTATACAATTTTCGTTTATACTTGGTATACTGTTGAATGATTTAAAAACTTGCTATGCCAATTTTGTACCAATTTTTTTTTGCATGCCAAATTTCTCCTATCTTTTGTCAAACCCTATCTAGGTTCACAAACTCGAGTCTTTTTTTATCACATATTTGGAAAATTCTTTTGAATTTTCTCTAACGTCTTTTATGAAATTCATATTCCTACTGACAATATGTCTAAAATGTGCAATAATGTACATCTTTCTGGTTCATTTTTCCCTTTCTTGGAAATTTTTTGAGAGGGTTTCTACACCACCCATTTGATTTTCTTGTTAGCACTAATTACTATATTAGGTAATTATTAGCTCTTAGTAATTACTATTATTTGTTGCATTCCAACAAATCTCAATACTCAACCTTATCGTTTGCACTGGTTGAATTGATATATAAGTATTTTATCGTTTTCATTCTATAATTTTCTAGATGTAGTTTCTTTACTTATATTTTTCTAATATCTTTGAATCTTGATATGTCCATTCCTATACAAAATTCCAGCTTTCCGAAATTTTCCTGTCTTAGGCCAAAGTACATCTAGGTTCATAAGCCAGCACAGAGCATATTTTTCATATTGCACATATGAAAATTTCTTTTATTCTACCACAAAATTCATGCGCCTTCTAATGACATGTCTAAAGTGTGCAATTATGTATTACTTTATATTTCAGCTCTGCCTTCCTATTGTTTTCATGCAGGTAGGGTTGAATCCATTGCACAGTGAAATGGTATTTTTTTTTCTTTTCTGTTCACCTCAATTTTGAGAATAACGTCGCCTATTATCTCTTATCTAGGTAGGTTTGACACTTGAAGACCACCACATATGCATTAGTGACACAGTTTTGCTATGTGCATATCACTAACAGTGTCAGTTTTGTTCAATTCTGCTTTAGCTATTATAGAATTATAGAACACTAATACTTCAGAAATATCCATTCACTGTGATATATCTAACTTATTATAATTTCTCAACGATATATCACATTCTTATGTACTTTTGTTGCCTACCACCTTAATTTCTTCAGTATGCTTATATACTGATAATAACATATTCAGCTTTCAATTATAACTGCCCTCTAAGACCTGATTCTTTCCCTTTAATTTATATGGATCTAGTGGTTTAGACATTCCCCATGTTTTTCCATTTATGGAATTAATGGTTCGGCAATCCTTACATCCTTCTCCTATTACAATGATTAAATCTTATATAGCTATTTAATCATGGATTGTAATACCCAGACTATCAAATTTGGAATAGTGTTTAACTTTGAATTCCACTTTATATTTTAATATGTCTCTCATTTTATACCTTCTTTCACAACCAACTGCAGTATAATCCTTCATTTTCCATCATAGGAGGAAGGTGAACCAGAATTCCTTTGAACTTCCTTCTTCCTCCTAAACTGGTGTCTAGAGGAATCCTCTCTTTCAGAAGCTTCTGCGAGATTCTTATCGAGATATGTTCTCTGATTTATACATGTCTATACATGCACATGTTGGTACTGCATCACCAGAGATATATTCAGTATCCAATGGCTATAACTGTTTTATATTTATTTGAACTATTAGCAGATCTCATAGGGTTTTCCCCTACCTTTAATCACAATTTCTATTGTAATCACCATAACTCAAAATTTTGGGAATTTCTCCCAACCGAGATGTTATAATCTAACTAATTACACTCCGCTTATGCAATATATAGTACTATTGAGTCACATATACCGAATTTTCAGTAATATTTGTTGGTGCTTATGCCACATTAATTTTTTTTTCAACAGCATATATTTCTGTCTGAGCACATGATTTTCCCAGTCTTTTAGCTAAAGATCATCCTCTTCAGTCATGGTTTTGCAGTTGTTAATTTCAGTACCTTTTCACTGTACAACAATACAACATTAGTAATATACATATAAAATTTTACTCATAGCAGTGAGCACATAAACAGCCCAGTTTTCAAACTAGGGCTCTGATACCATTTGTAATGTTCCTCAATCCCATCAATTTTTTTTTTTTTCTTTGAATTATAAGGGTTTTCATTATACACCCGTCAATATAATCCAACATAAAATGTATTCTTCTTTTTATACTTACTATGATAGACCATACTTCCATATACTTAATTGTTACTATATGTTCCATGATATTTACATTATCATATGCATATAATTGTTTTTCCATATCCATTATTAAAATGGAAATTAATAAACTTATATTTACTCTATATGTTTTTTTTCCAGTTTCAATGGTTCAATATTCATGTTCGTGATGACCTTAGTCAACTTATAGTTTCACATTATATAACATGAATTCCCATTTGAATTCTACCTCGGTGTATATCTCTATATACCTATTTCGATTTCGATACTCCTATCATACAAAATGGTAACATAACCTTTACATATTTTAATGCCTTCTATTGTATATATCGTGATTAACCTAATCTTGCCTTAAGGCTCGATTCCCTTGGCATATGATTGCATTGGAATTCACATTGATCGGTAAATCTTTGTAGAGAGTACTAATTTGTAATACATGTAAGGTAATTAATGGTTTACGCCTACCATTCTTAAAAGCTCTAGTGGTCGTATTTTGTTTACTTATGAAACCTATCTGCTATGACAATTGTTTATCATCCATTCCAATTTTCATTGTTCTTCTCGAGGTTTGTTGAGTACGTTTAGGGTTTCAACATTTATGAACTAGTCGGCTTATTAACTTTTCTTCTCTGAACTTGAGAAACATCGGCTCCCTCCCATCGAAACCCTAAATTTTTGGTACGCCTCCCTCAGATGATGACACTTGTAAGGTTACGATTTATTAGGGTTTCGTATGGCACTGGGGTATATCATGTTTAACTTTCTAGGAAATTTGCATTCATTTGTTGTGTTCGTCTACCGAAGTAGCGCACCTCCTTCCAGGGCCAAAAGGAGATATATGCAAGTCCGATTCACTGAGTTTTGGGGTTTATTAAATGATTCAGCCACTCCATATACAGGTAACTAGCATTTGAAGTCTTTGTTACTTATTTTCCCACGAATTACTTTATGGATCTCGATGCTCTGTTTCGTTCGATTTATCCCTAATTCATTTTCCATATGATCTATATACTATCATATTGGTTGACTACCTATCTTCTTCCTCTATTCAAGACAGAATGTCATCCATTGTTCTTCGTATGGGTTCTACAAAGTGTTATTAAACTCAGATTTGAATATCTTCTATAGTAAGAATTTATTTTCACAACAAAACGTTTTATTAATTCTTGTATTTAATATTTATTTCTTATAATGAAGCTCACAATTATATGCGCACCTCTATGTAGCTCTTGGAATATTCATGAAGGGTTTTACTCAACTCCTTCTCGTTCATGTAATATCAATTTTGATAGTTTCTGTCTTCATCGAGAGTTGTTATATATATATATATATATATATATATATATATATATATATATATATATATATATATATATATATATATATATATATATATATATATATATATATATATATATATATATATATATATATATTTATTTATTTATTTATTTATTTTTTTCATTTATATATATCTATAAAATCGATTCTAAGCTTATCTTCCTTGTTTCTTGCAGGTAATGTCTGCAATCGATCTTTGCTTACTCTTTCTCCACATTATTCATGCTCACTTTGGCTCTAACCTCACGATCATTCCTGCATTGTAAACAGGTTGGTCGTCTATGATAGAAGAGTATCTCTGCGTTTCAGCTTAGACGTTTCCCCAAGTTAAAATTTTGTGAAATGAAAATGTTGTTTGAGGATGATATTCCTCTCTCGCATTTCAATGGGATCTTCTGTTCATATCATTTTTCATTTTAAGTTACTATGGTGTGATAATTTTTCACCCACACCCTTATGTAATAATTTAACTTGATATTAGGATGGACTGTGTACTTATTTAAGTACTCTAAATTTGCAGTGAGGTGCACAACGCTTTCTCACAGTGTAACACCATTTTCATTTAACTAATTTTATTTTCAGGCCTTAATGTATACGAATTTATAGAATTGATAGTTAAATGATTTTTTTTCCACTAGAAAATACCTTATTAATTATTTTAGTTTCCATCCCTTTTATTTTTTGTACTCATATAGTTTTTATTTATTTATTATTATTAAAGTTTGTCAAACAAACTATCCCCACTTTCATATGATGTCTGTGATTATAAAATACCTCCACTTTTATTTATTTTTATTTTTTATATGGTTCTCTACAGAAAGTAATACCATTTTAGACAGTATTACACAACTTAGTCCTCAGTTATATACCTGTTGTCGTACAATTTTAGTTCAATTATAAAATTTGTTTATTAACTTTAGGAATTATGTAAAGAGTTTTATTTAAATTTATAATTGCAGAAAAGTTAAACTCATCCCTCTGACATATCACCATGGTTAATTTTTTCTATATCAGTTTAGTAAATTCTCCAGATTTCACTCTACGAGAGAATTATATAGATATTTAATATCTATCTTTATAGTTTGGATTATTTTAATTTTAATTTAATTTTATTTATTTTAATTTTATTTTTCTATTTAATTTAAATTATGCATTCTGAAACTTCTTGGTTTAAAATACAATGTAATCCAGGTTTATAATAACTGATTTCAACATTTTCTTTCTCCATAAATTCTCTGTATCACCAATAGAATATGGAGACTTCTGACAAACAGAGAATATCAATTTAATAATTTGGCATATACTTTAGGGAATAGTTTTCTTCCCAATTATTTATTATCTGAAGTGAAAATAATCAGATTTTATTTTTCAGATGCTTATCCACATAATTTATTTATTCCTTTACTAATTTTGGATTTATTTAACCCTATTGGAATATGAGTCCTTTATTTCCAGATTTTATTTATTTGTATTCTAGATAGAATTTTTATTTTTCATACAAACACATCATAAATGTACAGTAGAATTTTTTCTTTTACTATTATAATGGTTGACCAGAATTGTCCCCTTTTATGAAATAAATTTTATAGTTCATTAGAGGTTAACCCTTTCTTATAATTAGAGATAAAGTTCTCTTTGAATGGTTATACATAATTTAGTATATCATATCCATTAGCTGCTAGCTTCGAAACTCTATATTTTTCTTTTCATATAACTGTACATTATAGAAGCAGATTAAAGTTACAGATTTCAAATTGTCTATGGGAATAATATATATCTACATATTTACACCATCAACTAGTTTAGAGATTCTGTTTGATAATTTCCTGTAACACCTCCTCATTCCAATTTTCTCTTTTTATTTTTTCTAAGTGTTAAGTATATATATCTATATAACTCTATAACACCAATATTGCCTATTTTACACAAGTCTTGAATTAATATTGTTTTAATATTTTCATAAACAATATCTTCCTAAACCCTTTTTTTTTCTAGCTATACATTTATAACCAAGTAATACCTTTATTCATATAATAAAGGCCCATCTCAATGTGTTTAAATAAATCTTATTTTATTTATTTATTTTCACCCCATAGTTCTATTGGTTAATATGTTTTTTTTTTAAACGATAATCCTTCCAAGTTAATTTGGTGAATTTAAGACTACCAACTCCATTGGCTCTTTCATAACCCTAGATGCATATATATAGATAACTTAACTATACGTATACCCTTTCTTTTGAAAGTACAAGGGCCTTCAAATTCGTGAGGTATATCAACCTGTAAACGTACTATAATATATTCAAAGCTCGCCTTTACTCAGAGAATGGTTTTTCATTAACTCAGATATGACATGATGGTATCACGATAATTATGAAGGACGATTTGGTTGGCATCGTTTCTTGCACGTTTATCTATTTGTTTTAATACTACCATACATTGCTACCCACTCTCTGTCCTATGTCGATACGTGTCTCCTCTATGGTTAATGAGTACCATCATTTAAGTACTATGATGTTGATTCTTTTGCAACGGATATATCAACTAACATAAATGTGGAGATCTCCAATTGATTTTTTTGTCTACGGAAGGCTCTTTGCTACAATCCCAAGGATGCGAATCGATTTCATTTCACTACTTGATCTATTGATGTGTGAAGTATTTTAGTCCGTCGATTTGAATTAGGGTTTGTTTCTGTCAAATACTATTTAACTTATTTCTTTAGTCCAACAATTTCCTTTACCATTTCATTTCGGCGTTCAGTCTGAGCTCTGCTAGGCTACTTGGAGGTTTAATGTCTCTATTTCTTTCAATGAGTCTTCACGCCATCTTCCATGGCATTTTTACCAGGTATGCGAGAGTGTTCATGTGCTTTATACCCTTTTTATGAAATCATGCGTGGTTGTATATTCATATTGTTATTAAATTCTGGTGTAACCCTTCTCACTTCGATGCTGGTGTCTTACCTTTGTGTCTGGCTATTGTTGATTATGTTTTACACGATTAGTTCTGGTTCGTTTGTTTTGTTTTTTTTCCTTGTTGGATTAGTCGTTTTCTAGAATTCTCGGTTATACATACAAATAAGCCTTACGATTTCTCTGGTTTACTTCTATCTGTGTGTTTTAAAAGAGGCATTCCTCTTATCTTCAGATGATTAGTTGATTAACGTCATGATATAATCGGTTGGACTTACCTCCACTATTCTAACTTAGCGTTCGCTCTTCACTCGTTTGTTGTTATTTTCCTGTTAAGGTCAACGTTTACTTAGTTCATATGGAAATCCAATGATTTCGATGATTTTTCCTTCACCAATCTTCAACAAGAATCGAATGTAAGAGTTATAACTCTCATTTCGAATTTGTTTTCATTTATATCTCTTTTTTTATATGTGCCATTGACCATATTGATGCTCCATAGGCCTGCGTCCCTCGTGGAGATTCTCCGTTTTGTTATCAGGTATCGAGCCCGCTTGCTTATCACTTCTGTACAATTATAACTCTATAGTGGAAGTTTGTATGGTATACATATTAATTACATCATATTCCTGTCATCGATAATTTTGGTTTTCTGTGTGATGACAATATATCCACAGGTAACCGTTCATTACTGGCTTCGCTAAAGTTACTCACCGCAAGCTATTTCACTTTTCGATGAAGGGTTAACAACACGTTTGCTCCAGTTACAGGTCGGAACTCAACATACATCTTCAAGACAACACTAATATGTTGCCTCAGCAACGATTAGTTGGATAATTACTTTTGATTAATGTATAATGACATTGAATCCACTGGGATTTGGACAATGGGATTTATCACTCATATTCCCTCATAGATGTTTTGTATACATAGACTCTGGTATAGTTGGCTCAAACAAGACAATGATTAATTTAAAATACTCTTATTATTTTATGAAACTAAAATTTTCCATATATCACTCTTCCAGATTTCTCTATATGAATAATTAAAACTATAATTAGTCAATATTTCCTATCTGGAAATGAAATAATTATATTGACAGTATTAAATTTTACTACCAGGTTATAACAGGCATATGTTTATTTTGACTTTTATAGTTTTCTCTCTATCAGTACTGGTCATTGTTAAAAACCCTTATAATACAACATTTTGTACATAGAATGTTCTATATTCAATCTACCAAAATTTTAAATTTTATTGCCCGACAGGCTGTAGTACTATATTCATTTAGTTATTATATTCAATTCTACTCATGTGTTTGAGAATGTAATCATAGTTATGAGTTTAAGTAAGGTTGTTCACCTTTAATTTCTCATTTATTGAATATCATCATTTCCTAACAGTATATTTCATAGTTTTCTGTACTCCCTCAGTATATTTATGATAACACTTCAAGTTTTACTCTCTTGTGTAACAAAAAATAAAACTGATATATTGTTTTTTTTTGTTTTTGTTTTTGTTTCCACATGGGTATTCTAAGTAGAATATAACTCTAAAAGTTACAAGGGAAGAATGTAGAGTATTTCTCTGTTTATTTTCTAGTTTAAATCAACAAGCAGTTATATCATAGTAGACATGTATCTTTCTAATTATAATTACAGATTATACCAGAGTTAACTTGCAAGAATTTTTGTCTACTAGATACATCTTTGTGCAACAGTAAAGTATTACTTACTCTGACAGATTCTTTCTTCAGCTGAATTCTTCATCTTATATGCATGCAATCCAACAGTTAGATGCTTTAGAAATTAATATTTATTTGTTCGTAAGTTCATAGTTGATTTAATATTTTCTGACTCTAACTTTTCCAAGTCCATACATAGATATGTCTGTACATTTACAGAAGTAGATTAAAGTTACAAATTTAATGATTTATGGGAGTAGCATAAATCTCCAGATTTAAACCATTAACAGGTTTAGAGATTTTGGATGATTTTCCCCATAATTCCTATTCCTACAACTATCCAAAATTGAGAGGAATAATTTCTTCTAACAATTCTGTTAAATGCAAGGAATAACAAATTCAAAATTTTGATTTAGAATAACATCTACAATAATTAACCATATTGCATACTAACAGGAAATTTAACCATTCATAAAAATTGTGAACATACCACTTATGCAATTGACCAACCTCCCAACCTTAGAGTTCTTCTGTCTCCATAACTCACCCCCAAGCTGAGATCATAAACTAGATCAGACCAACCCCAATCTATTCTGGAATAGCTTATTTAAGCTCATGCTCTCCCCAAACCCTGTTTCTAATTCCGCGTCCAGAATTACAGGATGCTTTTATTCCTGTTTGCCTAGGCTTCCCTTATTTAGGGAATTTAAAACTGCTTTCTGCTTTTCCAACTTTTTACCTCTTCCCAACTACTCTTAACATCATTGGGGAAATTTAAATTTTTCCTCAAAAATCTAAATTAGAAATAAGTTCTTTCAAGGATTTTTTTTGAAATATTTTTGGGGAAAGTCTTAGCCTCTTTCCATACCTCATGGATTTGGCAAGTGATCTCAAAAATCTCATTTGGTCAACATGCACAAAAATATTTTATTTATTTTTCATAATTAAATAATTAATTACATTCACATCATAATTATCCATTTGGTTCCACTCCCCTTTGGACTGAAGTTCAAATGTCAAATTTGAAAACATAAAACTAGGGGTGTTACATATTCCCCCTCTGAAAACAAACATCGTCCTCGGTGTTTACAACTAACTATTACAGTTCATTTTTGCAAATAGATATGGATATTTTTCCATCATCTCGGCTTCTCTTTCCCACGTAGCTTCTTCAGCAGTAAAGTGCTTCCACTGCACCTTTACTCTTGCTACTGTTTGGTTTCTTAATTCAATTTCTTCCCGCTCCAATATTTGAAGTGATTCTAGAAGGAACTCCCCTTTTGGTTCCACCTGTATCACATTCCAATCAACAATGTGAGAAGCATCATGTACATATCTTTTTAATAATGAAACATGAAACACATCATGAAATTTAACATGGGGTGGTAATGCCAGCTTATAAGCCACTGATCCCACCCTTTCTAACACTTCAGAAGGCCCACAATATCTAGGAGACAATTTTGCACAAATTCCAGCATAAAGTATGCTCTTTTTGGGTTTAATTCGCAAATACACATGATCACCCACTTTGAACTCTCGATGCACTCTCTTCTTATCAGCATAGCTTTTCTGTCAGTCTTATGATGTCTTGATGTTTTTCTGTATTTTTTGATGATCCTTTCCATTTCTTGTAAAGTATCTGGCCCCAATACTAACTTATCTTTAGGTTGGCTCCAACTTAAAGGAGTACGACACTTCCTTCCATAGAGTGCTTCAAATGGACTCATTTTGATAGAGGATTGATAGCTATTGTTATAAGCAAATTCGACTAAATGAAAACAGTCTTCCCATTTTGATGGCCTATCCATCACATACATTCTCAGCATATCCTCCAAAATCTGGTTTGTTCTCTCTGTTTTTCCATCCGTCTGAGGGTGATAAGCAGTACTTAAATTCAGTTTAGTGCCCATGGCCCCAAACAGACCTTTCCAGAAAGCTGTTGTGAACTTAGCATCTCTATTTGAAACAATCATCTTTGGGACTCCGTGTAGCCTTACTATTTCTTTTAGGAACACATCTGCTACTTGGGCTATCCCAAAAGTAGATTTTACAGGTATGAAGTGTGCAGCTTTTGTTAAAGTGTCTACCACTACCATCACTGAATCATGCTGGTACTTTTTTTTGGGTAACCTGGTTATAAAATCTATAGAAACAGTGTCCCATTTCCACTCTGCAATTGGCAAGGGATTTAAAAGACCAGCTGGGTGCTAATGCTCAAATTTAACTAGTTGACATTCCATGCATCTAGCTAAATAGTTTGCTACATCCTTTTTCATTCTTGGCCAAAACAATTTCTTTTTCAAAGATGTTAGCATTTTCTGATATCCTGGATGTTCGGAATATGGCTGTTTATGATATTCATCTAGGATCTCTTTTTTCAAAGACTCTACATTGCGGATATACAATCTGTTTTTATAGCAGATCAGCCCTTTCTGGTTTTGGGTGTATTCCGCCATTTCTTTCTTCAACATTTTCACTTGTATATTCTCATAGTTTGGATCTTGATCTGCTACCTTTTTAACTAGTTCTTATAAATCAAAACTAGCACTACTCCCAATGTTGCTTATGTTTTGGCAAGCATTTTTGCTTAGCGCATCCGCAATTTTGTTCTCTTTTCCTTTGATATGTTTTATGTCCATATCAAATTCACTCAGAAAAGACAGCCATCTAGCTTGTCGAGCATTCAAATCGGTTTGAGAAAAGAAATACTTGAGACTAATATGATCTGTCATCAATGTAAATTTTTTCCCAAGAAGATAGTTTTGCCACATCTTCAAGGCATGAATTACAGTAGCCAATTCCAGATCTTATACACTGTAGTTTTGTTCATGTTTCTTAAGTTTTCTAGATTCATATGTGATAACAACATTTTCTTGCAACAACACACCTCCTAATCTCTCTTGACATGCATCAGTACACACAACAAACTCTTTGTCAGGATCTGCAATCTTCAGTATAGGGGTTGTACTGAGTTTTACTTTTAGTTGTTCAAAGTCGTTTTGGCATTTTTCAGTCCACTCAAACTTGGTGCCTTTTCTTTGAAGTGAAGTTATGGGATATGCTATTGTAGAAAATATTTCTACAAACCTTCGATAATAGCCTACAATTCCCATAAATGACCTCACTGCTGATACATCAATTGGCACTGGCCATTCTCTAATAGCCTTTATTTTCTCAGGGTCCACAACCAATCCTTGTTCAGAAATAATATGCCCCAAGTATTGAATCTTGTCTTTATAAAATTCACATTTACTGAATTTGGCATATAACTGGTTTTCCTTCAAAGTCTGCAAAACTATCCTTAAGTGTTCTTGGTGCTCTTCCTCACTTTTTGAATAGACTAGAATATCGTCTATGAACACTAGTACGAATTTATCTAAGTACTTGTTCAAAACGTAGTTCATTAAGCACATAAAAGTGGCAGGGGCATTTGTCAAACCAAAAGGTAGGACTACAAATTCGTAGTGACCATACCTGGTTCGAAAAGTTATTTTGCTAATATCTTCCTCCTTAATTTTGAGTTGGTGATAACCAGTCCTCAGATCAATCTTCGAAAATACTGAAGCTCCTCTCACCTGATCAAAAATATCATCTATTCTGGGCAGTGGGTACCTGTTCTTGATTGTTAACTTATTCAGTTGACAATAATCAATACACATTCTAAAGGCTCCATCCTTTATTTTCATGAACAACACCGGTGCTCCCCAAGGAGATACACTCGGTCTGATATAACCTTTATCCAACAATTCTTGTAATTGCATTTTAAACTCCATGAGTTCAGGGGCGCTCATCCAGCAAGGGGCTCTAGAAACAAGTGTTGCTCTTGGCACCAAATCGATGGAAAAATCAATTTCTCTTTTGGTGGGAAGATGAGAAATCTCATCTGGAAAAACTTCTTTGAAATCTCTTACCACTGGTAAAGTGTCTAGTAGGTTTTCTTTAGGTTTTTGTCCTAATTCTTCAACATGTATAACATATACTTGATATCCTTTCCTAGCTGTTCTTTTTAATTATAGAGCTGATATTTGTCTTACAGAGATTTTTTTGGTTTTCCTTTTAGTATAAAGGGTCTCCCTTCCTCATCTATGCAATCCAGAGTTTTATCCCAACAATTCATCATCGTCTTTCTTTTTTCTAACCAATCCATGCCTATCAGCAAATCATATGAGCCTAAGGGTAGAATGTTTAAATTTACTTCTGTCTGAAAATCATTTAATTTTATTGTTGTTTGAGGTAACTTATGAGTTACTTTTCACTTGGTGCCAGTGGCTAACTGGACCAACCAAGACTGCTGAAATTTTTTAGTTTTGAGATTGCATTTTTCTACAACTTGTGGACTAACGTAGCTCAAAGAAGCACCCGGATCAATTAAAATTGTAATAGATTGGTCAGCAATCTTACCTTCCATCTCAACCATCGTAGCCTAGTGTTCTACTTGTCGGTTCTCCAAGGCTGCACTGATAGTGGGTATATTCCTTGCTATATCATTTATTGTGGCAGCTTCTCTATCTATCATAATCATCTGAATATTTCAGTGTGGACAGTCCCTCAACAGATGAGGTTCTCCGCAACCCCAACATTTCAAAGGCTCCTGCATTTTAATTGTTCCTTCCTTCTTACTATTTCTATCAATTTGTTTTGAACCAACTTGGGACTGAGCAGTTTGACTTTCCTTTGGCTTATTAAATTTCTTTCGCTGATGATCCCTACCAAAGTTCTTCAAGTAAGCTAGTTTCTATTTCTTTCCTTTGAATTCATTCTTGTTTACCCAGCTTTTTCCATCCTCACCCTTTCCTTTAAACAGCTGGTAGCATAATCTAGCTTTCCTCACCGCTTCATCCATAGTTTTTGGATTATCGAACTCTATTTTATCCTTGTACACAACAGGAAAACAGTTCAAAAATATTTGTACCTTTGCCTTCTCTTCATGAATATAAGGAACATACCTTAACAAATTTGTAAAATTGGTGACAAACTCATCTATGGTGAGCTGTCCCAATCTGAGTTCGTGGAACTCCTTTGCTTTATCATCATAATAACGTTCGTTCAAATAGTGATTTTTAAACTTGACTTGGAAATATTCCCAAGTCACTATCTTTTCATCAATGGCATGAACCATTTTTCTCTCCTCCCACCACAAGGCGGCCTTACCCTGCAACTGGTAGATAGCTAATCTGGCCCTCAAATTGCTTGCATATTCATAAACCTGAAAATACTTAATCATATTCAACAGCCATGCCTCAGCATCTTCCTCCTTCTCTCCATCATAGGAGGGAGGTTTAATTTTTCGGAATTCACCCTGTAATTCCTTCTTCTGTTTAGACTGATGTCTCGTAGTGTCATCTTCCTCAGAATCATTTGAGAACTTGCCTTTCCTCCTCTTTCTAGATCCTTCACCTTCTTGGCTGTTCCGCGAGGTCAGTTCTCTTATCAGCTTTTCCTCCTCCTCATTGGCTAATGACAACCTGTCATTCTGGCTTCTTAGCTCAGCCATATCCCATTGCAACCTATGCAACATAGCCATCAGAGGAGCATTGGGATCTGGCGTGTTATCTCCATCACCCAGATCAACATAAATTCCATCTCCTCCAACCATTGACCTTTCAGTTTCAGTACCATTGTACACTAAACAAAACAACATCAGTAACAAAAATTTTTTTCCTCAAAAAAAATAATTTATACAGTGAGCACAACAATAGCCCAGTTTTTTCTAACATGAGCTTTGATACCATTTGTAACACCCCCTCATTCCAATTTTTTTTTTTCTAAGTGTTAAGTATATATATCTATATAACTCTATAACACTAATCTTGCCTATTTTACACAAGTCTTGAATTAATATTGTTTTAATATTTTCATAAACAATATCTTCCTAAACCTTTTTTTTTTGGCTATACATTTATAATCGAGTAATACCTTTATTCATATAATAAAGGCCTATCTCAATGTGTTTAAATAAATCTTATTTTTTAAATTTATTTTCACCCCATAGTTCTATGGGTTAATATGTTTTTTTTTTTTTAACGATAATTCTTCCAAGTTAATTTGGTGAATTTAAGACTACCAACTCCATTGGCTCTTTCGTAACCCTAGATGCATATATATAGATAACTTAACTGTACGTATACCCTTTCTTTTGAAAGTACAAGGGCCTTCAAATTCGTGAGGTATATCAACCTGTAAACATACTATAATATATTCAAAGCCCTCCTTTACTCGGAGAATGGTTTTTCATTAACTCAGATATGACATGATGGTATCACGGTAATTATGAAGGATGATTTGGTTGGCATCGTTTCTTGCACATTTATCTATTTATTTTAATACTACCATACGTTGCTACCCACTCTCCGTCCTGTGGCGATATGTGTCTCCTCTATGGTTAATGAGTACCATCATTTAAGTACTATGATGTTGATTCTTTTGCAATTGATATATCAACTAACATAAATGTGGAGATCTCCAATTGATTTTTTGTCTACGGAATGCTCTTTGCTACGATCCCAAGGATACGGATCGATTTCATTTCCCTACCTGATCTATTGACGTGTGGAGTATTTTATTCCATCGATTTGAATTAGGGTTTGTTTTTGTCAAATACTATTTAACTTATTTCTTCAATCCAACAATTTCCTTTACCATTTCATTTCGGCGTTCATAAGTGTCAGTCTGAGCTCTGCTAGGCTACTTGGAGGTTCAATGTCTTGATTTCGTTCAATGAGTCTTCACGGCGTCTTCCATGGCATTTTTACCAGGTATGCGAGAGCGTTCATGTGCTTTATACCCTTGTTATGAAATCATGCGTGGTTGTATCTTCATATTGTTATTAAAGTCTGGTGTAACCCTTCTCACTTCGATGCTGGTGTTTTACCTTAGCGTCTGGCTATTGTTGATTGTGTTTTACACGATTAGTTTTGGTTCGTTTGTTTTGTTTTTTTTCCTTGTTCGATTAGTCATTTTCTAGAATTCTCGATTATACATACAAAGAAGCCTTATGATTTCTCTGGTTTACTTCTATCCATGTGTTTTAAAACAAGCATTCCACTTATCTTCAGATGATTAGTTGATTAACGTCATGAGATAATCTTTTGGACTTACCTCCACTATTCTAACTTAGTGTTCTCTCTTCACTCGTTTGTGGTTATTTTCCTATTAAGGTCAATGTTTACTTAGTTCATATGGAAATCCAATGATTTCGATGATTTTTCCTTCACCAATCTTCAACAAGAATCGAATGTAAGAGTTATAACTCTCGTTTCGAATTTGTTTCAATTTATATCTCTTTGTGTATATGTGCCATTCACCATATCGATGCTCCATAGGCTTGTGTCCCTCGTGGAGATTCTCTGTTTTGTTATCAGGTATCGAGCCCGCTTGCTTATCACTTCTCTACTATTATAACTCTATAGTGGAAGTTTGTATGGTATACATATTAATTACATCATATTCCTGTCATTGATAATTTTGGTTTTCTGTGTGATGACAATATATCCATAGGTAACAGTTTGTTACTAGCTTCGCTAAAGTTACTGACCGCGAGCTATTTCACTTTTCGATAAAGGGTTAACAACCCGTTTGCTCCGGTTACAGGTCAGTACTCAACAGACGTCTTCGAGACGACACTGATATGTTGCCTTGGCAACGATTAGTTGGATAATTACTTTTGATTAATGTATAATGACATTGAATCCACTGGGATTTGGACAATGGGATTTATCACTCGTATTCCCCCATAGATGTTTTGTATACATAGACTTTGGTATAGTTGGCTCAAACAGGACAATGATTAATTTAAAATACTCTTATTATTTTATGAAATTAAAATTTTCCATATATCACTCTTCTAGATTTCTCTATATGAATAATTAAAACTGTAATTAGTAAATCTTTCCTATCTAGAAATGAAATAATTATATTGACAGTAATAAATTTCACTACCAGGTTATAACAGGTATATGTTTATTTTGACTTTTATAGTTTTCTCTCTAACAGTACTGGTCACTGTTAAAAACCCTTATAATACAACATTTTGTACATAGAATGCTCTATATTCAATCTACCGAACTTCTAAATTTTATTGCCCGGCAGGCTGTAGTCCTTTATTCATTTGGTTATTATATTCAAATCTACTCATGTGTTTGAGCATGTAATCATAATTTGAGTTTAAGTAAGGTTGTTCACCTTTAATTTCTCATTTATTGAATATAATGATTTCCTAACAGTATCTTGCATAGTTTTCTATACTCCCTCAGTATATTTATGATAACACTTTAAATTTTACTCTCTTGTGTAACAGAAAATAAAACTGATATATTGTTTTTTTTTTTGTTTTTCCGCATGGGTATTCCGAGTAGAATATTACTCTAAAAATTACAAGGGAAGAATGTAGAGTATTTCTCTGTTTATTTTCTAGTTCAAATCAACAAGTAGTTATATCAGAATAGACACGTATCATTGTAATTATAATTACAGATTATACCAGAGTTAACTAGCAAGAGTTTTTGTCTGCTAGATACATCTTTGTGCAACAGTAAAGTATTACTTACTCCAACATATTCTTTCTTGAGCTGAGTTCTTCGACTTATATGCATGCAATCCAACAGTTAGATGTTTCATAAATTAATATTTATTTGTTCTTAAGTTCATATTTGATTTAATATTTTCTGACTCTAACTTTTCCTAGTCCATACATAGATATGTATGTACATTTACAGAAGAAGATTAAAGTTACAACTTTAATGATTTATGGGAGTAGCATAAATCTCTAGATTTAAACCATTAGCAAGTTTAGAGATTCTAGATGATTTTCCCCATAATTCCTGCTCCTACAACTATCCAGAATTGAGAGGATTAATTTCTTCTAACAATTCTGTTAAATGTAGGGAATAAAAAATTCAAAATTTTGATTTAGAATAACATCTACAGTAATTAACCATATTGCATACTAACAGAAAATTTAACCATTCATAAAAATTGTGAACATACCACTTCTGCAATTGACCAACCTCCCAACCTTAGAGTTCTTCTGTCTCCAGAACTCACCCCCGAGCTGAGATCATCTCCTAGAACAACCCAACCCCAATCTATTCTGGAATAGCTTATTTAAGCTTATGCTCGCCCCAAAGCCTGTTTCTAATTCTACGTCCAGAATTACAGGATGCTTTCATTCCTATTTGCCTAGGCTTCCCTTATTTAGGGACTTTAAAGCTGCTTTCTACTTTTCCATCTTTTTACCTCTTCCCAACTACTCTCCACATCATTGGGGAAATTTAGATTTTTCCTCAAAAATCTAAATTAGAAATAAATTTTTTCAAGGCTTTTTTTTGAAAGATTTTTGGGGAAAGTCTTAGCCTCTTTCCATACCTCATGGTTTTGGAAAGTGATCTCAAAAATATCATTTGGTCAACATGCACAAAAATATTTTATTTATTTTTCATAATTAAATAATTAATTACATTCATATCATAATTATCCATTGGGATCCACTCCCCTTTGGACTGAAGTTCAAATGTCAAATTTGAAAACATAAAATTAGGGGTGTTACATTTCCCATAGATATTATTCTTACAACTATATAGATTTTAGAGAATGATTTATCCTAATAAAATATGTTAAATGTAAGAAATTTCATAATTTGAGCATAACTATTTAATACTTACAACCACTTATATTTTAAAACTTCATAAAACCGTATATATAACAAATTTTTATAGGTTAGGTGTACATACCACTGTTGTTCTATGACCAATCCTCCCAACCATAGAATTATCTATCTCCAGAATTCACCCTCGAGCTGAAACCCTCCCAAGAGCAGACTCCCTCAGTCTGTTCTAGAGCAGCTTACTTAAACTGTGCTTTCCCCAAGCTTGTTTCCAATTTTTGCGTCTAGAAATTTCAGGATGCTTTCTTCCTGTTTTTCCTAGGCTTTCCCTGAATGATGTACTTTAAAGCTACTTTCTCTACTTTTCCAGCTTTTCCACCTCTTCCCAATTACTTTCCTCTTCATCGGGGAATTTTAGATTATTCCTCTTAAATCTAATTTAGCATTATTCCTTTCAAGGCCTTTTGAAAGGTTTTGGGAAAGTCTTAACCTTATCCATATCCTCATGGATCAGGCTTATGATCTCCAATCTCATCTGGTCATAGTGCACACATAAATATTCCATTTATTTTTCATTAATAAATATTTAAATAAATCCACATAATAATTCTCCATTGGGGCCCACTCCCCTTTTGGATTTATTTGCATGTCAATTAAAAAGCATAGAACTAGGGGTGTTGCAAAACTTTAAAACCTCCATGGACTATTTTCTATGGTGTTCATTTAATTTCAATTTATTTTTATTTTAATTTTAGTTTACTTCTTCTAAGTTTTTTGGTGTGGCTAGGGTAGGTCATAACTTCGTACTATATCTCTACTTTACTACAAGGCCAAGAATATGTCACTAAGGCCTCTCGATTTTATTAGAGTCATTCATGAGGTTTAATTGGCCTCATCCCCATATAAAATATTATTAGACTATTATCCTGGGCCTTTTACCTGGCCCCATCCTCATAAAAGAATATTACCTTGGACTAAGAGATGTTGTTGAGGTGTATATGTTAATTTTAGATAACAATGGTATGTTCTATGCTTTAGAGAAATTTACTTCAATTTTTCTTATAAGCCCAATACTTATAAGCCTAATATCAATTTCCTAATTAGTAATCACATTAACATTGATAGTAAATGTAGGTAGAACATAAACCATAAGCAGAAGATAAGCCAAGACAAGAGGACACAATATTTGGCAGATGCCAGGGAAAAACCCCAATGTGGGGAAAGCCATTTGATCAAATATTCTTATTATTCTTAAAATTTTTATCAAAGAGAAAGAGTACAATATAAAAAATATACTTGGACAATCACTACCAAAATAGTCGATTCAAACTGTAGTCAACAGGATGCCCTAACCAAAAAGTCAACGCTAGTCAAACCAGAAAAAATACTCCTCCAAATTAGCTTGGTCAAGCCCAATCAAAGAGGCCTCAAA
The DNA here is from genome assembly GCA_034641835.2 of Pinus albicaulis. Taxonomy (NCBI): domain Eukaryota; kingdom Viridiplantae; phylum Streptophyta; class Pinopsida; order Pinales; family Pinaceae; genus Pinus; species Pinus albicaulis. The sequence continues at coordinate 1,456,590,858 of CM076580.1, read as the reverse complement.
TATAGTCAAACTCAACCCAAAATAAATCCAAAAAACACAGTCAAATTTGGTCAACACATAAGTCAATGCTATGGTCAAAGGTGTTGTAGTCAACGTACGTAAACCTACTCCAATTGCCTCGATATGTGTGCCAAAGAATGCGGCCTCAAGAGATCGAGATTCATACTTTAAAACCAAATTAAAATATGTGGTGTTGACCCTTGCTCAACGCTCTGCAATTTTCGCCAAAACAGATCTCCGATTTCAGCCTAAAAATTTCGGTCACCCTAGCCACATGTGTGAAAAGAGAAGAGTTGCTCCTTGTTGTACAAACCAATGAGGAGAGGAGAGAGAAAAATGTGACAAGTTATTATGCACAAAATGATGAATAAGTCTCTCTAGTTTATACAATTTGATGAGAGTGGAGGCACATTGATTGGGGATTATGAGCCTACATTAGACTTCTGGTCGACCATGATGATTTGCACATTTGTGAGAGATTAAATTCAAAATCTCACTTCTTCTCATAAAAAAAGATGATATTTAGATCAATCTTTCACTTCTTGGAAAGAGAAATCGAATCAAATATCATCTCCATCATATGGGCTGTCCAAGGTGGAGTTTGGCCCTAGTTTCCAATTTTAACACTGCCTCTCAACTAGGGATAAATCCACCTGCCAATCCATCTGTCAACTTGTTCCATCTCTACCATCCCTACATTTATCTACTCTACTCTGCTCTGCTGAACTATGAAGAAATAATAAAGAATAATTTGATGAAGAGGGAGTCATAAGACCTTTCCACTCTCCACTGACCCAAAGTTAGTGTATAGGTAAAAACCTCAACCATACTTGATCCTAGATCAAGTAGTTGAAAATCATGCATCCTGGCATAGAGAGTACGACAGTACACGAAGCATCCATTGGTAGTGTTATGGTCTCTATCCTCATTTCCCAACTCATTATCCAAATGAACGATACTTCCCATGACCCCTAGACTACACAGGTAGGATGTATGTTGGGGCATCAAGAGAAGGTGAACCTACTCATATATCAACCAATAAAGGGGGTATCACAGGGGAAGGTGAACCATTGACCCTGTACACAATGCATGACTAGGGAGAGGTGAACTTCACCCTATGGTCACTCGTAGCTCCAAGAAGTACCCCCAAGCCCCCTAGAGCTCAATGTCCAACTCAAGCGGGACCCTCATAGGCGGGTCTTTCCATGACTTCAATTCTCTCATGGAAGGTTAAGAATTTGACCTTCTCTAGGGTCTTTGTGAGAATATATGCACCCTGATCATCAGTTACAATGTGATGGAGCCTTACAGCTCCCCATTGTACCATACCCCGAATAAAGTGGTACCTGATATCAATATGCTTGGAGCGGTCATGGAACACGAGATTCTATGAAAGGCAAATCCCACTTTGGTTGTTGCAGTAGATCATGGTATTATTGAGCACATGCTCAAAAAAATCACTAAAGATATTTCTCAACCAAACAAATTCACAATAGGCCACACTTGTTGCAATGTATTCAGCCTCGGCGGTGCTCAAAGAAATCGATTTCTACTTCCTTCTCATCCAGTATATCAAAGCGAAACCTAGAGAGAAGAAACATCCATATGTGCTCTTATGATCCACCACGCTTCCAGCATAGTCAGCATCAATATATCCATGGAGCCTCAAATTCCCGGTAGTGTATCTCAATCCATAGTTGATTGTGCCCCAAAGATATGTCAAAATATTCTTAGCAGCAATCCATTGTATGTGATTACGCTCGACCATAAATTGAATCAACGTATTCAGTGCAAAGAATATCTCCAGACAAGATTCACCAAGAACATAAAGGCCCCCACGAGTTGGTGATACTTAGAATAATCTCCAAAATCTGTCCCAAAAACACTTCCACATAGCTTCTTAAAGTTCAGTTCCATCGAAGTAGTCAAAAACTTGCAGTTCACCATCCCAAATCTTTCAATTAACTTTACAATATTTTCCTTGAGAAAATAAAATCTCACCTAGCTTTTGCTAGACCTGCAATATTAGGAAGTAGTGCATCAGTTCTAGGCCTTTCATCTCGAATTCAGAAGCCAAATCCCTCTTACATTGATGAATGAGAGGGTCTAAACCTGTCAGAAAAATATCATTCACATAGAGCACCAAAATAAGAGGCTTGTCGTTATCAACCTTAAAGTAAAGGTTTAGATCAACTTCACTTCTTGTAAATCCCAGCTTCATCAGATAGCTATCAATCCTCATATACCAAGCCCTAAATTCTAGAACGTGTAATGCAGAATAAAATTAAATGATATAAATAAAAATTTGACACAGAGATAGAATAACAAAAAAGAAATTTAAAAACGATTTCTATATACAGAATCACAAAATGAGGAAAGTGAGATGCAATGGGAAAACCGACTATTACCTGAGCAGATTATGAACTTAAGGTCGAAAATGGACCTAAACATTCGAACGAGGCTCATACAAGTCGTATCATAATTCATTTTCAATACTCAGAACCAGAGAATTGATAAATGCACAGGAGAGATATCTATGTAGGTTTTGCACAAAGGAAAACTGAAAGAATAAAAGAAAAAACCTAGCCATAGTTAATTCGACTAGGAGGGAAGATGAGCAGATCTGCACCATTAAAAACCAAAGTAGATCCAACCTACACCTGTCCTTGAATTTGTAAATATACCCATGTGATGTTCTGGTGCCGGGGGTACAAAGGTTAAATGCATGGAGAAATCGAGAAGATAAGTACAATGAATACTAATGCCTGTCAATTCATGCATAGAGCATTCAAAACCCAATGTATTGCACTTTATTATAGAAATGAAAACATTTCATGGTTAATACCAATTATGGTTGCCAATCGAATACATTGGAAATGTGGTTACCCATAGTTCATTCCAATTATTGAAATCCATATGGAATAGTGCATAAGGTTGAGTTAACGGGGATGTTGTAAGAGATATAATAAAGATGATATATGTGTGTGATAAAACATAGAGATATATGCATTCACTTACATTCAAAAATATCCATATGTATTGAATGATAAATATAAATAACAACTATTCTAATATATACAAATTGAATGATGGGTATGGGTAAGTTAAATGGTTAGAGGATGGGATGAAAACAGTTAGTATGCAAAGAGTAATAGAACCTACAGTTTTCAAGCTCACAATTCAAATATATTACAATGTTGTCACATATGCATTATTCGAATAGTTATTAAATGTATGGAGCTATACATGACGTGAATTGAGTATATAGATTGGTATGTGAAGTGAATGAAATGATAGCTATATATTAGGTAAGAATAATATGTATGGAGGTATTCTTATAAAATATGGTAAAGTAATATATGGAGAACCTACATCAACGTGGTTAAAATACTTTACATATACCTATATAACCTTACCTTAAGTGTAAGTATATATATATATATGCATAAAACATGGTCCTAAATAACTTTACATGGTGGCAATGTGTATACGTAATAGGATGGCCTATAAATAGTGTTATATAAATTGAACTACTAAGGGAAAAATCATATATATATTGTTGAGGTAAAATACATGTATATATACATATATATATATATATATATATATATATATATATATATATATATATATATATATATATATATATATATATATATAAAGACCAAAGTAGATTTAAAGAACATAAAGGACAAAAGTTATAATCCTATGAGGATAGGAAATAAGAATGGAAATGTATACCTTTGTTAAGAATTAAATTTATGAAAAATCATACAAGACAAATTAAGATTGTTCTTTAGTAAGTAAAGGGAATACTTAAATGTTCATAGTAACGAATGTAGTTACAGAAAACCAAATTAAGCAGAGATAATATCTAAGATTGTACTATTGCGACAATAGTCAATGAGAATGAATCAGTAAAGAATTATGGGTATGACATAATTACTATAATTAAAAAAAAAATGGATAAGTAGAGTTGTTACAAATGGTATCAGATCCCATGTTAAACTTTGGGCTTATGGGTCGCAATATAGGATGAAAAAAAAATTGCTGTCAAATTTATTTTAAATTTTATTTATGATTAGTAATTTCTATGAAGAAAAATTAGTGCAGGAATCAGTGCATAAAAAGTACAGTTTATGTTATGACAGACAAAGAAAGGTTGTAAGTAGAACTAGGAAGGGGAGGGGCCCTACCCAATCTAGATACTAAAATGCTAAAATTAACATTTCAGCAATAAGTAGTTCATTTAAAGACCAACTATGAATGGTTGTTGTAGTATTGAGCAAAAGAAGTCGGTAAAGAAATTACCTTGAAGTATAGTTTCAAATGAAGCAGAACCCAACTCAGAGAGGTCTCGGAATGGGGAATAATCTGCTTAAAAAGCAGAAGAAAAGGGCGTGGCAGGAAGAATTCTAAAATTAAATATCTATTCCTTAAATAAGAAAAGGAAAGAGATGCAGAATCCTGACTCCTAAACAAGATTCTTCCAGGTATATGAATAAGGAAGAAATCTGAAAATAAGAATTGTGGGTTATGAGTGGCAAGGTAAAATAACACTTTGGTGAAAGAAACAAAAAGGTATGAGCTAAGACGATACTACCCATTATATAATAAATTGTGACGTCCACCAAAATTCTTCGATATGTGCCTTATATCAGGGGAGAAAAGGCCAAAGTATAACGAATTTTTAACTGTACAAACCACAATTAAAAAGAAAGAAAGGAAACTGGCAATTATAAAAATTTATTCGAAAAACACGATTGGGTTACTAGCCATAAAAGGACTGGATCACTCAACTTAAAATCGAGCGGAAGCAAGAGACTGACAAACTAAAAATCTGCTAGCAATGATTGAAATTGAAGGTACACACTCTAACAAATCAGTGGTTGTTTTACTTGATTCGGTAGAAAATTTTGAATTGTATTAGCCTTAATATAGTGGGAAAAGGTGAATTGAAACTAGAAAAATGTAAATACTCTTTCCTGGTATATAAAATTTCGAGAATAAAATAGAAGGTATATGATAAACTAAATAAATTACCTGACAAAGTCAGAGAAAATGGTATAGAATTCCAATATTCTTTATGTATAATTGTATGATATGCTAGTGGAAAGGGTTTAAGTGGATCCACAGAAAGCAATAGGGAAGCTTGAAAAGTAGGTACTGGCACTAAGTAAATAGCAAATTTTGTTACAGTAAAAGAAACTAAATAGATTTTTACATTTCAACAAGAATTGACAGCAAGAAAAAACAAATTGTCAAGCATGCTGCCCAATTTGGGGAATTGGGATAGTTGACATGAATGAGTTTGTGGGAGACTTATCTACAGTTAAGACAATTTAAAAAATAAAAATAAAAAGTCTAGCAAAAAAAATGAAGGATGTATAGGGTAAATACTCCTGAATAGTAATAACTAAAAGTTCAATTACAAAGGATAATTCAGAAAGACAAGAATTATATTAAACCAAGCATGTCTCCAAATGTGGAGTGCTATGGTTGATTGCTAAAAAGAAGGATAATAACTTATGGATTAAGCTCAATGTTGGGTGGAAAATGGTCTTTACCAGATTTGGTACGCACATTCTATTACAAATTGTCTTATGATTCTGTTATCTTTTATGCAATTATGATATATTCAAATATTGTTATGTTTATGAGTTAGAATTGAAAGACTTAATTATTGAATTACAAATTTAATATATAGTCTGTTGTATTCAAAACCGAATAATTGTCATATGTATTTACTAGAATTCTAACTCACTACAAGAAAAAGACCCTCTAGCGGATGTTTCTGAGGAAACCCTTGGTTACTAGCATAAGTTGGCGGGTGGAGGTTTTTGCAGATGTTTTTTGTCTGCTGTGTTTCTCATCCTACACCGCACCGATGCTTTCTACTAAAAATACATCGATGCATACTACAAATTGGCATAATGGGACACAATGCTATCCGTACAAATCCATTTGGTGTGTCTAATTATTGTAGCACATCGGTGCTCTACATAGATTCAGTACTGGTGCATCCTAAAAACCCGCGCCAAAACTGAAACAGTTCGATGCAATTGGAAGAAACCACCCGGTGCACCTCAAGAACCCGCGCACTGGAACATGGTTAAATAAAAAAAATTACGACCAAAAGTCTGCATTTCTCACTTCTTCAGTGCTCCAGAGCTCTCAAGAACCGGTGCGAATTTACCTTGAGTGAGGCGCCCTGCCATTGGTGCTCCCATTGCACGCACTGTTGTCGTCCATTGCCCACCATATCGATTTCAAATTTTGCAAAAGGGTGGGAAAATTTAGTTTTGCAAATTCTACATCAAATATGCCTCCTTAGTGCCCAAATGTATAGGTATTTTACTTTTTTCTCCATAATTAAACTTTCTAGCAGATTAGTCTTGTGAAATAACTTAAAATTCACCATTTAAAAAAAATATATATATATATTCCTGTGTGGTTCACTTGAGTCGTTTGGCTCGCTCTGGTTCGTGGTGTCGCCTATAAATTTACAGACCACACCATGACCGGTGGTAACGGTATCTGCACCGGTTCTGGTGAGGTACCAAAATGGCGCACCATGCTTTTTAAAAAGTACATAAATTGAGGTGTTGTCGATTACTCAGCTGCACCGTTGACCATGTCCATGTTCGGGAAGGTGGTGCATTGACCAAAATCTACGACCCGGGGTAGATATTTTGGTCAGCGCACCGCCCTCCCAAACTTGGACATAGTCAATAGTGTGGTAATTTAAACAACCGCACCATTGACCATGTAGTGATGTTAGGAGTGTGGTGCACTACCTAAAATATATGCCTCGAGGCGCATAGTTTGGTCAATGCACCGCCCTCCTGATACTGGTACATATTCAACGGTGCGGTGGGTTATAACACTGCACCGTTGACCATGTAATGATGCCAAGAGGGCGGTGTGCTGATGGAAATGTTTGCCTCAGGGTGATTATTTTGGTCAGGGCACTGCCCTCCCAAATTTGTACATAGTCAACGATGCGATCGATTAAACGACCGCACCGTTGACCATTAACTGATGTTTGGTGGTGCGTTGATGGAATTATCTTCCCCAGGATGGATATTTTAGTCAACGCACCGCTTGAGAAAGTACAGGTCATGAAGTGTGGTGCGCTGAAAATTTCCAGGCGTATCGCGACCGATGCGCATTAAAAACAGGCACACCGGTACTGGTGCATGCCTGTTTTTTTGGGCGCACCGATTGTTTTTTTTTTTCAAAATAAATTATATATATATATATATATATATATAAATATATATACATATATATACATATATATACATATATATATACATATATATACATATATATACATATATATATACATATATATACATATATATATATATATATATATATATATATATATATATATATTAAATACATGTCTCATTTAATAAAAAAATTGTATTTAATATGTGAATCATTCAGCGACGTCAAAGGAGAGAAGAGAGGGAACAACAGGAACATATGGCGGACCAGTATAACATGGTTCGCCTGTGGCATGCATGAGAGAGGGAGAGAGATATGTACCCTCACCCTATTACAGCAACCACCCAGGCACTCCTAAGGGAGGTAGGCCTCCTTAAGTTCTTTGGGGAGGCTACATCCCTGAAGGGCCATGGTGGGTTATTGCGATAACTTATCTTCAGGTGGAATGCCCACCGACAGGCTTTCTGGGCTAGTCCTAACTAGTGTTATGTGCCCACTGAGGAGGAATTCTATTTTATTACTAGCCTATCGAGGAGAAGGAAGGATTTTCCCTCGTTCCCAAACGTCCTCATCAACTATGCACCAAGGAGTCAGTTGGTGTACTCCCAGAGATACATTAGAGCCAATATACTCTCCTGGAGATTTTTAGGTCTCCGGTGGTTAGTTACGTATTGCTTCATTTGGTGGAGAGGAGGTGAAGTGCCTCTCACTACTTATTTCGACCATTGCACACCATACCAGTGATGGGCAGCGCATTAGTTTCCTGCTTTTAATTTATGTTGATTCTTTATTACAGGCGCCACGACTTGTGAGGTGATCTGCGATTTTTTTGCGGCAGTTCTGTACAGCTTTAATGTAATGTCTCTCCTACTAAATTTTTTTTTTCCACTCTTGTAAGGATAACGATACATATTTTTTTTTAATTAATTTTCTTGGTTATAATTCCACTTACAAAAATCTTGTCTACCTTCTTAACTAATGTATATAACTCTGCATATACATTTTTATTCCACAATTGAATATTCACTTACTTTGGAACCATACTTCTACTACCAGTGATCACCTTGAGGGTTCTCTACTTTACTTTCCCCATATGTATATATCAGTATACATAGCCATGATTAGTATACCCTTAGATTTTTATAAAATCCCACTTAATTCTTTACTTGTTATAAGGGTCACTATATTTCTACCATTATGCCTCATACTTCATTTAATTACGTTTCTAACATAAAATATGTGTTCCATACTTACACTTAACAATTGCAACTTTTACAATATTTAATCGTATGTACACATACATATATGTATGGCCTTAATGATAAAAATTGTGATCTTTGTAATGTGTTTCATGGCGCTATGATCAATCCACATCATATACAATATCATTGCAAAATTTTTTATTTATGTTATTCATTTCGTGGACTTTACATATAACGTCGTTCCCTTAACTTATAGTTAACACTTCATTTGATTTTTTCGATGGCCCAACGATACTGTTGGTATGATTAACTCTACACGTTTCTTGTGTACTATACCAAATCCGAAAGGGTATGCGTATATTTGATTCAATTGATATTTCTTCTCCTCGAGCCTCACAATATATTGTTTGTTTAATCTCAGATAAGACTCCTCTATGCATTGAGTTAATTGGGCTTATCTGTACCTGTACTATATCGTGTGATACGATTTAGGGTTTATGAATTATTGATTTTCGTTTATCGATCCTTGGAGGATCACCCGATGAATGACAAGTGTAGCATCGGATATGGTTAGGGTTTATCATATATGTCTGTATTAAACCCCTCCGAATTTTCTTTTCACTCTTCTCCGAGGTCTTTTTCCTTCCAGAAATCGTTCCTCTGTTAGAAATCCGACTGTGAGGCGTTATCCATAAGACTTCCAGTGTTTTGTTACTTGGACTCAAGGCGTTTCTATCACCCAGGTAACTCTATTCATTCTTGCCATAAAATTTTATGTTAGTCTATGGAATTGAAATTGGCTTCTCATTCGAAATTTTCTGAGAATCCTTCTCCTATTTCGTAGGTTGAAAATGAGATTCGTTCTTTATAATATTGCATAGTAACTTTTGTTGATTTACAAATGCCATACCCTGGTGATTATATTTTCTTCTTCTCGGAGATTTATATTGGTTTTGGGAGAAATTATATATTTATACGTATCGTTTTCGTAGTTAGATTTTTGTTCTTCTTGAACAGAGGTTGTTTATTGGCTACAAACCCTCGAGACTTAACTTGGTTTTTCGTTTTGTCCTCGGTTAGTATGACCACTTCTGGTTCATTCACTCTCGATGACGTAAGTCTAGAATGGTAGGTATTTCCATTCAAGCCATACGTAATATTTCTACGCAGAGTTACTTCAGTGAACTCATTGATGCGTTTTGTGTTTGATATTCTCTCTGTGACTAATTTAATTTCTATTTATTTTGATTGCAGGTATTCTCATTCTTCCATTGAGTTGCCATTCTCTATTGTTTATAGCTCCTTTTCAGATTTATATTCCCATACTAACCCAGAGTTAAATTCTCCATTTATAGGTTGGTAAAATGTTGTTCTTCAACTTTCGACACTGAGGATCGTATATTGCTTGAATTTGTCTGCTAATGTTCTGAGTGCTAGCCTACTCTGCTATCACGTTTTACTTTGTATTGAGAATATATTAACACTCTCGTTCGCACTTCTAGAGTTTCAAACTCGGACTGTTTAATATTTAATTCAGTCAAGGAACAATGTCGACTAGACTTTCCAGTTCCCTTTTATTTTCTTCTATATGATTTGTTTTATATTATATCAGCCGAGATTTATGTTAACTGATATCTATGTATATATTTCATATCAGTTGATATATACGCGTTGCTATATTTATTAAATTATATGTCTCTCTAAATGGGTAAACACGCGGTTCGATTTAATTTAATCTACTACTTTCATACCTGATAGTGTTTCACTGTAGAGTATTTAGATCAATATTTTGATCTATGGCAAAGTTTATCGAAATTATTTGATAACTTTAATCTATATGTATATTTTGATTTTTTTTCCAAAATCTCAAGTCAACCAAAATTCCTTTCATTTACTACCAGATTTCTAAATATTCAAAAAGTACATATATGTCAAAATAATATGTAGGAACTCTCACATTTGATAATTACAATCAACTGTACAGGAATAAATTATCAGTAATATGTTGACCGCTCAACCATAGGATTTTAATTCTGCTTCAAATAACTTTATAAAGGATAGCTTTCTGTACTTCCAATTAGCATATAAGTCTATAAAATTTGGAAATACTATGAATGAGAATAAACTTACTTACTGGTTATGGATTGTTTTAAACATAGCTTATGGATATCCTATGTCTATAAAATAAGTGATGTTGTATACTTAACCCTTACTTAACTCTTTGCAGTTTATAATTTTGTCCCCATACAAGGGTTTAATAACTTGCATGATCCTTCTGTCGCATGCAATAATTCTTATTCTCTTCTATTTATATTTCATAAAATGTATATGCATGTTTTATAAATTTGTGTATTATAATAGATGCAGTTAATAGAACCAGCAATAAAGAGCAGTAGATTTATTGCAGAATTTTCTAGTACTTATTTTGATAAGAGAAATTTTCTTTATAGATTTATATTTCATTTTACTTGTACTGACTTGGATTCTCCGGTATTATTCCCACAGAATACTTATTCCTGATTCAAATTACAGTTTACTTGAGCTAGATCTTTTCATACTTCTAGATTACATTCATAGCAGTTGACTATCAATGTCAAAACTATGTTTTCCTATTCATCTAATTATTTAATATAGAAGCAGTTTAAAGTTACACTATACTCATTCTAGGGAATTATTTATACTATCTCCATATTTAAGCCACCCAATGGTTTAGAGATTCTGGCTGATAGTGTTCCCTAAGATTTATTCCTACTACCATAGTGAAATTTAGAAGAGTTATTTCTTCTGTTTAATTTTGTTAAAAGTAAGGAATTTCATAACACAACAACTAAACTCAACATAACTACTATAGCACTTTTCAATATTGTCTAACATCATCTAATATAATTATTCATAAAATTGGTATGCATACCACTTTTGTGATGACCAATCCTCCCAACCTTAGAGTTCTTTTATCCACAGAACTCACCCCCGAGCTGAGATCCTTACCCAGAACAGACCAACCTCAATCTATTGTGGAATAGATTATTTAAGCTTATGCTCTCCCCAAAGCCTGTTTCTAATTCTGCGTCCAGAATTACAGGATGCTTTTATTCCTGTTTGCCTAGGCTTCCCTTATTTAGGGACTTTTAAAGCTGCTTTCTGCTTTTCCATCTTTTTACCTCTCCCCAACTACTCTCCACATCATTGGGGAAATCTAGATTTTTCCTAAAAAATCTAAATTAGAAATAATTTCTTTCAAGGCTTTTTGAAATATTCTTGGGGAAAGTCTTAGCCTCTTTCCATACCTCATGGATTTGGCAAGTGATCTCAAAAATCTCATTTGGTCAATATGCACAGAAAATATTTTATTTATTTTTCATAAATAATTAATTAATTAATTACATCCGCACAAGATTTATCCATTGGGGTCCACTCCCCTTTGGACTAAAGCTCAAATTTCTAACTTGAAAACATAAAACTAGGGGTGTTACATATTCCCCCTCTGAAAACAAACACCGTCCTTGGTGTTAACAGCTAACTACTAAAGTTTATTTTGAAAATAGATATGGATATTTTTCCATCATCAGCTTCTCTTTGCCACGTAGCTTCTTCAATAGTAAAGTGCTTCCACTGCACTTTTACTCTTGCTATTGTTTGGTTTCTCAATTCAATTTCTTCCTGCTCCAATATTTGAAGTGGTTCTGGAAGGAACTCCCCTTCTAGTTCCACCTGTATCACATTCCAATCAACAATATCAGAAGCATCATGTACATATCTTTTTAATAACGAAACATGAAACACATCATGCACTTTAACATGAGGAGGTAAGGCTAGCTTATAAGCCATTGGTCCCACCCTTTTTGACACCTCAAAAGGCCTACAATATCTAGGAGCCAATTTTGTACAACTTCCAGCATAAAGTGTGCTCTTTTTGGGTTTAATACGCAAATACACATGATCACCCACTTTGAACTCTCGATGCACCCTCTTCTTATCAGCATAGTTTTTCTGTCGATCTTGTGCTGTCTTGATGTTTCTCTGTATTTGTTTGACAACCCTTTCCATTTCTTGTACAGTATCTGGCCCCAATACTAGCTTACCTTCAGGTTGGCTCCAGCTTAAAGGAGTACGACACTTCCTTCCATAGAGTGCTTCAAATGGACTCATCTTGATGGAGGATTGATAGCTGTTGTTGTAAGCAAGTTCAACTAAATGGAAGTAGTCTTCCCATTTTGATGGCCTATCCATCACATACATTCTCAGCATATCCTCCAAGATTTGATTTGTTTTCTCTGTTTGACCATTCGTCTGAGGGTGATAAGCAGTACTAAAATTCAATTTAGTGCCCATGCCTCCAAACAGACCTTTCCAGAAGGCAGCTGTGAACTTGGCGTCTCTATCTGAAATAATCATCTTTGGGACCCGGTGTAGCCTTACTATTTCTTTTAGCAACACATCTGCTACCTGGGCTGTCCCAAAAGTATATTTTACATGTATGAAGTGTGCAACCTTTGTTAAGGTATCTACCACTACCATCACTGAGTCATGCTGATACTTTGTTCCAGTTATAAAATCTATAGAAACAGTGTCCCATTTCCATTCTACAATTGGCAAGGGATTCAAAAGACCAGCTGGATGCTGATGTTCAACTTTGACTAGTTGACATTCCATGCATCTAGCTAAATAGTTTGCTACATCCATTTTCATTCCTGGCCAAAACAATTTCTTTTTCAAGGCTGTAAGAATTTTTTGATATCCAGGATGTCCTGAATATGGTTGTTTATGATATTCATCTAGAATTTCTTTTTTCAAAGACTCCACATTGGGGATATACAATCTGTTTTTATAACAGATCATCCCCTTTTGGTTTTGGGTGTACTCAGCCATTTATTTTTTCTGCATTTCCAACTGCAGATTTTCATAATTGGGATCTTGATCCGCTACCTTTTTAAGTAATTCTTCCAAGTCAAGACTAGCACTACTCCCAATGTTGCTTATGTTTTGACAAGCATTTCTTCTTAGAGCATCAACGATTTTGTTTTCTTTCCCCTTGATATGTTTTATGTCCATATCAAATTCACTCAGAAAAGACAGCCATCTGGCTTGTCGAGCATTCAAATCTGTTTGAGAAAAGAAATACTTGAGACTAATATGATCTGTCATCAGTGTAAATTTTTTTCCAAGAAGATAGTGTTGCCACATCTTTAAGGCATGAATTACAGCAACCAATTCTAGATCATATACACTGTAGTTCTGTTCATGTTTCTTAAGTTTCCTAGACTCATAGGCAATAACAGTATTTTCTTGCAACAAAACTCCTCCCAATCCCTCTCTACATGCATCCGTACACACAACAAACTCTTTGTCAGGATCTACAATTTTCAGTATAGGGGCTATAGTAAGTTTTAATTTTAGTTGTTCAAAGCTGTTTTGGCATTTTTCAGTCCACTCAAATTTGGTGCCTTTTCTCTGTAGTGAAGTTATGGGATATGCTATTGCAGAAAATATTTCCACAAACCTTTGATAATAACTTGCAATCCCCATAAATGATCTTACTGCTGAGACATCAGTCGGCACCGGCCATTCTCTAATAGCCTTTATTTTCTCAGGGTCCACAGCCAATCCTTGTTCAGAAATAATATGCCCCAAATATTGAATCTTATCTTTATAAAATTCACATTTACTGAATTTGCATATAGCTGGTTTTCTTTCAAAGTCGACAAAACTATCCTTAAGTCTTCTTTGTGCTCTTCCTCACTTTTCAAATAAACCATAATATCGTCTATGAACACTAGTACGAATTTATCCAAGTACTTGTTCAAAACGCTATTCATTAAGCACATAAAAGTGGCAGGGGCATTTGTCAAACCAAAAGGTAGGACTACAAATTCGTAGTGACCATACTGGGTTCGAAAATATGTTTTACTGATGTCTTCCTCCTTAATTTTGAGTTGGTGATAACTAGTCCTCAGATCAATCTTAGAAAATATTGAATCCCCTCTCACTCGATCAAAAAATTCATCTATTCTGGGCAATGGGTACCTGTTTTTGATCCTCAACTTATTCAGTTGACGATAGTCAATGCACATTCTGAAGGTTCCATCCTTATTTTTCACAAACAACACCAGTGCTCCCCAATGAGACACACTCGGTTTGATGTAACCTTTATCCAACAATTCTTGCAATTTCATTTTCAAGTCCATGAGTTCAGGGGGGCTCATCTGGTAAGGAGCTCTAGAAATGGGTGTTGCTCCTGGCTCCAAATCGATTGAAAAATTGATTTCTCTTTTGGGGGGAAGATAAGGAATCTCATCTGGAAAAACTTCTTTGAAATCTCTTACCACTGGTAGAGTGTCTAGCAGGTTTTCTTCAGGTTGCTGTCCCAGTTATTCAACATGTACAACATATACTTGATATCCTTTTCTAGCTGTTCTTTTTAATTGCAGAGCTGATATTTTTCTTACAGAGATAGGTTTTGGTTTTCCTTTGAGTATAAAGGGTCTCCCCTCCTCATCTATGCAATGCAGAGTTTTATCCCAACAGTTCATCATAGCCTTTCTCTTTTCTAACCAATCCATTCCTATCAGCAAATAATATGAGCCTAAGGGCAGAATGTTTAAATTTACTTCTGTCTGAAAATCATTTAATTTAATTGTTGTTTGAGGCAACTTATGAGTTACTTTTCGTTTGGTGCCAGTGGCTAGTTGGACCAACCAAGATTTTTGAAATTTTTCAGTTTTGAGATTGCATTTCTCTACAACTTGTGGACTAATGTAACTCAAAGAAGCACCCGAATCAATTAAAATTGTAGCAGACTGATCAACAATCTTACCTTCCATCTCGACCATTTTAGCCTGGTGTTCTTCTTGTTGGTTCTCCAAGGCTGCACTGATAGTGGGTATGTTCCTTGCGATATCATTTAATGTGGTAGCTTCTCTATCTCTCATAATCATCTGAATATTTTTGTGTGGACAGTCGCTCAACAGATGAGGTTCTCTGCAACCCCAACATTTCAAAGGTTCCTGCATTTTGATTGTTCCTTCCTTCTTATTATCCCCATCTATTGGTTTTGAACCAACTTGGGACTGAGCAGTTTGACTTTCCTTTGGTTTATTAAATTTTTTCCGCTGATGATCCTTACCAAAGTTCTTCAAGTAAGCTGGTTTCTGTTTCTTTCCTTTGAATTCACCCTTGTTTATCCAGCTTTTTCCATGTTCACTCTTTCCTTTAAACTGCTGGTAGCATAATCTAGCTTTCCTCACCGCTTCATCCATAGTTTTTGGATTATCGAACTCTATTTTCTCCTTGTACACAGCAGGAAAACAGTTCAAAAACCTTTGTACCTTTGCCTTCTCTTCACAAATATAAGGAACATACCTTAACAGATTTGTAAACTTGGTGACAAACTCATCTATTGTGAGTTGTCTCAATCTGAGTTCATGGAACTCCTTTGCTTTATCATCATAATAACGTTCGTTCAAATAGCAGTTTTTAAACTTGACTTGGAAATCTTCCCAAGTCACTGTCTTTTCATCAATGGCATGAACCATTTTTTTCTCTTCCTGCCACAAGGTAGCCTTACCCTGCAACTGATAGATAGCTAATATGGCTTTCAGATTTCTTTCATATTCATAGACTTGAAAATACTTAATCATATTCAACAACCATGCCTCAGCATCTTCCTCCTTCTCCCCATCATAGTAGGGAGGTTTAATTTTTTGGAATTCACACTGTAATTCTTGCTTTTGTTTAGACTGATGTCTAGTAGTTTCATCTTCCTCAGAATCATCTTAGGACTTGCCTTTCTTCCTCTTTCAGGAACCTTCACCTTTTTGGTTGTTCCGCGAGGTCAGTTCTCTTATTAGCTTTTCTTGCTCCCCACTGCCATATCCCGTTGCAACCTGTGCAACATAGCCATCAAAGGAGCGTTGGGATCTGGCGTGTTATCTCCATCACCCAGATCGACATGAATTTCACCTCCTTCAAACATTAACTTTTCAGTTCCAGTACCATTGTACACTAAACAAAACAACATCAGTAACAATTTTTTTTCCTCAAAAACATAATTTATATTGTGAGCACAACAACAGCCCAGTTTTTCTAACATGAGCTCTGATACCATTTGCAATGTCTCTCCTACTAAAATTTTTTTTCCACTCCTGTAAGGATAATGATATATATATATATATATATATATATTAATTTTCTAGGTTATAATTCCACTCACAAAAATCTTGTCTACCTTCTTAACCAATGTATATAACTCTGCATATACATTTTTATTCCATAATTGAATATTCACTTACTTTGGAACCATACTTCTACTACCAGTGATCACCTTGAGGGTTCTCTACTTTACTTTCCCCATATGTATATATCAATATATATATCCATGATTAGTATACCCTTATATTTTTATAAAATCCCACTTAATTCTTTACTTGGTATAAGGGTCATTATATTTCTGCCATTATGCCTCGTACTTCATTTAATTACGTTTCTAACATAAAATATGTGTTCCATACTTACACTTAACAATTGCAACTTTTACAATATTTAATCGTATGTACACATACATATATGTATGGCCTTAATGATAAAAGTTGTGATCTTTGTAATGTGTTTCATGGCGCTATGATAAATCCACGTCATATACAATATCATTGCAGAATGTTTTATTTATGTTATTCATTTCGTGGACTTTACATATAATGTCGTTCCCTTAACTTATAGTTAACACTTCATTTGATTTTTTCGTTGGCCCAATGATATTGTTGGTATGATTAGCTCTACACGTTTCTTGTGTACTATACCAAATCCGAAAGGGTACGTGTATATTTGATTCAATTGATATTTCTTCTCCTCGAGCCTCACAATATATTGTTTGTCTAATCTTAGATAAGACTCCTCTGTGCATTGAGTTAATTGGGCTTATCTGTACGCGTACTATATCGTGTGATACGATTTAGGGTTTATGAATTATTGATTTTCGTTTATCGATCCTTGCGAGGATAACCCGATGAATGACAAGTGTAGCATTGGATATGGTTAGGGTTTATCATATACGTCTCTATTAAACCCCTCTGACTTTTCTGTTCACTCTTCTCCGAGGTCTTTTTCCTTCCAGAAATCGTTCCTCTATTAGAAATCTGACTGTGAGGTGTTATCCATAAGACTTCTAGCGTTTTGCTACTTGGACTCAAGGCGTTTCTATCACCCAGGTAACTCTATTCGTTCTCACCATAAAATTTTATGTTAGTCTATGGAATTGAAATTGGCTTCTCATTCGAAATTTTCTGAGAATCCTTCTCCTATTTTGTAGGTTGAAAACGAGATTTGTTCTTTATAATATTGCATAGTAACTTTTGTTGATTTACAAATTCCATACCCTGGTGATTCTATTTTCTTCTTCTTAGAGATTTATATTGGTTTTGGGAGAAATTATATATTTATACGTATCGTTTTCGTAGTTAGATTTTTGTTCTTCTTGAACAGAGGTTGTTTATTGGCTACAAACCCTCAGGACTTAACTTGGTTTTTCATTTTTTCCTCGGTTAGTATGACCACTTCTGGTTCATTCACTCTCGGCAACGTAAGTCCAGAATGGTAGGTATTGCCATTTGACCCATATGTAATATTTCTACGCAGAGTTACTTCAATGAACTCATTGATGTGTTTTGTGTTTGACATTTTCTCTGTGACTAATTTAATTTCTATTTATTTTGATTGTAGGCATTCTCGTTCTTCCATTGAGTTGCCATTCACTATTTTTTATAGCTCCTCTTCAAATTTGTATTCCCATACTAACCCAGAGTTAAATTCTCCATTTAAAGGTTGGTAAAATGTTGTTCTTCAACTGTCGACTCTGAGGATCGTATATTCCTTGAATTTGTCTGCTAATGTTCTGAGTGCTAGCCTACTCTGCTATCACGTTTTACTTTGTATTGAGAATATATTAACACTCTTTTTCGCACTTCTAGAGTTTCAAACTCAGACTATTTAATATTTAATTCAGTCAAGGAACAATGTCGACTGGACTTTCCAGTTCCCTTTTATTTACATCTATATGATTTGTTTTATATTATATTGGTCGAGATTTATGTTGACTGATATCTATGTATATATTTCATATCAATTGATATATACACATTGCTATATTAATTAAATTATATGTCTCTGTAAATGGGTAAACACGGGGTTCGATTTAATTTAATATACTAATTTCATACCTGATAGTGTTTCACTATAGAGCATTTAGATTAGTATTTTGACCTATGGCAAAGTTTATCGAAATTACTTGATAACTTTAATCTATATGTATATTTTGATTTTTTTTCCAAAATCTCAGGTCAACCAAAATTCCTTTCATTTACTACCAGATTTCTAAATATTCAGAAAGTACATATATGTCAAAATAATATGTAGGGACTCTCACATTTTATAATTATAATCACCTGTACAAGAATAAATTATCAGTAATATGTTGACCGCTCAACCATAGGATTTTAATTATGCTTCAAATAATTTTATAAAGGATAGCTCTCTGTACTTCCAATTAGCATATCAGTCTATAAAATTTGGAAATACCATGAATGAGAATAAACTTACTTACTAGTTATGGATTGTTTTAAATATAACTTATGGATATCCTCTGTCTATAAAATAAGCGATGTTGTATACTTAACCCTCACTTAACTCTTTCTAGTTTATAATTTTGTCCCCATACAAGGGTTTAATAACTTGCATGATCCTTCTGTCGCATGCAATAATTCTTATTCTTATCTATTTCTATCTTTAGAAAATGTATATGCATGTTTTATAAATTTGTGTATTATAATAGATGCAGTTAATAGAACCAGCAATAAAGAGTAGTAGATTTATTGTAAATTTTTCTAGTACTTATTTTGATAAGAGAAATTTTCTTTACAGATTTATATTTCAGTTTACTTGTACTGACTTGGATTCTCCGGTATTATTCCCACAGAATACTTATTCCTGATTTAAATTACAGTTTACTTGAGCTAGATCTTTTCTTACTTCTGGATTACATTCATAGCAGTTGACTATCAATGTCAAAACTATGTTTTCCTGTTCATCTAATTATTTAATATAGAAGCAGATTAAAGTTACACTGTACTCATTCTAGGGAATTATTTATACTATCTCCAGATTTAAGCCACCCAATGGTTTATAGATTCTAGCTAATAGTGTTCCCTAGGATTTATTCCTACTACCATACATAAATTTAGAAGAGTTTTTTCTTCTATTTAATTCTATTAAAAGTAAGGAATTTCATAACACAGCAAGTAAACTCAACATAAATACTACAACACTTTTCAATATTGTCTAACATCATCTAATTTAATTATTCATAAAATTGGTATGCATACCACTTCTGTGATGACCAGTCCTCCCAACCTTAGAGTTCTTTTATCCACAGAACTCACCCCCGAGCTGAGATCCTTACCCAGAACAGACCAACCTCAATATGTTCTGGAATAGCTTATTTAAGCTTATGCTCTCCGCAAAGCCTATTTCTAATTCTGCGTCTAGAATTAAAGGATGCTTTTATTCCTGTTTGCCTAGGCTTCCCTTATTTAGGGACTTTTAAAGCCGCTTTCTTCTTTTCCAGCTTTTTACCTCTCCCCAAATACTCTCCACATCATTGGGGAAATCTAGATTTTTCCTCAAAAATATAAATTAGAAATAATTTCTTTCAAGGCTTTTTGAAAGATTCTTGGGTAAAGTCTTAGCCTCTTTCCATACCTCATGGATTTGGCAAGTGATCTCAAAAATCTAATTTGGTCAATATGCACAAAAAATATTTTATTTATTCTTCATAAAGAATTAATTAATTACATCCACACAAGATTTATCCATTGGGGTCCACTCCGCTTTGGACTAAAGTTCAAATGTCTAACTTGAAAACATAAAACTAGGGGTGTTACATTTAGATAGATGTCGTGCTCAGGCACAAGGGAGGGTGAACTTCCATTTTTCTTCAGAGCTATTTTGTTTATATTTTGAGAGGTTTCGAGAGATGAGTCCTACTTTTTTTTGGTAGCCTTGTAGGTCGGTGCTGCATGTACAGATGTGAATGTGGGGACAGATGATTCCCAAGAGAGGCAAGTCAGACTTTTCCGCGAGGATATCGCATGATGCACTTGAGTTGCTAGCCAGTTTTGATGATCATGCCTTGTTTTGGTCCCCTGTCCGTATGCTATTTTGGATTGGTGAGGGTGTGCCAACATCCTTTTCACAGATGATGAGTCGTCGGATGATAGAGGTAATACTAGTGTAATCTTTAAATTTATTCTAAGATGTTCTTTAACTTTTTTTTATTAAATTGTTTAATGAAATTGTCTAATTATTGTTGTGGACTTATACATATTTTGTAGATATTGGGTCATTTGATGGCAATGAGATGCCACCTCCACCAAATGATCTAGGTGTAGATCCTGATGACAATTAGGAGATGGAAGATGCCGAGGATCAGGCCAGTGCAGACAGGCCTGGTGTGAGGCATAGTCCTGACACTAGATTTAAGATGGAGTTGGGTGACCAAATCTGTCGACTGCTTGTGGAGGAGGGAGTTAGGCCGACCACTATCAGAGAGATACAAGCTGATGATAGGCTGACAATGATGTGGAGAGGCATGCAATGTGATATGTTTACCCTGATGCGACATGTTGTAGGATCTAACAACTTAGTGGTGCGGTTGAGGAGGGCCCTTCGACATAGGCGTGGTTGAGATGAAATACATCGACAGTAAAACAATGACGCATCATCTGATGATCATGATCAGGGGAGTGATCATCGTTCACCTCGTGTCACAGATGAGCAGCCTACATCATTGACCAACAGTCATGATCATGAGCAGGCTGAACCATCCATGTCAAGTCATCATGAGTAGCCTGCAGCATCCAGCAGTCATGATCATGAGCAGGCTAGACCATCCACGTCGAGTCATAATGAGCAGCCTGCAACATCCTGATTCTAATTCTAATTATATGTAATTGTAATTTTAATTATAATTGTACGTGAAATTATAAAATTGTAATTGTAATTGTAATTGTATGTAAAATATTATTGTATTAATGTGAAATGATTGTAGTTGTAAAATTTTAATTGGAATTGTAATTGTATGTAAAATTCTAAAATTGTGATTGTAAATATTGTAATTGTAATTTTAATTGTAATTGTATGTGAAATTGTAAATTCTAATTCTAATTCTAATTGTAATTTTATGAAAAATATTTGTAAAATTTTAATTGTATTATGTGAAAATTTTAATTGTATTAATGTGAAATGATTTTATTAAAATTTTAAACTTGTAAATTTGTAAATTTGTAAATAATTTTAAAATAATAAATCTAGAATAATATGAAGTTTTGTAACATAATAAAGTTTAGAAAATAATGAAAATAAATTCATGTACTTTAGAATTATCATTATTTTATTATGATCTTACATACCAAAAAAAAAAAACTTTATACAGTACACCATTGTTTTCGAGATCAACGTAATTGCAAATTATCAAGTGAAATGATTTTAACATTAAAACAATTCAAATTACTAACTAATTCAAAATAAATATTATAATGTTTCGAAAAAAAGAGTCTTAGTTATAAGGTAATTAAGTCCTCTTATTTATAAAAACTCATCTTAAAAAGTATAAATGATGAGATAAAACATGTACGATATCACTCTCGGTTCTCACGATGACCCTCATTATCTTCCATCTCACTTGGCATGATAACACTATTGTTCTAAAAAATATGTTTTGATCTAGGATCAGGTCTCAATACGAACCACTAATCCCTATCCAACACATCTGGGTAAAAAAAAACCTGGTTTCAGTGTTTGGGGAAAACATAGGGCTCCTTAGCTTCATCCCATATCTTTCTAGAGTTTATACATATCAACCTACTATCACGATCTTCCTTTACATTATTCCGATCAAAGGTGTCCCACCACTTGCACCTAAAAATAACACGTTGGAAAGAAGAGAAATCCACTTCAATGATCCCTTGTATATTTTACATTTTCTGCAGTATTTATTACATAGTAAGTAAAAAATTTAAATTTATTGTTAATTTTCAGAAGAAAAAAAAACAAAACAAAACAAAACAAAAAAATTCCATTTTACGCTAAACCCTTGATTCTTTTTGTTTCCGCCCTTGCTTCACCCTATTTCTGTGACTTTAGAATTAGGGCTTTTCATTTTAGATTTATAGGGCCTATATTGATATATATAGGCCTATGCCATCTAACCCACAGCACGACTTGCATAGTTGGATCCCAATCCATGTCGGCCCTTGCGTGAATTTTTAAAAAACTAAATTTTTTTAATCGATGCGCCCTAAGGGTAAACTAGAACCCTGTGTAAACTAGTGCACGGTGTGTTGTTTTAACAAAGGGAACTGTGCACGTACTATTTGATAAAAAATTAAAAAAAAAAAAAATTAATCTGTGCGCCATATGTAAAATAGGGCACCAGTGCGCTATTTCATTATAGCGCACCGCTTAAAATATAATTCACTGGGACTCTTTGTTGACAGAGAGCAACGTACGATGGTCCCATGTTTGTGCAGTGTGTTTATAAGAATATGCCGCACCACCTCCTCCACGACATGATATGCTACAAAAACTAACACTAGAGGATTTTTATTAATTTTTATATGTTAATTGGTGCGCTGGTTAACATATAACATATTGGTGCTTCTTGCTGACATAGAGCACCATACGGTGTTTCTACTATTTTGGCGGTGCATTTATAAGAACACGCTGCACCTACATCGATGCGTACATCATTAAAGGCACACTGGTTTCTCAATATTTTTTTTTCCTGAAAATTTTATGATTTATTTATAAAATTTATTAATGAATGGTATGGTATAGGTTTCATATTTATAAATAAATTGTTGAAAAGAGATAAAGTAACAAAAATACTGGTAGCACATCAAGAAAAGCAAAAAAGGCATTACAAAAAATATTGTTTTTGAACTATATGTAAGTTTAGCAAATATGCATTGTTTATTGTGTATCATGCAGAGCCACAAAATGACGAAGCTCAATAATATTATTTCTGATTTAGGACCAAAAGAGCGTAAAATCTTGATGGAAAAAATGCAAAAGGATGAATCAGGATGGAGTGGTGTTAGAGGTTAACGAATGGGGGAAAAAATTTTAGAATAATTTCAGGGATCTAGTGGAAGGAATGTATAGAAGTTCTTTCCACATACAATACAAAAATCAATCTAATGATTCCAAGAACCAAATTTTATCTAAACTACAGAAAGAGTTTCCAGAGAATCGATCAATGAGACATGTCACACTTTTAATAGCAAAAATGTACAACAACAAAAAAGGAATGAAAAATTAATATTCCTTTAAACGTTTTTCTTGAAAAATATGTATATATTACTAGAAATCAATCATTTATAAATCTCACTTTTGTTATATTTACTTTTCATATATCAATACACAAATTAAATAGTTTATTGTCATGTTACATTTTCAGGAAGATTATGAAAATCTCAAAAGATGAACGAGCTGATATCAGAAATATGCTAGTAGGAATGTCCAAAAGGTGTACAAGGAGATGGTCAAAGAAATAGACATAATTGCATCGCCTAAGGAGCCATCTCAACAACAACGTGCTTCAAATGTAATATGTAATCATTGAATTTTTTGATTAGGTACAATAAATAAATAATTTAGCATTAAATATTAATTTTCAAGTATTTTCTTGCAGAAAAGAAAAGAAAATGGAACCCATTTAGCACATAAAACAAGACGACAAGGAATAAAAGGGTTGATATCTAAGTTTGTGAGTAATTGTTACTTCCTTAAAACAACTTAACTAGATTTCATTTTTGTATATTTTAAGTTATTTTTCAAAAATCATCATTGAATGTCTTCAAACAGGTGCTAACAAACAATGAAGAACCATCAGACCAATTGATTGACATTGGGTTAAATATGGGTTGTCAATATATGTTGGCATCTCAGAAATTAATTGTGGAATTTGTAAGCATCTATCGATCTTGTTTTACTTAGCTCCTTCTATAATTAATAGAACAAAAAAATCTTTTATACTAAATATATGATTTGTTATGGGGTATAAAACTTGCAGGAAACAAAGTATGGAACTGCGCCAATAGATGAAATCTTGAAAGATGGCATGAAATTTGGTTTTGAAAGAATGTGTATAGTTCATGAGTCAATTTCTGCTATGGTATGTCATTTATTCTTTATTTACATTGATGTATATTATTTAATATTTCAATTTTCATTATTCTCACTAATGTATATCCACTCATTACAGTTTATTTTTATGTTTGTAGATGGAAGGTGAAGAAGAAGAAAACAATCAATACCGTGAACAAAACATTCCTCAAAATAACCCAAGGCATGGAAGTAGCTTGAGTAGTGACAACAGTTCAAGCGAAGAATGATGATCATTATGTTTGGATATCAAAGCAAGGCGTTGTATTTTTTGAAATATTTTTTTGTGAAGTTAGACATTTTGTTTAATGTAATGAACATAGTGTCCCAATTGAAAGAAAAATGGATACAAATAACTTTCCCATTTTGTATGACAAAGAGTGTCATATATATATATATATATATATATATAGTAAAATATGTTTTAATTTATTCTATTGCGTTCTCCATTTTCGCTATGAAATGTAACACCACTGATTAAATATATGGATGATTAAATATTATAATGAAGAGATGTGAAATTTGATCATATGATATAATAAATTAATCCAAACATCACATTCAAATGCGCTAATAAAATTTTTATTGATATGAATACTGTTATAAGATATGTGTCGTCTTTTGATGAATAATGAATTTTAAAAAAACACAATAATTATGATATGATATAACAAATTTATCAAAACATCACATTCAAATGCACTAATAAAAAATTAATTGATATGAATACAGTTATAAGATATATGTCGACTTTTGATGAATAATGAATTTTAAAAAATCATAATATTTGCACTGTCACAGGTCGATGTTTCTAAAAAATACAAAATGAACACCAACGCGTGTCATTTAATGTGCAACGGTGAATTTTTATTCTAATGCGCACCTGTGCATTTCTACGACCTATGGGCACTGCACAAATACCAATACCAATTACAACTCTCGGTGCGTTTGTACGATACCGCACACCGGTACGTTTATGTGAGATTGCTCAATGGTTTGTTTCTACAACCTATGGGCACCACACAAATACCAATACCAATCAGAATGATCAGTGTGTTTGTATAATACTCTGCACCAGTGCATTGATACAACCTATGGGCACCGCACAAATCCCAATACTAATTAGAACAATTAGTGCATATGTGTGATACTGCGCACTAGTGCATTTGTATAATACTGTGCACCAGTGCATTGATATGACCTATGGACACCACAAAAATCCAAATACCAATTAGAATGGCCCGATGCGTTGTATCACCTACAGTGCGCCCAATGTGCTTTTAGACCTTAACATCCTAGTGCATGCACCTTCGACCGCCCAGGGGCGACTGTCTGACTGACACACACCAGGACGTTGCTAAACACCTCGGGGCATCATATATTTGTTTTCCATCCTGGTGCTTGGTAGGTTTTTAGTACCGGTGTGTTGACACCTGATTAGCACACTGATTAACAAAAGCATCCGCAATAACCTCTGACTGACAATTTTTTGTTAGTTGTGTTGAAATTTAGTTAGAAGCTCTGCCAAAACCTCCATTATTGAAAATGGATGTTGTAGCAAATGTTTTTTTTGACAATTTTGGCCAATTTTATAACACTAAAAACCTCCTTTATAACCTCTGTTAGAGGGTCTTTTCCTTGTAGTGATTATAGATGGTATAGTTTATTATTCTGTATGGTTACATAGACTAAAAGAAATAATTGGACCAACATATAGAATCTATAAACCCTAAGGGAAGGGTCTAAATCTCATGTTAGGTCCCTATTATAAATTTTATTACAGATATATAGAACACAATTTTAGATCAACCATAATCATAACTGTAAGAAAAGGAAAAATATTGAGAGATCTAAAAATATATATATTTTATTCCTATAAGCATATATTTGAATGATGCATAAGCACTTTATAGGTAAATTGTAACTAGAATAGTGAAATTTCAGATCTGCAAATTAAGCATATTTCAGATTTAAAATAAATAATTACTATTCTATGTAATTTGACACATATAGAGACATATATGTGCTAAAAATAAATATGTTTCAAAATTCATATAATAATGTTTACATAAAGGACATTCCTTTTATAGAGGTTAATATAAAAACATAGTACACTTCAGTTAAAAATATCAGTTACAACAGTTAATTACATATTGAATGAAAGTCATCCATTTAATAATTTCAGCTACAGAATGTGCATTTTAAATTGGTAAATATCATGGGATATAGATGGCTGGCATCTATATACTTGGATGACCGACTTGGAAGGAGACGAAATGTGTCATCAGTTCTTCTGACTGTAGTTGGAAGTAACTCTATTAGAATTGAAGGAAATATAAAATACCTGCATAGAAATATATAAAGTTGTGTTAAAATAACACCAAGTAGAATAAAAGAAATTATAAAATATAAACACGTTATATAAGAATGAATGATTCAAATTATACCTGAATAAGGAACCTGAAGGATTGGAATTCCTCCTGCACATGCCGGTAGTAAAATATTAAATCCAGGAAAATTAAAAGAATTTAAGAATTGTGAACATTGTAATTTATTTAACTTTAGAGTTGAGTATTAGTTACCTATGAAGAGGACTGTAACCTGGTATAGGGTATTTGGACATAATTGAAGGAATTATGTGAATCTTGAAAATTTTGGTTTTTCTGGAATCAGAGTATAAAAAGGAAATTTATTATGAGAATTAATAAAAATGAAATTCAATTCAGAGTACTATCTTGTTATAAGAAGTCAAAATCTTGTATATCAAATTGATTTCATATAAAAATAAAAGACATAAGTCATACTATGTATCTTATATAGAGTTATATTATAAAAATATTAAAATTCGGAAATGACAGTCTTACCATAGCCATAGTAAAAGTGAATGAGTACATGAATTGGAGTCATATTTCAATTAAAAAGACAAATTTTCATACCTCTGTCTTCACGGAAAAAATAAATCTGGACAGAAACTGAAATAATTATATTGAAGGCAGAGAAGGTAATTATTATACAGAAAAATCATAGATAGGAGTTTCAATTAAACTGAAGTGCTAAAGTAATGTGTAAATGAAAATAAATAAACCTCTATCCAATCGACATGGAGTTAAACGAAGTTCAAGTTCTGAAATCGTCGATGGAAAAACAAAGGATAATGATAGGAAAGAAAATTGAAATCTTAAAATGTCGAAGGAGAATATTTCAATTAGGGAACGAAATGCATTAAAAAAATTTATTTGAGAATCCTCTTAGTTAGGAAAATTCGAATTTGAACATACAACTAAATATAAAAAAATTATGAGGGGATTATAGTGGGTTTCAGTGTGTAGGTATTTATAATGATAAATCTCTTATCATAAGTTCCTACAACGATTGAATTAAAAATTTTATACTGACCAAGAAAATAAATACGCAGTGACAAAAAAACCTAAATAACCTTGAAAAAATCGATTCAGTCAGTAAAAGACTGAGACGAGGGTGAAAGGATACTCATTAACGGTAAGAGGATAGGGGTTTTTTGTGTTTTTAATCCACAGATAAACCGACTATCTCTAAGTCCACAAAAACCATAAAATTTGCACTAGGAAATTTACTGTATAATGCATAACCAAATAGTCACGGAGAATAATGATTTCACAGTGGAGGAGTCCAATCGATTTGGGGAAAACATTTTATAACATTTGAATTTAATTTCTACACGAATGGATAAAAATTTCTGAAAATGAAAAAACTAGAACCAAGATATTATGCGTAAATAATTAGTTGCAAAAATTCAAGGTTGTAATCCTACCGAAATTCCAAATGCTGGGATGTGGTGATACACAACATGAGTAAGGTAGGAGAATACCTTTGTTTTTTCGCAAGAAAATTCCTGAAAACCAAACACAAAATTGTGGAAGTGTAGTGAGATTACAGAACCTGCAATGCCGAAGAAAAATAAATGATCTAAATCAAAATTTGACACAGAGATAGAATAACAAAAAAAAATTTAAAAACGATTTGTGTATACAGAATAATAAAATGAGGAAAGCGAAATGTAATGGGAAAACAGACTATTACCTGAGAATATTATGAACTTAAGGTTGAAAATGGACCTGGACATTTGAACGAGGCTCATACAAGTCGTATCATAATTTGTTTTCCATACTCAAAACCAAAGAATTGATAAGTGCACAGGAGAGATATCTCTATAGGTTTTCCACAAAGGAAATCTGAAAGAATAAACAAAAAACCCTAGCCATAGTCAATTCGACTAGGAGGGAAGACGAGTAGATCTACACCATTAAAAACCAAGGTAGATCCACCCTACACATGTCCAATTCGTACATATGCCCATGTGATGTTCAGGTGTCGTAGGTACAAAGGTTAAATGTGCGGAGAAACCGAGAAGATAAGTAAAGTGAATACTAATGTTTGTCGAGGTGAATTAAATTCATGTACAGAGCATTCAAAACCCAACGTATTACACTTAATTATAGAAATGAAAACATTTGATGGTTAATACCAATTATGGTTGCCAATCGAATACATTGGGAATGTGGTTACCCATAGTTCATTCTAATTATTAAAATGCAAATTGAACAATGGATAAGGTTGAATTAACAGGGATGTTGTAAGAGATATAATAAAGATGATATATACATGTGATAAAACATAGAGATATATGCATTCAATTACATTAAAAAATTTCCATGTGTATCGATTAATAAATATAAATAAAAATTGTTCTAATATATACGAATTTAATGATGGGTATGCGTAAGTTAAATGGCTAGAGGATGTGATGAAAACTGTTGGTATCGAAAGAGTAATACAACCTATAGTTATCAAGCTCATAATTCAAATATATTATGATGTTGTCACATATGCATTATTCGAATAGTTATTAAATGTATGGAGCTATAAATGAGGTGAATTGAGTATATAGTTTGGTATGTGAAGTGAATGAAATGATAGATATATATTAGGTAGGAATAATATGTATGGACATATTCTTATAAAATTGTGTAAATTAATATATGGAGAACCTACATCAATGCAGTTAAAATACTTTATATATACCTATATAGACTTACCTTAAGTCTAAGTATATATATATATATATATATATATATATATATATATGATCCTAAATAAGTTTACATGGTGGAAATGTATATACATATTAGGATGGCCTATAAATAGTGTTATATATGTTGAACTACTAAGGGAAAAATCATTCATATATATATATATATATATATATATATATATATATATATAAGGCCAAAGTAGATTTAAAAGACATAAAGGACAAAAGTTATAATCCTATGAGGATAGGAAATAAGAATAGAAATGTATACATTCGTTAACAGTTAAATTAACGAAAATGCATACAAGAGAAAATAAGATTGTTCTTTAATAAGTAAAGGGAATACTTAAATGTTCATAATAATGAATGTAGTTAGAAAAAACCAAATTAAGTAGAGATAATATCTAAGATTGTACTATTGCGATAATAGCCAGTGAGAATGAATCAGTAAAGGATTCTAAGTATGACAAAATTTCTATAATTAAAAAAAAATGGGTAAGTAAAGTTGTTACATCATGAATTCATGAATTTCCCCTTGTTACAGACCTCTGAGCCAGATGAACAGGGACATGCAAACCTTTCTACCAGAAGATGCTCGCCCAAGTGCCATGAACTATCTTGAAATCAATCAACCTTACTCCCATGTAAATCTCCCATAATCGAGAAAGAAGGTCCTCCCCTGTTACTCACTCAACGGAATGAAATGCCTCACTCGACAAAATTTAAGGAGTTACACACTCGACGGAAAAATGATCTGTTTTTTATGTGAATGCCTATTTTTTTTTAAGTGAGAATGTCTGTGTTTTTTTTAAGTGAGAATTCCTAATTAACATTACATTCTAAGACCCATTGAATTTTTTGACCACAACTAGAACAAAATTTTGCAACCTAATTTATTCAGCCCATTTTATAAGTGAGCACACGTCAACTTATTGAACAACCATTTTTCCAACTGGTTGCTCAACTGTTGGGGAAACTCGGTAGTTAACTATTGCAACAACTCATTAGGTCAAGAAAATGGTAAAGCAGGTCAAATGGGAGTCAATAATTTCCCTTCCGGTGCAAAAACCTAAAGAAAATATCATCTTCTCTAGGTCGGATTTAGATTGGTCTCTTGTAGAAGGAAAACACATGGACTCCTTTGAATGGGCTGTAAAAATCCCTTCAACTAGAACTGTAGAATTTATTAGAGGAGAGGAAATGAACCCAGATGCTCCATTTTCATTCATCCCGGTACAGAAATAAATGCCCAAGCTCAAGGCCTAATGCTTCCTTGCTATATGAAGTGTAAGTTTTCTTAGAGATCCATTGTGTAGATGTTGATATTAATAGTGTTCCATCAGTTTTCATGGATTCATATGTATTGAGTTTTCAATAATTTTTATGCAGCTATGCTTGTTGAAATGGCCCCATTGAAAGAAGGGGACAAGATGAAATGAAGCGAAGATACTCATTTGTGAAAAAGAGGGGATGCTAATGCCATTTCATTGTAAAAATTACGGTTAAAATCCCTGAGATTGCGATAATAACATATAACATGTATGCACACGTAGATAGCCAAGGATTGCCTTGTCATGGCCAACAAGACACCTCGGGTCATGCTAGGGTGTTGCATCAACCAAAGTTATCAAGGGACATGGTTTCCTATTTATAGAGTTGTTTCTTCCTGGAAGTGTCAGTTGACTCTATTTGCAAAATGCATGTTCAAAAATATATTGATGTGCATGCTGCAACTTGAGATAGGAATTTCATTTTGTGTAGGAAATATGTTGTTAACATATATAATCATCTAATGAAAGGAAATTATCAATTTCATAAGAAGGAAGAAATGAGTGTGAACCTTTGGTATAGGAAATACCCAGATGATTTTCTCTTTTATCAAATGCCCAATGGTGGAGATGTCCCTTTTATATTTGGAATTCAGACAAAGTGGATGTTGGAGACCATGGTGAAGCTATCAAATAATAACCTAATAGCCATGGATTCAACATTCAACACGAATAAGTATGGGGTGAGTGTATTAAGAATTATTTATCTAGTACAATAATTTGATTAATAATGATTGATGACCTGAAATTGAATTCACATATTTTTTGAATGTAATAGTATCAGTCGTACACAGTCATGGTGTGTTATGAGAAACAAAGTGGGGTGCCAATTTCATGGGTGGTGGCATCACGTAATAAATCACAGGACATTTCACTATGGTTTGAGCAACTCATGCATAGGTGACACCAAGTTGATCATAGTTGGAAATTTAATGCTTTCGTGGTCGACTATGCATTGGTTGAAATCGATTATTTAAGGTAACTTCAATCTTCTTATTTTATAGTACAAGTTGTATTTATTGCAGAAATAACATGCTTGAAATAAATTTAATGTGGCAGGAGAATCACAAGGTGCAATGTTATCTTGTGTGTTTGGAACGTACGTCGAGCATGGCTAAAAAATGTGAATTGATTGGTGAGTAGTCCATAAATACAAAATAAATGTTTAGTGATTTGAGTTTAATTATGAAATATTGTTCCAGCGTTAAAGTGATCAATGTAAGTAATGCTTTCTTCAACAATTTTTCTAATGAGGAGAAGTTCCTAGACTATTTCCACAAGAATTAGGTTGCCGGTGATAAGATTTGTAAGTTGAAAAACTCTAAGTTACATTTTTCTTTTTGGTTTTAATATGGATGAAATATCTTCATTAACCCAACTTTTATGCAATTAGGGATGTGGGTCAAAGCATTTCAGGATTTTCCCCATGCAAATAAGTAGACAAACAATGTTGTGGAGTCATATCACTAGTACCTAAAGACAAAATTTCTATCTGATACAAGAAAGAAATGTTCTCGTAGGATGGATTGGTTGATATATGTCCTTCTAACAAATTTTGAATCCTGTTATCGGTTTAAGGAAATTATAAAAAATAAATTATTTTTGAATACTTACAAGAAAGAGAAACAATTGGAATCATCAATGGAAAAAAGAAAAAATAATTCCAAATAGTGATTGTAACCCTCATGAGAAAATGTCGTTTTTTTTGTGAGGATTCAATCTAAACTTAATAGGCAATATCTTGTCACTTGACATCGCACAAATTTCATAACTTGTGATTTCCCATGGTCTATTCGTGGAGGAATATGCAAGCATGCCATAATGGTGGGTTGGTTGTGTTCCCATTCAATGGCTTCAAACCAATTACAAAATCACCAAAACACAATTGATTCATACAATGTCCCTCCTGAGATAAATATAGAGGCAATATCAGATATTCTTGAAGATGCAAACACATTTTCCATGCATAGTCACAATGTTGATGTAAATGTTGAACAAATTGAGATGGCCAAGGAGGAGTTATTTGGCTACTTAGACCTGGTTCAAAATGACCTCCTGATACTTTGACCAATAATGAACAGTTGATTTCTTTGTTTAAAAAATTGTTGGATGACGCCAACAATCTTCATATTATGGATTATGAATTCACATGTGGGTTAGGTTCTTTCGAGTTATCTTTGAAGAGGAATAAGAGTTTCCCAGGACCTAAAAAGAGAATAAAAATATGGAAACAAAATGCAAGATTGGAAATTGACTTGAATATCCCGGCAGATGAAGATGAACCATTTGATCTTGTTTTCAATTTGATTTTAATATTTATTCGTGTATTAGATGTATTTTCTTTTTCGTTTACTATGTCCATGTATATTTGATAGGTGGTGAGGAATGTTTGGTGATTTGTCTAATTTGACGGAATTTTCATTTAAGGTGATTAAATAACTCCATAGATTTACACTCAGTTTTTCAATACATTGATTGTTTTGTAAGTCATGGAAGATAGATGTCAATTGTTTTTGCATACTTTCATATATTGGTGTCTAAAAAATAATCCGATATAATCTAAATTTCAATAAAAACAATGGAAATGTAACAAAATTATTAGAGGAAATGCAATGAAATTGTAACTAAACCTATCAAACACAATTTTACCAGTTTTTTTATAGCTGTTGAATATGGATGGTGATATATTATTAGAGAATAATATATATGAAAACATAAAATATAATGCTTTTTCTGTCTATGAGTTGCCGCAACGGTGAGCCGGTGTGTCAGCAACGGTGACCCAGTGCGTCAACAATTGTGATCCAGTGTGTCAGAAATACTGAGCCAGTGTGTTAGCCACGATGAGCCAGTGTGTCAACAACGGTGACCTAGTGTGTCAATATGAAACTGTGGATGGAGGGGGGAATTTCATGAAGATTTATTATATAATAATCACTATTTCCTGCTTCACCGGGATGAAGATACCCTCTTGTCTCCATAATTACATTCCAACATTCAAACTCTTCTTTTTTATTCAGCATATATTTCTTTTTATATATCCTTTTTGGAAGCTAGATCATTGGGTAGTGAAATCTAAGACCTATCTAATTATTCCCACACTGTCCCATGGAAATAATATACTGAGAAACCCTTGTTAAGGTTTTCTTTAAGTTTAGGTAGTCAAATGGATCTTTATTTCAGGATTGTTTTCCCGAGGCATCCCGCCATGCTTTACATCCTTCCTGTGCGACAGTTTCCAATGATTGAATGGCATGTGAAATAGGCAAGGGTCTTTTGCCTGATCTTGGCAATATCCTCTGTTGAATCTGAGAATTTGGTGGAATTTTGATGTTCTTCTATCACCTCCATAGGTTTGGGATGTTCTCCTATAACCCACAGAAGGCTCTCAGAATTATGCAAATAAATTTTAAGAGCATCCAACCAACATGCATAATTTCTCAAATATGATACAAAGGCTCTCAATTGGACATCCCATATAACATGGTTGGAATTCCATTTTGTATTAAGAGGTACGAAAAAATTATGTTGGTGCAATTCACAGATAAAGTCTTTATCTGGATTCCTGTAAACCATATATGCCTCCATGAAACCAATACCGTTTCCAACCTGGAGAAGCCTATTTTTTATGATAGCATTCTCTTTAAAAATCAACAATTTTTCTATCAAGTACAAGCTGTAATTGGTTGGAGAAGCCCTGAAACTAAGCACACCATCCATTATTTTTCTGAGTTCTTTCTCATCATTCTCCAAGTTTCTCACCTTCCTTTCCAGCTCATGCACTATTTTTTATGTTTTTGTAAAGCTTTGTTTTTATATTCATTGCATCTCTTGCAGAGGTCACGAAGTGAGTTTTTGTGACAATTGTGATGTATTAGACCTTGTCCCTTATATGTGAATTTAGACAACTCTAATTTATCTTTTGGTTCCTCATCTTCTGTTTACACAACAATGTCTTTGGTCAATTTGATCTCTGGTTCCTCATCATTTGTTATTTTCATATCTGGTTTTTGTTCCTCTGTTTGTACAATCATTTCTTTTGTTATTTTCATATGTGATTCATGTTCCTCTGTATGAACAACTATGATTTTGGTATGGTCCTCTGTTTATGCAACAATGTCATCATTCTATTTTTTTCCAAGGAGTATATTTTGTTGGACCCCTGGAGAATGAATATCTATGACATCAATGGGTATGGACTCTACAACTTAGGCCAAGAAATCTAATCTATCAAAATTTTATTTTTGTCTTAGTTCATCTGTTAGGGTTTTAACTTTGATCTGTAGTTTCCTGCTTTTCATCTAGAGAATCTTATTCTTCCTTAACAGTGAAATATACAGAGGAATATTTTTAGGGGTATTTTCTTTTACAATGTGTTTCTTTGTAAATTTTTGTGGTGCAGCTGGTTGGTCCTCCTAATCATCCCCATACAATTTTGGTTGTGCAGTTGGTTGACCCTACTAATTTTCCCCATACAATTCTGGTGGTGCAGTTTGCTGGTACTCCTCATCATCCCCATACAAAATTTGAATTAAGGAAAAGCATTCTGAGGGCTACCATTCGACTATTCCATCTATGTAATCATAGTCACAATTAGGAGATGGAAGCTTATCAACTTTTTCTTATGTGTGAGCAAGGTTGCCTAATCCTTGTTCCATGAATCCTTGTTGCATACATCCTTGGTCCATGAATCCTTCAATCAATACATCTTGTGGATAATATTAATCTTGTTCTGTTGTTGTCTCTTCTGTGATTTCTTCTGTAACAATGAGGAGGTTATCAGGAACTGGAGGAAGACAACCTCTCGTTCTCCTATTTTGATTTTCTTATGGAACTATTGTCGGGCGTTTCCTCTATCCTCTAAATCTTCTGGTCGTAGGTTTACTCCCAAATATTTCTACTTCATCATCATCATCATCATCATCATCATCATCTCCTTTCTGTGAATATTTAACAATATAAACCCTATAAACCCTCGTATTTTGAACACTAGGCAGCTCGGTTTCCATATGGAAAGGTTTTGTGGGAATTTATGCAGGTGGGAGGTCATGGGGTGGAGTTGCAGCTGGGAGGTTATGGGGCAGAGTTGCAGCTTCCAGGGCGTCCTCTGGCGGGGTGGCAGCTTCAACATGCAATGGCCTTCCAACTAGTTCATCCCAAGTTCTCCCTTCCCTTTGTAGCACAACAAACACCAAAAGTTTAACAAGGCAATGGTGCGACCAGATTTTGAGTGGCTTCTTTTATTTCTGCACACCTCAGGCCATTTGGTCTATGATTTTTGCAAGAAATAAAGGCATGTTAACCAACTTTCCATGACGCAAGTGATCTAAGAAGCGGAGGTGCTCATAATAAATAATGACATACCTTCCTTCACACATGAAAAATATCTGAACAAGGAATGAAACATCCTTCCAGGGTTGTGGTAATCACTTATTTTCATATCTTGTGCCTCTCCTGAGAATTTGTGCACCTACCTCAAGGAATTGCCACACAACATCAGGATGGGGTTTTCGGGGCGCAAACCATTGTTCTCACATCCGAGGTAACTCTGTCACTTCCGCAATCGCTTCTTCTGTTGCATGCACCACTGTCCCTGCTACCTCTGATCTACCCTCCCTATAATGTATGGAAAATTCTAGGGCTATTCCATCGTCATACCCCTAAAACCTAGGAATATAATCCATCTATACGGTCTCTTCAAACAATTGTTTAATGTGTGGAAATGTGTCTAGAAATTCTTCGGCACTTTCTCTACATACTCTTTCACCTCCCATATTTAATAAGAGTTCAGAGTGGTTATGGTTATATTTTTTCTTAGCAACACAATGAATGTGGGACAATGGCACAATGGAAGAGTTGGGGTAATTAATCTAGTAATATCACGACTCATTGTCTATGGCAATGCCAGTATGTAATCAGGTGTTGTCGCAACGACTGCCTCCCATTTGACATTGATAGTTGGTTGTTGTCATGGTCAGGGGAGATTTTTGTTACTATTTTCCACAGTCAGAAATTCCCTTTTACCCAGTTAGGAGTTTCCACAACGGTGTCCACTGGAATGGGAGGGCCCAACTTGTCCATCATAAAAATGTAACTTTGTGGGCTCATGCACCATTACAATGACTCCTTAAATTACTTGCCTTAAAACGTATTGGTTATAATTTATTAGTTATACTTGAATGCATATTATATTTTTGTATGATTATAAAGTTAACTTCCTTGATTTGCAAGTTGTTCATATTATGTTCATTTTTTGCAGGCTTAGCTGTTGTTGTATTCATGTATGCCAGAACGTGCTTATATTCAAATCACCTGATCTCGTGGCTGTAGATTTTGATAATGTAGTTAAGAAAAAATTCCTTACAACCAAGTGAATCAAATCACCTGATCACAATTCTACCCCTTAAATGAGGTTGGAGCTATGGATTGGAAAAATGAAATATATCACAATTGCATTTTTCATTTAACCATGTATAAAGGGAACATAATGATTGATCTATAAGCTATCTCGTTTGGCTTGTAACCAAGGGTATCTCACACTAATTTTTATTGAAGGGGCTTCTTTAAGAATTCGAGTTCACTTTTATTAGAGACTTTTACTTGGAGTCATCTATTTGATAATCAAAATATCCTTTATTTTGTTGTTCAATTTTTGGTTATGTTTAAAGTGATCTCAATTGATAAGATAACATTTGTAAAATGAATTCGTGATTCTTCCCCCACCCTTCTCATTATTTCCAACAGATAGACGAAACTGAAATGTAATAGTATTGATTGAAAAATGCATTTTAACATACATGTACCAAAAAGTACTAAAAAATAAGGTGAGCTTGTCCATTAAAAAACAATAGCTCATATATATACCTCAAAAATTAACATAATATTTGTTTATGCTGCTACAATCTATCACAAGAAATAAGAATTACATAATAGGACTCCCACCATAGTAACCCCAATAGCAAACACAAGAACAATCAATTCATTAACACACCACGTATATCGAGGCCTATCAATGAAAATTGGCGGAGAAAATGCTGGATCCTCATATCTTCCACATCTATGTCCATTGGATGATGCTTGAATAAGTATATCATCAAAAAACCTTTGGACATTAATCGGTAAATGATGTTAAAACTAATAAACTGTGCAACAATACTTTTTTCTTCTTGGTGGAGTGGTTTCAAATTCTGTTTTCTCACTTGGTAAATTCCAATCATTTGATTTGTATTCAAATCTAAATTAGTGTAAGTGAGAATGTCACTTTCATCATAACTCTTGGCTACTCTGAGCCCATCAACCAGAGCAATATAATAGGCTTCATTATTTGTGGTTCTCCCTAGAATATCTTTAGCATTCTTGAAGACTTGGCTAAGTGCTTCATTATGAAGCACAAATATTGTTTTTTCTGAGCATCC
Organism: Pinus albicaulis; assembly: GCA_034641835.2. Taxonomy (NCBI): domain Eukaryota; kingdom Viridiplantae; phylum Streptophyta; class Pinopsida; order Pinales; family Pinaceae; genus Pinus; species Pinus albicaulis. The sequence continues at coordinate 1,456,552,394 of CM076580.1, read as the reverse complement.
ACGTTTGCACCATCTTCAAAAGAGGAAAACAATTAAATGAATAAAACGATTTAGTAAAATATAATGAACATCTTGGTTGTAAAAAATGTTTTTTTTAACTCCAATTTTTTATATATAACTATATATATATATATATATATATATATAAACTAAAGTCCTCACATAATTTAGTCAACAGTGACAGAAACTCACTGTATTAGTGGTGAAAACTCCTTGCTACAGTGGCGACAACTCCACGGTTATAGTGGTGACAACTCCATGTGAAAGTGAATTTCTACCACTGTAATAGTGAGTAATAGAACCACAAATATAATGATAATCTTGGTTGAAAAAATTCATATAGCCACAAATACAATTATTAGAAGAAAGCATTCACTTAATTTAGAATTATCAAAAGGAAACACTCACTTTCTACCTCCTAAAAATCAATGTAAAATCCCGAATCCCAACAACTTGTAAATTGGAGGATAAAAAATTCTGAAACATTTTGAATAAATATGATAATAATGCTTCATAATAAATCCTGTAGCCCAAATAAGTTGTCACTATCCTAGCTCCATTTAAAGAATAGACTTTTTGGAAGCTTTTTTGAGCTGCAATTTATGGGCTTAGTGGGACTTGCATGGGTGCTCTAACATAGAGAAATTTTTAATATAAAATATAGAATTTGAAAATATACTTTTTTTTAATGCTCAAAATCATATGATTTGAAATAATAAAATTTACTATTTAATTTTATAATTATAATTGAACATTATTCAGGAAGAAAGAAGTTTAGTATATGTAAAAATGTAAAAAGATGTGAAGTACAAATAATAAACTATTATGAATTTAGAAAATCAAATAAAGAAGAAAATGTTAATATTGAGATGAGTTTTCATTTTGTGATTTAATAATTATCTCCATTTTGTTATTTTATTATTTTATTATTTTGTGAAGTGTATTTTTTTCTTCCTATATTAATTCTAGTGTATATCAAAACACTCTCAATTTTTTATGATGATATTGAAAATTGAATAATGGGATGTACAAATTTTTTATTAAAAATTAATTATATTTTATAATTTTTTTAATGAAATAATATATTTTTATGAACAGCCTATATATGAACATCTTTAATTTCATACTACAAATTTTTGTCCTCCAATTAACCTCTTTTGATATTCACATCTCTTAATATTCCAATTTTCAAGGTTTGGTACTCAATTAATACATTCATACTTTATGAATTGCCAACCAAGCTTGGGAATAAGACATTGGGTTTAAAATAATAAGTGGTCTTTCATGCTTTTTACTATTAATTCATGATAATGTAAAAATAAATGGATTTTATCTAAAAGGTGGCCTTATCACTTAAGAATTTGTAAATTTCTAAGTGATCATATATTTGAATTGGAATTGTACCCTTATTGCCATTGAGTTCTCTCACAAAAAAATATGTCTAACCTTAATTTGATGTTTAATTAATAATTTCACATTAATTTGTTGTTTAATTAGGTTATAAACTTAGGGGCCGAAAGTGTTTGGCTTTTTCATACTTAGGTTTAATGCCTAAGAATTTGTAATTTTCTAGATGATGATACATTTGAATTGGAATTGTATCCTTATTGACTTTGAGTTCTCTCACTAACAAATATGTATCATGTTAATTTGTTGTTTAATTAGGTAATATGTCTCACATTAATTTGTTGTTTAATAAGGTGAATTAATCTTTCCAAATATTTCTATCTAAATTCACCACATAATTCATTGACATAATAGCGGCAAAAACTCTGGTGGCAACTCCACAACTCACAGTAAAAGTGAATTGTTGCCACTGTAACACTGAGTAATAGAACCACAAATCTTGAATAGATGTAAGAAAAATATTTGAAGCTACATTGCAGTTAACATGTGCAGAAGGTTGGGTTGTACATCTCTCTATAAATAGTGCTTGTATAATGTCAGTGTACAATATGGTGCTTTCATTTCAACTTTCATGCATATGTTTTGGGCTCACTTTTCATTACAGTTGTTGTGAGGGAAAAACCCATTTTAATTAATTTTTATTTTTCAAATAATTTATATCTTGTGTCCAAAATATTAATATGGTACAATTAAAATGTTCATATGCATATATCACTATTATCTTATATTTATGTTAATCTATTATCTAAAACATAGATTTATTAAGCATCTATCATTATTATTAACATTTTCATAGGTTCAACATATTTATAGATTCAGAGTTAAGCCTTTATTTAAAACCTTTATTAATTTTATTTTTTTTAATTCAGAATGGTAGAATGTCTATTAGAAACCTTTATATTCATTGTTGGGGCTATAGCATTTTTTAGTTGTTGGAGGAGCTATCATATAATACTTTAAGGGATTTTTAGTTTTCTATGGATAGACAATTTTTTTAGATAGTGCTAATTTATTATGAGTTTTTTACTTATCTTTAGTATTAGAGAAAATATACTACAAGCCCAAAATCAAAACTAAATCCATTATTGTTTCCATCATAGCTTCTACTATTCCAATGGTCGCTTGACACAAAAGTATAATTCAGCTTCTATGAATTTAGTTGTGATTATAGATTTTCAGACCTACAACTTGAGATAACATTATCAAAATTTTCAATTATAGCAACAAATTAGAGGATATTATATCAAATTTTGTGAGGGGTGTATCAAATGTAATTTTTTTAAAATTTAGATTATATATAAAATTAAAATAGCACCACCTATCATTTATATATAAATTAAAATACACTCTAAATATATTTTAATTAATTTCTAGAAAAAAATAGTATTAATTAATAATATAATTTAGAATGTAAATTTTATAATCCAATCATTTTAATTGAGTTTAAATGGTGGTTTCCAACATTTATTATTCTTTATTTTTATGCAGTAAGGCATCACTATTTGAAAACAACTTTCCTAAGTGTCTTTCTGTCATAATATGTGCCATTGGATTCTTTGTTAGACGATTCAATTATGCTCAACCATCGATTACAATTGCCACTTGTTGGCAGTTACCAGGCAGTTGCAACTCCTCTGGCGATTCCAAAATTCCTGTATCTCCCGGGACAGGCGTTTTGAGCATCTGCCTTCACACCCGTTTATGGCGATTGCAAATTTCCTGTATCACCTGGGACAGGCATTTTAAGCATCTGCCTTCACACCCGTTCAAAGCGGCAGATCTCACGCCCTCACAAGCTTCCAATTTTTGGAATCGCAAGTTGGAATGATGTTACTGCTATTATTTCTATGGATGGGCTTCCTGCTTGAAATGTAAAAACATTAAAGTGAGGCTTTTTTCACTTTCTGTTCTTCTTTACTGTATTCAAGAAAATGCCGCGATTCCAAATTTCCTGTATCTCCCGGGACAGGCATTTTGAGAATTTGCCTTCACACCCATTCATGGCGATTCCAAATTTCCTGTATCTCCCGGGACAAGCATTTTGAGCATCCGCCTTCACACCCATTCAAAGTGGTGGACCTCACGCCCTCACAAGCTTCCAATTTTTGGAATCGCAGGTTGGAATGATGTTACTGTTATTATTTCTATGGACAGGCTTCCTGCTTGAAATGTAGAAACATTAAAGTGAGGATTTTTGCACTTTCTGTTCTTCTTTACTCTATTCAAGCAAATGCAGGAAGATGCAGAAGCTTAATTAATGCTTCTAGATCAGTTGGGTTGGTGCCAATTTTGGAAATTTTTCACACCGATAATGATAGGGAAAGACACAATGGCATTGCTTTCATTTCATTTTAGATCTTGTTCGCTTGAATAGGTAAATTTGTGAGACCCATGAACTATTTTGAGTACTCAATCTCTTAGTGCTCTAATGCTCTCGATCTAATTACAAATTAGTCTAGTTTAAGTTTGAGGCCTCCACGATGACATGAGAAGTTGAGGGTTGTAAAAATCTGTGGAGGCCCCAATGTGATGAGGGTTGTAAAAATCTGTGGAGGCCCCAATGTGTTGGGCATAAAAGTAAAAATCCATATCCATGGAACAAGACAGATGTCGTTGGGACAGACATATTTTTGGAAATGCTATTATTTGTGTATATTTTCCATTCCATTCCAAGTTGGTCATGTTTATTGTCATCTTTGATCCAACCAGAAATGAAATAAGAGTGAGTTTTAATTGAGGTTGGCCACGTTGAAGTTGAAGGGGCACAAAAAAATCAATACAATAAAAGCATTTTGAGCATCTCCCTTCACACCCGTTCAAAGCGACAGATCTCATGCCCTCACAAGCTTCCAATTTTTGGAATCGCGGGTTGGAAGCCGTTATTTTTTCAAGTAGTATTGGGGACAATATCTCCATCCAGAGGAAAATAGCGAGTCTGTGGCTTAACTGGTCAGTTGAGGAGATTGATTCATAGCTGAGGAGAATCACACAGAATGCATTGTCCATACTTGAACCCATGTTTCGGCTGAAGGCTCCTGGTAAGTCTGAATTGTCTAATTGAATGAGTGCTTTTAGATCTTGGCATCATTCCTTAAAAAAATTTGAAGTTCTCCCATGGGTGATTTCCACTGGTGTGTAGAGGAGATTCCCCAGATTTATATTGTCATGTTCTTCATTTTCCAGTGTTGGCTAATCGTTGGATCCATCTGATCCACTGTCTCCCCTTCTATCCCTTTCTATCCCTGTATTATTATAAGTTGAGAAACGATCATGTAAGGTGAGCCAAAGATCTTGAAGAAGAAATTTGTAGTATCAATCATTTCTCTCAAATTAAAACTTACGTTTTTAACTCGTTCTGAATCTCTTGGTCGTTAATCATCAACTCTTGATTGTGTTATATGGTTCTCTATAATTATCTTAGCGTGAAATTCCAAAGGCTTTTTCTTTATTAAAACAAGCATAGTAATGTTGAGTTGCAGATCTGGCTTGCTCAATGTGGAAGAATTATCCTTCGAGCCCTGTGTGTGCCTTCAATTGGTAAAACATTTGTTATTATTCTCAGTGTTAGTTTCCACTGCAAGTTTGTTTAATAATGGATGAGCAAGTGCTTTAACACGATTTACTATCTCGGTGACACTGATACAAACCTTGAACCAACCGTACCATCGATAACTCTATTGCTATTGGTCATGTCTAGTTGATGATTTATAGCACTTTAATTACTTTTGTTACTCTGAAATTTCAACTAGTGACTGAAAAGTTTGCAACAGTCCTGTTTTCATCATCCTACATTAGTTTATGCTTCATTTTTCAATGATTCTAGGGCCACAACCCATTTTTCAATGCTTTGGCCAAAGCATGATTTAATCCTGAAGGACTGTCAGAAACTGCAAAAGCAACACAGTGTTTACATTTTTTCTTTCGGAACTTGTATTTGCAAGTAAGTGATATTGTGGCTCAAATTCTTTCCAAGGCAGACTCAGATTCAGATTTTGAGTGTACCATGGTTGCTATTTTAAAGAAAGGAGTTGTTGAGTCTGCCACTCTTATATATGTATGATCAGTTGAAACCATCTTCCATACAACTTTCATTTCATGACCTTGTTCCATCTCTAGTCCATGTAGTTATTCACACAAATATTGAAAAAAAGAGACACATTAATTTTCAGATGTGCTTTTAGCCAAAGAAGGCTACCATAATGATGTTGGAAAGGATGCTTGGAGGTGGAAGATTGTTGAATGTTGTTACTGTTATTATTTCTATGGTCGGGCTTCCTGCTTGAAATGTAAAAACATTAAAGTGAGGCTTTTTTCACTTTATGTTCTTCTTTACTGTATTGACGCAAATGCAGGAAGATGCAAAAGCTTGATTAATGCTCCTGGATCAGTTGGGGTGGTGCCAATTTTGGAACTTTTTCACACTGGTAATGATAGGGAAAGACACAATGGCATTGCTTTCATTTCATTTTAGATCTTTTTCGCTTGAATAGGTAAAGTTGTGAGACCCATGAACTATTTTGAGTACTCAATCTCTTAGTGCTCTAATGCTCTCGATCTAATTACAGATTAGTCTAGTTTAAGTTTGAGGCCTCCACGATGACATGAGAAGTTGAGGGTTGTAAAAATCTATGGAGGCCCCAATGTGATGAGGGTTGTAAAAATCTGTGGAGGCCCCAATGTGTTGGGCGTAAAAGTAAAAATCCATATCCATGGAATAGGACAGATGTCGTTGAGATAGAAATATTTTTTGAAATTCTATTATTTGTGTATATTTTCCATTCCATTCCAAGTTGGTCATGTTTATTATCATCTGTGATCCAGCTAGAAATGAAATAAGAGTGATTTTTATTGAGGTTGGCCACGTTGAAGTTGAAGGGGCACAAAAAAATCAATACAATACAATACATTGACTCTGCAGCTATGGCTCTGACCACTAATTACAACTATGCATTTGACATGATCACTTCTCCTCTATAAAAGCTCAACTCATGACCTAGACTTGTAGAGAGCGTACCAATAGCAATACCAATTTTTGGATATCATATGATGGAGTCCATTAAGCAGCCTTGCATTTGGATTCAATTTTTGGTGTATATTCATATGATTTGCAGTTGTAGCTGCAGGGTCGCAGGGGATAGCCCTGGCCCTGGGAGATGGGAAGTGATGATTGAAAATGGAGGTGTGTCGGCGATGCATATGGCAGCCACCATTATGGGTACAGTGGTGATGTACGATTACTTAAATTATGGTGATTCTAATATAAGTGATGCAGGAGCATCTAACTCGGAGTAGAAAAAACAAAGATAGGTCTTTTGTCTCATTCTTTCATTTGTTTACAGGCAGGTCATTGGACCTGAGAATTGTTTTTTTTTTATTTTTACTGATTAAAGAAAGGGCACTAGGATTAGGAAGGTTAATTAAATCAATAGACTTATTTAAAAGTTTTCTTTTAATCCAGGAATGTAGTTAAAATAGAATGGTTGTTAGTTCAACTGAAAAAGAGAAACTATTACCATAGTAGTACATAAAGAAAAACATGTTGTAAGATTTTCAATTTCTTTCCATCAAAAAAGAAGCAAAAAATTTGAACAATACAGAGACGGAATTTGTATCTTAGGAAACCATCTGTTGTAATTGAAAGCTACTGTAACCACTTACAGCTAAATTATTTCACTAAAACATTTACATTTGTTATATTTAATCTTGTGCATTTAATTTACGAATTGAAACAAGCATGAGAAAGGAGAACTGAAATGTGGGTGCTGGTGACAAACAAACAAGAACGTAGGACGAAGCAGTGCATATTAATAACCAAAAATCAGAGACTACAGTATTTGAGCAAACTCAAACAAATAACAAGATTTTCATGACCAAGAAAGAAGAACTATCAGTTATACTTCTGGGCACAGGTACAATAACTATTGATAATTTTTTTCTTAAGTAGACTGAATATTTCAAAAATAAAATTGTTCCATTCATTCACTGTTAACGATTAACAAAAATATTACTATTGAGAAAGTTATGTGGAATTAAACAGTAGTAATCGACATAAAAATTCGAAACAAAAGGGATGGTCTACAGGGTTAGGGTTCTGAGACCCGTAACCTACTACAAGGATGAACTGTAACAAACCCTACAACAGGCACTAGAAGAAAAAATCACATTGGTGAGGGTCATGCTTGTGACGGACCTTTAAGGTCCATCACCAATGTCACATATGGTGACGGTCATTAAAAAACCGTCACCGTAATTGTATATAGTGATGGTTCTTTATGGTCCGTCACCAAAGACATTTTCAATGACACTTTTGGTGAGGGTCGTTAAAGGCCCATCACTAATTCTCTCTTTGGTGACACTTCTTGTGACGAACTTTTAATGACCCTTACCAATGCTCTTTTTGTTACTTTGGTGATGGTCAAAAAATGTCTGTCATCATTGATCATTAAAAAACTGTCACCGTAAGTGTATATAGTGATGGTCCTTTATGGTCCGTCACCAAAGACATTTCAATTTTGGTGATGGTCGTTAAAGGCCCATCACTAATTCTCTCTTTGGTGACACTTCTAGTGACGAACTTTTAAAGATCCTCACCAATGCTCTTTTTGTTACTTTTGGTGACGATCAAAAAATGTTCATCATCATTGATCATTCCAATGAGTTTTTGATGACGCTATGTGCCTGTTAATATATTTTTTGTCAAAAGATAATGATTTAATACCATTATTGTGGAGCATTTTTTATAATATGTCCAAGGCTATAGTGGTTAGGGTCAGTCAATTTTTTAAGAAGTACTAAGCGTGTATCATTTCCCTCAATTAATGACTAGTCGAATAGAGATTTCCTACGAGTCAACACATGATTCATATCTATTAAGTTTATTATCTATAAAATTCCATTTAGATAAAGTTCCACTATTGTGTGTAGGAAATATATTATTTAATACATAATCGAGCTCTGACAATTCTATTAATGAGAAAGACCTAACAATCCTCAATAATCTGGGCACACCTTAAATTAATGCTTTGGCACACACTAACATTTCCTAGCACCCCACATGTCTTGGAACATATGTGTACCTAGAACATCTTGTGATGACATTGACACCCAAGCACATGGTGGCATGTGCTAGCACAACATGGAACTCTCCTAGCATGTGTTGGCATGCTGCATATAGTCCCTATCATGCTCTGGAACACCTTCGTTGAATGCATTGACATACATTAGCACTTGGCACACAATGCCACTTGGCATGTATTGGGATCTATTATTAGTGTGCCTAGCATGACCATTTTCAAAAAGATAAATTCCTGACTTATTAACCCTCTTATTGGTTCTTCCTTTTGTTGCCCTGACACATATTGACATACCCTAGCACCCTACGCCACATCCTTAGCACCTAGCATGTATTGGCATATCTTGGCACTATTAATTGGCACATGATATAATTATCACACCCTGGAACTCCCAAGCACACTTTGGGAATTCTTAACATGCTTTGATATTCCCTAGCATGCCTTACCAATGCTTAGCATACCTTGTCTCTCCCTCCTTGGCATGACAACTAACACTGACCATTAACACTAGTCTTTGGAAGTACACATTCCTCATATTCATTAACTTCCATGAATTTTTACCTAGTTCTCGCTTAATTTTTTTTCCTAGTACTCCTTAACACTCATAAACATGCATTATCACTCTCTAGCACACCTTAATTAACACTCTTAAACATTCCCTTCCACTTCATAACATGCATAACACTAGTCCCTGACACATATTGGCGCTTGACACATGTTGGCACTTGGAAAGTCTTAGCATGTATGGAATACGTTGAGATGCCTTGGTATGATTTCGCATGGTTTAAAATTAAATTTATTTGTGATGATCAATTGTTGGAAAGTAGATGAGAAGAAACAAAGGAATACTTGGCACTTAGAATGCACTAAGACTTTGCACTTGGCACCTACTACCACCTAGTTTTGGTGTGTCTAGCATGCCCCTCTTGGAAAAGGTAAATTGATGACTTATTAACCCTCTTATGTGTTCATTTCCTTGTAGTTTAACTTTTTTCTCCCTTTTGTTGTCTTGACAGTCCCTGACACACATTGACACACCCTTAGCTTGCACATCTTGGCATGCCTTATCACTTGGCACATCTTAGCATGCTTGACATGTATTCCCACTATCTGGCACATCAAGGGGGTGAAGACAGATGTAGTCCTAAAGTAGGTCGAGTACGAGGGGCGAGTAAGGGTTGCTAAAGGGAGGTCATGATCATCCTCCAAAAGCAAGATCATCATGTGAGGGTTCAGAAGAATGTTGCATAGCTTAATGGGCAATTTGCGCTAGGAAGTAGGATGGCATATTGTTGGTTCTCTTCTGGCAGATCGAGCTTAAGAGAGGTTTCTCATGAGAATATGGGCATGTGATTTCAATGGTGTCTTTGTGTGAAGGCCGCATCAAATTCTGAAATGTTGAAATTTGCAACCAGAAATAGTGAGATTGGAAACCAAAAAGGACAAAAAAAAATGCACCCACACTGGTGAGGAATTTTGATGCACCAGGAGTGAGGAATGTGGGGCGTCTAAATTATTTTTCCCTTAAATAAATTGGACAATAAATTGTAATTTCATCTCATAACAACTTGTGTCAGTTAATTAAGTCATGATAACCAAGTTAGCTTAAGAAATTCGAGTTGAAGGTCTAAGATGAAGCATCTAGAGGGATTCTAATATTTTTGGAGTCCAGTTGAAGTTGATGCATTAGTGGGGTGAAAGTGTATTTAACTCAATTAAATGAGTTAAAATCAATTTAACTAGTTCTAACTGAGTGATGAGCTAGTGAGAGGTCCAGTGAATTAAATTAGATTTAATTCAGATTGAGTGATCAATCAGATAACTAATAATTCGCTATTAATAGTTGCATGCATGTCAGTTTTGAGGAATACTCATTTGAGACAGAGGTTAAAGGGAACATAACTATCAGTTGTATTTAGAGAAAATTTCCCATGTGCAATTATAAAGTCATTGGGATGCCATGATGGATTGTGCAATCAAGGAAGACTGATTTTCCTAATTAATAAGGAGTTAATTCCCTAGGAATTGCATGAGCAAGGCAGGCTGAAGTAAGGATGAGAATTGGCTAAGTACTAGACCGAGTTTGCCTAGATCAACGGGAGACAATTGATAGAGTGTTGGAGAATCTCATGAGAGATTAAGCATTGTATTGTTTCATGATTCCTTGACTTAATACACAATAGAGATAGAGGGGTTTTGATTAGTTGTTTTCCCCAAATACATCATGTTGTTGTGCAATTGATAATTTATTTCTCTTACTTATATGTGATTGTGCGATCGTGTTTTGTTTCCGTAAATTGTAGGAAGGATTCAATATCTTGTTTTAGTATATTACAAGATCAAATTGAATCTCGTTGGTTAGATTTTCTACACGGTATCAGAGCAAGAATTTTTTGGGCGGTGATTTTGTAGAGAATATTTGAAGATTTGGTTCAAAATTTTCAAAAACAAATAGAATATTTGGATTCCTTGCAAAAATCTACCCAAATGGAAAAAAAACGGTCAAATCGAAGCTCGGATGAGGGAGATATCATCGATTTAAAATCAATTCTTTTTTAGAAAAAATTTGTAACTTCGAGACAATTACACTGTGCACGAGTCAAGAACCTATATGCACTTGAGGTACCAAATGCATGCAAAGATTTGGGTAGAAAGGCATAAGTTAGAGACTTGGTGGTTTAGAGGGAGCATAAATTACCTCTCAACATGCATCCTCATGAGAAGCAGTCTCAGAAGGTTGTGGAGTAGCTGCCACAATTGAAGAAGCAGAGAGGAGACCGAGTGGAAACGTCCAATACTCAAGCAGAGACCTCCATGAGGGGGAAATTTTGAGCCAGATGGGAAGAGGGAGCAACCATACCTCGAGGTGTAAGGTGGGGTTATGTGTAGACATAATCCCAAGATAATAAATTTGAGCAAGGTCCATTGAGATGGCGTGTCTCATGGATCAAACCTGGCTATGAGGAGCCCACAGTACAGTAGTAGGAAGGATCAGTTAGATTGATGTAGTCAGATGTCAGCAAGAAAAAAATCAGAGTGATAGATGTCAAATACTGGAGCACAAATAGAGTTAGCAACAGTTCAAAGGGCACAAATGTAGATGTCAGCAGCAATGCAGAGAATCTAGTACTAGACAGGTGCAGTAGCTAGCAGCAGTCAGAAGCTCTGATGACAGATGCATTATACTGATTTAGTTTTTCAAAGGCTATTCAGTTTCAGGATTTGCAGGTGCAAACAACACTAGAGAAGTGTAGCATGCAACACATTCCAAAGGTATCAGATGGTGATAGATTGAATTCCTTTCTTGTTGAGAGGGAGTGTTGAAATTTGCAGCAAGAAATAGTGAAATTGGAAACTATAAAGGACCAAAAAAAATGCACCCACACTAGTGAGGAATTTTGATGTACCAGGAGTGAGTAATTTGAGGCATCTAATTTATTTTTCCCTTAAATAAATTGGACAATAAATTGTAATTTCATCTCATAACAACTTGTGTCAATTAACTACATCATGATGATTAAGTTAGCTCAAGAAATTTGATTTAAGGTGATCGAGGTGGATATTGGTGGCCACTCGCCTATTCCACTTGGGCCCTTGCCATTGTCTCTTTCAGTTTTTCAGTTTCCTTAATTATAGCACAATTTACTATTTTTGTCATTTTTTCGGGTCTTGAACTTTCAAATCCATTTTGAGGCCCCAAATTATGTTTTTTTGGGCATGAAAGGTTTGGTGATTTCATAGAAATTGTATTAGTAGTTGTAGTCCTCGGAGAGATCTTTCTAACGAGGTATCATGTATGTCAAACGAAGATCATATGACCAAGTTACGACCCCGGGAAGTTGGTTTCCCAACTGACCCCAATGGGGCCCATAAACTCTTGGTGTTACATCTCCTCAGGTTAGGGTTTTGGTTGTTTAGGGTTTTATCTTATTTTAAATAATAAAAAGACCATTGATCCTTACTGTAACACAGTTCAGAGGAATATAACTATCAGTTGTATTTATAGAAAATTTCCCATGTGCCATGATGGATTGCGCAATCAAGGAAGGTTGATTTTCCTAATTAATATGGAGATAATTCCACAGGAATTGTGTGAGAAAGGCAGGCTGAAGGAAGGTTTAGAATTGGCTAAGTACTAGACCGATTTTTCCTAGATCAACAGGAGACAATTGGCAGAGTGCTGGAGAATCTCAAGAGAGATTAAGCATTGTATTGTTTCATGATTCCTTGACTTAATACAAAATAGAGATAGAGGGTTTTGAGCAGTTGCTTCCCCAAATACATCTTATGTTGTGTGATTGTTTCTCTTACTTATATGTGATTGTGAAATTGTGTTTTGTTTCCACAAATTGTAGGAAGGATTCAGTATCTTGTTTTAGTACATGATTACAAGATCAGATTGAATATCGTTGGTTAGATTTTCTACATGAAATAGAAGAGAGGGTTGATACCATCTTTCCTGTGGTGGTTAGTAGGCCGCAAGGTCTGTGATAAAGACCAACATAAATGGAGGGCTTGCACTGTAATTTAGAGCCATAAGTACAGAAGTCGACGCAGGCGTAATATTGACTAAGTTACCCTAGTTTGACGGTCGACATTGAGATCTGAAGTTCATGTCAAGATTCAGTCAAAGAAATGCCCAGAATCTATGGATCCATATGAGCTAGGTCGAGTCTCTTATGGAGGCAAGAGTCATGTTTTTTCTATGTGTGGATAGGGTTTGTTCTACAACAATTAGAAGTACATAAGTATAATGCCAAAACTGGGACAATTTCCTAGCATGTTTAGTTCATAATGTATGACCTTAAGACTGTGACAAATTTGCATAGAAGAAGATGGGTTATGACCCTTAGAGCGAGGTTTATTTCTGCAATAAAGACCGTAGATCTGGAAGATGGTTTGCAGATTCAGTATGTGTGGAGACAACATATCCAAAGGAGGGTGGAACCTGAGCAGAAGATTGAGCATGCAGAAGAAATGTGCCATATGAAGAATGGATTAACATGCAGAGGAGTTGATTTTGGTGGACTTTCCATAGAGTTTTAGACAAATATTTGAAGAAACCTATGAAAAATTATTAAATGGACTGTTAGTGGCTGATTTTTTACCCTAGTTCAATCATCCATTGATTGTTAGAAGTATGATAAGAGGATTAGTTCATATTTGTTCATAAATTGGACAACAAAGATCAAATTGTCGATACACAAGAACAATGATCTTGAGAGGACTCAAACCATTGTTAGGGTGCAAGATTTGAAGAGCCCTAGATGAAGACAATATTGTGGGCCCCAGATCAAGAAAAGAATTGACGTGGTTGGGCAGATTATGTGGTGTCATACAATTGGAGGGTTATTAGGTTATCGTCAAATAAGAGCTCCCCAACTCGTTTCTCACAGTGAAGGACAAACAAATTGGGGTATATGCGGTGTGTGTATAGGGCCTAAGGATGTGCACCTAAGGACTGAAGCAATGTACTTGTCGGGCCAACTAACCAGCCCTAGTTCACTATATTGTAGAGGATTGATTCAAGCAAAGAAGGGCAGCCTCCATAGCCCTGGACTTCTCATCTTGGAGCTGTAGTATGGAAAAAGTGGGCATACCAAAGAGTTGTTCACAAATGGAATTATGAACAACTTGTTACCACTCAAACTAGTAGTGGACCTAAAAGGGGTTCCTAAGAGGGAAATTTCCAGGACAAGGGAAATGATGGAGGCTTAGCCCATTGTCACCACAACTAAGGCTCCTTGCTCTTCACGGACTTTCACTGATGGGTGGAGTCCCGGTAGTTTAGGAAGTCAATTGTAGAGTATAGGTCAATGAATAGGTGAGAAGTGACCCTCGAAACCATTTCCCTAAGATAAAATAAAGAGTGGGACTTGCTTTCCTTTTAAGCAAGGGAATTTATCTTCTAGGGAGAGAGGAGGGGGATTGAAGGGATGAGGGAGAAAAAAAAGACTTATGAAGGAAGTTCTCAATCCCTAAAATCCTTTGGGAACTTGGATTCCCAAATGGTCCTTGATGAAAGGCCTTTGACACCAAATGGGACCACACTTCGCCAAGTGGACCCAGCCCAGGTTTGGGGATGGAATTTAGCAACCAATGATGTTCCTATCTTGGAAAAGGTGGGGGAAAGGATCAGACAAGAGTTTTTACTTCGATAGGTCAAATTGATCCTACTAGGTTCTATCCTTGGGAACACCTAGGTAAAACTTGATCCTAGAGTTAGGGCTTGAGGCATTCAGAAATGCCACCGTCGTAATTGGCCCAAGTCTCCGAGGAGAGTGAGGGCACCTAACAACGTAGCTGCCTCTGGAGATAGAAGTTTCCCTCTAGCTAGATTCCTGGGAAATTGTTGCCCTAGGTGACCTAATGGGGCTAGACCCAGGGAATGTGAAAATTTCTTAATCTAAGAAACCCTATTGAAGTATCTTGATTTACTTCGCCTTCTTGAATTAAGTTACAAGTTAATTTCTAAAATATTCAATAAATTATCGAAGTAAATAGTAAATACAACTAGAAACCTACACATACAGATCAAATACTGAATAACATGCTCATAGACAATGTGACACAAGGATTTTTTGGACAACTGTCCCCGGAAAAAAACCCAATGTGGTAAAACCGGTGCAGCTAGCTCTGGAGGGTTTTCATTATTATGTAGAATCTAAGTACAACAATCCTGGGCACCAAAACTAGTTCACCCAACAAAGAAATAAAAACGACAGTAATACGTTGCTCTGAATCCCTCTACGTCAGCCTAACTGGCCTGCGTCGGCCTCTACCCTGCTCAGTAAGGGCCTGCGTCACACCTGAAGGGCTTAAACTGCCCCTACGCTGCCCTAACTGGGCTTGCGTCAGCCTTGCGTGGCTCCTGCTGCCTCTGCGCTGCCCGTGCTGGGCTCTGGCTGGACTGCGTGGCTCCTGCTACCCCTGTTGCTCTGGCTGGCTGGAATGCTTAAGAAGAAAAATAATAGGTAAGAAATAAGGCACTAGCCAAAGGTAACACATAATAGCCAGAAAAATTGAAGAAATGAAATGAAAATAGATCAATGTCCACAAATAACTGAAATAGCTCAATGGGACTAGAGAGTGAAATCTTTGACAACAATAATAAGTGCTTATAGAATCATCTAAGAGAACAGAGGAGACTAGTTCATGAGGTTAAAATGTTGTATAATTGTTGGCATAGGAAAACTGTAGAATTGTTAGAGTAAATCTCTACAGGTACCATTAGTTGGTGATCATCGATAATCATTTCATTTCATCAAATACCCTGATGAATGAGCCTTACAAGCTATTTGCGTAGACAAACCCCATATAAGCTGTGTGATGGAAAAATATTCACACTATATTGAAGGAAAAACCTACCAAATAAGGATGACATTTCAAATGGGGCAAGAAAGAATAGAGAGATAGACATCGAAAAAGTTAAAATGCTAGGGAAACAGGAAAGGAAGTAGGTAGCATGTAGAAAGCACAACAAAGAAAATTTTAAAAATGGAAAACTCTACAAATTAGCACCCATCCAAACATCACCACAATTTTTTCTTTAACTCTAAATATCCAAATTCATCAAATTATATCTTGTATTCAAACCTGATGCTCTTTGTTATCCATTCTAAAGATAAGGCCGAGAACTTACAACATAGCCATCACCTACATGTAGTGATCTTATTTTGTGACCAGACAACCTAATTTCGTGAAGACACGGAAAGGTAAACACTCTCTGCCAAGATTTTCCATATAGCCCAGGTTGAGCAACCACGTATACATCACCAATTTTTTCTCTTCAGATTTGTAACTTAGAAGAGCTTTGTCTGACCACTTCCGAGTTTCTCCCAAAGTCACCCAGGCAAGCCCTCTCAACATTATCTTCTTTTTGTAGTACCTAAATAATAATTTAATTAACCATAACAGTTTCTTGATCATGCAGGTATTTAAAATATATTTCCAGTAAGCATAAAGCTTTCATGTTAAACAATTAGGTCAAAAGACTTTAGACTATGATGCAAAAAATACAAAGAAGCCTCACCAACACTCAAAGGAAAAACAAAGTATCATGTTGGTATGTAGCTTGAGAGGTACTCCACAAGCCTAGTGAGATGAGTTTGTGTGAGTTTTGTCACAAAAGGATTTGTCGTTAAAGAACCCAAGTGAAGGGGTTTTGTACCCAAGATGGGGTTTAAAATCTAAAATAATGGAGGCATGGAAGGACATGATGGAGGCGGTGCTTGAGGACAACAGACTAAAGGAATTCATCGATACTGATATTCCCCAGTCCATAGCAGCAGATGCCCAACTTCATGAAGCATGGAAGAAGAATGTTGCAAAGGCGAGAAAGATCTTGTTAGAGGGAGTTTGAGACAATAGTGTCTCGAGCCTCCACGAGAAGGAGAATCCATATGCAATGTGGAACGCCTTGACATATCTGTATTAGAATAGCATCGACCATAAGAAGCTGGTGCAGAAAGACAAGCTCGGGAAGATCAAAATGGAGAAGGGCGACACGATCCAAAAATACTTGACCAAGTTCACTCAATGTCGAGATGAGCTTGGAAGTGTTGGGATCTATGTTTCCTCGGATGATTTGGTGAGCCTAGATCTTCTAGGACTTCCCAAGAGATGGCATAGATACATGGACTCTGATAATGGGAAGGAGAAAATTCCAAACTGGGAGCGACTATGGTCTGATTTGGCACAAGAAGAAATTCGGAAGAGCACTAAAGATGAATCCTCATCAAAGACTGATGATGAGGATAACTGTGAGTTGGATGGAAAGGTGAAGAAAGGAAAAAGGAAGGCGTCCCATTCCAAATCCAAGACCAGAAAGGTAGGCAAGAAGCATGAATTTTCAAAGGTGAAATGTTTCAACTATCATGAGCATGGACACTATGCCACAAATGGTCCACGAAAGAAGAAAAATAATAAGGAATGCTAGCTATTGAATGGTGAGAAAAGGAGTTGCACTCATAAATGCATTGAGCTTAGAAGCAAAAAAAAAATTATCTAAGAGTATTCATACGAATCCAGGGCACTTTAAGGCATGCAAGAGAACTTTCCTTAACATTGTATTGCCATTCATCCATTTTTGTAATTATAACATTAGGCTGTAAGCCCTAAAGAATGAAGGTGCATGGAATTTAGGAAGGAGGTGTGTTGGAACCCAAGTAGATAGATAAAGAAATGTTCAATTGAGAGGCAAGCCCTAGAACCACACCATCCCCATCCTCCAAATGATCAATATTGTTAGATAACGATGACTAAAATTGGTGTATAGGTGACTCAATTTACAAGGATAAACTTTATACATGAGGTTGGAAAACATTCAAAAATAATTGAATGAAGAGCGAAAGGGAAAATATATCAAGGGGCACAAATATTAAGGGCCTATGTCGGCCAAAGTCAAACCAATGGCCAAATTATTTTTTCTTGATACCATCTCTTAAGAAAATGAAACTAAATATAAACACATATGTCAAACTAAATACTCCAATACCTATCATAATTAGTTGCATGTTGTTCAAAATATTGAATGAATGACATGCAAACTCTAATTTTGTTTCAAAGTGTCTCGATTTTCGAGGAAAATAAACAAATGTTGAAGGTCTATCATATGTGCTTATTTGTGTTTTGAAATAAATCTAATTTATGGGAGAATTGTACAACAAGCTAGTTCCTTCATGAAGGGAGTTCCTATTCATGCGTGAAGCTAGTGGAATGTGACAAGTCATCCAAGATACCTCCAAATATTTTATCTGTGCCTTGGGGAATGTGAAAGACACCCTTAATAGAAAAAAACATAAAAATTCATAGCCAAGTGCCCCAAATGTGATATGTTTCCACTTGTGCAACTGTGCTTCCAAATACATGAACTCAAACAACAAAACACACCTTAAAATACATGAATGTCTCCCAACATGTGAAAGAAAAATTAAACCCTTACCCTAGTCTTCCTCTGTTGGCAATTTGGGTCTTTTGTCAGAAGATATCTCATCTTCTTTGGAAAGAGGACATAAACAAGCTTTTTAGATGTTTCTAAATGGAGCACTCTTCACCTATGCCATTCTCCTTTACACCACATGATACAAATGCCAATTTTCACATCCTTGATTATGTCTTTATTCTTTTATACATTGCCCTTGAATATGCCACTAAATCCTCCAAAATCATCTTAAAGGATGGGAGCTTCTCTTCATGCATGAAGCTAGTGATGTGACAATTTATCCAAAATTCCTCCAAATATGTGATTTGTGCCCTGGGAAATGTGAAAGTTATCGTCCAATGGAAAAACCATCCATAAATATTTGTGGCCAAGTGCCCTAAACATGAGATGTTGTCACTTGTGCAATTGTGTCTTGTATTGATGCTCATACTAGCACCGAAGTTGTGAAAGGCTCACAAGGTGTCACTTTCGGTCAACTCAGGGTTGTTTCCACTATGAACTTAACAATGAATCCTATCACTTTATATTACTTATTGAATCCTAGGGGTATCCCAATGCACAAATTTATGGGGTCTTTTATGCGACTATATCACTAGCACTGAAAACCATCTTTACAATGGATGGTTCAACATCTTGATAATCCAAATCATGTTGACAAAATTTTTTTATTCATTATTCCTTTCATCACAACACCTCCACTAGATATTGATGGTGTTCATAAAAATATTTTTGGCTCTCTTCACTGTGGAAACAATATTACTCCGATGCCAATATGCCTACCTTTGCAACTATCACTTTTCGCTTCTATCCCATTGTGGAAATAGCTTTCGATGATGAATTACTACACAACATGATCGTATGAGCCAATGATTCATGTCATCGATGTAATGCCCACACGACATGGACATTCGATGATCTATCATAACAAAACACTCTATGATATATTTCATAGAAACCCAATGCATCACAACAAGATACATTCTATTGTTGAAGCCTACAAGTAATGGAAAAATTATATTCTAAAAAAGAAATGACCATCAACACCAATTGTGAGCCTTTACCTACACTAAATAATCCTTAGAAGTTAGTTCCCATAAAATTAATCTCATATTTTCCTTAGTACTAAATTATAACTAAATAAAATTATGGGTATTCTAAAGAATATTGGTACATTCCTTTGAAAGCCTTGATTGTGCCTCCCTCTTTGGTTTCTCTTCATAAAATCTTTAATTTCATTATTTTATCACACTCCCATTTCATTTATTCTTCTCATAGAAAGAAATTCCTATTTTAGGTGGATTTCTCCAAATTTATCTCGACCGATGCAGTGAAGACGCTGAAATGTCGAACATTTTAGAACCTGAGCCCTAGTTCTAGTAGGCCAAGCTTTGAAGAATTCAGTCCAATTCCATGGGCGTCAAATAGCTCATTTTTATCTTCATTTCAGCCCTGTTATGTAATAACCTTCCCTTCCCTCATCAATTCTTGCTATTATGCTATCATTTGAAGGTTGAATTTATGTTCAGTGTCTACAGATAATTTCATAGATAAATAGTAACAAACGACAGAGTCAAACTATGGTTACTGGTAATTCTTTCCTTCAATTAGAATATATGAGCCAAACAGAGCTAAGCAGTGACACACTGAGCCAAAATTTTCTTTAATTATTGATTAAAGAAATTTTTAGCCTTGAGGTCATAGACACTTAAAGGATTGAGATAACTAGGTCTGTAAATTGGGTTTTCAACCAAACAGATCTGAAAGTACATTTACGGTAATAACTAACAGCAATTATGCCTTAGGTGTTGCAGACGAGGAACTATCACAGCTCTCCTCCCCAGAGAATTATATATATGTGACCTAACCTAGATATTTTATGGCTGATGAAATTCCTAGGCTTGCCATTTGGTACCTAATTATGAGGGAGGAGCTACGGAGACTGTTAGGTCAGAGAATTATTGCCTAGTATTTTGTTTCTGATGCATAGAATTGTATCATATTCTCATGTCCATTTATTTCATCCAAAACCCAAATATCATACATGGCTACATTGCATGACATCATATGACAACTCATTCAAATCACCTAGATGCATAACCAATAATTTTCTTCTCTCTCCATTTTATTGGGAGGGAGCTCGAGAGCCAAGGTCGGATGCTATTACAATCTGTTCTCTTCGATTCTTATGTTTTTTGTTTATCGCGTTGCTGCACATTACCTACTAGGCATGCAATCAACTTGTTGGTTGCTTGCTATCCTCGTGTAAATGGCATCTTCAAGGGATACACATTCACGGATGAAATAATATCATCAATATAATTTAGGCTTAATCCTATCCAAACCCTTTTATCCTAAATTATATTAGGAGTTTTATTGAATTTGAGTGGGACAATAGAATAGAAGAAGAACGTTTCATGGTAGTGGGAAGAATGAACGAATTGAGTTTTATTTCTACCGATCGATGATATAGATTCATAGGTGCCCAAAAAGAGGTAAAGTATATCACAGTTTTATTGAAATTCAGCAGGATGATGGAACAAAAGAAGATCTTTTCATCATAGTGGGATTAATGAACGAATGGATGGTTCAGTTTGGCTGATCGATGACACAGTTTCATAGGTGCCCAAAAAGAGGTAAACCATATCTTCCCTCCTCATGCTCAAAAACAATTAAAAACTTAATCCATATCTTCCTCTCTGCAAAGTTCATGCGCATTCACGATTGGGACTCAATCGTGATACATCCCGATGGCAAGATCAGAAGGGGGTTTATGGTCTTTGTTGCACTTTCCATCGATGCTTCTGCTTCTTTAGTGTCACGATGCCCATTATCTTCCTTCTACTTCGTAGATTTTTTTGCCCCTAAAAGTTCAAGGATTAATGGAAATAAGGTATTTCACAACTTGAATTATTTTTTTCCATATCTGTGTTCACTTGTAGTAAACACCACTACTTTTCTCAAAGATTTATGCTAGATACAGTAGAATATTAGGCATTGTGTATCTATGTCCCCATTCTGATTCGAAAATCCCCCGTTCGTTTTATGAAATTTCAGCAACCCCTGCACGTATCCAGTTCTATTGTCTCTGTATTTGGCTTGGGGTCTATTTGACACAATATATGTTTACACATTTAAATGTAGTCAATTAATAAAAATGAAACGGATTGGGTAGTTATCAATAGCCTCTATCTCATCTTGTACTAGAGAACATGTCTCAAATAGAACGGCGAGGATGGCCTTATATTGGGCCAAGCAATGTATAGATAATATTAGTACTTTTATATATCAATATCAACATTTTCTACATTAGTAAAGTGTTTCTGCCTATTATTGTCTCTTAATTGGGATCTCTCATTGGTTACAGTCAGATATTTAAATTTTATATTACCTAGAGAAGTAGTATTTAGGGTGAATTATGGTAAGCGTGGTCCTGGGTTACCTCACTTCTAGGATGCTAATCGAAAATGGATTTTGTGTTTTTTTAACAGTTTCAAATTGTTCTGCAATGCTATTTTCTTTGATTTGTATTGGGCCTCTGTGTAATCTTTAACAGAGAAATTTTCAGGGCTAGATATTTTGGCCAATGGGCGAACTGTCAAATGTGCATTGCTATATTCTTTGATCTGTATTGGGCCTTTGTGTAATATTTAACAGGGCTAGACATTTTGGGCAACTAGCGAAATATCAGATGAATGCATTAGAGGGATTTCGAGTTTCAAATTGACATTCATTCATGGTTTTCATCTGTAGCTGTAATCATCTTATTTTGACGTGAGCTTCTGGCCATGATAGACAAGTCTTTTACTTACAATTTTCTCCACATATGTGCTTCAAGATTCAGTTATTTACACTCTAGAATGAGACCAAACCTCCTCCACTGTGTGTGATGACTAATTTGCATGATGAACTAGCCTAGCAATAAATCCAAGTCTAGGTCTTGTAAATTATTGCTAGTGGGGTCACTCTTTGAATTAATGGCCATTCATTTCAACATTAAATTCTGGCTATGGCGTTGAGTAACCATGACCAATGGAAAACTATCAAAATCACCTGGGTGATCACACCAAGCCCGCGCCACACCAACCCTTAGGATGGATGGATTTTTGTCCACGAGGTTTCGAACCAGTGACTCTTTCACCATGAAGTGCCTTAACATAACACCCTGCCACTGTCCATTATACACCCTGTGGGATATCTAACATGCATTATTGCCAAACAACCTCTATGAAATTAATTCCCATAATTTCCATGTTTTACTTTATTTTCTTTCACTTTTTGCAATTCAACATCTAGAATGCATTATTGATAAGAAAACTTTGAGCCATGATTTGTATGCAAGGGTGAATATTTTATTTTCTTTTTGTTTCTTAGAATTTATTTTACTGAGCTCTAACCTTGCACATCTCTGATTTTATGTAATTTCAGATTTTGTGGAAGGATGATGATAGTGGGTCAAAGTGGGCATGGGGTGATGAATCAACATGTGTTATTATCCCAATGATATCCAAGTGGTGTATTGTCCTACACCAGCGTAAAATGATGAGGTTTAATTCTAGTTTATTTTTAATTTACATGTTGAAACATGTTGATGCACTATGTTGAAATACAATGATGTACCTAAAACATGACTTTTATGCGTTGTAGCTTTTGTCATAGAATTCAATTCTCCTTCAAAAAATATCTGTTTTCAAAATCTTGGTTCCCTAACTAAAGACAACACTTTATCTCTTGAAAAGTTCAACATTCAGATTTTTTAAATTGTTTTCCTTTTCTTATTGCATACCAACCTGACATTGTTTATTTCTAAGATGTACGTATGTTTATGTTATCTAAATTCTTAGTAACATAAATTTTTTCACCTTCCTTTAAAGATGGCATACTTGGAGTTTTTAGCTTCATTTGGATATTTAGTTTGGTCTTCTTAACCTTTCATGGTTGGTTAGTTGTGGAAGGATTGATTTTCAACAAGAATTTGTTGCATGTGCATGTGACTTGTCTTCAAATTCTGATGCTACATATTATAAAACTACTTAGATGTTTCCCTTTTGTAGTTATTTCTAATTGAGGTATGAATATTCATTCCTTGGTAATTTTTATACATATAAAAATTATATGAGATTCATTTTAGTTGCTGATGTCACTTTTTACAAGCTCAAAGGTGCGTGCAAACTGTCACGTAATCTTGCAGGTACTGCAATGCAAAGACTAGCTCTCATTACCTTGTGTGATTAAGTAATCTTAACATTTCTATGCTAGAATTGAATAAGAACCACTTTTGTACAATTCACAGACTGGTTGTGTAACAAAATTCAGCAAATTCATGTTTTATCTTGGCAGAAATCAAATCTTGCAATGAACTCTTTTAAGGGATATTTTTATACATGCACAAACTTTTTTTTTGTTTTCTTTCGTATCTGAGATAAGAAAGTTATTTATTTATATAAAAATACTCCAAAAGAGAGAGCTATCCATTATGAATGGTAGGAAGCATTCTTCCCTGTTGATGGTATTCCAAATAATAGTACAAAATTTGGACAAATCAAACCATAAGATTTTCAAATTTGTTATAGTTCAGTTTGGCTAAATTATTTGCGCAGATCGCATTTGGTTCAGTCAGAAAATCATTTTGAGTGGGATATGCGGGATAATTTAGAGGGTACCGTTTGTGGGTACTATGCCTACTAACATATTTTTTTCTCAAATGAATATTTAAACTCCGTACAAAACTCAAAAATTCCCAATCTCTCTCTTTCATATGTAGGGCATGATAAGTTTCACTAGATTCTAATGTGGAATAGTTTATTGCATCATCACATAAATGCTCATCATGATTAGTTTCACTAGATTCTTATGTGGAATAGTTTATACATGTTCTACTTGTCCTAGAGATGCTCAGACTTTTCACAAATGTAAATTTTGTCATTAAGTGTAGCTTCAGACTTGGAATTGATCAGAATCTTGGCTTTTATTCACAGTGATGAGTTTGGTCCCTTCTCTAGACTATGTACCATAGTCTTTTGGTCCTGTAGCATAGAGTAGATCACAGTCTTTTGATTCATTTTGCACAAAGGTATAGACATGCTCAATCCTTTATGTCACAGATAAGACTTGTTTTTCATGTATTTAAGTTCGTCATTTGTACATGTAAATTCCTCAAAGAGGATCCACATGGTTTTGGGTTATTTTAAATTAAGATCACAATACACTTCTATCCTTCATCTCACAGTGCCACAAATTTTCATTGATGATGAAGATGATGGTCTTTTTAGATGTCAAAGATGGATAGTCTCCCAAATGAGTCGAGCTGCCTTATATAGTGTTAGATAGATATTGTATCGTTTCATGTTGGTGTTATCATCGATGCCTTGAATATTCAAATATTTGTTGCTATAGTAAGCTTCAGATACCTCATAGAAGTGTAACAACCTTTTTGTATTGATCGAAGAACATTACCTCAGATATTCGTTTTTTCCCAAAAAAACTTGCTTCAATCATTATGGCAATTTTGTACTTGTTCATACTCTCAGACTAGCCTTTGAACTCAGCAGTAATATATGTCAGCTACATTATTTTGATTACTCAAGCTATACAAATAACATGAATACACTTGGTATTTTTGATTCAGAAAGGAGCACACTGTCATGCTCAGATTGCCACGGAAAGTATTTTCATAGTAGGTTCTCTTCTTTTAATAGATTTCATATAAGACATTTTGTTTTTCTTTGAATACTTTGTATATTATAAATATAATGACTTTTATGCTTATCATAGGAGAAGGTGCCTCTGAGATTCACATTAGTACAGGAAAATTATTTCAGAAATCAACATAGAGACTCAAATATGTGTACCTATGCCAAATACTTTGTCGATAATAGAGATATGAATTTCATCCTTGATTCATAGAGATAACGCCATAGAGTCTTTGAATGGATTATCAATCTCATTTTATAGCCCTTAAGTATTTCAGTTCTTCCTTTAGTGATGAGCTCAGTTCATAAGAATATTGATGTCTTTCTTGAACTTGAATCACAGAGGTATTGTGCCTCTTTCAATTCATATTTTAAGGAAATGATGTCACAAAATTTGTATGATACTTTTCTTAAGGTGCCAGAGGGATAATTAAATAAGCCAACAAGTTGTTATCCTCAATCTACCTTTCCTTCAACCTAGCTCTGGTACCATGTTCAGAAATCAAGATGCTTGTAGATTAGGGTAGATTTCTCTTAACTTGATAATTAATTGTGAATGTTTCTTGGCTTCTTGTTACTTAAGTTATCTTCTTCATCAAGAAATTACCAAAGGTACAAAACATGAAGATCATAAAGAGACAAAGAAAACAATAAATTAGGCTCCAAGCCAGGGAAAAACCCCACAAGGGGGAAAACCCAAGAAAATCCTCTTCTTACAGAATCATATCAAAGTGATATATCCAAGACCCGAGACCAAGAATGAGACTACCACAAAGACCCAAGTCAACCATCCTCCCATCCATTTCCAACAAACCATGGTCAACATAAGTCAACGTTGGTCAAATCTTAGAAATCTGGTCATCTCCTAAAATTTTGGGCTTGCAATACCACAAAAAATAACTCAGAAAATTGCCATGTGTGAACAAAAACTAGGGCAGAAAACATAAATTTCTCTCCTTTGAATTTCATTAAAATTCTACTTCTTTCACAGAAATCGAAGTAATGGATGAATGCTAAAATGAGATTGAACTATCTTGTATTTATACATGTCCAGAAGGTCGAATGGCTGCCTCTTTAGGCCATCTTGTCCAGGAGGGCAGAGTTTGTCTTTGTGGTGACATTTTTGACTCTTTGATTTGAAAAATAAATTTTATTTTTCCTTTACAAGTCCAAATGGGACCTTCACTCAATTACATTTCATTGACTCATGATAAATTTTGTCTTGACTCTATTGACCCTAAAAGCATGAGGAACATCCTTTGACTAGAAATAAAATAATAATAAAAATTAATATAATAAAATTATAAATACATCAATAATACATTTGAATTACATTATGAAGACTGACGGTAGTTAAATTTTCAACAGGGTCATTTAATTAGAAACAGACATTACAGTCCCCCCTTCCTGACATTGCTTGTTCTCAGGCAATTGCATGTTCGTGTATTGCAAGATCTTTTCTTGCACATATGCAACCCAATTTAAAATTTCATCAATATATTTGAAGGCTTCATTCACTGTGCTATGATTTCGTGCCTTCATTTTCCATACAAAAAACTTATGGCTGCTAATATTTGCATAGAGATCCTTGAATATCATTGCCACATAATAGTAATCTTGATGGTCTAGTGACTGATTATTGTGGTCTGCTTCCATTGGACTAAAATCCTTAAACTATTCACATACAGTAAGTGGCACTATGTTAATTTTCTCCTAAAAAATGTCATATTTATTTAATAATAGAATCAATGGTGTATCTCTGAAACATGAATGCTCCACAACATTCTCAAAAAGTTCTTTATTGAAGTTCATCTTATTTCTTAGCCCACTTTTGGTTCATATTCACTAATAGCAACACAAGATTACAGCTCGTACATTCTCAAATATTTCCAGCCATTTACAACCTTCATTTAATCATTTAGTATTTACTCTAATACGCTGATACTTCACAATTGGAGTTGGACAATCAAAGTTTTCATTATAAGATTCTGACATTGGACTATGATCATCAGTTGAAAAATCTATAAATGCTAACCCATTACTTTGACTCACTCCAGCATATAAAATGTGAGATTATGACAGATTGTATGCATTACTTGATACCTCAACAACCCATTCCTAGAAGTGACCAACAACATCAGGGAGGACATGCAACTCATTTATTCTTGCATACATAGCCCGAATTGCAGTGTCCCTCCACATTTCATCAACTATTGGGGCATACTCACGTGTTACAATTGGGAAAAAACTATCTAAATCCCCCATTGCCATAATTTCCAGAATCCAATTGGAAAAATGTTTCAATTTTGGATTGAGAGAGTAAGTACATTGAGTAGCTTCTTTATCATCACTTTCATCTGAGGTAGAAAATTGTTCATGTACACTGGAACTATCCATATCTGCTAAGCTTTCCTCCTAAAAATGCTCATGCCCCTCAAGCAATATGCAAAGGTATTTATATAGGTTTCACTATATCATCAGTTTGATGTTTTGCAACTCCTACTGTGAAAATTTCTCACTCTTGTAGAGAAATTTTGCCTACTTGAAAATTGTACTAGGACCAAAGCCTTCATATCCAAGTAACAAGAGCTTTTGAATCTTCTTCTGCTTCAAGAATTCTTGGACAAAACTACTGGAATGATTATCTGTATTGTCCCTCAATCCATGATAGTTACTCTGAGGGGTAGGTAACGATAGTAAGGAACATATCAACCTTGTTGAGAAATTAGGGCGTTTAATTAAATTTCTCTCTCATGATAATTAATTGTGAACTTGGTATGCTTATTTTACTTAGATATTACCTTGTTTAGCTTATTATGTCTTTCATCAACTCAATTATCAAAACACAAGAGACAGAAACTTTAGGCTCTTCAAGCCAGGACCAAACCTCTCTCTTTTGGAGATGAAAACCCAAAAGAAATTCTTCTTATAGATCTTCCATTGACGAGTACCATAACCATGAAATAGACCCTTGACACCAATATGCCTCCAAGACCCTTGTCACTACTTTTCTCAGCTTCTCTAGCTGATCTCTTCTTTTTGCATTTCACTACACCTTTACTAGGGAGGCTCGATCCCTAGTCTAGCAGTGCCAAACTGTGTGCTTATTCTTGGATTCCTTTGTTCTTATCCTTAGCTTCCTAAATTCTTCTTCTTGGCCTACTTCTAGAATCCTTTGGACATCTTTGAAACTGAAGACCAAGCCTTTCTTCATGTTTTTGTAGCCTTCCTCTTTACTGTGATTACCTTTAGCCTCCCTGAGATATGCAAGGCAAAGTTGCAGAAAAAACAGAGATATGATAATACTTTCTTCCTTCGATAGCACACCTCCTTTCTTGACCTAATAATAGATCCTTTCATTGTTGTATTACCTTCTTCACACATTGTTCTATGTACTATAAGAGAGACTTATATTTTGCTGTGATAGGCTTCTATCTAAAATGTGTGAGGTGGTATAGACCCAAAACACGATAAGTATACCTCGTCATTTCTCTCCAGAATAGCTTCCTATTCTCGCATCAATGTAGACGCAAATTTCAATCTTCTATCACAGACATGATCTGAAATTCCTTACACCAGAATGAGGCCGCATCATCATTTATATAGTGACTGGCTTTAGCTTGTAGGCCGACATGAGGTTTGCGTGTAAGCTGACTTCATCAAGGATAATATTCACCATCTTTAAGCCAAATTGTAGAGCATATTGACAAGGTCTTGAAGGCATACATTTACATAAATAAATTGTCTTTATAAGTGTAACACCAATTCATATACATGACTCCAAATTATATATATTTATGACAAGATTACAAACCCCTAAAAGACATTAACAAGAAGTCTTTGACCTATAATAAAAGACTCCTTGCTCATGAAACCCATGATGTGCAAGTATTAAAAATACATTTTATTATCTTTGTCTTCTTCATTACATAAATTCATAATTACAAGTCATTATGAACACCAAACTTAGTTACACGTTCCAACATTCCCTCTTAACTAGGGAGGTATTAATAATGGTACATGGTCACTCTCAATCTAAAGAATATCATAAGAATAATTCAATTGGTAATCCGACTGTTATAGCATCTTATTAACCAGAATTGTCACAGTGCAAAGCCTCAATTAATAACTCTATCTCTTCACGAGGCCACGAACTATGATGCTGGTGAGACCAATGATTATAAACATCTTCATCATTCTCTCCAAGGTACATACTCCACCTGCATGTTCACCGAGTATGACCTCATAGGACTATTATTTTTGGGGATAGCTAATCCTCAAAGAATACCCGTCCTTTCACGACTACTCTTACCTTGGATACTCTTATGCATCCCCAAAAGAGTATTAGATGCCAGATGATTATCCAATCCCACATTCTATCTTCCAGGTGAAGACCAGAATGATACGTCTATCTCTCGCTCTTAATTAGGGAAGACATACCCATTCCTATCGAGGAATGTTCTCAAGCTCCCTCTTATCCATGGAATTTTCAAGGAACCCTCTTAGCCAAGGACTTATCTAGGCTCCTAGGGACTTGCTTCCAAGTTTCTACCAGGGAAGAAACTTATTACTAACCCCCCTCTTAATTAGGGACCTTTAGCAGCAATGATGAAAACACCGAGCTCCTCATGAAGAACTACTTTCTTTGATGTCATGAATTTCTTCATTGTTGAGGAGTCTTAATCTTTGGGATATCTTCATTAGGGCTCAAAGCACCCATCACTTTTCATTTTTGTCTGAAACTGATCCATCAATCTTTCATCTGGTCTACCTTCATATCATGTTTCTTTCCTTCGAACCATATTTCATCCAAGGATCTTACATCCTGAAATATGGTTATCAACCTATGGAAGACATATAATTCCCTTTGGTTTCCCTAAATAAGCTCATCAGATATTATTCAATTATAAATATGAATACTTAAATCAAAATTTACCTTAGTGATGATCTTTCACCATGACATTATTTTTGTATGCATCGACATCCTTTTTTATCTCCTAAAGATATTTATTGTCAAGGGTCTCTATCATTTCCAGACTTCTATTAGAGTCCACATATCTTTCCTAGAGATATCCTAGTCAAGTCTTCTTGGCTTCCTTGGATGTTGATTGCTTCATTCCATGGTTGTACTTCCCATGATATCTTCCTTTTTCTTTCTTCACAGTTTTATTTCATTCCCAGAAAATTCCATTGTGCAGTTCCTTGATAATGTACAACCACCTCATATTCCATATGAGGACATATTATGTCGATTTCATCTAGTGTAGATCATGCCCTTTGGACAAACTGTGCATTAGAAGAGATTTTGCTTTATATTTTGATCGTACTTCTAAAAATACAAGTATACTACTTGCAACCACATGGCATGATTTCATAGCATACAATGTCAACATCTATATACATGTATCTAATTCTTTTCCTTTTGAGTCATCCTGCAACAGGTTTCATTAGAATGAAAGAGTTTAATTTTCTTGATCTGCTTCATCAGTATGTCATCATATTCTAATCCCAAAATTCTGTAAGTTAGAATTCTTGATGAAACCTTTTTCTTTCTTCCTAACGAGTGAATCCAAAGAGGATTCCATTAGAAAATGTGAATATCTGTTTCCATATTTATTATTGAATGATGACCCTTGATCTAGATGATTGCCTTACATAAATATTGTTTTCAGTTAGGTTCTTAGGAGCCACTTCTTTCATGGCACTCTTGTTGACTGTTGTGGCCTTATTCCTTGGAAGGTTTTATCAACATGATTTCCATGCAAGTTATTATACAATGTCTTGAAACTGCCCTATTTTTGCAAAGAAGTTAGTGTCATACTAGTGATTAATCTGAAACTGTACTTTAGTGGAAAAATTCACTATTTCTTGGTGGAATAGCTCATAATTTATTCTGATGTTTTTTTATAGGTGTACTAGTAACAATGATAAATGTGTGGTTTAATTCAAAGGGTTCTCAGTTGTTTCTAGATAGGATTTTCATCATTTTATTTGAATACTTCTCTAGTGCTTTACCTTCATATTTTATCCCTTTCACAATTGCTCCTGAGGTCCATGTTGTTATGTTTATTAGTTGATTCTGTGGAAAATTTTTCCTGAGGTTCTGCAAGGTAAATCCAAATGAAAAAAATATTATTTTACATATTGATATTTTTTCAAGACATTCTTGTGTGATACTTGAATTTCATAAATCTAGATTTCTATTTTTTTATCTATACCAATGTATAACAACAGACCCATTGATTGTTCATATTTCTGAAAATGTGGAGTTGTTCCTTTCTTATTGCATGCTTTTTTATACTGTTATGTTGTGATTCAAATTTGTAGTTGTGCTTTGCAATTGTTCTCTTATGTAGTACATGCTTTGTTAGATTATATTAAAATTTATTCTTATTGTATTTTTATTATGTATATTGAACATATTATTTCTAAAAACTTTTGATCTTCCTAGATTTTCTATTTCTTTGGTGTCTCTTTGCACCTTTAGGGGCAATTTCTAGTTTAAAGTATAATTCTTTAAAGGGTGCTAGCTCAATGGAAGAGCACTTGCTTTACAAGTAGGAGGTTGGTGGTTCGATTCCATCGTGCCCTGATATTCATATGGAATGAGGATGATAAGTTTTTGGTGATAGATGATCTTTTGACCATCACCAATGAGCTTATAGTGACATTTTTCGACCCTCACCAAAATATGAAATGGTGACAGTCAACGAACGCCACCATATATATGCATCAATAGTGACGACCATTAAAGGTTCGTCACCATAAATATTTGTTGTTGATATGAAATGGTGAGGGCCACTGTTTGTCATTATAGTCATTATTCGTGATGGGCCTTGATGTCACCAATGAGTTTATGGTGACGGTCAATGAACGTTGCCATATATATGCACCAATAGTGACGGTCATGAAAATTCCATCACAAAAAATCGTTGTTTTTCATATGAAATGGTGATGATCACTATCTTTCATTATAATCAATATTCGTGACGGACCTTGAATGTCACCACAACAAATACTTTTGGCAACACCACCTTTGGTGATGTTTAGTTTTTTGGTGACGGAGGCTATTTTTTGTCACCATTGCTCATATGAAATGGTGATGGTCACTATCTGTCACTATAAATCATTATTGGTGATAGACCTTGAATGTCACCACGACACCTATACTTTCGGCAACACCACCTTTGGTGACATTCAATTTTTGGTGACGAAGGCTCTTTTGACACTCACCAATGAGCTGATGATGACCATTTTCGCCCCTCACCAATCTCCTTTTTTCTTGTAGTGTGTATACTTGTAGTTATTATATTGGTGATATTATGACCGAGTTTCCACGTTCTCTATGTTGGTTATTTTATGCTTATATGTTGTTTATATGATGTGTGTCATCTATGGATCTTGTCATGGGTTTCTTAGTTATTGAATGATTGATGAATATATGGAATAATAATGGTTATTTCACTTATTTGTATAGGTCATAAGGCTTTATTGGTGACTCTCATATGAATATATGACTAATCAGATATGCATTCATGAACTATAGCTTACGTGTTTTCCATGTGTTTTACAAAATGTTTGTTATGTTTCAGGTAGTCTCAATAATTTGTTTCCTATATGTTTGTTTGTCATGTTAATAATGATTCTAATAAGTCTTAGGTTGTTTTGGGAAGTGGTATCAAGGTTTTCCTTGTTCAAAATGGAACAAAGAAATATTCTAATTTAATTTTCCCTTGAATTAAATTAGAATAAAATTTTAATTCCACATCACAAGACATCTTGTATGAGTTAACTAAGTTGGTATGAATTAATTGGTTCAGTTAAGTCAATTTTAGGGTGTAACGTAAGTTCTTTATAGTGTCTCCTACATTATAGGACCCCTGGTTGAGTTTATTTTGAGTTATAATTAATTAGCTCTATTTATCTGAGTTCAATTTAGTTTAACTTTTTCTAAATGATGGAGGAACTAGTGAGAGTTAAAAGAGTAGAAATTAGACTTGAATCACATCTAGTTATCAATTAGATAATTAATGATTCAGGCATAAATAGCTTATGCATCTTAGTTTCAAGAAAGAATAATTTTAGGTTGGAGTTCAAGGGCGGTGTATTATCAGTTGTATACGCATCCAAATTCTACAGGTAGTTAAAGGAGTCAGAGGAATTTCCTAGATGTATTTTGAAATTCATTTGGGAATTTTCATAATTTACAATGTGAGGAAATAGAGATCCTATAGTGAAAAAAATTGGTTGAGGACGGGCCAAGGCTTGTCTAGGAAGAAATGAGAAATATATATATAGTGTAAAGGTTTCTCTAGCTGGAGAAAGTAATTGTATTATTCTCATATTTTTTTACTTATGAGATATAAAAATACCAGTGTTTTTAGTTGTGGCTTTCCCCAGGAATTTTTTATGTAATGCATGATTGAAATTATTTCTCTTTCATGTTTTGTGATTTTGCAATCATTATTGGTTTCTAAAATCAGTAGAGTATATTTAAGTATATTGTTTTAGCATATTACAATTATTAGTTTGAATATATATGGATTTTCT
Source organism: Pinus albicaulis (assembly GCA_034641835.2). Lineage (NCBI taxonomy): Eukaryota > Viridiplantae > Streptophyta > Pinopsida > Pinales > Pinaceae > Pinus > Pinus albicaulis. The sequence continues at coordinate 1,456,518,732 of CM076580.1, read as the reverse complement.
ACATGGTATCATATCAGGAATCACTATAGAAGAGAAGAATAAAATTTTGTTGTTAGGTCCCTATATTACTAGTATATTCCCTTATTGTTCTTAGTGTAACCCCCTTATTTTTATTGTTGTACCCCTGTAACCCCAATATTTTTATTATTTTTCCCTTACATTATTATTATTAGGTCATCTAGGATTATATTGTGACCCCATGGACCCCTATATATAGAAGGAGGTTATTTCATTTGTACCATCCAATAGTTGTTCATTTATGTAATGTAAAGGGGGTTTCCCCCTCAAAGTGGCTTATTTCTAAGGTTTTTATATCTCTTTTCTTCTATTTTTGGAGTTGGTTTCATAACATTTGGTATCAAAACCTTGGATTCTAGGGTTTCGCTGCTCCAAACATGTCATCGTGGAATTTTCGCTACAACACTTTTTATAGGAATGCTCAGAAGCATAAATTTTTATCACGCGAAGTCGAAATTCGGAGGAACTTTCTGTAAAATTTCAGGTCTTTGTTCGCACTATGTTTAGAGATATGGTCTATGGAAGTTAGGGTTTTTTCAGGCTTCCGAATTTCATCTCAAAGACGTGACCGTGGGAAAATCATCATAACTCTCTCTCTAAGCGTCGGATTGGAATTTTGTAAAAATTTGGTGCAAGTACACAAACTATAGTTTTATTTCTATCAAGTTTAGAGCTTAAGGAAAAAAATGACACGTGGCATGCCATACAAGTTTTCTCTACTAAACTGGTCCATAATTAGGTCATTGTGGTATAATGGGCATAACTTTGCCTTGAAGAATCAAAATCAGGTCAGACCTGTGACATTCAAAAGAAGATTCAGAGGGCTCCTATACGATCAAATTTCGGATATTGAAGATCCGCAATCACAGAGATAATTCAGTTTCAATATTGAGCTCCTCAAAAACAAGAAAAAGGTGTGTATTTTTTGTTTGAATTGCATAAGTATTGTGTGAAAAATCAGTTTTAATTCATTCCAGTGGAATATTGTAGAATAGATATCAATATTGGATTCTAAAATTTACCCTAAAAAGAATTCAACACCCATTAAGCCTTTAGAAGGCTCTGCTATGTCTCATGAAGACAAAAAAGTGCAACATGACATATCAAAATTACAAGAGCAAATGCAAAAATCTTCTCTCTCGCAAAGAGCAACAAAAAATGAAATAGAAGTTTTGAAGAAAGGTGTGAAAGATAAGATGGATGGTTTAAAGAAAGGTGTTTAATATAATATGGATGGCATGGAATATTACATGGAAGTAATGGATGACATAGAATAAAAAATGAAAGAGAACATGGAAAACATGATGAATGATATAAAATAAGACATGGAAGGTGTTATCACTCAGATTTTCCTTGAAGTTTTTGGAAGAGGAAAGGGGTCTGAGGTAACCACAAACCAAAATTCAGGTACAGAATCTAGCCAATCTGTACCCAGAGAGGGATCTCTCTATAAAATTTAGCTTTCTTTTTGGGAGATATTAGGCTAGTTATAAAGTTCAGGGGTTTTGATTTTAAGTTGATGGAATTCTTTAACTGAGATTAAGATCAAGTAGTTTCATTCCATTGGGCTAATGGAGTCAAAGGATTGGCTGCACTGGCTTAAGTTTTTTAACAAAACATCATTTATTAGGGCAAGATAATCAAACTAGAAACAATTATAGATCTAAAGTGAATGGAATGGCATTCAAACGGATGAAAGGCAACGAAGAATATTTCAACACATTCAAGAGAAGAAAAATAGATTGATTATCAATAAAGAGAAGTCAAGTATTCTTTACTAAATAACCAAAAATGTATGAACTAGACAAACAGGAGCAATTCAGAATTCACTGTTTAAACTAGTTTAGAAGAAAACATTTAGAATAATAACGACTGAAATCAGATTACACCTAAGTACTTTCTGATTTAATCATTTTCGTTAAATATCAAGATAATGAAACACAGATGATATTGTAAACAAATATTAAACTTCAAAACATGAGATATAAATGAGTTATTAATCCTTCATTTGACGCATGAATCCTGAGAAAAGTCTTCTGCCTCAATTCCTTGTCCAGTTTTGCCACGAAAGATTTCTCCAAAGCTCTTTATTCCAAAAAATTCAATGTTACATCAAAGTATAAGAATCCACCCTCAATAATTCAATTGAGGGCTTATTTATACAAAAAATCATACAAAATATCTCTTAACAAAACGAGATATAATCTAAGATGACTCATAAATAAGTTACAATAAAAATAGAGACAGATGGTCTCATAGATAAGACAAGAAGTAACCGATGTTGTGCTATTTCCTCCTTTTGAGAATGTGCTGGAGGCAAGACCTATATTTAGCTCATTGTTGTCCTCTTCAGTAATTTTGTTCTAACTGACTTGCTTCACTGATACTCTTTGTTCTTACTGATACACTTTAACTGAACTGATACTCTTTGACCGCTATTTTTCCATTTATCCTTTATACTGTAGTAAATAGGGAAAATTTCATATCAGGATAAATTTTACAAAATTTCTAAAAAATCTTCCCACCATTTATCTTCTGCTATTCTTGTCCATTGAAGTTTCCTTAATGTTTCATCAGCCTCGGTATATCTGAAGAAATTAGGCTGATTAGGAAACAAATGTCTTACTTCATTTTCAAGATAAAACAAATTCTCTAATCTGTCATGAAGATTCCTTCCTATAGGTAATGTTGCTTCTGATGAAATGGTTGAGGAACTAGGTAGATTGTGAGCATGTATGTCCAATTTCCTAACATAAGTTTCTAGGTCCATTATTTTATCTTCTGGAACGATAGGGCTGGGCAACCCTTTATTCAATAAAGCATTAAACCTTTCTCTAAAAGCAATTATTTCTCCCTGCATGTCAAAGCACCTTCGTTCCAAATTTTGCATAAGAGTTCTTTTAGTAAAAAATATTTTTATTTCTAAGATTGTTGCAGTTCTATCCTGAATACCCACTTCTTCAAGCTGCTGTCTGGTTTGGGTGTTTAGAAAATATATAAGATGATTGGCTTCCTCAGGCCTATTTCCTAATTCTGCTCGTGTGTTTTCAACTTCATCAAGAGCTACTTTGACCAAATCATTATGCTCGTATATTATCTGAATTGAAGGCCATATGTATTTTATTGTCTGGGTAATATTATCCCAAAGAATTTCATTTATTTCTCTCAAAGGCTTCTCCAGTGTGAGATCCTTTTCTGATGCTTTAGCCAAATTTTCCAATCTCTTGATTTCTCTTGATTTATCAGCAACACTCATTTTTGAAAGATCCTATCTATGTTCCAAATTGATAAGCTGTAACTTTGTGTGCTAAAGTTCTGTTACTTGAAGTTTCAAGTCATTCATTTGCTTTACTAATTCCTCAGTATGCAAATTTGAAGTATTTACCTGTTATGACTCTGCTGGCTGACCTGTTGGCTGTGTACATGTAATAACCTCTGCTGTAGATACTGGAACACTGGACTGCTTGTATTTTAATGCTTGTTCCAACTCTTTTTATATTTCAATCAGTTGCTCATTCATTTTTAAGAGCAACTCCATCATTTCTTCTTCAGAATTATTCTTTATTACTTCTTCAGTTTGAGGATGTCTAGAAGTTGGCAATTTCAACTACTTTCTCAAAGCTGCAATTTCATCATCTTTTTTCTTGATTAGAGCTTCTATACCTTTGAAATCCTTTGGATTGTGACGCAAACCAATTATTATTTCCTCCAATGTTTTTATCCTATTGTCTTTGGCTTGAGAAGAAGCCTTTTCAAGCTGCAATTATGTATTGGTGTTTTCCAAAGAATCATGTAACCTATGAGCTGCCATTGTCTTATCAGTCAAAGTAGAATAGATCATTTCCCCAGTCTGCTTATGTAACTCAATCTGATGTAAAGGATGGATATCCTTTGCTAGGACATTAAAGTTTGTCCTAATATAATCAGCAGCTGTTTGGGGTTGCTGAACTTTGGGTTTGAAATGGCTCATTAACATTTTTCCCTGTTGGATGTCAAAAGCTGACATCAATCTTTCTTGATTCTTTGGAGCCATTTTCAGATATTGATTATATACTTGAATTTTTAGAGGATCATTCCTGGCCTTGATATTGATAAATGTCTTCTTTATATCTCCTGTGTCTTTAACTGGTGTTTTGAAAGAAGATATTTCAACACTCTGTTGCTTCTTTAGCTCTTTCCTTTGTGAGGTAGTGGATGTTCCACTGACTGTACCTGTTTGTTGGTTGCCCAATTGTTCTGGTCCTTGACTATCAAGGATTTCATCAATAGATTCTACTTCTGGAGGAGTATTCAATTTCTGTATGTTGGCTTGAGGCTGTTGTGAAGATCCAATGAAAGGGGTAGTAGTTTCAACTTCTATCTTTTTTCCCTTTTCAACATTTAATGGAGTCTGCAAAATTGACACTTCTACTAGATTGGTTTGAACGGAAGAAACTAGTACTTGATCTTGTCCCTTGGAAGTTTGAGGTTGTTCTGTCATAGTGAATGTTTCTTTAACTTGTGTATCAACCTCTTTCTCTTTTCCCTTAGATAATACTGCAATGTTTTCTTGTAACTCCTACTGAATAATCCCAGTTGAGGAAGGACCAACCTCTGATCTTGGTACCTGTGCAAAAGAGTCTAGGTCAAGAATTTTTTCAAGATCTTTCATAACATTGTCTACATTGACCTGCTCACTATCCTGCTCTATCAATGTTCCTTCTATCCATTCATCTTTATTAGCATATTTTTCAATCTCTGGGATTCTGTGATGTATGTATGGTGCTGATTTATTCTTGCTTCTTTTATCACAAATGAAGCTGAATGGGTCATAAGGCACCCAATAGAAACTCTTTTGTAATCTAAAACGGTCTTCTAATATCTTTTCAGCTTCTTCCCCTGCATCTCTAGAGTTACAAATAAAGGGACCTAATTGACTTTTGATCTGAAGTTGAGCCTTCTTCCTTGCATTACAAAAATGAATTATATCAGAATTGTTCATCTGCCTGAAATATTCTGAAGCAAAGATTCTCATGGGGACATATTTTGGTAATTTGAAGGGACATAATTCACATCCATAGATTCTTACTTCTGTGTGATTTTGGTATAAATACCAATCACCAACTTTGTATTTTTTTGAGAGCTGTAAAGTTTTCTTAATTTCATTGTTGAGTCTTGGAGGAGAAACTCCTTTCAACAAGGTGGTTGCAGGAAGTATAAAACGATCAATGAAATCATTATAGGAATATGGAGAATCTCGGGAACTATGAATGATGGCTGACCAAAAGATAACAGACCTTGGATTCCCTTGGGCATCAAGCTTTTTGGTATAGAAAGGGAGATTTTCTGACTGGTAATAGAGCATGAGATGGTAAATGACAGAAGAATATTCAAACACTTTCTCATTTTCTAGTCTCATGAATTGATCATGGATTTTTTCTGCAATGTATGATGCAAAGTCATAATTGACAGCAGGAGGTTGTCCAGGGGTAAAAACAGACAATAACACTAGAGTTAAATGGTCAACATATTCACTGGTGTTAAAACTCATTATAAAGGATATCATTTCTAAAACAAGTCTACCCTCCTCAGTGAAAAAAGCATACCCATAAGGGGGAGGGCCTTTAGGCTGATGATCAGGCAACATAAAGGTCTGGCAGATGTGGATTAATTCTTCATGGGATAGTTTGGTTAATTTCTCAACTAAATTTCCCATGAATAGGGAAGTGAGGGCTTGATCAGGTTGAAAATGTAGCATCTCATTGATAGACTCATTAGTAATTTGGAAAAGGACATCTTGATTTGGGGATAAGACTGCTCTCTGGTTAGGATCATAATTTGCATGGAAAAAATGGATTATTTCAGGGAAAATATGGATAGAGGGAAAGAGGTACCTGGGAATATTGGATTCCCATAACCCAATCATATCCAAGCCATTCAAATAATTATCTCTGCAGCGACAAAAAATTCGAAGAGGGCTTTCACTAAAAACTAGGTCTTTAATCTGGAAATCTCTGTCGACTAATGATAAATAATCGAAGTCTCTGTGAGGGGCGTTCAATGGGGCAACATTTAAAGCCACAGGAACTTCCATTCTTGGTTCTTGTGGATTCAAAAATGTAAATTCGGCTTATGGTGAAAAATTACAGGTTTCAACGGGCGAAACGGGTACAATTGCAGATTAGGAATTCAATTACAGTTCTCTGGATTAAGGAATGAACTAGCAATTAATTTTAACTCTATTTCAGTGAAAGAAAAAGGAAAGCCGAGTTTCTTACAGAGTTCAGTGCGAATTTAGGGTAAATACCTGTTTTTCTTTTGGAGATAACAGGTACTGGTTAAGGCGTAGAATCTTCTGAGAGGTTTGACTGCAATTTTCTTCGATAGGATAAAGGTTGGCGAACTTCAAAAATTTGAAATTCGAAATTTCTGGATGAAGGGTGTATTCGTTGTCTGCGTACAAAATAATGAAAACGACGCGAATTTTTGTTTTGTTGGCAAAGTGAAATGGGGGGTGAATTTTTAATTATTTTAATAAATGACGTCATCCTGTACGACAGATGAGTCACAGGGAAAGGTGGTAAGTGGTTTATTCCGCACCACTTTTGAGGGAGGGCGGTATTGGACGGGGAGGTAGTGACTCCACAAAACGAACGACGTGTGGCCAAAGTACTATTCGAAAACCACAATAATTTCGCGCGTTAACGCTCGGATCGGAGATGGCCAGCGGAATTGATAAGAGCAGTCGATTTTGGAGTGATCAATCGAACGGTAGATGGGACATGGAGTTGATAGGTGTTTAACGGGCAGGACTCGACATGTTTTATTACGAATTAATCATTTCGGGGGCATTCTGATTGGCGGGGATCGGTTCTTAATTAACCATGAGGATTAATTAAGTCCTTGTACAGCGGGAAAGTGATCGGGAATGGTTTTTAAACCAGAGTTTCTCATCGGAGTTAGAGGTTGAGAAATGGAATATATAGAGAAATACATAGGGACAGATTGTTTTTGTGTTAAAAACACGTAATAAAACATGTATTAACCATTTTCCAATATATTTTATTATATGATAATTAAATCAAAATGATTTACTTACCATAGGGGGCGGGAATAGAATTAAAGATATTTTTTAGCCAAAAGGGGGTATATTGTGGGTTTTTTATTTGAATAAAATAGGAATTAAACACTTTTGGCTATAAATTCATAATATAAGGGTTTTGGGGATATTTCTATAAAAGGATTTGTATATAATAGGAAAAGGTGTTTTTCATAGGAAGTTAATATATAAATTAAAGTTAATATGACAGAGGGATAATGTAAACTCAAAATACTTAAATATAACCAAGAAAGTGAAGATTCAAAAGTAAATGGCATTATTATACTTTCATCACTTAGACTTAGAATAAAAGTGATTTTGAGGGCTTTTTCATGAAATATTCAAGGATTTTCCTAATTAAAATGGAATTTTACTTAGAAAAATATTTTTAAGAAGTGAATGAATGTGATAATGGATTATTTCAAGTGCTTAGGTTTTTTCAATTATTGGGCTGAGGGTCCGGTCCCTCCAAAAGTCAAGGAAATGCCTTGAGCCCCTTTAATCTTCAAATACCTTAGTGCTTAGGGAAATTAGTGAAATGTTTAGGGAAAATGAGAGGGGAAGTTAATAATCTTGACTTTGCTTTGCTGTGAAATTTTTCCAATGTAGTATCTGCCTTTGTACTTGTGATGAAAGTAAAATTGAACACACTTAGAACCATCATTCATCACATGTAATTCTGCAACAACATCTACCTACCCTACCTACTTACTCTACCATTTTCTCTTCTTTATTAGGGTGCACTTAGACAGGCAAACCCTTATCAATCTTATTTTTCTTTTACATGGCAAACCTATCTATTTCTACACTTATTACATCCAAAGGCTCAGATTAAATTGTTGAGCACCTTTTATTAACTCTACATGTCTACTTATCTGCCAAGATTAAATTGTTTGGCTAGATATTTATTCTCTATTCTACAACATAAAATTGAAAAATGAATGAGTCAAGTTTAAACAGTTTGACTCTTCATAAATTGTGGCAAAAGTTTGACAAACTGCAAACAATTTTGGTTATTACATCAGAGAAAAAAGTAGTGGCATTTAGACTTGCACACTTTCCTTGGCCTTTCTTTTGATGGGGTTCATTTTCTTTCACTTTTTTGGCCAATTTTATTTTTTCACCCTTTTATTTTTCTTTTAGGGTATACCCTCTTTAAATTTTTTAAATTTTTTGATTTTTTGATTTTTTAAGAATATGGAACACCTTTGCAACAAGAAAAAGGTTTGAACATATTGCATAGTTCAACAAGTCAATCATGAAAAATGACGCCTATTGGTATAGGAGTCTAACACTGGCTCCACTTGGGGATGGCTTTTCCTAGTGAAAAGTCAAGAACAGCAGGTCAGATGCTTTGAACTGTCTTTAACTGAACCATGAAATCTTCTTTTTCTGGTGGCTTTATTGTATATATGATAGTAAAACTTCTGAAGCTTAGGGCCTTCACTTCGGGCTTCAACTTTAGCCAGTCATCGTCCAGTCAAAACTGATGCATTAGAAAGGATATATTATGTACATGTTAAAAAATTAGAACATCCTAGTAAATGGGATCAAAGTAGTTTTTTAACATTCGACCATTGACTGGTCCTTCCTCAGCTTCTGAACCATCCAAATTCTTCAAGAAATATGTGTTATTTCCCTGTAAAGCATGAATGATATAAGGTCCTTTCCATAAGAAATAAAATTTCCCATGTTTTCCTTTATCTTCCCTTCTGGAATCCCATCTCAAAACTTTGTCTTCCAGTTGAAAATCTTCTACTTTGGTTCTTTTTTCAAACATCTTCTTTAATTTTTCCTGCAAAGCTTGGGATCATTGATACACTTCTTCTCTGGTCCGCTGCAAGTGAATTTTTTGGTTTATTCTTCTCTGAATATCATTTGGTTCTACTTGAGCCTCCTGAACTAACTTCATTACAAGAACTCTTAAAGACGATGGAAATATAGCTTCAATACCATAAACTAATTCATATGGACTGGTCCCAATTGATTTTTTGGTAGTAAGTCTGTCTGCACGCAATGCATTGTTAAGTTTCCTATGCCAATTCTTCTTATTCTCTTCCAATAATTTTTGAATGATATTAATGAAGCTTTTATTGGAAGATTTAGCCAGTCCATTACCCTGAGGATAATAGGTTGTTGAATGGCCTAAAGTGATGTGATATTTATTGCAGAAACTAATCATTTTCTTAGACTTGAAAGCAGCAGCATTATCAGTTATAATTTTCTCAGGACAGCCAAATCTTGAAAGAATATTGGTTTCTAAGAATCCTATAATTACAGAATCATTGGCTTGTCTGGATGGGATTGCTTCAATCCATTTAGTAAAGTAATCTGTGGCAGTAAGGATCCATCTGTGTCGGTCGGAAGAAGGGGGATGGATTTCTCCAATAAAATGCAGGCCCCATTGTTGAAAGGGTTTCTCGGTGGAAATTGGTTTTAATTGTAAAGGCAACAATTTTCTCTTGCCTTCAAAGATTTGACACTTATGGCAAGAAATTACAAATTTCTTAACATCTGAAAACAAGGTTGGCCAATAAAAACCAGCCCTTAAGATCTTATCTGCAGTTGACTTCCAGTAGAGGTGTCCACCACAATATTTTTAATGGAATTCATTGATAACCTTGTCAGCTTCATGTTTTAATAAACAATTTAATAGAATTCCATCATGATTCTTCCAAAAAAGAGCATTATCTAAAATACAATACTTTAAAGATGTCATTTTCAAAAACCTTTGTTTTGTTCTGGATAACCCTGGAGGAGCTTGCAAGTTTAACAAAACATAAATGATATCAGCGTACCAAGGTGAGTCTAAAAAGGCTTGACTGATTTGTGGAGTCGCCATCTCATGTTCTTCATCTAGTTCATTAATGTTCAGGGCTTAGCAATTTGTTTCAGTCATGAGTTGAGCCAAACCTTGTCCTTTTATGAGTTTTGTAGCTCTTATTTCAATATCATATTCTAATATGGTAGCTATCCATTTACCTCTTTTTCCTTCAATTTCATCTTGAGTTAAGATGTCTTTAATGACAGCATTAGGTACATAAGCTATCACATGAGAATACAATATATAAACTCTGAAATCTTTAATTGCTTTCACAAGTGCAAAAGCTTGTTTCTCCATGATATTTTATTTTAATGATGCATCTCTAAGTGCTTTACTAAAAAAGGCTATAGGTTTTTCACATCCTTGATCATCCTTTTGTAATAAAACTGCTGCAACTGTGAGAAAAATGACTTTGCTATAGTTTTGATATAAAATACACTAAAGGTCATAAGTGTGTTGAAAAGAAATTATTTTACATAGATTGTGAAGAGAATGAAGAAAATTAACAAGAAACTTCGAAAGAAGAGGATATAGACCAAGAACCAACCTTAAAAAAAGAAGAAATGAGTCCAACCATCATGTAATGCAATTGCAGGAATTACTCCTCAAGCTCTCAAGATAGAAGGACATATCAAGGAAAAAAAGTGGTACCCATAATTTTATTCATTGTAAGGTAGCCAAGGAATTGAATTCTTTCCTATACCTAGCACCATAATGTCAATTTATGGTTGAAAATGAAGGATCTATAAATTTCTCTGGAAAATGCCATAATATCAAGCTAACCATGGGGGAATATGTATTGAATAGTCCAATGCTTTCCATTCTAATGAGAGGTGCTAATGTTGTACTAGGATTATAATGGTTACAATATTTGGGGACGATATCTTTAATTTTTCAAGAAATTTTCTTGAACTTTTTTCGGAGGTGTTATGCTCCTATACCAATAGGTGTCATATTTCATGACTGACTTGATGGGCTATGTAATATTTTCATACATTTCCTTGTTTTCAAAGCACCTTCGTTCGAAATTTTTCATAAGAGTTCTTTTAGTAAAAACTCTTTTTATTTCTAAGATTGTTGCAGTTCTATCCTGAATACCCACTTCTTCAAGTTGCTGTCTGGTTTGGGTGTTTAGAAACTGTATAATTTGATTGGCTTCCTCAGGCCTATTTCCTAATTCTGCTCGTGTGTTTTCAACTTCATCGAGAGCTGCTTTGACCAAATCATTCTGCTCGTATATTATATGAATTGAAGGCCAGATGTCTTTTATTGTCTGGATAATACTATCCAAAAGAATTTCATTTATTTCTCTCAAAGGCTTCTCCAATGTGAGATCCTTTTCTAATGGTTTAACCAATTTTTCCAATCTCTTGATTTCTCTTGATTTATCAGCAACACTCATTTTTGAAAGATCATATCTTTGTTCCAAATTGATAAGATGTAACTTTGTGTGCTAAAGTTTTGTTACTTGAAGTTTCAAGTCATTCATTTTCTTTACTAATTCTTCAGTACTCAAATTTGCAGTATTTACCTGTGATGAATTTGCTGGCTGACCTATTGGCTGTGTACCTATAATAACCTCTACTGTAGATACTAGAACACTAGACTGCTTGTCTTTTAATGCTTGTTCCAACTCTTTTTCTGTTTCGATCAGTTGCTCATTCATTTTCAAGAGCAAATCCATCATTTCTTCTTTAGAATTCTTCTTTGTTACTTCTTCAGTTTGAGGATGTCTAGAAGCTGGCAATTTCAACTGCTTTATCAAAGCTGCAATGTCATCATATTTTTTCTTGATTAGAGCTTCTATACCTTTGACATCCTTTGGATTGTAACCCAAACCAATTATTATTTCCTCCAATGTTTTTATCCTGTTGTCTTTGGCTTGAGAAGAAGCCTTTTCAAGCTACAATTGTGTATTGGTGTTTTCCAAAGAATCTTGTAACCTGTGAGCTGCCATTGCCTTATCAGTCAAAGTAGAATAGATCATTTCCCCAGTTTTCTTATGTAACTCAATCTAATCTAAAGGATGGATATCCTTTGCTAGGACTTCAAAGTTTGTCCTAATATAATCAGCAGCTGTTTGGGGTTGCTTCACTTTGGGTTTGAAATGGCTCATTAACATTTTTCCCTGTTGGATGTCAAAAGCTGACATCAATATTTCTTGATTCTTTGGAGCCATTTTCAGATATTGATTATATACTTGAATTTTTAGAGGATCATTCCTAGCCTTGATATTGATAAATGTCTTCTTTATATCTCCTGTGTCTTTAATTGGTGTTTTGAAAGAAGATATTTCAACACTCTGTTGCTTCTGTAGCTCTTTCCTTTGTGAGGTAGTGGATGCTCCACTAACTGTACCTGTTTTTTGGTTGCCCAATTGTTCTAGTCCTTGACTATCAAAGATTTCATCAATAGATTCTACTTCTGGAGGAGTATTCAATTTCTATCTCTTGGCCTGAGGCTGTTGTGAAGATCCAATGAAAGGGATAGCAGTTTCAGCTTCTCTCTTTCTTCCCTTTTCCACATTTAATGGAGTTTACAAAATTGAAACTTCTACTGGATTGGTTTGAATGGAAGAAACCATTACTTGATCCTGTCCCTTGGAAGTTTGAGGTTGTTCTGTCATAGTGAATGTTTGTTTAACTTGTGTATCAACCTCTTTCTCTTTTCCCTTAGATGATACTGTAATGTTTTCTTGTAACTCCTGCTAAATAATCCCAGTTGAGGAAGTACCAACCTCTGATCTTGGTACCTGTGAAAAAGAGTCTAGGTCAAGCATTTTTTCAAGATCTTTCATAACATTGTCTACATTGGCCTGCTCACTATCCTGCTCTATCAATGTTCCTTCTATCCATTCATCTGTATTAGCATATTTTTCAATCTCTAGGATTCTGTGATGTATGTATGGTGCTGATTTATTATTCATTATTTTATCACAAATGAAGCTGAATGGGTCATAAGGCACCCAATAGAAACTCTTTTGTAATCTGAAACGGTCTTCTAATATCTTTTCAGCTTCTTCCCCTACATCTCTAGAGTTACAGATAAAGCGACCTAATTGAATTTTGATCCGAAGTTGAGCCTTCCTCTTTGCATTACCAAAATGAATTATATCAGAATTGTTCATCTGCCTGAAATATTCTAAAGCAAAGATTCTCATGGGGACATATTTTGGAAATTTGAAGGGACATAATTCACATCCATAGATTCTGACTTCTGTGTGATTTTGGTATAAATACCAATCACCAACTTTGTATTGTTTTGAGAGCTGTAAAGTTTTCTTAATTTCATTGCTGAGTCTTGGAGGAGAAACTCCTTTCAACAAGGTGGTTGTAGGATGTATAAAAAGATCAATGAACTCATTATAGGAATAGGGAGAATCTCGGGAACTATGAATGATGGCTGACCAAAAGATAACAGACCTTGGATTCCCTTGGGCGTCAAGCTTTTTGGTATAGAAATGGAAATTTTTCGACTGATAATAGAGCATGAGATGGTAAATGATAGAAGAATATTTAAACACTTTCTCATTTTCTAATCTCATGAATTGTTCATGGATTTTTTCTGCAATGTATGATGCAAAGTCATACCTGACAGCAGGAGGCTGTCCAGGTGTAAAAATAGACAATAACACTAGAGTTAAATGGTCAACATATTCACTGGTGTTAAAACCCATTATAAAGGATATCATTTCTAAAACAAGTCTACCCTCCTCAGTGAAAAAAGCATACCCATAAGGGGGAGGGCCTTTAGGCTGATGATCAGGCAACATAAAGGTCTGGCAGATGTGGCTTAATTCTTCATGGGATAGTTTGGTTTATTTCTCAAGTAAATCTCCAATGAACAGGGGAGTGGGGGCTCTGTCAGGTTGAAAATGTAGCATCTCATTGATAGACTGAGCAGTAATTGGGAAAAGGACAACTTGATTTGGGGATAAGACTGCTCTCTGGTTAGGATCATAATTTGAATGGAAAAAATGGATTATTTCAGGGAAACTATGGACAGTGGGAAAGAGGTACCTGGGAATATTGGATTCCCATAACCCAATCATATCCAAGCCATTAAAATAATTATCTCTGCAGCGACAAAAAATTCGAAGAGGGCTTTCACTAAAAGCCAGGTCTTTAATCTGGAAATCTCTGTCGACTAATGATAAATAATCCAGGTCTCTGTGAGGGGCGTTCAATGGGGCGACACTTAAAGCCACATTAGCTTCAATTCTTGGTTCTTGTGGATTCAAAAATGGAAATTCGGCTTATGGTGAAAAATTACAGGTTTCAACGGGAGAAACGGGTACAATTGCAGATTAGGAATTCAATTATAGTTCTCAGGATTAAAGAAATGAACTAGTAATTAATTTTAACTCTGTTTCAGTGAAATAAAAAGGAAATCTAAGTTTCTTATAGAGTTCAGTACGAATTTAGGGTAAATACCTGTTTTTCTTTTGGAGATAGCAGGTACTGGTTAAGGCGGATAATCTTCTGAGAGGTTTGACTGCAATTTTCTTCTACAGGATAAAGGTTGGCGGACTTCAAAAATTTGAAATTCGAAATTTCTGGATGGAGGGTGTATTCGTTGTCTGCGTACAAAATAATGAAAATGACGCGAATTTTTTTTTTATTGGAAAAGGTGAATTTTTTATTATTTTAATAAATGCCGTCATCCTGTACGACAGATGAGACACGGGGAAAGGTGGTAAGTGGTTTATTCTGCACCACTTTTAAGGGAGGGCAGTTTTGGATGTAGAGGTATCGAATCCACAAAACGAACGACGCATGGCCAAAGTACTATTCGAAAACCACTATCATTTCGCGCGTTAACGCTTGGATCGGAGATGGCCAGCGGAATTGATAAGAGCCGTCGATTTTGGAGTGATCAATCGAACGGTAGACGGGACAGGGAGTTGATAGGTGTTTAATGGGCGAGACCCAACACGTTTTATTACAAATTAATCATTTCTGGGGCATTCTGATTGGCGGGGATCGGTTCTTAATTAACCAGGAGGATTAATTAAGTCCTTGTACAGTGGGAAAGTGATCGGGAATGGTTTGTAAACTAGAGTTTTTCATCAGAGTTAGAGGTTGAGGAATGGAATATATAGAGAAATACACAGGGAGGGATTGTTTTTGTGTTAAAAGCACGTAATAAAACATGTATTAACCATTTTTCAATATATTTTATTATATGATAATTAAATCAAAATGATTTACTTACCATAGGGGCCGGGAATAGAATTAAAGATATTTTTTAGCCAAAAGGGGGTATATTGTGGGTTTTTTATTTGAATAAAATAGGAATTAAATACTTTTGGCTAAAAAGTCATAATATAAGGCTTTTCAGGATATTACTATAAAAGGATTTCTATATAATAGGAAAAGGTGATTTTCATAGGAAATTAATATATAAATTAAAGTTAATATGACAGAGGGACAATGTAAACTCAAAATACTTAAATATAACCAAGAAAGTGAAGATTCAAAAGTAAATGGCATTATTATACTTTCATCACTTAGACTTAGAATAAAAGTGATTTTGAGGGCTTTTTCATGAAATATTGAAGGATTTTTCTAAGTAAAATGGAATTTTACTTAGAAAAAGATTTTTAAAAAGTGAATGAATGTGATAATGGATGATTTCAAGTACTTAGGTTTTTTCAATTATTGGGCCGAGGGTCCGGTCCCTCCAAAAGTCAAGGAAATGCCTTGAGCCCCTTTAATCTTCAAATACCTTAGTGCTTAGGGAAATTAGTGAAATGTTTAGGGAAAAATGAAGGGGAAGTTAATAATCTTGACTTTGCTTTGCTGTGAACTTTTCCAATGTAGTATCTGCCTTTGCACTTGTGATGAAAGTAAAATTGAACACATCTAGAACCATCATTCATCACATGTAATTCTGCAACAACATCTACCTACCCTACTTACTTTACCCTACCATTTTCTCTTCTTTATTAGGGTGCACTTAGACTGGCAAACCCTTATCAATCTTCTTTTTCTTTTACATGGCAAATCTATCTATTTCTACACTTATTACATCCAAGGGCTCAGATTAAACTGTTGAGCACCTTTTATTAACTCTACCTATCTATTTATCTTCCAAGATTAAACTGTTTGGTCAGATATTTATTCTCTATTCTACAACATGAAATTGAAAAATGAATGAGTCAAGTTTAAACAGTTTGACTCTTCATAAATTGTGGCAAAAGTTTGACAAACTGCACACAATTTTGTTTATTACATCAGAGCAAAAAGTAGTGGCATTTAGACTTGCACACTTTCTTTGGCCTTTCTTTTGGTGGGGTTCATTTTCTTTCACTTTTTTGGCCAATTTATTCTTTTCACCCTTTGATTTTTCTTTTAGGGTATACCCTCTTTACATTTTTTAAATTTTTTGATTTTTTGATTTTTTAAGAATATGGAACACCTTTGCAACAAGAAAAAGGTTTGAACATATTGCATAGTTCAACAAGTCAATCATGAAAAATGACACCTATTGGTATAGAAGTCTAACACTGGCTCCACTTGGGGATGGCTTTTCCTAGTGAAAAGTCAAGAACAACGGGTCAGATGATTTAAAATGTCTTTAACTAAACCATGAAATCTTCTTTTTCTGGTGGCTTTATTGTATATATGATAGTAAAACTTCTGAAGCTTAGGGCCTTCACTTCGGGCTTCAACTTTAACCAGTCACCATCCAATCAAAAGTGATGCATTAGAAAGGATATATTATGTACATGTTAAAAAATTAGAAGATCCTAGTAAATGGGATCAAAGTAGTGTTTTAACATTCGACCATTGACTGGTCCTTCCTCAGCTTCTGAACCATCCAAATTCTTCAAGAAATATGTTTTATTTCCCTGTAAAGCATGACTGATATAAGGTCCTTTCCATAAGAAATCAAATTTCCCATGTTTTCCTTTATCTTCCCTTCTATAATCCCATCTCAAAACTTTGTCTTCCAGTTGAAAATCTTCTGCTTTGGTTCTTTTGTCAAACATCTTCTTCAATTTTTCCTGCAAAAATTGGGATCATTGATACACTTCTTCTCTGTTCTGCTGCAAGTGAATTGTTTGGTTTATTCTTATCTGAATATCATTTGGTTCTACTTGAGCCTCCTAAAGTAACTTCATTATAGGAACTCCTAAAGATGATGGAAATATAGCCTCAATACCATAAACTAATTCATATGGACTGGTCCCAATTGATTTTTTCGTAGTAAGTCTATCTGCGCATAATGCATTGGTAAGTTTCTTATGCCAATTCCTCTTATTCTTTTCCAATAATTTTTGAATGATATTAATGAGAATTTTATTGGAAGATTCAGCCATTCCATTACCCTAAGGATAATAAGCTGTTGAATGGCATAAAGTGATGTGATATTTATTGCAGAAACCAATCATTTTCTTATACTTGAAAGCTGCAGCATTATCGGTTATAATTTTCTCAGGACAGCCAAATCTTGAAAGAATATTGGTTTCTAAGAATCCTATAATTACAGAATCATTGGCTTGTCTGGATGGGATTGCCTCAATCCATTTAGTAAAGTAATCTGTGGCAGTAAGGATCCATCTGTGTTGGTCAGAAGAAGGGGGATGGATTTCTCCAATAAAATCCAGGCCCCATTGTTGAAAGGGTTTCTCGGTGGAAATTGGTCTTAATGGTAAAGGCAACAATTTTCTCTTGCCTTCAAAGATCTGACACTTATGGCAAGCAATTACAAATTTCTTAACATCTGAAAACAAGGTTGGCCAATAAAAACCATCCCTTAAGATATTATCTGCAGTTGACTTCCAGTAGAGGTGTCCACCACAGTCTCCTGCATGGAATTCATTGAGAACCTTGTCAGCTTCATATTTTAATAAACAATTTAATAGAATTCCAGCATCATTCTTCCAAAAAAAAGAATTATCTAAAATACAATACTTTAAAGATGTCATTTTCAAAAACCTTTTTTTCGTTCTGGATAACCCTGGAGGAGCTTGCAGGTTTAACAAAACATAAATGATATCAGCGTACCAAGGTGAGTCTAAAAAGGCTTGACTGATTTGTGGAGTCGCCATCTCCTGTTCGTCATCTAGTTCATTAATTTTCAGGGCTTGGCAATTTGTTTCAGTCATGAGTTGAGCCAAACCTTGTCCTTTTATGAGTTTTGTAGGTCTTATTTCAATATCATATTCTAATATGGTAGCTACCCATTTACCTCTTTTGCCTTCAATTTCATCTTGAGTTAAGATGTCTTTAACGAAAGCATTAGGTACATAAGCTATTACATGAGAATACAATATATAAACTCTGAAATCTTTAATTGCTTTCACAAGTGCAAAAGCTTGTTTCTCCATGATATTGTATTTTAATGATGCATCTCTAAGTGCTTTACTAAAAAAGGCTATAGGTTTTTCACATCCTTGATCATCCTTTTGTAATAAAACTGCTGCAACTGTATGTTCATAAGCAAATGAAAAAATTGTGAAATCTCTATCAAATTTTGGACTGGTAAGAACTGGTGTTCTGGTCAAAGCCATTTTGATTTCTTCAAATGATTGCTTGGCTTAAAATGTCCACTTAATACTCGAATCCTTTCTTAACATGTTAGTAAGCATTCTAAGTAATTGAGCTAAACTAGAAATGAATCTTCTAAAAAAATTGATCTTTCCTATGAAAGCTTGAGGTTTTTTAATATTCCTAGGATGAGGTATCTGCAAAATGGCTTGTATTCTTTCAGGATCAATTATAATGCCATCTTTTGAAATGATATGACCTAGGAGTTTACCTTCTTCAAGACCAAACAATGACATTTTAGGATTTAAAGAAATACCATATTTTCTGCATTTTATGAACACCTGTCTAAGATGATCTAAATGTTGTTGATCAGTCTTGGAAAAAATAGTCAAATCATCCAGATATATGAATAGAAAATCATGAATTTCTTTGGCTAAGGAAATGTCCATTTCTCTTTGGAAGGTCGCTCCTGCATTTTTGAGTCCAAAAGGTATCTTAACATATTTGAATGCACCCCATGGTGTTGTAAAAGCTATTTTGTCTTGATCATCAGGATGAACCAGAATCTGGTTGTATCCTGAGATTCCATCCAAAAGAGAAATCTTTGAAGATCCTACTACCCTTTGTAAGATATGGTCCATTTTAGGCAAAGGATAGTTATCTTTTAAAGAAACTTTGTTTAAATTTCTCAAATCGACACATAGTCTAATCTCTCCAGTCTTTTTCCTTGTTGGTACCAAATTAGAAACCCATTCAGAAAACCTAATAGGAGCAATTATTGCTGCGTCATACATTCTTTTAATTTCTTTCTCAATTGAAGGTAGTAGCACACGGTTGATTCTTCTAAGTTTCAGTTTGAATGGTTTCTGATCTGGTTTCAAAGGTATTGTATGTTGAATTATTGATGTATCATATGATTTAAGATCTTCATAACTCCAGGAAAAAACGTCCCGGAATTCTTTTAAAAGTTCAACATATTTAACCTTTTGATGTGCTGGCAAAGATTTAGACAACTTAACCATCTTGGGATTTCCTTCAGTTCCCAAATTGTATTCTTCAATATCAGCTTTTAATGGTTCCATTTTGGGTTTTAGTGGAATGTCATTTGAGTCAAAAAGATATTCTAAAGGAGTTAATCCTTTAGGTAAATGATTATCTTTCAGATTAATAATTTCAGATTCATCTTCTATAATCTCATCAACTTCCATTTGTTTCAAATCCTGCATATCGTTTTTGGTGACTTTAGTTGGGTGAAGCATGTGAATTGCAGTATCTTCTGAAATATCTGTTTCTTGTTCATCTATTTGATCAGATTCTTTGATTGTTGTGTCTTCATCTATACTACTGTTAGAGAACTTATTTTCTAAGGTCAAAAAGTTATTAATATGTTTATTATTTACAAACGATTTCCAATTCATAAGATTATCCGGTAGAGCAGGTCTATATCTAATCTCAGCTGTGAACTGATGATTAGGTTCAAAAGGTAATTTACAAGTGCTAGCGAACATTGCAAGACTATGAGCATGCAAATTTTGTTTTCTAGGAATTTTGGCAAGCTGAGCTTGTAGAAAAGTATTAAGAATTTCTATAACTCTTCCTCTGTATTCTCTTAATCTGGGGTCTTTTGTTGAACATTCACCATTGATCTATTGAATAATTAACTCAGAGTCTCCTATGATTGATACTCTAATTGCTCCTAATTTTTTGACATGTTTAAGCCCTAGAAAAAGAGCCTCATATTCTGCCATATTATTAGTGCATCTAAATTTCAATCTATAAGCATGGCCTTCAGCATGATCATTTTCAATGTTATGTATCCAAATTCCAGCTCCTGCTCCTAACTTATTTACTGAACCATCAAATTATAAATGCCACAGAATTTCATGTTCATAATATTCATCGACTGTTTTAACAACTTTCTTAACATGGAGCTCTAGTTTTTCAGTTTTTTCTGGTATTTCTTGAATGTCTAATGTTTCTTTGTTTTCAGAAATTTCTTCAATTTGAACAGTAGATTTATTTGCAGTTTCTGTTTTTGGTGCTTCTAGTTCAGTAGGAAGGTCAAATTCAACATTATAAAGGATGAATGAGTCCATATCAGAATGTACTGAGTAAACAGGGAAGTTTTCAGGCTTCTCCTGACTACTAACTAAATATTTCATCAAAGTCTCTCTGTATAGTCTTTTAGGTTGACCAAACACTGAAATAGTAGCATATGACATATCTAATTGAAGAGATCCTCTGAGTTTGGCACCACAGGATCTGGACAACAACATACCATATTTGGGAGGAATATCTGCTACTACTATATCCATGAGAATAGATTTCGCAGGGTATTGCACCAAGGTAACACACAAATCTTTAATCAAACCTAAACATCTTACCTGACTTGCATAAAAGGAAAAAAGATCTTTATATGGTCTGGTAATGTCTAGGTTTAATCTTTCCATCACAGCCTTGGGCATTAAATTGTGAGACACTCCAGAATCAATCATGGCATTATGAAGTATTTTGTCATGAACATTCAAACTCACATAAAATGGAGGAGCTCCTCCACTTTCTGGTTTTCCATTTACTTTAGGGCCAAAAAGTAATTTGGGTTGATCATCAAAAACATTCACAGAATCACCCATTCCAATAATGTTAATGGATTTGCTGATTTGGCTTCTATAGACATCATGTTTAGCTAAGTCTGCCAATGGAACAGCTATCTTTAATTTTCCTATTTCAACTTCTAGATTGAAATATTTTTCTGTTTGAGCTCTAGTATTTTGAACAGTTGGATTTTCTCTATTTTTTGGGTCTTCAGTGTTTTTCTCTTTTTCATGAGTTGGATTATGAGTTGAAGGTGTTTCTGAATTAACTTTTGCTGGTTCTTCTACATTTCCTACAAGAGGAAAAGTATTGGAAAGTTGTTTATTATTCAGTTGATTATCAGACACATCTTCAATTATTGGATTAGCGGGGTTAGGACTTGCTCTAGAAAGAATTTGTACCAGAGGAGTGTTAGTTTTACCTTTGATGTTTTGTTTTACAACTTTTTGTTTGCTATTATCTAGCACATCAATCCGTCTTCTTCTCAAATTGTATTGTTTATGAACTTCATAAATTGCTGAATCATATCCTTCTTTAAAATCAAAAGTTTTTCCTGAATGAGTTTGAAATGTTTCAAGAATGTGATTTTATTGATCATCTTGAGATAGGAAAACTCTTGGTTCATTCTTGTTTTCAGTCAAGTTATTTATTTCAACATCTTTATTTGGTTCCTCAGAAGATGAACCTTCAACGAAATTTTCCTCGAATGGTGGCCTGATGTTTTGGGCAAGAACATTTTTCCCAGTATTTTGGTTTTGATTTCTTCTGAAGTTTGGGTTTCTAACAACATTTTGACCATCGCCAGAAGACTTTATTTCGATTGTTTCTACTCTGTCTCCCAGTATTTCCATCCCTTTAATAATTGCATCCAGCTTTCTTTCAAAAGCCGAAGGCTCTTCATTCATAGGCATCCTTCTTTCAGCTCTAGCTCTAGCTCGTTTTTCTATCAAGTTAGCTTCAACACTAACAACTATTCTTTGCATCTCTTCTAGGGTTTGAGGGGCTCTTTCCCTAAGTGAATATTCTATGTCAGAATCAAACCCATCAGGGAATTTAACCAGTACTAAATCTGGAGGGGGTCTAAGGTTTTGGGGAACAACGTTGTAGGCTTCATTGAATCTAATGATATAATCTTACACTGCTTCATTAGGTCCTCTTTTCAATTTTCCAAAGTCTGATAGGATTTGAAGAGTGTCTTTCTTCTTCTCCCATCTATTTAAAAATGCCCTATACAGGGCTAGCAAGTCAGCAATACTATTTGGAGCAAGAGCCCTAAACCATGTCCCAACTTCCCCAGTAAGACTCTGGACAAAAATTCTCATTCAAACATCATCAACGTCTATTTCATAAAATTCAAAGTAATCAGTCATCCTTTTGGTATGTTGTTGAGCAGTGTAAGTACCAGAACCATCAAAATGGGTGATTTTACTCTGATAATCTTGGGGCAAAGCACTAGGGTTGCTTGGCAATCTCAAAGGAGCATATATATTTTCCATCGGAAGGTGTAATGGAATAATAGGTGATGATGGTCTAGAAGTAGTGGGCGGAGGTGAAGAAGAAGTAGCTTGTGTTTGAGAAGTTTGGGGAAAAGTAGATCATCTTGGGGAAACTGTAGTAATCACAGAAATGTTTGAAGTTTCTTCAAAGGTTTGTTCAGATTGAATGGAATTTTGTAAATACTTGTCAAGATGTGAAGTGATAAATTCAAATTGCAAATATTCAAGAAATAATGGGTCTGGAACCAGTCTGCACAATTTAGTTTCAGAAAAATTCACAAATAAAGATGTTTCGAATCACTCATCAAAAGGTTCTTCATCAAAATAAATCCACTTTACAGGACAGGAAGTTGATCTATAAAGAGGTCGAGAACTTCCAGAGCTTTCTTGACTTTCTTTTCCAGAGCTTTCTTGACTTCTAAGAATCCTAGGAATCAGATTCAGATTTTCAAATACAGGCGGTGGATTTGGATTAGGATTAGATCTAGTATACCGAGTCCTTTATGAAGCCATTTTTCCTAGATTTTATATTTTTGGCTTTTTGTTTTAAATAAAATGAAAAGTACAACTTTGGAAAATTCTCCAAGAAATTAAAGACTTTTAATTAAAATTTTCTCAAAGATTTATTGAACTAGAGAATCTGATTGAATGTTTGAAACCAAAGTTCAGTTATTGAGCTAAACCAGAGATAGACTGAAGCATCATTTATTTACTGTGCAATTGCAGAGCAAAGGCATTTCAAAGGCTACCTGGCTGATCTTCAGGCTCTGTCTATAGCTTATAAGAAAACAATAGTGACATTAAAGATATTCAGGTCCCTAGTGGA
The DNA here is from genome assembly GCA_034641835.2 of Pinus albicaulis. Taxonomy (NCBI): domain Eukaryota; kingdom Viridiplantae; phylum Streptophyta; class Pinopsida; order Pinales; family Pinaceae; genus Pinus; species Pinus albicaulis. The sequence goes on along the minus strand of CM076580.1, from coordinate 1,456,495,400 downwards.
GTTGCCACTATGTTATCACTCAGATTTTCCTTGAAGTTGTTCGAAGAGGAAAGGGGTCCAAGGTAACCACAAACCAACCTTTAGGTATAGAATCTAGCCAATCTGTACCCAGAGAGGACTCTCTCTATAAAATTTAGCTATTTTTTTGGGAGATATTAAGCTAGTTATAAAGTTCAGGGGTTTTGATTTTAGGTTGATGGAATTCTTTAGCTGAGATTAAGATCAAGTAGTTTCAGTCCATTGGGCTAATGCAGTAAAAGGATTCGCTGCACTGGCTTAATTTTTTTAACAAAAGATGGTTTATCAGGGAAAGATAATCAAACTAGAAAAAATTATAGATCTAAAGCGAATGGAATGGAATTGAAATGGATGAAAGGCAACGAAGAATCTTTCAACACATTCAAGAGAAGAGAAATAGATTGATTATCAATAAAGATAAGTCAAGTATTCTTTACTAAATAACCAAAAATGTATGAACTAGACAAACAGGAGCAATTCAGAATTCACTATTTAAACTAGTTTAGAAGAAAACATTTAGAATAATAATGACTGAAATCAAATTACACCTAAGTACTTTCTGATTTAATCCTTTTCATTAAATATCAAGATAATGAAACACAGATGATATTGTAAACAAATATTAAACTTCAAAACATGAGATAGAAATGACTTATTGATCCTTCATTTGACGCATGAATCCTGAGAAAAGTCTTCTGCCTCAATTCCTTGTCCAGTTTTGCCTCGAAAGATTTCTCCAAAGCTCTTTATTCCAAAAAATTCAATGTTACATCAAAGTATAAGAATCCACCCTCAATAATTCAATTGAGGGCTTATTTATACAAAAAATCATACAAAATATCTCTTAACAAAACGAGATATAATCTAAGATGACTCATAAATAAGTTGCAATAAAAATAGAGACATATGGTCTCGTAGATAAGACAAGAAGTAACCGATGTTGTGTTGTTTCCTCCTTTTGAGAATGTGTTGGAGGCAGGACCTATATTTAGCTCATCATTGTCCTCTTCAGTAATTTTGTCCTAACTGACTTGCTTCACTGATACTCTTTGTTCTTACTGATACACTTTAACTGAACTGATACTCTTTGACCGTTATTTTTCCATTTATCCTTTATATTGTAGTAAATAGGAAAAATTTCATATAAGGATAAATTTTACAAAAGTTCTAACAAATCTTCCCACCATTTATCTTCTGCTATTCTTTTCTGTTGAAGCTTCCTTAATGTTTCATCAGCCTCGGTATATTTGAAGAAATTAGGTTGATTAGGAAATAAATGTCTTACTTCATTTTCAAGATAAAACAAATTATCTAATCTGTCATGAAGATTCCTTCCTATAGGTAATGTTGCTTCTGATGAAATGGTAGAGGAACTGGCTAGATTGTGAGCATGTATGTCCAATTTCCTAACATAAGTTTCCAGGTCCATTATTTTATCTTCTGGAACCATAGGGCTAGGCAACCCTTTATTCAATAAAACATTAAACCTTTCTCCGAAAGCAATTATTTCTCCCTGCATGTCAAAGCACCTTCGTTCCAAATTTTGCATAAGAGTTCTTCTAGTAAAAAATCTTTTTATTTCTAAGATTGTTGCAGTTCTATCCTGAATACCCACTTCTTCAAGCTGCTATCTGGTTTGGGTGTTTAGAAACTGTATAAGCTGATTGGCTTCCTCAGGCCTATTTCCTAATTCTGCTAGTGTGTTTTCAACTTCATCTAGAGCTGCTTTGACCAAATCATTCTGCTAGTATATTATCTGAATTGAAGGCCATATGTATTTTATTATCTGGCTAATATTATCCCAAAGAATTTCATTTATTTCTCTCAAAGGCATCTCCAATGTGAGATCCTTTTCTAATGCTTTAACCAAATTTTCCAATCTCTTGATTTCTCTTGATTTATCAGCAACACTCATTTTTGAAAGATCCTATCTATGTTCCAAATTGATAAGCTATAACTTTGTGTGTTGAAGTTCTGTTACTTGAAGTTTCAAGTCATTCATTTGCTTTACTAATTCTTCAGTACGCAAATTTGAAGTATTTACCTGTTATGACTCTGCTGGCTGACCTGTTGGCTGTGTACCTGTAATAACCTCTGCTGTAGATACTGGAACACTGGACTGCTTGTATTTTAATGCTTGTTCCAACTCTTTTTATATTTCAATCAATTGCTCATTCATTTTTAAGAGCAACTCCATCATTTCTTCTTCAGAATTCTTCTTTATTACTTCTTCAGTTTGAGGATGTCTAGAAGTTGAAAATTTCAACTGCTTTCTCAAAGCTGCAATTTCATCATCTTTTTTCTTGATTAGAGCTTCTATACCATTGAAATCCTCTGGATTGTGACCCAAACCAATTATTATTTCCTCCAATGTTTTTATCCTATTGTCTTTGGCTTAAGAAGAAGCCTTTTCAAGCTGCAATTGTGTATTCGTGTTTTCCAAAGAATCCTGTAACTTGTGAGCTGCCATTACCTTATCAGTCAAAGTAGAATAGATCATTTCCCCAGTCTGCTTATGTAACTCAATCTGATATAAAGGATGGATATCCTTTGCCAGGACATTAAAGTTTGTCCTAATATAATCAGCAACTGTTTGGGGTTGCTGAACTTTGGGTTTGAAATGGCTCATTAACATTTTTCCCTGTTGGATGTCAAAAGCTGACATCAATATTTCTTGATTCTTTGAAGCCATTTTCAGATATTGATTATATACTTGAATTTTCAGAGGATCATTCCTGACCTTGATATTGATAAATGTCTTCTTTATATCTCCTGTGTCTTTAACTGTTGTTTTGAAAGAAGATATTTCAACACTCTGTTGCTTCTTAAGCTCTTTCCTTTGTGAGGTAGTGGATGCTCCACTGACTGTACCTGTTTGTTGGCTGCCCAATTGTTCTAGTCCTTGACTATCAAGGATTTCATCAATAGATTCTACTTCTGGAGGAGTATTCAATTTTTGTCTGTTGGCTTGAGGCTGTTGTGAAGATCCAATGAAAGGGGTAGCAGTTTCAGCTTCTCTCTTTTTTCCCTTTTCCACATTTAATGGAGTCTGCAAAATTGACACTTCTACTGGATTGGTCTGAATGGAAGAAACCAGTACTTGATCTTGTCCCTTGGAAGTTTGAGGTTGTTCTGTCATAGTGAATGTTTCTTTAACTTATGTATCAACCTCTTTCTCTTTTCCCTTAGATGATACTGCAATGTTTTCTTGTAACTCCTACTGAACAATCCCAGTTGAGGAAGGACCAACCTCTGATCTTGGTACCTGTGCAAAAGAGTCTAGGTCAAGAATTTTTTAAAGATCTTTCATAACATTGTCTACATTGACCTACTCACTATCCTGCTCTATGAATGTTCCTTCTATCCATTCATATTTATTAGCATATCTTTCAATCTCTGGCATTTTGTGATGTATGTATGGTGCTGATTTATTCTTCATTATTTTATCACAAATGAAGCTGAATGGGTCATAAGGTACCCAATAGAAACTCTTTTGTAATCTGAAACGGTCTTCTAATATCTTTTCAGCTTCTTCCCCTGCATATCTAGAGTTACAGATAAAGGGATCTAATTGACTTTTGATCTGAAGTTGAGCCTTCTTCTTTGCATTACAAAAATGAATTATATCAGAATTGTTCATCTGCCTGAAATATTCTAAAGCAAAGATTCTCATGGGGACATATTTTGGCAATTTGAAGGGACATAATTCACATCCATAGATTCTGACTTATGTGTGATTTTGGTATAAATACCAATCACCAACTTTGTATTTTTTTGAGAGCTGTAAAGTTTTCTTAATTTCATTGCTGAGTCTTGGAGGAGAAACTCCTTTCAACAAGGTGGTTGCAGGATGTATAAAAATATCAATGAAATCATTATAGGAATATGGAGAATCTCGGGAACTATGAACGATGGCTGACCAAAAGATAACAGACCTTGGATTTCCTTGGGCATCAAGCTTTTTGGTATAGAAAGGGAGATTTTCCGACGGGTAATAGAGCATGAGATGGTAAATGACAGAAGAATATTTAAACACTTTCTCATTTTCTAATCTCATGAATAGATCATGGATTTTTTCTGCAATGTATGATGCAAAGTCATACTTGACAGCAGGAGGTTGTCCAGGGGTAAAAATAGACAATAACACTAGAGTTAAATGGTCAACATATTCACTGGTGTTAAAACACATTATAAAGGATATCATTTCTAAAACAAGTCTACCCTCCTCAGTGAAAAAAGCATACCCATAAGGGGGAGGGCCTTTAGGCTGATGATCAGGCAACATAAAGGTCTAGAAGATGTGGCTTAATTCTTCATGGGATAGTTTGGTGGATTTCTCAAGTAAATATCCCATGAACAGGGAAGTGAGGGCTTGATCAGGTTGAAAATGTAGCATCTTATTGATAGACTGATTAGTAATTGGGAAAAGGACATCTTGATTTGGGGATAAGACTCCTCTCTGGTTAGGATCATAATTTGCATGGCAGAAATGGATTATTTCAGGGAAAATATGGACTGAGGGAAAGAGGTACCTGGGAATATTGGATTCCCATAACCCAATCATATCCAAGCCATTCAAATAATTATCTCTGCAGTGACAAAAAATTCGAAGAGGGCTTTCACTAAAAACCAGGTCTTTAATCTGGAAATCTCTGTCGACTAATGATAAATAATCGAGGTCTCTGTGAGAGGCATTCAATGGGGCAACAATTAAAGCCACAGGAACTTCCATTCTTGGTTCTTGTGGATTCAAAAATGGAAATTCGTCTTATGGTGAAAAATTACAGGTTTCGACAGGAGAAACAGGTAGAATTGCAGATTAGGAATTCAATTACAGTTCTCTGGATTAAGGAATGAACTAGCAATTAATTTTACCTCTGTTTCAGTGAAAGAAAAAGGAAAGCCAAGTTTCTTACAGAGTTCAGTGCGAATTTAGGGTAAATACCTATTTTTCTTTTGGAGATAGTAGGTACTGGTTAAGGCGGAGAATCTTCTGAGAGGTTTGACTGCAATTTTCCTCGACAGGATAAAGGTTGGCGGACTTCAAAAATTTGAAATTCAAAATTTCTAGATGAAGGGTGTATTCGTTGTCTGCATACAAAATAATGAAAACAACGCGAATTTTTGTTTTATTGGCAAAGTCAAATGGGGGGTGAATTTTTTATTATTTTAATAAATGGCGTCATCCTGTACGACAGATGAGTCACAGGGAAAGGTGGTAAGTGGTTTATTCCACACCACTTTTGAGGGAGGGCGGTGTTGGACCGGGAGGTAGCGAATCCACAAAATTAATGACGTGTGGCCAAAGTACTATTCGAAAACCACTATCATTTCATGCGTTAACGCTCGGATGGGAGATGGCCAGCGGAATTGATAAGAGCAGTCGATTTTGGAGTGATCAATCGAACGGTAGATGGGACATGGAGTTGATAGGTGTTTAACGGGCAGGACTTGACACGTTTTATTACGAATTAATCATTTCGGGGGCATTCTGATTGGCGGGGATCGGTTCTTAATTAACCATGAGTATTAATTAAGTTCTTGTACAGCGGGAAAGTGATCGGGAATGGTTTTTAAACCAAAGTTTTTCATCGGAGTTAGAGATTGAGGAATGGAATATATAGAGAAATACATAGGGACAGATTGTTTTTGTGTTAAAAACACGTAATAAAACATGTATTAACCATTTTCCAATATATTTTATTATATGATAATTAAATCAAAACGATTTACTTACCATAGGGGGCGGGAATAGAATTAAAGATATTTTTTAGCCAAAAGGGGGTATATTGTGGGTTTTTTATTTGAATAAAATAGGAATTAAACACTTTTGGCTAAAAATTCATAATATAAGGGTTTTGGTGATATTACTATAAAAGGATTTGTATATAATAGGAAAAGGTGTTTTTCATAGGAAGTTAATATGACAGAGGGACAATGTAAACTCAAAATACTTAAATATAACCAAGAAAGTGAAAATTCAAAAGTAAATGGCATTATTATACTTTCATCACTTAGACTTAGAATAAAAGTGATTTTGAGGGCTTTTTCATGAAATATTCAAGGATTTTCCTAATTAAAATGGAATTTTACTTAGAAAAAGATTTTTAAGAAGTGAATGAATGTGATAATGGATTATTTCAAGTGCTTAGGTTTTTTCAATTATTGGGCCGAGGGTCCGGTCCCTCCAAAAGTCAAGGAAATGCCTTGAGCCCCTTTAATCTTCAAATACCTTAGTGCTTAGGGAAATTAGTGAAATGTTTAGGGAAAATGAGAGGGGAAGTTAATAATCTTGACTTTTCTTTGCTGTGAAATTTTTCCAATGTAGTATCTACCTTTGTACTTGTGATGAAAGTAAAATTGAACACACTTAGAACCATCATTCATCACATGTAATTATGCAACAACATCTACCTACCCTACCTACTTACTCTACCATTTTCTCTTCTTTATTAGGGTGCACTTAGACTGGCAAACCCTTATCAATCTTACTTTTATTTTACATGGAAAACCTATCTATTTCTACACTGATTACATCCAAAGGCTCAGATTAAATTGTTAAGCACCTTTTATTAACTCTACATGTCTACTTATCTGCCAAGATTAAACTGTTTGGCTAGATATTTATTCTCTATTCTACAGCATGAAATTGAAAAATGAATGAGTCAATTTTAAACAGTTTGACTCTTCATAAATTGTGGCAAAAGTTTGACAAAATGCACACAATTTTTTTTATTACATCAGAGAAAAAAGTAGTGGCATTTAGACTTGCACACTTTCCTTGGCCTTTCTTTTGATGGGGTTCATTTTCTTTCACTTTTTTGGCCAATTTTATTTTTTCACCCTTTTATTTTTCTTTTAGGGTATACCCTCTTTACATTTTTTAAATTTTTTGATTTTTTGATTTTTTAAGAATATGGAACACCTTTGCAATAAGAAAAAGGTTTGAACATATTGCATAGTTCAACAAGTCAATCATGAAAAATGACACCTATTGGTATAGGAGTCTAACACTAGCTCCACTTGGGGATGGCTTTTCCTAGTGAAAAGTCAAGAACAACAGGTCAGATGCTTTAAAATGTCTTTAACTGAACCATGAAGTCTTCTTTTTCTGGTGGCTTTATTGTATATATGATAGTAAAACTTCTGAAGCTTAGGGCCTTCACTTCGGGCTTCAACTTCAGCCAGTCACCATCCAATCAAAACTGATGCATTAGAAAGGATATATTATGTACATGTTAAAAAATTAGAACATCCTAGTAAATGGGATCAAGGTAGTGTTTTAACATTCGACCATTGACTGGTCCTTCCTCAGCTTCTGAACCATCCAAATTCTTCAAGAAATATGTGTTATTTCCCTGTAAAGCATGAATGATATAAGGTCCTTTCCATAAGAAATCAAATTTCCCATGTTTTCCTTTATCTTCCCTTCTGGAATCCCATCTCAAAACTTTGTCTTCCAGTTGAAAATCTTCTACTTTGGTTCTTTTTTCGAACATCTTCTTTAATTTTTCCTGCAAAACTTGGGATCGTTGATACACTTCTTCTTTGGTTTGCTCCAAGTGAATTTTTTGGTTTATTCTTCTCTGAATATCATTTGGTTCTACTTGAGCCTCCTGAAGTAACTTCATTACAGGAACTCCTAAAGACGATGGAAATATAGCCTCAATACCATAAACTAATTCATATGGACCGGTCCCAATTGATTTTTTGGTAGTAAGTCTGTCTGCCCGCAATGCATTGGTAAGTTTCCTATGCCAATTCTTCTTATTCTCTTCCAATAATTTTTGAATGATATTAATGAATCTTTTATTGGAAGATTTAGCCAGTCCATTACCCTGAGGATAATAGGCTGTTGAATGGCCTAAAGTGATGTGATATTTATTGCAGAAACTAATCATTTTCTTAGACTTGAAACCAGCAGCATTATCAGTTATAATTTTCTCAGGACAGCCAAATCTTGAAAGAATATTGGTTTCTAAGAATCCTATAATTATAGAATCATTGGCTTGTCTGGATGGGATTGCTTCAATCTATTTAGTAAAGTAATCTGTGGCAGTAAGGATCCATCTGTGTTGGCCAGAAGAAGGGGGGTGGATTTCTCCAATAAAATCCAGGCCCCATTGTTGAAAGGGTTTCTCGGTGGAAATTGGTTTTAATGGTAAAGGCAACAATTTTCTCTTGCCTTCAAAGATCTAACACTTATGGCAAGCAATTACAAATTTCTTAACATCTGAAAATAAGGTTGGCCAATAAAAACCAGCCCTTAAGATCTTATCTGCAGTTGACTTCCAGTAGAGGTGTCCACCACAATATTTTTCATGGAATTCATTGAGAACCTTGTCAGCTTCATGTTTTAATAAACAATTTAATAAAATTCCATCATGATTCTTCCAAAAAAGAGCATTATCTAAAATACAATACTTTAAAGATGTCATTTTCAAAAACCTTTGTTTTGTTCTGGATAACCCTGGAGGAGCTTGCAAGTTTAAAAAAACATAAATGATATCAGCATATCAAGGCGAGTCTAAAAAGGCTTGACTGATTTGTGGAGTTGCCATCTCCTGTTCTTCATCTAGTTCATTAATGTTCAGGGCTTGGCAATTTGTTTCAGTCATGAGTTGAGCCAAACCTTGTCCTTTAATGAGTTTTGTAGGTCTTATTTCAATATCATATTCTAATATGGTAGCTATCCATTTACCTCTTTTGCCTTCAGTTTCATCTTGAGTTAAGATGTCTTTAACAACAGCATTAGGTACATAAGCTATCACATGAGAATACAATATATAAACTCTAAAATCTTTAATTGCTTTCACAAGTGCAAAAGCTTGTTTCTCCATGATATTGTATTTTAATGATGCATCTCTAAGTGCTTTACTAAAAAAGGCTATAGGTTTTTCACATCCTTGATCATCCTTTTGTAATAAAACTGCTGCAACTGTGAGAAAAGGGGCTTTGCTATAGTGTTGATATAAAATACACTAAAGGTCATAAGTGTGTTGAGAAGAAATTATTTTACATAGATTGTGAAGAGAAGGAAGAAAATTAACAAGAAACTTCGAAAGAAGAGGATATACACCAAGAACCAACCTTAAAAAAAGAAGAAATGAGTCCAACCATGATGTAATGCAATTGTAGGAATTACTCCTCAAGATATCAAGATAGAAGGACATATCAAGGAAAAAAAGTGGTACCCATAATTTTATTCATTGTAAGGTAGCCAAGGAATTGAATTCTTTCCTATACCTTGCACCATAATGTCAATTTATGGTTGAAAATGAAGGATCTATAAATTTCTCTGGAAAATGCCATAATATCAAGCTAACCATGGGGGAATATGTCTTGAATAGTCCAATGCTTTCCATTCTAATGAGAGGTGCTAATGTTGTACTAGGATTATAATGGTTACAATATTTGGGGATGATATCTTTAATTTTTCAAGAAATTTTCTTGAACTTTTTTCGGAGGTGTTATGCTCCTATACCAATAGGTGTCATATTTCATGACTGACTTGATGGGCTATGTAATATTTTCATACCTTTCCTTGTTGCAAATGTTTTTCATATTGTCAAAAAATCAGAAAAATTTAAAAAATGTAAAGAGGGAATACCCTAAAACAAAAATCGAAGGGTGAAAAGGATAAAATGGCCAAAAAGTGAAAGAAAATGAACCCCACCAAAAGAAAGGCCAAGGAAAGTGTGAAAGTCTAAAAGCCACTACTTTTGCTCTTGTGTAATAAACAAATTATGTGCAACTTGTAATTTATGCCACAACTGGTGAACAACCAAACAGCTTAATCTTGGCTAGTTCATGTTTGAATTTTATATTTTAGAGATAGAGAATAAAATCTGAACAAACTATTTAATCTTGGCAGATAAGTAGATAGGTAGAGTAAATAAAAGGAGCTCAACAGCTTAAACTGAGCCATTGGATGTAATAAGGTTAGACTTAGATATATTTCTACATGTAAAAGAAAAGAAAGTGTGATAAGGGTTTGCCAGTCTAAGTGCACCCTAATAAAGAAGAAAAAATGCTAGGTTAAAGTAGGTAGGGTAGGTAGATGATGTTGCAGAATTACATGTTATGGATAATGAATCTAAATTTTTTAATCTTTACTTTCATCACAAGTGCAATGTAGACATTACAATGGAGGAATTTCAAGAAAAACAAAGTCAAATGATTAACTTCCCTTCTCATTTTTCCCTAAAAATTTCACTAATTTCCTTTAAATACTAAGGCATTTGAAACTTAGAGGGGCTCAGAGCATTTCTATGACTTTTGGAGGGACCAGACCCTCGGCCCAATAATTTAAAAAAGACAAAGTACTTAAAACCATCCATAAATCATTCATTTATTTCCATAATTATTTTCCTAAGTAAAATCATATTTTACTTAAGAAAATTACACAATATCGCATGAAACCCTTTTTTTCATTCGAGCCTAAGTTAAATACACAATCCTAATGTTTTGTATTTGCACTTTTTCATTCATTATCACATATTAATTTTTAACTTATATGATTTAACTCCCCTATAACATCTACCCATTCCCGTATTACTATAATTATATAAAATCACCAAGTTTTACATATCCCGCCCCTTGCTTAAAATATAACCATAATATAACATTAAATTTAATAAGGATTAATTGACCCCCATGGTTAATTAATAACTTTTTCGACCAATTATGTGGCTCCCAATATAATTAAATATCCTTTGATTGTATTGGGCCCGCGCTCATTAAACGTCTGTCAACTCGCCTCCCCGATAACTGTCTGATCAAGCCCCCCCACATCCAACGGTTGTCGTTGATATCGCATGACCCTCCATGACCAAACATTAGCATGCAATCATGGACTTGTTTCATGAACAGTGCTCTGCCACGCGTCAAAAAACCTATGGAATCACTGGCTCTCGGCTAAATACTGCCCCTCCCCAAACGCGGTGCGATGTCATACCACTTACCGCCTTCCGCATATGACAAAAGACCTTTTCCTGCATACGTCATCTGTCCGAAATAAAAAAACCCCTGCCAACCTTGAATTTGTGAATAAAACAAACAAATGCACGTATTTTCATCATTTTATGCTGCGACCAGTGCTCCCACGCAAAATGTCAAAATCAGTGATTGAATATTTCTAACCGCCACTTTGCCAAACGATTTTCAGCTGAACCAGTTAGCTATTGCCTACACCTGTTTCCTCACTATTCACTTCCTGAGATAGGTATTTATCCAATTTCTGTAGAACCCTGCAATTCTTGGTTTTTACTTTAATTCCATAGAAAAAATACTAAAATATACTGTAATTCAGTCTTTGTTTTACTACATAAGTTCCCAGACTAGTGAGTTTTGCCTATTTTTAACTGAAAACCCAAATTCATTTCTGAATCCACAAGAACTAGAAATGGACACCCCCATGGCTTTGAATTTTGCACGTCTGAATTCCCCCCATAAAGATTTAGACTATCTGCCTCTAGCGGATAGGGATTTCCAGATAAAAGACCTCACCTTTAGCGAAAATCCCCTGAAAATCTTTTGTCAATGTAGAGATAATTACCTGAATGGCTCTGATATTTTTGGACTATGGGAATCCAATCTTCCTATGTATTTTCTACCCTCAGCTCATGTCTTTCGTGAAATAATTTATCATGGCCATGCCAATTATGACCCTAATCAACAAGCAATGATGTCCCCAATTCAAACCATTATTTTTCCAATAACTGCTCAATCCATCAATGAAATGTTACAATTTCATCCTGGTCAAGCCTTGACTCCCCTTTCCATGGGATATTTACTTGAAAAATCCACAAAATTATGCCAAGAATAAGTGAATCGCCTTTGTCAACATTTCATGCTACAAGAACATCAACCCAAAGGTCCCCCTCCTTATGGACACACCTTTTTCACAGAGATGGGTAGAATTATAGTGGACATGATATATTTAATAATGGGATTCAACACTAGGGAGTACGTTGATGAAATAATCCTAGTATTGTTATCAAATTTTACTCTTGGATAACCCCCTGTTGTCAAATATGATTTTTCCTCTTACATTGCTGACAAGATTCATGACCAGTTCATGAGACTAGAAGATGAAAGAGTTTTTAGATAATCCACTTTTATATACCATCTTTTGCTCTATTATTAGTCAGATAACTTCCCGTTCCCTGTCATGAAACTTGACACCATAGGAAATCCAAGGTCTGTAATCTTCTGGTCTATAGTCTTCCATAGTTCCTCTAAGTGCCCTTACTCATACAATGAATTCATTGACCTATTTGTTCACCTAGGAACCACCTTATTAACAAGAGTTTCCCCTCCTAGGTTCAATAGTGATATGAAGAAAATCCTCCAGCTCTCCAAGAAATACAGGATAGGTGATTGGTACCTATACAAAAACCATACATAAATTGGGATATATGGATGTGAGCTCTACCCTTTCAAGCTACCAAAGTATGTGCCAATGAGGCTTTTTGCCTTGGAATATTTCAGGCAAATGATAAATTTAGACCTGATCCATTTTTATAATGCCAAGAAGAAAGCTCATCTTAGAATCAAGAGTCATTTATACCCTTTTATCTATAATAGTAGAGATGCATGGAAAGAAGAAGAAATAATTCTGGAAGATTATCTTAAGTTGCAAAAGAGTTTTCAGTGGGTACCATATGACCATAAAAAATTTATATGTGATAGAAGAATGAAGAAAAAATTGTCCCCATACATTCACCATAGGATTCGAGAGATTGAACAATTTTCAAACATTGATGAATGGATGGAAGGGACCCTAGTAGAAAAGGATAGTGAACAGGTCAATGTTGAGAATGTTATGAGAGATCTTGAGAAAATACTTGACTTGGATTCTTTTGGGAAGGTAAAAATATTAGGGATTGGTCCCTCCTATGCTGGAACTTCTCAGCAGTATTCATAGGAAACCAGCACACCAGCAACAACAACATCCAAAGGTAAGGAAAAAGAGGCCAGTACATAGGCCACAGAGCAATTCATGATGTTGGAGCAGCTTGAAACTTCCAAGGGACATACCCAAATGCAGACTTCTCCCACTTAGGTCAATATGGCAGAAAATCCAATCTTTCAAACTCCCCTGAATGAGGAAAGAAGTAAAAAGAGAGACAGTGAAACAACTACCCCTACCAGCACACCTTCATAACAGCCTGGTACCAAAATACAAAGATTAAATCCTCTCTCAGAAGAAGAAATTGTTGAAGAAATCACTGATAGTCAGAGGAAAGAAGGAGTAAACAGCCAGAAAACATTCCTAGTCAGTGGGACATCTACCAACTCACATAAAAAGGAGCTAGAAAGACAACAAAGTATAGAGGTATCATCCTTCAAGCCACCAGTGAAGGATGCTTGGGATATCAAGAAGAAATTTATAGACATAAAAGCCAGAAATGATCCATTAAGACCTCAATTTTATAATCAATATTTGAAGATGGCCCCCAGAAATCAATAGAGATTAATGTCAGCCTATGACATCAAGGAAGGTAAAATGATAATGAGTGATTTCAAGCCTAAAGTGTAGCAGCCTCAAAGAACAACAGACTACCTTAGAAGCAATTTTTAGGTTATGGTAAAGGATATTCATCCTTTGGATCAGATTGAATTACATAAACAAACTGGAGAAATGATTTATTCAACCTTGACTGGCAAGGGAATCATAGCCCAAAGATTGCAAAATTCTTTGGATAATACAACTGCCCAACTGCATCAAGAAAAAGCTTCCTCCCAGGCCAAAGATAACAGAATAATGACTTTAGAAGAAATAATTATTGGATTGGGTGATGATCCCAAAGATATTAAGGCTACAGAAGCCTTAATAAAAAAGAAAGATGATGATATTTCTTCCCTAAGGAAACAACTAAAGTTGCCACCTTCAAGGCATCCACAGACTGCTGAGGTCATAAAGCAAAAATCTTAAGAAGAGCTAATGGATTTGCTCTTAAAACTTAATGAGCAACTGAATGAAACTGAACAAGAACTTGAAAAAGCATCAAAGGACAACCAGGGAGGGTCGACCTCTCAGCCTCCCAACATGATACTAGTAGTCTCAACAATAGTCCCTTCTACACTTGGGACAACACTAGCACCAAAAATCCCAGCAGCTGCAGCAGAAGTGGTCACAGGTACAATAACAATAGGTCAGTCAGTAGGATTAGCACAGGGAAACACTTCCAATTAGAGCACTGAGAAACTAATAAAATCAATGGAGGAATTGAAGCTCCAAGTTACAAAACTCCAAAACGCAAATGTACAATTTACTACCTTGGAACAAAAGTATGATCTCTCAAAGATAAGCGTTGCATAAAAGAAAAGAGAGATAAACAGGTTAGAAAAATTGGTGAAAGCATTAGAAAAGGATCTCACATTGGAGAAACATTTGAAAGAAATCAAGGAAATTATTTGGGACAACATTATTCAGTCAATAAATGATGTCTAACCATCAATCCAAATAATATATGAGCAAATTAATTTAGTTAAACTGGCTCTAGAAGAAGTTCAAAAGGAAAGGGCAGAATTAGGAAAATGCCTGAAGAAGCCAATGAGCTCATATAGTTTTTAAATACCAAGAATAAATATCAGCTTGAAGAGATGGGCATTCAAGATAGAACAGGGACAATTTTGGAAGTAAAAAAGGTTTTTACTAAAAGAACTCTGATGCAAAACTTAGAAAGAAGATGCCATGATATGTAGGAAGAAATCAATGCTTTTATGAAAACATTTGATATTTTGCAGAGTAGAGGGTTTCCAAGTCCTTTAGTTTCTCATGATAAACTAATGAGCCATCAAAACTATGTTGAGAAATTTAATAAGTATGCAGACAACTAGGCAAGTCCATCGACAAGTTCATCAACAACAAAAGCATTGCATACAGGCAAAATTATTTATGACAGTCTGGAAAAATTGTTTTATCTCGAACATTAGGTAAAGCACTTATTTCCAATTCAACATACCTTTTTCAGATACACAGAAACTGATGAGACCCTAAGAAATATTCAAACAACCAGAATACCAGAAGCACAATGGTGGGAAGACATGTTGCACATTTTGTAAAAATATCCTTGGATGAATTTTGGTTATTTACTACAGTAAATAATGGTAAAAAGAATAAACAGAGATTAAACAGGCTAAAGTGTATTAGTATAGATAAAGAGTATCAGTAAGAACATGGAAGCCAGCACAGAGTTACCAAAGAAGACAACAACAAGCCAAATTATAAGGCCTGCCTCCAACACACTCACAAAAATAGGAAAAACACAGCATCAGTTTACCTCTTCTCCTATCTACGAGACTATCTGTATCTATTTTCTTGTAAATTATTCATGAGTCGTCCTAAATTATATCTCACTCTGTTAGGAGATATTTTTATAATTTTTAGTATAAATACTCCCTCAAGTAAAGTATTGAGGGAGATGGATTCTTAGACTTTGTTGTAATATTGATTATTTTGGAATAAAGTGCTATTGGACAAATTTTGTATGGCTAGCTGGATGAAGAATTGATGCAAAGGACTTTTCATAGGATTCTTGAGTCGGGCATCAGATCAATAAGTCTTCTATACGTTTTGTTTTAGATTTTTCTTGTTTATTATACCATCTATGTTTCATATCTGAATGATAACGAAAAAGAATAATTCAGAAAGTGCTTAAGTGCAATATGTTTTCAATCACTGTTATTCTTAATGTTTTCTTCTCAACTAGTATGAATAGTGAATTCTTAATTTCTCATGTTTCCTAGTTTATTCATTTTGATTATTTGATAAAGAATTCTTAATTTCCCTTTATTAATAATCATTCAAGTTCCCTCTTTCAAATAGTTTGAAGGATTCTTAATTGCCCTTCATCCATTTTGAGCCCATTCCATTTATTTTAAGCCTTTAATTGTTCCCTTTTTGACTACCTTTCCCTGTGAAACCTTCTCTTGTTAAGAAACCAAATCTAGTTAAGCCATATTCTTTGACTCCATTAGCCCAATGGCATAAAATATTCATTCCTACCGCTTTGCTATTTGAATTTCACCACCCAAACACAATCAAAATTCCTAAACTTTCATAACTAGCCTAATATATTTCAAAACAGAGCTAAAACTTAAAGAGAGAGCCCTCTCTGGGTACAGATTGGCTAGATTCCGTACCTAAAAGTTTGTTTGTGGTTACCTCAAACCCCTTTCCTCTTCCCAACAACTTCAAGGAAAATTTGAGTGATAACAAGAGGGAAAGGAAATTGAATTATAGGATATCATAGGGAATCTAAGAAACATAATAAGCTATAATGTCATGACAAATCTTCTGAAGAAAGAACAATCAGGCGTAATTGCACAATTATGGTCACTAGAAGTTCCAACATAAAAATCATTTATTTCTCCATATCTCCAAAATTCCTTGGATAGTCATTCCAAGGTGTTTGAAACTCCCAAAGGCCTCCCACCTATTTGTGATCATGATCATGCTATTCATTTGGTTTTAGGAAGTGTTCCTCCAAACATCAAGCCTTACAGATATCCTTATGTCCAAAAGAGCGAAATTGAACGTATGATTGCAGACATGTTAGAGGTTGGTATAATTCAACCTATTCAAAATTATTTCTCTGCTCAATTAGTATTGGTGCACAAGAAGTATGGATCATGGTGCATGTTTCTGGATTATAGGGAGCTCAATAAGATCACTATTAAAGATAAAATTCCCATTCCTTTTATTGATGAATTATTGGATGAATTACATGGAGAAATTTATTTTACCAATTTGGATCTTCGTTCAAGATATCATCAAATTATAATGAAGACTAAATATATTCCGAAAACAAAATTTCGAACTGATGAGGGTCATTATGAAGTTTTGGTCATGCCTTTTGGCCTTGCCAATGCACCTTCTACATTTCAAGGGTTGATGAATTCCATTTTCAAACCCTTCCTTGGAAAATTTATGCTAGTATTTTTTGATACAATACTAATCTACAAAAGGTCTTGGAAGGATCATGTTCAACATGTTGACATGGTGCTCAAACTATTAGAGGAGAAACAATTATATGCAAAAACATCCAAATGTTTCTTTGGAGAAAAAGAGGTGGAACATATGGGTCATATTATATTTCACGAGGGTGTTATGGTAGACCCTAACAAAATTAATCCATTAAGAACTGGAAATTCCCCAAAACCATAAAGAAGTTGCGAGGATTTCTCGGGTTAATATGGTATTATCACAAGTTTATTAAGAATTATGGGAGAATAGCAACACCTCTAACAACACTATTGAAGAAAGTTGCATTTTCATGGACTCCTAAAGAAAATAAAAGCTTTCAATATCTTAAAGAGACAATATGCCTTGCACCGGTCTTAGCTATGCCAAAATTAACAAAAAACCTTTATTGTGGAATGTGATGCCTCAGGAAATGGAATTGGTGTTGTTTTAATGTCAAAAGGAAGACCCATTTATTTTGAAAGTCGTCCAATCAAATGAAAGTATTTGCATAAAGTTATTTATGAGAGGGAAATGTTGGAAATATTACATGCACTAAATAAATGGCGACCTTACCTAATGGAAAGACACTTCAAGGTAAAAAAATGATCATGATAGTCTTAAACATTTTGTGGAACAAATACTATCTTTGGGTGGGAAGAAAAAATGGGTCACAAAGATTTTGGGTTATGACTTTGAAATAATATACAAGAAAGGAAGCTAAATTTTGTTGTAGATGCACTCTCAAGAAAGGATGAAGAGGTGGAAGCATTGATTTGTGCCGTTTATATTATCCAACCAAATTTGATAACCGAAGCAAGGGATGAATGTAAGAAGGACGAAGAGGAGTGGACACTCATTCAAAATTTGTAGCAAGATTCTAGTACATTTGATACATTTAGTTGGAAAAATGATTCCTTATGGTACAAATATCACTTATATATTTTCAAGAATTCCCAACTAGAACAAAAAATTCTTTTGGAATTTCACACTTCTCCTTTAGGAGGACACTCAATATTTTTAAAAACTTACCACAGGGTGAAGAAAGATTTTTTTTGGGATGGCCTTAAATTGGATATTCAAAAGTTTGTGGCATAATGTTTGGTTTTCCAGCAAAATAAATTTGAAACAATTAAGACCCCGGGTCTTCTACAACTTTTGTCAATTCCAAGTCAACGTTGGGAGGATATTTCAATGGATTTTATCATATATTTACCTATGTTTGAAGGAAAGAGTGTCATTATGGTTGTAGTTGATAAACTTGCAAAGTATGCAGACTTTTGTGCATTCTCTCATCCATTTAAAGAAAGTATATTTTCGACTGCATTTATGGAAATAATTCAAAAGCTACATGGAAACCCAAAGATTATTGTGAGTGACACAGATCCCATTTTTATTGGAAAATTTTGGATGAAATTATTTTCTTGTTTGGGTACTCAACTAGCTCATAACTCATCTTATCATCCTCAATCCAATGGTCAAAATGAGATAGTGAATAGATGTTTGGAAGGATATCTTCGTTGTTTTGTATCTGATAAGAAAACATAATTGGTCAAGTGGTTACCTCTTGCTGAATGGTGGTATAACACTTCCTTCCATACTGCAGCAAAAATGACCCCTTTTATGGCACTTTATGGATATCATCCACCATCCATCACATCTTAATTAAGAGAAAATTCTAAGGTTCAAGAAGTGTAAGTTCACATCAAGCATCAACAAGAAGTTCTCCAACTCTTAAAGGATAACCTAAATTTGGTACAAAATCGAATGAAACAACGGGCATATCAACATCGCATCGTGAGAAGTTTTGACGTAGGAGATTGGGTATTTTTATGGCTACAACCATGCAAACGAATGTCCCTCAAGCAAGCTAAGAAGGATAATAAATTATCGCCAAAGTACTATGGTCCTTGCAAGGTGTTGCAAAAAATTTGTACTATGGAATGCAAATTGGAGCTTCTTGCTTCTTCCTGAGTGCATCCAGTTGTTCTCCTCAGGAAGAAGCAAGAAGTGGAAGGTTAAATAAGATTATATGAGACAAGAAGCTCCAAGAAGCTCCAATAAGGTTATAAGTTTGTCTCCTATACAATATTTCGAGAACTTGAAGAGGAAGGAAAAATCATATTGGAATCTGAAGTGGTCACGGAAACCACAACTCGACAGCTATGGAATTGATCAATTTCAGAGTATCTTATCAAATGGAAGAACTTACCCGCTGAAGATTCTACATGGGAGGATGAAAACTTTATACAGAAGCATCCAGAGCTAGTCAAGCGTTGAGTACAACACGTTTTTGAAGGAGAGGGGCATGTTAGGTCCCTATATTACTAGTATAGTCCCTTATTGTTGTTAGTGTAACCCCCTTATTGTTAATTTTGTACCCCTGTAACCCCAATATTGTTATTATTACGCCCTTTCATTATTATTGTTAGGTTGGCTAGGATTTTGTTGTGACCCTATGGACCCCTATATATAGAAAGAGGTTTTTTCATTTTTATCACCCAAGAATTTTTCATTTACGTAATGTAAAGAAGGTTTCCCCCTCAAGGAGACTTATTTCTAGGGCATTGATCTCTCTTTTCTTCTATTTTTTGAGTTGGTTTCATAACATTTGTACTTGGAGGAGGAACAAGATTTGCAGAGCTAACCTTCAAGAGGTAGTATCAGGATTAGTATGGTGTTATATGGTCTAATGGTCAAGTATGCCTTTGAGGGTTTCTCAAAATACATTTCTTGGAGAGACTAGATGGAATAAGTATTCGAATACAATGGATTAAAGGATTTCATTGATAATGGCATCCCGAAAGTAGCTCTAGTGGAAACAATCAGAATAATTATACTAGAAGGACCTCGAGATAATATTGTCTCGAAACTACATGGAAAGGAAACTACGTTTGCAACATGTAAGAAATTAAAATATTTTTTTCAGAATAAAATTGACCACAGGAGTTTGGCACTAAAGGAAAAGCTTAGGAAAATAAAGGTGGAGAAGGGTGACACAATACCAAAGTAGATGACCAAGTTTACCCAATGTCGAGATGAGCTTGGATGTCTTGTTGTTAGTGTTTAAAAATATGATCTAGTGATCCTAGCACTTATATTCATTCCCAAGAGCTACCACAATTGCTAGGATTCAATAAATGGGAGGGAGAAGCTACAAGAGAGGGAGTGTTTGTGGTGAAACTTGATACAAGGAAAGATTCGGTGTAACACTAAATATGAAACCTCATCAAAGTATGATGATGAGGAGAGTTGTTCGTTGGCTAGAAATGAAAATAAAGGGAAAGGGAAGTCATCCCATTGTAGATCTGATTA
Organism: Pinus albicaulis; assembly: GCA_034641835.2. Taxonomy (NCBI): domain Eukaryota; kingdom Viridiplantae; phylum Streptophyta; class Pinopsida; order Pinales; family Pinaceae; genus Pinus; species Pinus albicaulis. The sequence continues at coordinate 1,456,475,095 of CM076580.1, read as the reverse complement.
TGGTCAAGTAGCCAAGAAGAAGGGCTTGTCGAAGATTAAATGTTTCCACTATCACGAGCTGGGACATAATGCCATAAAGTTTCTAGACAAGAAGGCCGCCAAGAATCCATCAGGAGGAGTGGCAGGAGACACACTTTATTCACAATTTGGGTTTGATTTTACTCTCATCGCGTGCATAGTGTCATCGGTGATGGGTTATGTGTGGTACATTGATAGTGGAGCCTCATTCCATATGACAAGAAACAAATATTTCTTTAACCACATGGAGGAGAAATACCTCTAGATTCACATTAATATGGGAGATGATGGGAGATATAGTGCAAGAAACATCGGTATTGTTACCTTTCAAAGGGAGTCTACTTCTTCTCTCACATTGAAAGATGTCATGTACGTCCATGGTTTGAAGAAGAACTTAGTTTCAATTCCTATGTTGGAATACCATGGCTATGATGTGATATTTAGGAAACGAAAGATGTTCCTTCATCACATAGCCACAGGATGGGTGAATAATATCGGAGTTTGGGTAAATAACCTATACAAATTGGATGTACAATATTGTGTTGTATTGACAATGAAATCAGAGACGGTGAAGATATGAGACATCAGTGACTTATGAAATTGAATATTGGGCCATCTACACCATGGAGCCTTGAATATCATGAAGTATATTTCTATAAGAATTCACAAGGGTGCACTCGAGTAGCGTGATACATGGAAAGGGTGTACTTTGGGGAATTAAAGAAAAGACACCTTTCATGAAAAGGATAGTCGAGCATAAGTTATCCTTGAAATAGGTCACTCATATGTGTGTGGATCGTTCTCGAAAGCCTCAAGGGCTAAGCACAAGTATTATGTGAATTATTTAGATGATTGTTCACACAATTGTTATATATTCTTCTTGAAGGAGAAAGAGAAGACATTCTCAAATTTTTGTGAGTTCAAGGAAGTTGTTAAAAAAAAATAGGCATGAAAGTTAAGGCTATTAGGAGTGAAAATAAAGGAGAATATGTGTTGAATGAATACAATAAGTTCTATGCATCATAAGGAATTAAATGAGAGTTCATAGCACCTCATAACCCACAACAAAATGGGGTTGTTGAAAGGAAAAAAAAAATCATTGTGCGAGATTCACATTCGTTGTTACATGATCAGGGCCTATCATTGCAATTGCGGGTGGAAGCATGAAATAAAGTTATTTATGTTCAGAACATGAGTCCTCATCAGATCCTCAGGATGAGGAAAATAGAGGATGATTTTTTCGGTAAGAAGCTATATGTAGTGCACTTTATAATTTTTGGTTCATAAGTTTACTGTCATGTTAGCAATGATGCATGGAAAAAACTAGAACCAATAGCTGATTTGGGCATATTTTTGTGATACACTAGTAGAACTCACAACTATCAGGTGTACCCCCCATCTTATAGGATGAAACTCGTTCGTAGAGATGTGAAATTCAATGAAGGCAAGAGCATGTGAATTTCCCTTAAGGGGAGCTTTAGTTGCATGTCGATGAGGATATTTTAGCTCCAAAGGAAGAACATTAGATTGATGTGGAGCATCCATATGTAAAGGAGAAGAGAGTGAAAGCACCCGCCGATGCAAAGACATCTAGAAGTGGAAGGAATCCCACCGGAGAGGCTGAAAGGTTGATCCATGATTCTAGAGAGAATGTGGGAGCACCCACATCACAACGCAACTATAGAACGTCTCCAGATCAGTATACTAGCTACATAAATCTTATGAGCGGGAGTGTAGAGATTAAGACATCATCATTCGAGGAAGCAGTGTAAAAACTAGTATGGGTTGATTACATGGTAGAGGAGTGTGATTCCATTATCAGGAACATTTCATGGGAAGTTTTCCCAAGACTGGAAGAAAAGTTAGTTGTAGGTTCTAGTTGGATCTAAAAGTTAAAGCAAGCAGTAAATGGGAGTGTCGAAAAACACAAAGCCAGATTTGTGGCAAAATGGTTCTACCAGGTGGAGGAAATATAATACGAGGAGACATTTGCTCGAGTAGAAAGGTACTCTTCAATCAGATCTATTATTTCACATTCAGCATAGATGGGATGGAAAATATATCAGATGCATGTAAATACAACTTTCCTCAACTAAATGATTGAGGAAAAGGTGTACATAGATCAGCTAGAAGAATTTGAGACCTTCGACAGAGATTCACATGTGTGCATACTCAAGCAAGCATTGTATGGAATGAAAGAAGAACCTTGTACATGGTACACTAGGATTGACAATTATTTCACTCAGTTGGAATTCAACAAAAGTGAAGAAGATGAAAAACTTTACCACATTGTGATTGAAGGTAAATTATTGATTATAGTATTATATATCGATGATTTAATTCTAACAAGTGATGCAAACCGGATAAATTATTGAAAAAAATATTTCGCAAGAGAATTCGAGATGAAATACATGGGGCTCTTCAATTATTTCCTTGGTTTGGAAATTTAGAAAAGATACGGGGAACTGTTTTTCTCTGAGGTAAAGTATGCCAGCAGGATATTGAAGAATCTTCACATGCAGAGAAAAAAACCCATGGAGACTCATGTAGCAGGTAATTGGAGGAAGGAAGATGCTACTTCAAATGAAGTGGTAGAAGTTACCATTTAGAGGCAGCTTGTGGGTTCACTTATGTACTTGGTGAACACATGACCTACCATGTGTTATGCAGTTAACCAACTTAGCCAAGTAATGGTTAATACATCCAAGATATATTGTAAGGAAAGCAAAAATATGTTGAGATACCTCTAAGGGACCACTTAGTTTGGTATTTGGTACAGGTGAAAAGAGGGAGTGAATATACAAGACTTCACAGACGCAGATTAGGTAGAGAGTCCAGCTGACAAAAAGATCAAATCAGGAAAAATATTCAATATTGGGTAAACAATAATTTCCTAGTACAACAAGAAGTAGAGATCAGTTGCACTTTGTTCAACGTAAGTAGAGTACATGGTTGCTAGTCAAAAAAATTGCTAGGGTATCTTGATGAGGACGATCCTTTTTGTGTTGTTTCATCAATAGATTGATCTGAGAGTGATTTATTGTGACTAGAGTTAATCCAGTTTTTCATGATAGGTCCACGATCATGATGCTAGAGCACATTCCTATACAAAAAGATCATGATGCTAGAGTACATTCCTATAAAGTAACAAGATGCATACATCTTGACAAAGGCACTTTCAAGATGTAAGTTTGATTTCCATAGAGGCAATATCAGGGTATTAGATAATCGCTTTATTGTTGAGAGGGAGTGTTGAAAATGGCACCAAGAAATATTCTAAATTAATTTTCCCTTGAATTAAATTAGAATAAAATTATAATTCCACATCACAACACAATTTTTATGAGTTAACTAAGTTAGTATGACTTAGTTGGTTTAATTATTTTGAGTTGAGGGTGTAACTTGAGTCATGTAGAGTGTCTCCTACATTATAGGGTCCCTAGTTGAGTTTGTTTTGAGTTGTAATTAATTAACTCGGTTTATTTGAGTTAAAATAATTTAAACTAGTCTTAACTAATGGAGGAACTAGTGAGAGGTCAAAGAGCGGAACTTGGACTTGAACCTCATCTAGTGATCCATCAACTAACTGATGATTCACTAATAAATAGCTCATGCATGCCATTTATGAGAAATACCCAGTTGATATTGGAGTTCAAGGGAAGTGTAGTATAATTTTTATAATCATCCAAATTGTACAGGTTGTGCAAGAAGTCAAAGGAAGGCCCTAGATGTATTGAAAAATTCATATTCAGAATTTTCCTAATTAATAGGAGATAATTACCCAAGGAAACAATGCAAGGAAATAGGGATCCTAAAGGGTAGAAAATTGGTTAAGTATTTGCCAATTCTTGTCTAGGAAGCAGTGAGATAGATAAAGATAATGCAGAGGTTTCCTGGTTGGAGAAAAGAATTGTAATCTTCTCATATTTTTTATTAATGGAATATATAGATAGAAATGATTTTAGTTGTGGCTTTCCCCATGAAATATTTTTGTAATGTGTGATTCAAATTCTTTCTCTTTCAAATTTGTGATTTCAAGATCATAATTATTTTTTGCAATTGCTAGAATTGATTCAAGTATATTTTTTTACCATATTACAATTATCAGTTTGAATTTATGTGGATTTTATATAGTCCGGGAATTGTGGCTGAGATATAGGAATCACATACTCTGAACTATACATTTTTCATCATGATCACGCTCAGGAAGTGTTGTGTGTCCAGCTGGAGGCCTTCAACCATAACCATGAATTTTCATGATGCAGTTGAGGGTTAAGTTGTTATAAAAGGATCCCTAGCCGAATTTTTGGTCACCTACGGTCATTACTTGTCTCCTGAGTGTATTTTAGCCCTGAGGGATGTTGTGAGTTGTTATTTGTTTTCATTTTATAAGCCCCACTTCCTTAAATGTACCTTGCGGGTTGGGTCATGTCATATAGACTCTTTGTCTCATGTTTACCCTACAGGCTAGTAAATTGGGTAAATTTGGCAGTGTTGGTTATGATGACTATGTCATGAGTATAACTAGAGTTGGGAAATATTGTTTGTTAGTCTTCATTAATATAGCTATTACAAAACCTCTTGAATTTGGCACTGAAGCAAGGCTTCCTTAATCATTGAGAAATATATGTTCAATGTGCTTATCTTTACAAGTGGGGATAAAATCATTCCCTCTAATTATAGGGTCATTATGATTAGTGACATTTTATCTAAGTTGTATGGAAGTATTTGATAAATAATATTATATTATGGAGAGAAAGCTTTGATAAAATATCTAAAGGAAAATTTTGGTTTAGGAGATACCATTAAAGAATAGACCACCCATCTACACTCAGCATTATTGCAAAGGAATGGAATAATAATAAATGGGATCACTTATGTTGTTTTTTTTACTTCAGAAAATAATTTGACACCATTTCTAGGATAAAACTATGGAAAGGGATATAAAATGTAATGTTTCCAATCAAGTTGAGGGTTATTGTGACAAGGCTATATGAGAATGTCATTTCAAATTTTAGTACAATTGAATGTTTATTAGAATAAAATAAATACAATATTTATGTGAGGCAAGGGTGTCCCATATCCCCTAACCCTTTTAGCATACATACATTGATAAGATAGAAGAGTGTTTAGAATATGCAAGTTTTGTTGAGTCTATGCTCACTATTATATTCATGCCGACAATAGTTCTATTTTCCTAAGGAGTCATTGTGATCTTTGCAAGAAACTAAGAATACTGCAAGGTCGGTATGGATGCTAATAATGAAAAAACTATAGTTATGATAATTAGATAAAAAATACCATATATGATACTTTCATATATGACAATTAGTACTTCGAGGAAGTTACTTCATACAAATATCTTTGAATTGATATCCATAAAAAGATCAATTGGAATTGTAGCACTGCGAGAAGGATACTTGGAGGATGGAAATTTTTTTATGGTTTTGAAAAAAACTGTAAGTAAATGGATATTTTCATATGGGATAAAAAGAAACTCCCCTTTTAGACTTTCATTATTGGAAACAATGATCACTGTTGGCGGGGGGGAGGGTGAATTTTTAGTGATGGCCTTTAGACCAATTTAAAAATTTTCCCACAATTTCAACCATCCATGTATATTCACATCATTATCTCATCAAAACAAGTAAGAAAAAATAAACACTAAACATAATAACCATGAGAAATATTAACACAAGAATGCACACACAAGAAGACAATTTTTTCTGGTGGAAACCCTTTAGAGAGAAAATCACCCTGCTACTAATGTGCTACTTAATTATATTATTAATATCTTGAAAAAAAATTACATAGATTAGATTTCCCCATAAGATGGATGAATTGGATTCCTCTACAATATTCCTGAATCTATCAATTTAGAAATATGTTTCTCTCACAGTTCTACAGAAATATATATTTTGGAAGATCCGATGACCAATGACTCTCACCCAATTACCATTTGAATGTCCAACACTTGTTGGATGGAGAAAAATCTTCCTACTATTGAATTAACCAAATCAATTTCTATTTTGAGGCCCTACGCATTCACTTCCTTCATGTGAACCAATTTTCATATATTTTCAAATTGGTTTCTCAATTCACTGGACATGAGAAACCAAATAGATCCATCATTATACACATATATTTTGAATAAAAAATATGACTCGAAGGGAGGATATTATTCACTACTTCTTACACAAAAATACTGCTCTCAAACACACAAAAAGATTCCTAATTTCTTTAAAAAATAACACACAAATTCTAAATCTTCTTCTCAACTCTATCATTGATTTATTCTCACAAATATATTATATAACTCTGAAAAAACTATGTTATATAATTTTTCAATATAATCTCACTCCAAATTCCCTCACAATAGCATTCTCTGATACTCTCAAATAACTGACAAAATAGACTCAATTCTATCCTCTATTTATCTATTGTATGTGTTGAGTAAGTTAGGAATTGATACAAGTTATGAACCACTCAAAAATGATTTTAAACACTTCATATTTGGTTGAGATAGGATTATTGACCAGCTAAACCACTAATTCCACTAAAACTTTGATATATTCAACCATGATAATCTTCTAGAGGTGTTGCAAACTTTTCAAACCATATGTCGAAAAGTTTTGATTAAGGACATCGTCATAACACCTATATTAGTTGAGCAACATGAGGAATGAAAACAAATTCTCATTAAAAACCTCATTCACTCCCACAAAAAAGGATCCATGTGACTGGAAATACTTATTTTCTCCCCTAGGCTTTTCTTTCATGAATGGATATTTTCTGTCACTCCCATGACTCCACATCCTTGTGAGTGGGGCATATGATGAAGGAACACATATTTCCATGGCTCAAAAATATCATGACCTTATTCTAGAGCTTGAAAAGCCTTTGTATAACCTATGGAAGTCACTAGTACCTCTGCAATACTTCACCAACTCACTACAATATCACCAACATCATCAAAAGTTAAACTAGGTTCACTAAGATGCCAACCAACAACCATACTAAATATCTTGTCAATCAAATGTAACAACCCGAGGTTAAAAACTTCACGTAAAAAATTTAACAAAGGAAAAATAATAACAAAGTTCATGGTCCACGTATTACAATTTGGATTTTGGGAAACAAAATACTAGTGTGGGTATTCATTTTGTTTATTTAGCTATGGAAATTGGCAAAGGAAATGGAAAATGATTTGGAAAGGAAAAATGGATTTTTTTACAATTTATTTATGAAAATAATGGAAATCAAGAGAAAAGGAAGGTGCAAGTTCATAGGTTGCATGTCAGAAGGAAAATGATGTAAAATAATGGACAATGAAGAAAATAGAGGCCTCATTAATAAGAAGCATTTTTAGGATCAATTGGTATCTTTTGTTACATCAGTTTTGGAGCCCTCTCTTTATATTCTCTCTCTCTATCACACTCTTGGACACTAAGAGTGTTCTTGGAGAATTGTAGCATTGCATGAAGAAAATAAAAGAAATAAAAAAGAATGCAAAGGGAATCAATTATTAAGAAAGGAAGAGAATAATCAAGCAACTACATCGGGATAACTTGTAGGTATCGATTTGCATGTGTGACTTCCTTGTTATATTTGACATGCTTCATACATACATGTGTCTATATGGTTCTCTTGTTATCATTGGAATGGGTTTTTCTAAGTCTAACAATGATTTTCAACCTTTCCTTGCCATTTCCAGATAACCATGGTGTGACCAGGTTCTCTCATTTTGGTTGAGGTGGATTTCCGGATGGTTTTGAAATTGAGCTAGGTGGTCTCTAGAGAAGAAAAAAAGGCCTTGGAATCCCTAGCATTAGGGGAATTTTGAGGTCTAAAATGGGCATCCTAAGGAAATTATAAAATAATAGTGGAAATAATAAAATAAGATATGATTACATCATCAAATTTTAGAGGGAAAAAATAAAAAACTACTTTTTCAACTTGCATTTTGAACTTATCTCCCTAAGGTGTTATTCAAATTTCGAGCATGAATACTCGTTGGATGAAAAATTTAATTTCCTGTCCAAGGAGTACCCATGTTGCATATTTTTGATGGACTCTGCTACTTGAAAAATGAGAAATACATGAAAAATGTGATTGGAATCATGTTTTTCATGTATTTCTCATTTTTTCACATAGTCGAGTCGATCAAAAGTATGCAACATGGGTACTCCTTGGATGGGAAATTAAATTTTGCATCCAACTAATATTCCTACCTGCAATTTGAGTAAACCATTAGGGAGATAAGTTGAAAATACCAGTTGAAAAAGTAGTTTTATTATTTTATTATTTTTTAATCTTTTTACTTTTTTACTCCAAAAATGGTGAGTCATCCCCCATGGTTGACATCATCATATTGAATCCTATTAGTTCTCATAAAGCTTATTTTGATTGTATATTTTTCTTAGGAGGCCCATTTTAGACCTCAAAATTCCCCTAGTGACTAGTGAAGGTGGGATTGTAGTAAAGATGGATTATGTGTACCTCGGTGGGCCCAGGAATCCTCGACTGGTGAATGACATGATATACGGTAAATCCTAGAGTTGTCTACCCTCGAGTAGGCCTAGGAATCCTTGATGGTTGAATGGTGAGATATACAGTAAAGCCTAGAGGGTGGAGTCTCAATCAGGCTTAGGAATCCTCGACTACTTAATGGTAGGATATTAAAGCCAAGATACTATGAGACAGGAAAATTATTGACGATGTAGTTTGAGATATAGATAGACATATGTGCTTTTGTAGCCCTATTGATACGTGGACCTATATATGGTGGGATTGTGATAAAGCCTGATATTGTATGTGTATTTTTTGGTCCTAGGAATCCCTTTGTGATTTTGGTAAATACAAAGGAAACATGGATTTGTATTTTGATGAGTCTGTAATATTCCCAATTAGCCATGAGCTAGTTGGAATATTAAATTTTTATTTTGCTTCTTAATTTGATGAATAAGAGGGTATGGAGACCCATAAATCCCCTTAGTAGGGATAAAATCACTGCTAATGTGAAAGGAGGTCACTTTAGTGGCTTGATAAAGCACCCTTATGTGTCAAAATGGGTTGGAGCACATAGACTGGATCAACTTTGACAAATTCAACAACGTTGTCATGGAGGAGTGGCATTCATTATGGGAGAGCGCAATTTTGGAGGGAAACTCCATCCATGGAAGTAGTTCCTTTAATAAGTGGGGACAAGTGTGAGGAAGCTCACCACTTATATAAGGAAGAGGATGATAGCCATAGAGATGATTTTTATGTATTTGATATTTCAGATTTATGGTCTATTTAGACTTGTTGCTCTCTTCAACTGTTTAGCTAACATTTTAGTGTTGTTTAGTACAGGTTTTTCCCGAGTGGGAATACCACCTCTATCCTCGAGGGACCTCTAAAGAAGGGTATTTGGACTGCATTCCACATTTAGGCATCAGGCAAAAGCTTCAGTCTTGTGATACAACACAATTTCTGTTGAGAGATGTGATGAGTTGCACATTGCAGCAGTGGAGAATACATTTGGGTGATTGTTGATCTGTTTTTTAGTGGACGAAGGTTTCCTTCCATTGGGAGGCTTGTGAGGAAGGCCCTTTAGCCTTATCATAGAATTTAGCATCATGCCACACTATCATTTACCCTAAAACATAGTTTTTGTCTTGGATTGCATTATTTTAGGGAGGAGTTGCAAGGGTGGTTTCAGTACACCATTTGGAGAGGAGGTTTTCTAGTGAAGGGATCAGCCTTTCATCTAGAGGATCCATTGGAGGAGGCTACATTCTTTGTCATATCATATCAGACACATCTTTCCAGCTGTATTGTTGCAGTGAATCTTCATCCGTAGATCTTTGGTTGATTTATTGTATATTGGTGTATTTCTCGAAACCCTCCTGGGTTTCTTGTTGGACATTGTATAGAGCCTAGATATTCATTTTTTGTATATTTTGAGGTATACAAAATCAATTCATCTTTTGTATGTTATTTTTTCATAGTATTGCACCTATGACTGCGCTTTAGCAGTCTTCCAGCTTTTTGATATAGTAGAAACACCTCATTCTTGAGGGATTTGTTTATTGGAGGATTGTTGTATCTTGTCTTACAATTTTTGGCCCATTATATTATACATGTTTTCTGCTATTATGATAAATAAAGTAGCTCCATATCTGTCTCACACTTTGAGGTAATTTTTTACACTACTATTTCTAGCATTTTGTTCTATTTTCTTGCTTTTCCCATTTGGGAATATTACAGTGGTATCAAAACATAATCTTGTGTCAGCTTGTGCATCTTAAGCAAATATGTCATCAGAAGAATGAGATCCTCTCAGAGATACAGAGAAGAGGTATCTCAAAATAAGAAACTGGAAGTATGATTATACAGATGATAAGGAAGACAAGGGTAAAACCCCTTTATCAGGAGAAGAGGATGACAAGGAGTTTCCTAAGCTTCTTCTTCGAACTATGCAAGGCATTGCTAGAGAAATAAAGGAGATGAGGATGGATAGACATAAGGAATACCCTAAAGGGATTCTACATGGTAACGTCTTCAGCATTTCTCATCACAGGAGTGATCAAACAGTGAAGCATCAGCAAGTTTCCCAATGCTCTACAATGACTAGATTCTTAGCAGTGGGAACTAGAGGGTTTCAAGAATAGGAAAATCTTGAAGAATATTTCATGGATTATGAGTCTCAATCTCATATATTCAAGGATCACTTGATTTTCCAAGAATTTTGTCATATCAAGGACAATAGGAGACCCAGGCATCACAGCAGAGGTGGAGGATTCATACAGAATCATGATCTACACCAAATTATGGGAAAATTTTTCTTACCCAACTTTTATGGGTCATCTAAATGCATTGAAAAATCATGGGTAGAGAAGCTAGACATCTACTTCTAGTTGAGCCAAGTACCAGAGATGGAAGCCATCAAGATAGTAGCCCTGCACCTTGAGGGTGAGGCACATGATTGGTGGTTTCAATGTCTTTCTACATTGGGTCATGCCAATGTGACTGCATATTCTAAGTTCAAAAGGAGTTTGGTGGAGAGGTTTGATCGAGGAGATCCAAAGACACCTTTCATGGGGCTAGCAAAGCTCAAACAATCAAGTAATCTAGAAACTTCTATTTCTGAATTTCTAAAACACTCTGTTATGGTACCTAATTTCTATGGAAAAAGAATGGTTTATATGTTTCTTGATGATGTATCAGAACCTCTTCTTGGTTGGTTAAATCTACTAAAACCACTACCCTACAAGATGTCATAGAAAGGGCTAGAGATCTACAAGATACCTTGCCAAAAGAAAAGGAAACATTTCAGCAAAAGCCCACTTTTCCATCAAAGGGAAAATATGGGAAGGCTCCTTTTTCAAAGGAGAGCCAAAGAAAAGTACCTCTTAGTCATGACATTTGAAGAGATCTGAGTAGAAGGAAGTTGTCCTTCACATGCCAAGAATCATGGGCAACTAGACATAGATGTGTAGTAGGAAAGGAACACTATATAGAGGTCTTTTTAAATGGCGAGGAGGATGAGGAAGAAGAACGAGAAGGAGGTCATAGCGTTGGAATAGGAGGAGATGATACACCACCACTAGGAGGTGGGAATGGAGCATTCTCTCCCATTGAAGGGGCTCTTGCATCATTGATATGAGTTCCCAAGTACTTGACCTTGAGGGTTCGAGGTTCCATCTTAGATCAGAGGGTTTTAGTTTTGATTCATAGTGGGGCTACTCATAACTTTATTGATGCCCAACTAGTTCAGAGGAGGGCAATACCCACTGAGGTATTTTTTGTTTTGGTCCCTGAAGCTAGAACTATGCAGTGCATGCATTATGTTCCATATTTATCTATCACCATGGGGGCATATAAATTGACTGATCACTTCTTTGTGGTTGACATACCTGACACTAATATGATATTGGATGTGCACTAGTTTATTTCTTTTGGGAAGGTCACCATAGATTGGGAGACTTTGCAGATGGAATGGGCAGATAGAAAGAGTGGAAAAATTTAGATGATTAGAGGCATCCAAACACATCCCTCACAAAAAACTTCCACACATTAAATAGAGATCGATTTTCACAGTGGAAGCAAGGACCTAACAATCCCATCTATTATGCACATGACTTTGGCCTATGAGAAATTACTGTTTTGTGGAAAACCACATTGGAGGGCACCTAATTCAGAGTTGGTGAGGAATTTCTCACATCATGATGCACCACTCATAGATCCGAGAGGATTGGGGGCATTGGGAAGTCATGGTATAACACTGAGAGTCTTGGGTAGACTCAAGGAGGAGGGAGACATTCTCCCAACATCATCATTTCCCACTCTCACCTCAGATCTTGCACTGAGAAAGGAGCAACAGATGAAGGACTGAAGCCTTCTAGTATGTGACTTTGGCATGGGAGATGTCAAATAAGGGAGAAACCACATGACAAATGCTTTATATGATAGATCATCAACGTTATCACTATGAAGGATAGATCCATATTGGAAATCCCAACTTTTGATGGATTATTCCAAGGATCCTTTTACTTGTATGATACTTGATGTCCAGCTTCTAGAGGAGGGATATTCAATGATGAGGTCATCTACTATCATGGCAGGATCTTCTTATATAAAGCATCCAATCTCAAGGGGAATTTAGTACAGCAACATATGAATATTTTCTCTTAAGCTGTACTTATTCCATGATAGCATACCATACCATCATTGAGGGTTACACTTGAGAAGGCTTTGAAGAGGAGGTATATCATAATTTGAAGAGATGCATGGACCATGTGGAGATGGAGGAGATACATAACTCTTTGATGGAGTTATTACAACCACTTCTTTCCTCTTTTTGAATGAGAGGGGATCTATCTATGGACCACTCCATTTGTATGATCAGAGATTATGGTAAGGATTATGTTTATATGCATAATGATTTACTTGATGATTAATTGCATTCCTTTACCATGTATGTGAAGACCATTGCTCCAAGTAGGAGCATTATTTCTTATAAACTTCATGGCCAACTTCAGGCCATAAACATTGTTGAGCATGCCCACTCCCTAGGAGGATATAGGGAGATGATTTGCCATTCAGGGTGCACTCCAAAGGCACCAAAAATTTCTCACCTTCTCATAGCATGTGAGGAGATTATGGAAACAAGTAAGTTGTGGGGAAACCACTTACCATATCATTTTTTGAGGCATTTAGGAGATATAATATGCTCGTTCCACATGTGGGACTATTACCCACCTCCATTATTGCATATGAAAAATTATGTACACCTGATTTTGATCCCATACATTGAAGATATCCTTATTATTTTTATGGGAAATATTGGAGGGAGTATGGTAGGATTGGATGTGCCCTTTGGGGGAGATATTCTCCATGTTTCTTATGCTACATGTTTCAGGGAGAACATTCGGTAAACAATGATTTCTTCATTGGTTATTTTGCTTCCTTGTGGGATGAGTCATTTACATCTAATGAGAACTTGGTAGGAGGACGTCATGGAGGGATTGACTGGGAGACACTTGGCTTATTAGGAGAGATTTTAATATGGAGGTTTCACCAATGGAGGAGGATAAGAGTTGAAAAATTACCTTTTTATTTGCTTGAAGACAAGCAACGTTTGGGAGGGGAGGACTGTAATATTTCCAATTAGCCATGAGCTAGTTGGAATATTAATTTTTGCTTTTTCTTCTTAATTTTCTAAATAAGAGAGTCTGGAGACCCATAAATCTCCTTAGTAGGAACAAAATCACTGCTAATGTGAAAGGAGGTCACTTTAGTGGCTTGATAAAGCACCCTTATGTGTGAGAAGGGAACATAGACTAGGTCAACTTTGACCAAATCAACAACGCTGTCATGGAGGAGTAGCATTTATAATGGGAGAGCATAGGTTTCAAGGGAGACTCCATGCATGGAAGTAGTGTCTTTAATGAGTGGGGCCAAGGGTGAGGAAGCTTACCACTTATATAAGGAAGATGATGACAGACATAGAGATCATGTTTATGTATTTGATATTTTAGATTTATGGTCTGTTTGGACTTATTTCTCTTTTGAGCTGTTTAGCTAAGATTACAGTGCTATTTAGCACATGGTGTTCCCAAGTAGGAATCCCACCTACATCCTTGAGTAATGTTTAAGGAAGAGTATTTTCACTACATTCCACATTTAGGCATCATGCCAAAGCTTTAGTCTTGTTGTACAATGCAGTTTTAGTCTAGAGATGTGCTAAGTTGCAGGTTGTAGAAGTGGAGAATACATTTGGGTGATTTCTGATTTTTTTTTCTCTAGAGGAAGGTTTCCTTCCATTGGGAGGCTAGTGTGGAAAGCCCCCGAGCCTTATTGTAGCATTTTGCATCATGACACACTATCATTTGTGTTGTGTATGTTATATTCTTTCCATGACTAGTCACACCCGAGGGGGTGAGAAGGGGGGCGAAAACCGACCCTGTACATTGCGTCGAGCATAGCAAGGGGATCAATGGGGGGGCGACAGCCCCCCTTGTCAGGGTTCGAGGTAGCGCCTTGGGAAAAAAAATTTGGTCATTATTTTCCGGTGGGCGGACCCGCCCATGGTTTTGTGCATGGGTTCACACATGGTTTTGGGGTACAATGGTTTTCGACCCCTAGTATTTTGTAGATCCGGTCAAGGGAACTACGGTTATATTCTAATCTAGGGTTTATGGATTAGGGTTTATGTATGCTTAAACATGTATATATATGTGTTGTAACATTGAAAGGAATATAATGAAAAATAAATTCGGTTGTCCCGATTTGGGATCCAGGGGAAAATCTCTGTGTATATTTGTTTTATGTTTTATTATCTCACTATTGTTTATTTTCTATTTTTAAGACTCGTTTGTAGATAATTTATGTACAAGTTTAAGACCTACATTTGGTATCAGAGGAGTTTCGGATTCAAGGGGACGCCTTTGCTGCTGAGGGTTTTTTTTCCTTAGGCCTGAGGTAGACCATGTTCAGTGGGAGATCTGCGGGATCGATTCTTGTGGTGAAAGAAGATGGCGAGCGGTGGGAAGATAGAGATCAAGAAATTTAATGGTCTGAGTTTTTAGTTGTGGAAGTTCAAGATGGAGGATATGTTGGTGGATAAAGTCTAGTGGATCATGGTAGATCCGAGTACTAAACCAATGAAAATGTCAGATGAAGACTGGAAGAAGCTGGATCGGAAGGAAAAGAGCACAATACGGTTGTGTGTCTCAGATTCAGTATTGTTGAATGTATCCGGGGAAGATATGGTGAAGACCTTGTGGGACAAGCTAGGGACTTTGTACTAATCTAAGTCTCTGGTGAATAAATTGTTCCTATGAAAAAAGTTGTATAACCTGAGGATGAAGGATGGAGACTCGGTGAAAGAGCATCTAAATGCCTTCAATACTATGGTAAGCCATCTATCATCTATTGATACTAAAATCTCAGATGAAGATAAGTGCATCAGTTTGTTGTGTTCTCTACCAGATTCATGGGACAATCTGGTTATTGCAATAGGTAGCAATACAACTACCTTGAATTTTGATGACATTGTCTTAGCCTTGCTATCGAAGGAAATGAGATGGAGAAATATGAAGTGTCAGAATGGAGATGCCTTATCTGTACGAGGAAGGTCCCATAACAGAAACAAGAATAAGGTTTCGAGTGGGAGATCTAAATCTAGAGGGAGATCTAAATCTTCTGGAAAGTTTGTAAAGGTGTGTTGGAAAGGCGGAAAGGAAGGGAACTACAAAAAGGACTCCAGATCTAAAGCTCTTGAGAAAGGAAAGGGATCTGTTGATGCTCCTTCTACAGAGGAAAAAACCACCTCAGATAAATGTGGGGATGTGTATTTTTCTTCTTCTTCAAATACACATGTATATCATGAGTCATGGTTGATTGATGCGGGTGCATCCTTTCACTTCACTCCCCATAGGGAATGGTTCTGCGAGTATGAGAAATATGATGGTGGTGATGTCTTCTAAGGTGATGCTGGAAGGCCAGAATCGTCAGACGTGGAAAATTCGAGCTGAAGCTGCAAGCTGGAAGGATTAGAACACTTCCTGGTGTTCTGCACATTCCTGCATTGGCCATAAATCTGATTTCTATAAGTAAGATGGATGATGTAGGTGTAAAAATAGTGTTCGAGTAAGATTCATGTAAGATGGTTTGGGGAGCACTAGTATTAATGTGGGGAGCTCAGATTGGAACTCTATACAAGCTTCAGGGCAGCAATATTATCGATGGGTGCAACAGTTCTGTGGTTCCCGAAAGTGGAGCGAAAAGCCTAGCGGTCTTTGGAGAGAAGACCATGCTATGGCATCAAAGACTTGGAAAATTGGAGAGATGGGACTTTGGATACTGCATGGAAATGATATGGTAGAAGGTATGTCTAATAGCTCTATAGATTTCGATTTCTGTGAACATTGTGTATATGAGAAGCATAATCGGGTGAGTTTTCCTTCTGGTGCTAAGAAGGCAAACAAGATATTAGAGCTTGTGCATAGTGATTTGCTTAGACCTGTGTCAGTTCCATCACTGGGTAAGTCTGTTTACTATGTTTCATTCATAGATGATTTCTCAAGGAATACATGGAAATATTTCTTGAGGAAGAAATATGAAGTCTTTGACATATTTAAAGAATTCAAGGCTCTGGTGGAAAACCAGACAGAGAAGAAGATAAAGGTGCCAAGGACAGATAATGGTGGGGAGTTCTGCAACAAGGAATTCGAAGAGTTCTGTAAGACATGTGGTATAGCACGATAGAAGACTACTCCATACACACCTCAGCAAAATGGATTTTGTAGAAATAATGAACATAACATTGATGGAAAAGGCAAGAAGCATGCTCAGTGGTATCGAGTTAGGACAAGAATTCTAGGAAGAGGCAGTGGAGACTGCATGTTACTTGGTTAACAGATCACCTTCATCAGTGTTGGAGGATAAGACTCCACATGGGGTATGGACTTGTAAGAAAGCCTCTCTTTAACATCTGAGGGTATTTGGATGTGATTTATATGTACATGTTCCAAAGGAGAAAAGGACCAAGTTGGATAATAAATCTAAAAGGAGCATATTTACTGGGTATAAGGATGCTTTAAAGGGTTACAAGCTTTGGAACCCAGAAACTAGGAAGGTTCTGTAGAACCGAGATGTGGTGTCTAGAGAGGTGAAAGATTTTGTTAAACATGAGGTCCGACCAAAGGAACCTGAGAATATAAATTTTGAGCTAAAGGAGGATGAATCAAACTCTACAACAGAAGAAGACTCAGAAGGGGAAGAGCCACAAACTCCAGTTGTGAGAAGATCAGTTCGGGAAAGAAGACAACCAGAAAGGTATAGTCCATCTTCTTTCTATTAAAATTTTTCTTTAACTATAACTGATGATGATCCAAGGACCGTTAGGGAGGCAGTAGATTCATAGGATGGAAAAATCTTGAAGGAGGCCATGGTTGATGAAATGACATCCCTAGATAAAAATGAGGCATGGGATTTGGTGGAGTCGTTGGCTGGAAGGAAGCCCATCGGGAGAAAATGGGTGTTTAAGAAGAAGATGAATGTAGAAGGAAAGGTGGATAAATACAAAGCTCGGTTGGTAGCAAAAGGTTATTCCGAGGTGCCGGGAATTGATTTTTGTGATATTTTTTCCGTTGTTGCCAAAGTTACTTCTATTAGATTAATTTTATCTATTGCTGCTGCATTTGATTTTGAGGTAGAATAGATGGATGTGAAGACAACATTTTTTCATAGGGATCTAGAAGAGGAGATCTACATGAAACAACCTGAAGGCTTTATGGTGAAGGGGAAGAAAGATCTGGTATGTAGGTTAAATAAGTCTCTATATGGGTTAAAACAGTCACCAAGAATGTCGTATCAGAAATTTGATACCTATATACGGGGACTTGGCTTCACCAGAAGGAAGAAGGATCATTGTGTTTATTTTAAATTAATTGGTGATCATGTTATTTATTTGGTCTTGTATGTGGATGATATGTTTTTTATTATAAATGACAAAGAAATTATGCAAGATTTGAGGACCCAACTTTTCTCCAAATTCGACATGAAGGATCATGGTGCTGCAAACTATATTTTGGGCATGGAAATTAAGAGAGATCGGACAAACCAGAGGAAGTATGTTGAGACTATATTGCAGAGGTTCAATATGCAGGATAGTTAACCGGTGAATGTTCTGATTCTTGTAGGTGTAAAGCTATCTGTTGAATAGTGTCCCAAGAGACAAGAAGAAGAGGAGGATATGTCCCGTGTTCCATATGCAAGTGGAGTGGGTAGCCTGATTTATGCAATGATCTGTACTAGACCAGACATTGCACATGCAGTGGGAGTATTAAGCAGGTTTATGTCAAACCCAAGGAAGGAGCATTATACAACAGTGAAGTGGGTCTTCAGATATTTCCGAGGCACGAGTGATTATGGCTTGTGCTACCAGGGAAGACTAGGATTGGAAAGAGTGTTGGACATTCGTGGTTTTGTTGATGCAGACTAGGCAGGAGACCTGGAACAAATAATATCTACAAGTGGTTATGTGTTTACCCTATTTGGAGGTTCAGTCATTTGGATGAGTAAAATATAGTTTGTAGTGGCTCTTTCAACTACAAAGTCAGAATACCTGGAAGCCACTCATGCAAGAAAGGAAGCAGTTTGGTTGCAGAGATTGTGTTAAATTATGGGGTTGGTTCAACAAGCTATAAGGATAGACTGTGATATCTAAAGTGCAATTTTCTTGGCTAAGAACCCTGCATATCATTTAAAGACAAAGCACATTGATGTTCGATATCACTTTGTGAGAGATATCGTTGAGGCTAAAAGGGTGTTGCTGATAAAGGTGGACACTTTGAAGAATGTTGTAGATGCATTAACAAAGTCTGTGAGCACTCAGAATTTCTCTTGGTGTAGAGAAACAATGGGTGTTGCAAAGCTGGGCTAATGACTCAGCACTCTTGTGGCCCCCTGCTGAAAGAAACAACAAGTGGGAGAACGTTGGGTACGTGTTATATTATCTCCACAGCTACTCACGTGTAGGTGGCTCACATTGGGGGTGACAGACCCTCTTGTACGTTGTACCGGGAACAGAAGGGAGGTAAAAGGGGAGTAGCAGTGCCCCGAGAAATTTTTTTTGGTCCTTATTTTCCGGTGGGCGAACCCGCCCATGGTTTTGTGCATGGGTTTGTACATTCTTTTGGGGTACGATGGTTTTCGTCCCCTGGTATTTTGTAGATCTTGTCAAGGGTACTACGGTTATTTTCTAATCCAAGGTTAATAGATTAGGGTTTATGTATGCTTCGGAATGTATATATATGTGTTGTAACAATAAATGGAATATAATGAAAAATCAAGCTGGTTGCCCCGATTTGGGATCCAGGGGAAAATATCCTTGTATATCTGTTTTATGTTTTATGCTCTTGCTATTGTTTATTTTCTATTTTTAAGACACGTTTGCAGATAATTTCTGTACAGGGTTAAAACCTACAATTTTCCTGTGCAATGCAGTTTCTTTCTTGGACTGCGTTATTTTATGGAGGAGTTGTAGTGGTGGTTTCAATCCACCATTTGGAGAGGAGTTTTTCTAGTGAAGGGATCAACCTTTCATCTAGAGGATCCATTGGAGGAGGCTACATTCTTTTTCATATCAGATCAACCACATCTTTCCAGTTGTATTGTTGCAGTGAATCTTCAGCCCTAGGGCTTTGGTTCATTTATTTTATATTGGTGTATTTCCGAAAACCCTCTTGGGTTTCTTGTTGGAGGTTGTATAGAGCCTAGGTATTCATTTGTTTTATTTTTAAGGCATATATCAGCCATTCATCTTTTGTATGTTCATTTGTTGTAGCATTTCACCTATGACTACGTTGTACCAGTGCACTTATGACTACGCTATAGCAGTCCTTCGACATTTTGATATACTAGCAGCACCTCATTCTTGAGGTATTTACTTATTGGAGGCTTGTTGTATCTTGTCTTATGGTTTGTGGCCCATTATATTATACGTTTTTGTTGTTGTTATGATAAACAAAGTAGCTCTATATTGGTCTTATACCTTGATGTAATGTTTTAGACTACTATTTCCAGCATTTTGGTTTATATTCCTACTTTTCTCATTTGGGAATATTACAAAGTCCCACATTCATGCTTGGAATATGACATGAGGGTTATTTGCTAAAAGAAATATTTGTTTCAACCAAATATATGGTCCACTAGTCCATCGAAGTCCATGACTTGGTTGGCTTATGCACTGACTAATAAGATATCCTTCTCCTTTGCCATATTTCATGTATATATGTACTTGTTCATATGTGGTTTTTATCACTATTATATCCTTATTATTTTTGTTGTTCCTATGATATTGGTTATGAGTATGTTTTATGTTAGACTTTATGTATGCTTCTTATCATGTTTTGATTATCAAATGAATGAAGAATGAATATATGTCCTAATAGAAGGTAATGAAACTATTTTTATAAGTCATTAATCATTATTTACAAATATCAGATAAGTATGAGATACTTATGCTTAGATTTGTTGTTATGACCTGTTGATTACATATTTGTGATATGTTTCACAAAATGCCTGTCATGGCTAGCAGGGGTTTGGTCAATTCCTTGAACATATGTTTATATTAGTAGCTTTATTTCATGGTTATGTATAATTCTTGGAAGTTCTATGAAGTTATGGGTAGAGGCATGAGACCTAGTCGTGAAAAAGTGGCTCTCAATCTGTGGTCGTTGCATCTGAAATGCCTCAAAAATTCCACTGTCCTTGGCATGCATTTCTGCGGGAGTGAATGGAATGCCTCAATCGCATGCATGGTCTGTCATGGGAGTGTCTAATGGTCTAGATCAACAAAATGACAAGTTGTCTCAGGGGTTAACCACCTCAAAGGGTTGGTTGCCTCCTTAAGGGTTTGTACCTCCTAAGGAAGGCCAGATTGGATTTTTTTGTTGGTTCCACTTCCTTAACTATACATGGGGATTTTAATCACATCATAGTATCCTCTCATTGTACGTTTACTCTAGTGGACTCACTAGCTTGGGTAAATGTGGAGGAAGGTGTTATAGGGTGGTATCATATCATGGTTCACCCCTTGGACTGGATGGGAGGTGTGTTGGTCATGAATAAATTTTGGTGGCATATGTGTTATTTATGCTTCTGGAACATGTGAATTTTGTCTATGCAGGGTGATGGCCATTATTGCAGTTGCGTCATCGTGTGAAGGTGGATGGTGTTGTTTTTGGATGTATTTTTCGTGTGTATGTTGGTTATGCATTGGCTATGCATGTAAATGTTTATATGTTGTTATGAATATATTGACATAGTGATATATTTAATGCAAGAGGTCATGGTATGTGGTCAGTATGGTTGTGCATAGATAACTTGATAATGGTTGAAATTATGTCTATATACTACTATGACTATGTTTATACATCTATTGCACTAATTTGGTTTATCTTGCAGATGAGATATCCTCCCCTGAAATATACTAAGGTATTATCATTATGTTGGCATGGTATACTTGGAGGAAAGAGATGAAAAATGACTAGCAAGATGGTAGACTTTAGTTCACAATATTTTCCCTATGGATTAGAGGAGGAACAAGGTGGGGGGAATTCTTATGACTTAGAAGACACACTGCAAAGTTTGAAGTAAAAAAAAGAAGTTGCGGAGTAGATAATGATAGGATAATTTAGTCATAAGAGAAACAAGTAGAATTTAATGCATGAATGGACCTTAAGAGTTTATCAAAATTGGAGACATAGGGACCACTTAGAATCAGTCATGGGTAGGAGGATAGGAGTAATGGGAAATATGGTATATATCTCATGGTGGGCATAAGTCATATAGGGATGACACGATGATCTAGATATTGGAGGGAGGCCTGCAAGATATAAAAAATTTAAATGGATATGACAGATCTGCAAAATTAGAATTCCAGAAAAAAGAGAGAACACACAAAAAATAAAACCACAATGAAACTTGTTTTATTAAAAGATAGAATAACTATAGAAGCTACATTGTGGTGGAAAATTTGTCCTTTTACAAAGTTAGGCTTGTTATTTATAGCCTTTTTTTGAGTTACAATACCATGGGTAGATAGCATAGGTGGATACCATGGGTCAATACCATGGGTAAATTCCATATGTGGATGAATACCATGGGTGGATACATACCATGGGTGAATGAATATCATGGATAGATGTCACTTACAATACCATCGGTGAATAAATACCATGGGTGGATGAATACCATGGGTGTAGGCCACTTTTCATTAGGATCATTCCTCCCTCCTTAAGAAGCAATGGTCTCCATTGCATTAAGTTGCCTCTTGAATATACCTTGTTGAATATGAATATCCAACAAAGAGAATGGTTTTGTGTGGTTAACCCATAATCATGATGAACGAAGCTCCGAGGATAGAGTGTAATGTTCCCAAATTTGCACATAGAAATTTAGAACATTAGATTTTTCTACTTTCACCTAGGAGAGCAATAAATGGGTAAGGGAGCCCATGAATAATAAAAATATGAATAATTTCCACCTTAAGAAGGAAGGGGATCACTTTAGGAGCTGAAATTTACACTTCCAATTGTGAACATGGGAAAAATAGATAAGGACATAGTCAAATTTGACTAAGTCAACATGCATTCTTGAGGAGGAAGAGATCACCTAAGCAAACCGGTTCAATGTGAACAAGGATTAGCCTAAGACACATGTAAACTAGATTGAAGACCCATAGTGTGAAAAGAGGCATTGGAGGTGGATTAGTTGACCAAGTCAACAACGTAACCACAAAAGGAGGGAAGCAAGCTAGGGAAGCACAGTTTTGAAAGAGGAAGCTTCATGAAGAAGTCACCTCAACATTGTGTGGGGTCCAGGGTGAGGAGGCTCACCAAAGATAAAAGGAAGGCATAGAATCAAAGGGATATCATTCATGTATTCAGATATTCTTTTCTAGATACCATTTTCATACTTCAGCTGTTTAGCCGAAGTTGCTGCACTGCTTAGTGCAAAGAATTCCCGTGTGGGAATTCCATCCTCTCTTTAGATCATCTTTCTTAAGGGATCAAGAGGGAAGTATTAGAGTTTAATTTCTGTATTTGGCTTGAGGCCATTCAGTTACATTAAGATACAACATAGTCATCTTCAGAAAACTATGTCCTTGATGCAGGGGTAGTAGCAGCAAACCGCACCCTTTGATTTTGTGCTCATCTTGTAAGAGGGGGTGCTGATTTCCCTCCGGAAGTTTGTTAGAGAGGAATTTGACCATATTTTTGTATTATTCAGCTCTAATATGTTATATTCAGTCATTTTTTATGCATATTTTCTGTAGAATGCGTTATTTTCTGTAGTCCTACCTTGTACATGCATTTTGTCGGAAATCTTGCCAGGAGCCTTGTTCCCACTGTATAAGTGATTACGACTCCATTTATTTGCTATGTAATTGATATAAGTTTTATATAAGACCTATTTATTTATTTTCTACATAAGAACTCATGGGAATTACGCTCTTTTTGTATTCATAAATTTCTATTTAGTAAAGTCATGGGAAATCAGTGTTTTCTAGCCTAGTCGGGAAAGGAGGAGCTGTTTAATATAGATAGAAGCAATATTTTGAGCTGAAATTTGGATCATAGGTCCCTATTGAACTAAGCTATCATATAAAACCGTTTCCCTTTCTTATTTGTACGCTCATTTCTGAAATTAACCTTTTTAGGGCATAAAATCCACTTTTTCCCCACTTTCCGGATCATGAAACGAAACACAAGTTGTTTCTGTAACTAAAAATGATTTATATGTGCTTATTATGTATATTTTAAGCGTATTCATCATAACAGGACCGTTATACAACTTATTCATTGCAGAGTTTCAGATTTGGAACATTACAGTGCTATCAGAGCATAATCTTTGGCTCAGCCTGTGGCTTCAAGCCAAAGTGATGAATCCCTGAAGGGGAATATTTAAAGATCTATAGACAGAGTCTGTATATGGCCAGGTATCCTCTAGATCTCATCATTTTTTCAAAGGTGACATATGCGTTAAATTCCCCTGCAGTCAATCTCTGGAATAGAATTTTAATATTCCTGAGAAGGGAATGTTACAGTGCTTAGCTTGTGAGTTTGATTTCAGAAGGAGAATATGAAGAGGATGATATTAATCTCATCCATTTTCAGATCCAAGAAGAAAGAAGAAGAGAAATTCACTGAAACTCCAAAAGGGTTTCAAGGAGGAGAGATTTGCAGAGAAACCTCTAGAGAGTTTCAAGAAGCAGAAGAAGATGCATGCACTTCCTGTTCATGTAGAGGAAGTGAAGAGAAAGGAGACCACTTAGAGCATGAAATTCTGAGTGGGTGTTTGGAAGAATACAAGTGCCAACATACGGCTTTCAAAGAGAGCCTATATTTTCCTCAGTTTATTCAACTAAGAGAAGAAAGAAGACCTTGCAGCAAAGAAAAGATCGAAGGCAATGGATTCCTATTGTCTAAATTTGATGGGTCAACTACAGCAAGAGCTTGGGCAAGAAATCTTGAGGAATTCTTCATAATTAATCTAGTGGAAGAGAGGGAGGCAAAAAAAGTTACAGCGCTGCACCTGGAGGGTGAAGTCAATGCTTTGTGGTGCAGTCACTTAAACCACACAAGGGTGACTTCTTTTTCTGAGTTCACTCAAGAGATAATTAGAACCTTTGATGAGGAAAGATCAGATGAGAGAAGAACCACACCACCATGGGAGGAGGCAAGTACCAACATTGCCATGGCCTTGAGAGAGCAACCTTCTACACTAACAGTTGGATCAAACAACACATTGAAGAGAGGGCCTCTTGCAGCCATAGAAGATGTCCCAAGGGCTCGCAAAGGTATGCATAAGTTTCCATGTCTTAACATTTCTGAAAATTTTATAGAAGGGTTTGGAGATTTTTTTGCATATGGCCCAGGATCAAATGGTATTGCTGAGATAGAGCAGCAATATTTCACTGTGCTATGCAAGCTTGAGAGGCTCAAGGGAGATTTGAACCCTCAACCTCATGTATCATTGATGAGTCACACACAACTCTTGAGGTTGAAGTGTGATCTTTTGGAGGGAGACATGAACCTTGAGATGAAGTATGAGACAGTTTGTACTCCATGGAGGAGTTATACAACGCTGTCAAGAGATAGCAGTAAGAGGGTTTTTCCTTCTTCACATTTGGATCCTTATGGATTCGATATGATTGTAGACATGAGATCTTCTCTAAGGGATCTCCAAGGAGATGCCTTTAAGCTCTTCATGAGGGGAAAAGAAAAGAAATTGTTTGTGGAGGATGGTAGATCTCATTGGAGAAATACCAAGATGCAGAATGATGAGAAGCATCCACAAGGAGTTGAGTGGATGTGGATGGGAGGCAAGAGGCTTGTAAACCACTTGAAAGTCTATGACACTGGGTAGCAAGAGGTAATGCTTCACTGGCTACTCTTGAGAGAGTTTGGTCAACCTATGACATGTCCTTTTCCATGGGGTGAGAAGAGGAAGGGAGATTGTCAGGATACTTTCATCATGGGGCAGCAATGAGTGTGGATGCATTATGATGATATGGTCATTTTGTTTTCATTGCATCAGTTTTATGATGGAGGTATGATGAGGCAACAAATTCATTTGTTGCTTTGGAGGATTGGGAGAGAGCAAGGGCATATTTTCTCTCACACTTGGCATGATGCTGCAGGAGTAAGGGAAGGCACTAGCATAGTGCAAGGAGTAGCACCTCTATCTCGGGAGGATATCTACATACACAACAACATTTTGGGAAGAATCTTTGACACAATCTATCTCAAATAATTGAGCTTTGAGTTGATAGTGGCCCTACTCCGAAGGCTAGCAGTGCTATCACTTGGGAGCTTGGATTGCTTGCTGGAGTGTTCTCAAGACCACTTCACAAGTAATACACCTTGGAGGCATGTGGAAGATGAGCATGAGAAAGAAGTGGATGAGAGTATCCCTTACTATGTTTTGACCTTCTTATCTTGGGTTCACAAGCACAAGGAGAAAGATCTACATGCAGCAATTGTGGACTTTCCCTCCATGCATTTTTATGCATACCATTCTCCAATGGAGGAGTTCACTTGGGAGGGAATTAAATTGAATTTATATCAGAATATGAAGAGATGCACAGCCTGGGAGATGAAGAAAAGGTTGGCACAACCACTTCCCTACTCACTTGCAGCAAGGGATAATTTGCACTTGAGCCATTTCAGCTCAATGACCAAAGTACATGATCGAGGAGGTAAAATTTTGTTTTATATTTTACACTTCCTTGTCTATATGAGCAGCATATCATACCAATAGGGGTATTTCCTAATTTCATATTGTATTTTTATGTACTTGAGGCCACTTGCAGCATTTATGATGGCCATTCTATTGGTTGATTGTGGGGGAATGCCACATGGTTTTCGATGTGCATCATTGGCACCAAATTATGCTTTCATGAATCTCTTTTGTAAAATGGATGTGGCAACAAACAAGTGGCTGAAAACACACTTGTATCACTATGTATTAAGGTAGGCAAAGGATGCCTTGTGTTGGTTCCGTGACCGGGACTATGTTCTACCTCCTTGTTTTTAAATGTTTATGCTTCCATATTATGTTGCTAAAACATTGATTGTAGGAAAACCATCGGAGGAGTGGCACAAGAGTTGAAGAGGCCCAATGAAAATCTGATTATTCACATTAAAAATGCTGCATATTTTAGAAAGAATAGTGGGCACACCTTGGTTTCCATACTATACATGTTGCCTTCAGATGAGAGGACTCATTTGAGAGGTTTGAGATCTTTGAGGAGACACATCATGGGTGTTGGATTTGATGGGGAGGCTTTGGTTTTTCTTGAAGAACATTATATCTCAGCCATATATCAGCAGCAGCCCCATATATATCATAAGTGGAGAAATAATCAACAAGAGATGAACATCTTGACTCCACACAATCAGCTGTGCAACCCACCTTCTTTGCAGGAGCTCAAGGTGGAAGAGATCCTTCATGAGTTGCGATACTGGAGGGTGACTCATTTTTTTTGGTTGATATCTTTGGGAGGAGAGATTCAAATAGGGATGATGAATCCTAATCTATATCAGCCCTCATGCTTCAAGAGGACCTACAAACAGCCCATTTTTGCTTCCATGGATGTTTCATTGTCACACAACATTAGCTATTTGGGATGCTTCCCAAAATATGGGTGCCACACTTTGGAGGGGAAACTTGGAGATATATTGATGATGCAACACCTTCATCCTTGGAGGATTCCATCTTATGATGTTTCTGTAGGGGAGAAGAGGGTGCTCTTCAATCCTATCCTTGCAGTTGCTTGAGGACAAGCAACATTTGGGAGGGGAGGACTGCAATGTTCCCAAATTTGCACATATAAATTTGGAACATTAGATTTTGCTACTTTCACCTAGGAGAGCAATAAATGCGTAAGGGAGACCGTGAATAATAAAAATATGAATAAATTCCACCTTAATAAGGAAGGGGATCACTTCAGGAGCTGAAATTTACACTTACAAGTGTAAACATAGGCAAAATAGATAAGGACATAGTCAAGTTTGACTAAGTCAACATGCATTCCTAAGGAGGAAGAGATCACCTAAGAAAACCGGTTCAATGTGAACAAGGATTAGCCTAAGACACATATGTAAACTAGATTGAATATCCATAGTGTGAAAAGAGGCATTGGAAGTGGATTATTTTACCAAGTCAACAACGCAGCCACAAAAGGAGGGAAGCAAGCTAGGGCAGTGCAATTTTGAAAGAGGAAGCTTTATGAAGAAGTCACCTCAACATTGTGTGGGGTCCGGGCTGAGGAATTTCACCAAAGATAAAAGGAAGGCATAGCTTCAAAGGGACATCATTCATGTATTTGGATATTTTTTTCTAGAGACCATTTGCATACTTCAGCTATTTAGTCGGAGTTGCTGCACTGCTTAGTGCAAAGAATTCCTGTGCGGGAATTCCATCCTCTCTTTACATCATATTGCTTAAGGGATAAAGAGGGAAGGATTAGAGATTAATTTCTATATTTGTCTTGAGGCCATTCATATACATTCAGCTACAAAATAGTCATCTTTAGAAAACCACGTCCTTGATGCAGGGGCAGCAACAGCAAACTGCACCCTTTGATTTTGTGCTCATCTTGTAAGAGGAGGTGCTTATTTCCCTCCAAAAGTTTATTAAAGATGCATTTTTCCATATTTTTGTATTATTCAGCTCTGATATGTTATATTCAATCATTTTTTATACATATTTGCTGTAGACCCCGTTATTTTCTGCAGTCCTACCTTGTACACGCATTTTGCCGAAAATCTTGCTGGGAGCCCTGTTTCCACTGTATAAGTGATTAAACCTCCATTTATTTGCTGTGTGATTAATATAAGTTTTATATCAGAACTCTTTCTTCATTTTCTGTAGAAACACTCATGGGACTTGCACTCTCTTTGTATTAAGAAATTTTTGTTTAGTAAAGTCATGGGAAATCAGTGTTTTCTAGCCTAGTCGGGAAAGGAGGAGTTTTTTAATATAGATAGAAGCATTATTTTGAGCTGAAATTCGGAGAATAGGTAGGTATTGACCTAAGATATCATATCCAACCATTTTATCTGCTTATTTTTACGCTTATTTCTTAAATTAACCTTTTTAGGGCATAGAATCCCCTTTTCCCGCACTTTCCGGATCATGAAATGAAATACAAGTTGCTGCTGTAACTAAAAATGATGCATATGTGTTTATTATATATATTTTAAGCTTATTCATCATAATATGAGTGTTATAAAACTTATTCATTGCAGAGTTTCAGATTTGGAACATTACATAAAGATACCATGTAATGCTTGTGACCAACTATGATATTGACAGTGTGTGGCCTAGAAAATGGAATTCGATGAAATTTGGGTTTGTGGATGACCTATAACCATGAAAAATAATGATCCGAGGATAGAGATACCCTATAATTCTTGTGACCAACTGTGATACTAACAGTGTGCAACCTAGAAAATGGACTTCAATGAGAAGGATTTTGTGTGGTTTACCCATAACTCTGATGTTGATTGTTGATGAAGTAGCAGGTGAATACATAGCTTTGGGTGGGAGGGAATGTCTCCAAATAACCCAAGAAAAACACTTCTATGTTTAAACTGATGAGTGTGAAGCATGTGCCTACTAAAGTGGGGTAGGAGGGCACGTCTCCAAAGGAAACATGCTCTAAAGGCCACTCCATATTTAAAATGAGCATAAATTGATCAATATAACTCAGAATATTTCTTATAACCTATTTTTAGAAATGGAATGATCACTCTGCATCTTCCTATGTGTTTTCAATCGCTATTTGGAGACTCTAGACTCTCAGATTCTCACTGGAACTCTCCGGTCGTCACAAAATTTCTCAAAAAATAGCTGATTTTAAATCAAAGATAACTCCCTCATCTAGATTCCGATTCGACCAATTTGTTATTTGAAATTGGGTTATTTTTCAAGGGGAGCTTATATATGTAGCCATTTCTCTAAAATTTTGCTCTGAAAACAACAAAAAATGATCAGAGAGCCTCTGTCCACGAATTGTCATCAGAAAAATTTCTGCAACAATGCTGAATTTGAACCAATGATATCTCTCATATGAACTCGATTTTGGCCGATTTTTTTTTGAATTTGGATATTTTTCTGCAAGTAATCTAGATCTTGTCTTTGTTTTTGTAAATGTTTCACAAAAATCTTCATATATGATCTGCAAACTCGCCACCCAAAAAATTCATGGAGTTGGCTCCCTAACCAATCAGGGCTCCCATTATTGCGATGCCTAAGACTCTGATCCAAATCTTTGGTGGAAGCCCCCAAGATCTAAAAAATTGAAATGGATATGACAAGATATGCAACATTAAAATGCCAAAAAAAAGAATAGAGAACACATAACAAATAAAACCACAAAGAAACTTGTTTTATTAAAACAAATAATAATTGTAGAAGCTACATTGTGGTGGAAAATCTATCCTTTTACAAAGTGAGGCTTGTTATTTATAGCCTTTTTTTTGAGTTACAATACCATGGGTAGATACCATAGGTGGATACTGTTGGTTAATACCATGGGTCAATACCATGGGTAGGTACCACTTCCAATACCATGGGTAAATTCGAGGCATGGATGAATACCATGGGTAAATGAATATCATGGATAGATGTCACTTACAATACCATGGGCTAATAAATACCATGGGTGGATGAATACCATGGGTGTAGGCCACTTTTCATTCGGATCATATGATTAGTGATGGAAGGCTCTTTGATACTCTGGATGGGAGAGGTGATGGACACAGGTTCTCTTCTACTTCTCGTTTTAACAAAAAGCATGATCATCATCATTACCATCCTTATAGGAGGAGTGCATGGGGATATTTTCCATATGAATTCAAGAAAGTGAAGCCACCTACCTTTGATTTGGATTTGAAGAATCCAGAGGATGTAGAGGCATGGTTACTCGGGATGAAGAAATTCTTTGAGATACATGATTACATAGAAAACATGAATACTAAAATAGTTACCTTCGACCTCAAAGGTAAATAATACATCTAGTGAGAATATGTGAAGTAGGTTACAAACATCCATATAAAAGATTTTAGTTTTGATGAATTAAAGATAATTTTCAGGAAGATGTATTTTTCTGAGAGGTACTAGGACAATAAGTACAAGGAGTTATATGATTTGAAGATGGGATTGATGAAATATGATGAGTATATGACCAAGTTCTTGAAGTTATTGAGGTATGCACCATACCTTTAGGATAAAAATGCGAAAGTTCAGATATTTTTCGTTTTCTTTCAATTAGCATTTAGAGATTGGATTGATTATGATGAGCCTTAGTAAGTTTAGGAAGTCATTGGGAAATTGAAGCATTATCATGAGAAATACAAGTGTAATACATAATATAAACAAGGTTGGAAAGGGAAAGACAAGGCTGAAGGTAAATGGTAGCTGAAAAAACAAGTCCTCTAAATGTAGAAAATAAATAAAATATTACATCTTACAAGAAGCTCAATGTAGTTAGACAGGGACATGGGTCACAACCTAGAGGATAGTAGAATAGAAGTGATGGTAAGGGACACTTGAAGTGTTCGACATGTGGTAAGGAGCTTATTAAGAAGGATTATAGAGAGAATCAGGGTTGTAGACATAATATTTACAGTGCATAGGAGATGCATACTATTGGGGATGGTAGGAAGAGCATTCCTCAGATATATGCAACATTGGTTAATACGAAGGAATATCAACACAAATCTATTATCGATATGGAGGATAAGCTTTGTGATCAAGTTGTCTTTATTTTTATTGATATTGAATCTAATTATGTTTATGTTAACCTTGATGTTGTGGATAAGTTTAATTTGAATAAATAAGTTCATGCAAAATCTTGGTTAGTGAATTTGGATACAGGTACTAAGAAAAGAGTTCATCAATAGGTAAGATATTGTGAATTTCTATTGAATGGTATGGATACATCAACACATTTGAATGTAGTTCCACTTGGATGATACAATATGCTTTTAGGTATGGACTGGCTCTATCTTAATGAGAATTAGGTGGAATGTTATAAAAAATCTATTGAGTATTTGGATGACAATTGAGAAGAGAGGATATCGTTGGGTAAGAAGAAGGAAACATCAGTTAGAATGGTGAAAACTATGAATGAAAAGCACAATCATAGGAAAAGTGTGTGTGTTATTTAGAGCCCATATAACTTGTGATAAAGGTAAGGAGGATGAGGATGTAGAGGTATTGAAAAGGTATCTGATTGTACATAATTTTCAAGATGTATTTTCCGCATATATTTCATATTCTTCACCTTACAAAGATTTTGATTTTTTCTATTCAGTTGGTAACAGGGGTAACACCGACATCAAAGCCACCTTACAGGATGAGCACTCTAGAGTTAGTAGAGTTGATTTTGCAGTTGGGGGAAATGATTGACAAGTGATAAATTTGGCAGAGTGTGTCCTCCTGGGGTATAACGATATTATTTGTGAATAATAAGGATGGTAATCTTAGAATATTCATTGGTTAGAAGAATTTGAATAAGGTAACCATCTAGAACATGTATTTTTTGTCGAGGAGTGATGACTTGTTTGATCAGTTAAAGGGAGAAACAATGCTCTCAAAGATTACCCATAGATCTGGATATCATTAGGCATACATCAAGAAGAGGATATTTACAAGAAAACTTTGTGGACCAGGTATGGGAATTAAGTGTTTTTTGTAGTTCCATTTCATTTCACTAATGTTGCAAGTACCTTTATGTGCTTGATGAATAGTGGGTTGCCACCTTCTCTCGATATGTTTTTTATTGTATTCGTTGAAAAAATATTGATACATTCTAAGAATGAAGAAGTGCATGTATAACACTTAGCGGCAATGTTGAAATTGCTAAGATAGGATCAATTTTATGCTAAGGTTATTAAATGTAGTTTATTTAAGACAAAGGTACATTACTTGGGGCATGTGGTTTCCAAGGAAGGCATAGAATTTGACCCATAAAAGATAAAAGCTATCATGGAATGGGAATATCCTAGGAATGTGGATGAGGTAAGGACCTTTATAGTGTTAATAGGTTATTATAGGAGGTTTATCAGGAAAGTCCTGCATATTGCTTATCCTATTACATTATTGCAAAAGAAAGGTAAGACTTTTGAGTGGACAAAGGACTGTGTAGAAATATTTGAGAAGTTGAAGCAATTATTGATGAATGCTCGAGTGTTAAATATTTCATATCTAAAAATTAAAAGTATTTTTGGTATGCATAGATTCTTGAAAGACATGAATTGGTAGGATATTAATGCAAGAAGGACAAGTACTGTGTTGTGAGTTATAGAAACTAAATGAGTGCGAGTAGAATTATCCAAGACATGATATTGAGCTAGCTGAGATCATCGACGATTTTAATATGTGGAGACACTATATTCTTGTTAGGAGGTTTGTATTGATGAGTGATCAAATTGGATCAAGGTATTTATTTGGCCAACCAAATATGAATGTCAGGAAAGCTATAGTGTTGGCCATGAATATTTTTTTGGACAATGAGATCAAGTAAATTAAAGGTAAAGAGAGCAAGGTTGAAGATTCTATTAATAGGAGGATACATGTGAATCATATAGAAGCTAAGAACTCATGTGGGATAGAATTACAAGATCAACTATTATAGGAAGGAAAGTTAGATGAAAGGTACATGGAGCTTGTCCAGTGGATACAAGAGGGTATAGGAGAGTAGGATCTGAACTATCCTATTAAAAAAAATGTTTGATCATGTTTAGGGAAAAGATATATGTGTTGAATGAAAATGATCTTAATAATACTATCTTGCCAGAGTTTGATGCAATACCATATTCGAGTCACCCAAGATACCAGAAGAAAGTGAT
Organism: Pinus albicaulis; assembly: GCA_034641835.2. Taxonomy (NCBI): domain Eukaryota; kingdom Viridiplantae; phylum Streptophyta; class Pinopsida; order Pinales; family Pinaceae; genus Pinus; species Pinus albicaulis. The sequence goes on along the minus strand of CM076580.1, from coordinate 1,456,441,658 downwards.
AGCGGTGAAGACATTTTATTATTGCCCTAATTAGAAGAAGAAACTATCAAAGTTTGTGGCTACATGCTTCTATTTTTGGTGGGTCAAAGTAGAGTGTAAACATCCATGTGGGTTGCTTCAGAAAATTCTAATTCTAGAGTGGAAGTGGGAGGTCATTTTGATGGATTTGATTAGATGTTTTTTGAGGGAATCTAGACAACATGATTCCATCATGGGTCAGTAGACAAGTTAACTAAGGTAGCATGGTAAATTCCTATCACGTCTACCTATTAATCTAATTAAGAAACACATGTATTCATCATAGATGTAGTGAGGTTGCATGGTGTTCCAAGGAAGATTATGTTAGGGAGGAATGCTAGGTTCACTTCCAATTTTTGGAAGGATTTGTTTGCAGGTTTGGGACAAAGTTGGCCTTCAACACATCTTATCATTCGTAGAGAGATGAACCGACAAAGAGGTTCAACATGATATTGGAGGACATGTTCAAGATGTATGTGATGCATTAGTAGAGGATATGGCAGTATTACCTTTCATTGGTTGAGTTTGCTTAGAAAAATAGGTACGAGGAGTCACTGATGATTAGTGTGTTCAAGGCATTCTTTGGGCAGAGTTGTAATACTCCCATTAGTTACAGTGATCCAATGAACTAGGTGTTGATAGGAACATACATGCTGGAAAAATGGAATGGGAAATGTAGGTAATCAAAAAGAATATGAAGGAAGCACATGACATATAGAGAATTTGTACAAATCAGAACATGAAGGAGTTTTCAGTTGGAGAACAGGTGTAATTTCACATCAATACCAAGAAGAGCTCCTTGAGGATTGTATGATGTGCCAAACTGGCACATCAGTTTTGTGGACTTTTAAAATTCTTGGAAGGATTGCACTAGTAGACTATCGACTTGCACTGCCTCTAATAATGAAATTCCATGATGTTTTCCATTTGTCATTATTAAAGAAGTATGTTAAATATGATGATCATGCGATTGAATGGTCTATATTACAGGTAGATCCAAAATCATAATTCCAGCTAGAATCTCAATTCATTTTATATAGAAAGACGATCATGCTCTGGAATGGAGAAATCGAGCAGGTTAAAGTGTAGTGCAAGCACTTTGGGCTCGGTGAAGTTACATGGGATATGACAGATTGAATGCGGGCTATGTATCCTTCTCTATTCTCTAGTTGAGTGAATGTTTTTGGCATATGTTTTATTTCGATGTTTTGGTATACGAATATATGTATATGGATGTAAATACCACCATGGTTTGTGTTATAAATCTCCAATAAGAGGTATGGGTTATATGGCCAGGTATCCTCTGGATCTCATCATTTTTTCAAAGGTGACATATGCAGTAAATTCCCCTACAGTCAATCTCTGGAATAGAATTTTGATACTCCTGAGAAGGGAATGTTACAATGCTTAGCTTGTGAGTTTGATTTCAGAAGGAGAATATGAAGAAGATGTGATTACTCTCATCCATTTTTAGATCCAAGAAGAAAGAAGAAGAGAAATTCACTGAAACTCCAAAAGGGTTTCAAGGAGGAGAGATTTGCAGAGAAACCTCTAGAGAGTTTCAAGAAGCAGAAGAAGATGCATGCACTTCCTGTTCATGTAGAGGAAGTGAAGAGAAAGGAGACCACTTAGAGCATGAAATTATGAGTGGGTGTTTGGTAGAATACAAGTGCCAACCTAGGGCTTTGAAAGAGACCCTATATTTTCCTCAATTTATTCAACTAAGAGAAGAAAGAAGACCTTGCAACAAAGAAAAGATCGAAGGCAATGGATTCCTATTGTCTAAATTTGATGGGTCAACTACAGCAAGAGCTTGGGCAAGAAATCTTGAGGAATTCTTCATAATTAATCTAGTGGAAGAGAGGGAGGAAATAGAAGTTGCAGTGCTGCACCTGGAGGGTGAAGCCAATGCTTTGTGGTGCAGTCACTTAAACCACACAAGGGTGACTTCTTTTTCTGAGTTCACTCAAGAGCTAATTAGAACCTTTGATGAGGAAATATCAGATGAGAGAAGAACCACACCACCATGGGAGGAGGCAAGTACCAACATTGCCATGGCCTTGAGAGAGAAACCTTATACACTAACAGTTGGATCAACCAACACATTTAAGAGAGGGCCTCTTGCAGCCATAGAAGATGTCCCAAGGGCTCACAAGGGTATGCATAAGTTTCCATGTCTTAACATTTCTGAAAATTTTATAGAAGGGTTTGGAGATTTTTTTGTATATGGCCCAGGATCAAATGGTATTGCTGAGATAGGGCAGCAATATTTCACTGTGCTATGCAAGCTTGAGAGGCTCAAGGGAGATTTGAACCCTCAACCTCATGTATCATTATGAGTCACACACAACTCTTGAGGTTGAAGTGTGATCTTTTGGAGGGAGACATGAACCTTGAGATGGAGTATGAGACAGTTTGTACTCCATGGAGGAGTTATACAACGCTGTCAAGAGATAGCAATAAGAGGGTTTTCCCTTCTTCACATTTGGATCCTTATGGATTCAAGATGATTGTAGACATGAGATCTTCTCTAAGGGATCTCCAAGGAGATGCCTTTCAGATCTTCATGAGGGGAAAAGAAAAGAAACTGTTTGTGGAGGATGGTAGATCTCATTGGAGAAATACCAAGATGCAGAATGATGAGAAGCATCCACAAGGATTTGAGTGGATGTGGATGGGATGCAAGAGGCTTGTAAACCACTTGAAATTCTATGACACTGGGTAGCAAGAGGTAATGCTGCACTGGCTACTCTTGAGAGAGTTTGGTCAACCTATGACATATCCTTTTCCATGGGGTGAGAAGAGGAAGGGAGATTGTCAGGATACTTTCATCATGGGGCAGCAAGGAGTGTGGATGCATTATGATGATATGGTCATTTTGTTTTCATTGCATCAGTTTTATGATGGAGGTATGATGAGGCAACAAATTCATTTGTTTCTTTGGAGGATTGGGAGAGAGAAAGGGCATATTTTCTCTCACACTTGGCATGATGCTGCAGGAGTAAGGGAAGGCACTAGAATAGTGCAAGGAGTAGCACCTCTATCTCGGGAGGATCTCTACATACACAGCAGCATTTTGGGAAGAGTCTTTGACACAATCTCTATCAAATAATTGAGCTTTGAGTTGACAGTGGCCCTACTCCGAAGGCTAGTAGTGCTATCACTTGGGAGCTTGGATTGCTTGCTGAAGTGTTCTCAAGACCACTTCACAAGTAATACACCTTGGAGGCATGTGGAAGATGAGCATGGGAAAGAAGTGTATGAGAGTATCCCTTACTATGTTTTGACCTTCTTGTCTTGGGTTCACAAGCACAAGGAGAAAGATCTACATGCAGCAATTGTGGACTTTCCCTCCATGCATTTTTATGCATACCATTCTCCAATGGAGGAGTTCACTTGGGAGGGAATTAAATTGAATTTATATCAGAATATGGAGAGATGCATAGCCTGGGAGATGAAGAAAAATTTGGCACAACCACTTCCCTACTCACTTGCAGCAAGGGATAATTTGCACTTGAGCCATTTCAGCTCAATGACCAAAGTACATGACGGAGGAGGTAAAATTTTGTTTTATATTTTACACTTCCTTGTCTATATGAGCAGCATATCATACCAATAGGGGTATTTCCTAATTTCATATTGTATTTTTATGTACTTGAGGCCACTTGCAGCATTTATGATGGCCATTCTATTGGTTGATTGTGGGGGAATGCCACATGGTTTTCGATGTGCATCATTGGCAGCAAATTATGCTTTCATGAATCTCTTTTGTAAAATGGATGTGGCAACAAACAAGTGGCTGAAAACACACTTGTATCACTATGTATTAAGATAGGCAAAGGATGCCTTGTGTTGGTTCCATGACCGGGACTATGTTCTACCTCCTTGTTTTTAAATGTTTATGCTTCCATATTATGTTGCTAAAACATTGATTGTAGGAAGCACCATCGGAGGTGTGGCACAAGAGTTGAAGAGGCCCAATGAAAATCTAATTCTTCACATTAAAAATGCTGCATATTTTAGAAAGAATAGTGGGCACAACTTGGTTTCTATACTATACATGTTGCCTTCAGATGAGAGGACTCATTTGAGAGGTTTGAGATCTTTGAGGAGACACATCATGGGTGTTGGATTTGATGGGGAGGCTTTGGTTTTTCTTGAAGAACATTATATCTCATCCATATATCAGCAGCAGACCCATATATATCATAAGTGGAGAAAGAATCAACAAGAGATGAACATCTTGACTCCACGCAATCAGCTGTGCAACCCACCTTCTTTGCAGGAGCTCAAGGTCGAAGAGATCCTTCATGAGTTGCCATACTGGAGGGTGACTCATTTTGTTTGGTTGATAGCTTGGGGAGGAGATATTCAAATAGGGATGATGAATCCTAATCTATATCAGCCCTCATGCTTCAAGAGGACCTACAAACAGCCCATTTTTGCTTCCATTGATGTTTCATTGTCACACAACATTAGCTATTTGGGATGCTTCCCAAAAGATGGCTGCCACACTTTGGAGGGGCAACTTGGAGATATATTGATGATGCAGCACCTTCATCCTTGGAGGATTCCATCTTATGAGGTTTTTGTAGGGTAGAAGAGGGTGCCCTTCAATCCTATCCTTGCAGTTGCTTGAGGACAAGCAACATTTGGGAGGGGAGGACTGTAATGTTCCCAAATTTGCACATATAAATTTGGAACATTAGATTTTGCTACTTTCACCTAGGAGATCAATAAATGCGTAAGGGAGACTATGAATAATAAAAATATGAATAATTTCCACCTTAATAAGGAAGGGGATCACTTCAGGAGCTGAAATTTACACCTACAAGTGTAAACATAGGCAAAATAGATAAGGACATAGTCAATTTTGACTAAGTCAACATGCATTCCTAAGGAGGAAGAGATCACCTAAGCAAACTGGTTCAATGTGAACAAGGATCAGCCCAAGACACATATGTAAACTAGATTGAAGATCCGTAGTGTGAAAAGAGGCATTGGAAGTGGATTATTTTACCAAGTCAACAACGCAGCCACAAAAGGAGGGAAGCAAGCTCGGGCAGTGCAATTTTGAAAGAGGAAGCTTTATGAAGAAGTCACCTCAACATTGTGTGGGGTACGGGGTGAGGAAGTTCACCAAAGATAAAAGGAAGGCATAGCATCAAAGGGATATCATTCATGTATTTGGATATTTTTGTCTAGAGACCATTTGCATACTTCAGCTATTTAGTCGGAGTTGCTGCACTGCTTAGTGCAAAGAATTCCCGTGCGGGAATTCCATCCTCTCTTTACATCATATTGCTTAAGGGATCAAGAGGGAAGGATTAGAGCTTCATTTATGTATTTTTATTGAGGCCATTCATATACATTCAGCTACAACACACTCATCTTTAGAAAACCACGTCCTTGATGCAAGGGCAGCAGCAGCAAACTGCAACCTTTGATTTTGTGCTCATCTTGTAAGAGGAGGTGCTTATTTCCCTCCGAAAGTTTATTAAAGAGGCCTTTCGCCATATTTTTGTATCATTCAGCTCTGATATGTTATATTCAATCATTTTTTATGCATATTTGCTGTAGACTTTGTTATTTTCTGCAGTCCTACCTTGTACACACATTTTGCCGAAAATCTTGCTGGGAGCCCTGTTTCCACTGTATAAGTGATTAAACCTCCATTTCTTTGTTGTGTGATTAATATAAGTTGTATATCAGAAATATTTCTTCATTTTCGGTAGAAACACTCATGGGACTTGGACTCTCTTTGTATTAATAAATTTCTGTTTAGTAAAGTCATGGGAAATTAGTGTTTTCTAGCCTAGTCGGGAAAGGAGGAGTTTTTTAATATAGCTAGAAGCATTATTTTGAGCTGAAATTCGGAGAATAGGTACGTCTTGACCTAAGATATCATATCCAACAATTTTTTTCTGCTTATTTTTACGCTCATTTCTGAAATTAACCTTTTTAGGGCATAGAATCCCCTTTTCCCCCACTTTCTGGATCATGAAATGAAATACAAGTTGCTGCTGTAACTAAAAATGATGTATATGTGTTTATTCTATATATTTTAAGCTTATTCATCATAATAGGAGCGTTATAAAACTTATTCATTGCAGAGTTTCAGATTTGGAACATTACATAAAGATACCATGTAATGCTTGTGACCAACTATGATATTGACAGTGTGTGGCCTAGAAAATGGAATTCGATGAAATGTGGGTTTGTGGATGACCTAGAACCATGAAAAATGATGATCCGAGGATAGAGATACCCTATAATTCTTGTGACCAACTGTGATACTAACAGTGTGCAACCTAGCAAATGGACTTTAATGAGAAGGATTTTGTGAGGTTTACCCATAACTGTGATGTTGATTGTTGATGAAGTAGCAGGTGAATACATAGCTTTGGGTGGGAGGGAACGTCTCCAAATAACCCAAGATGAACACTTATATGTTTAAAGTGATGAGTGTGAAGCATGTGCCTACTAAAGTGGGGTAAGAGGGCATGTCTCCAAAGGAAACCTGCTCTAAATGCCGCTCCATATTTAAAATGAGCATAAATTGATCAATATAACTCAAAATATTTCTTATAACCTATTTTTGGAAATGGAATTATCACTCTGCATCTTCCCGTATGTTTTCAATCGCTATTTGGAGACTCTAGACTCTCAGATTCTCACTGGAACTCTCCCGTCGTCACAAAATTTCTCAAAAAATAGATGATTTTAAATCAAAGATAACTCCCTCATCTAGATTCCGATTCGACCAATTTGTTATTTGAAATTGGGTTATTTTTCAAGGGGAGGTTATATATGTATCCATTTCTCTGAAATTTTGCTCTGAAAACTACAAAAAATGATCAGAGAGCCTCTGTCCATGAATTGTCATCAGAAAAATTTCTGCAACAATGCTGAATTTGAACCAATGATATCTCTCATATGAACTCCAATTTGGCCGATTTTTTTTTGAATTTGGATATTTTTCTGCAAGTAATCTAGATCTTGTCTTTGTTTTTGTAAATGTTTCACAAAAATATTCATATATGATCTGCAAACTCGCCACCCAAAAAATTCATGGAGTTGGCTCCCTAACCAGTCAAGGCTCCCATTATTGCGATGCCTAAGACTCTGATCCGAATCTTTGGTGGAAACCCCAAGATCTAAAAAATTGAAATGGATATGACAAGATCTGCAACATTAAAATGCAAAAAAAAAAAAATAGAGAACACATAACAAATAAAACCACAAAGAAACTTGTTTTATTAAAACAAAGAATAATTGTAGAAGCTACATTGTGGTGGACAATCTGTCCTTTTACAAAGTGAGGCTTGTTATTTATAGCCTTTTTTTTGAGTTACAATACCATGGGTAGATACCATAGGTGGATACTATTGGTTAATACCATGGGTCAATACCATGGGTAGGTACCACTTCCAATACCATGGGTAGATGAATATCATGGATAGATGTCACTTACAATACCATGGGCTAATAAATACCATGGGTGGATGAATACCATGGGTGTAGGCCACTTTTCATTCGGATCATATGATTAGTGATGGAAGGCTCTTTGATACTCTGGATGGGAGAGGTGATGGACACAGGTTATCTTCTGGTTCTCGTTTTAACAAAAAGCATGATCATCATCATTACCATCCTTATAGGAGGAGTGCATGGGGGTATTTTCCATATGAATTCAAGAAAGTGAAGCCACCTACCTTTGATTTGGATTTGAAGAATCCAGAGGATGTAGAGGCATGGTTACTCGGGATGAATAAATTCTTTGAGATACATGATTACATAGAAAACATGAATACTAAAATAGTTACCTTCGACCTCAAAGGTAAAGAATACATCTAGTGAGAATATGTGAAGCAGGTTACAAACATCCATATAAAAGATTTTAGTTTTGATGAATTAAAGATAATTTTCAGGAAGATGTATTTTTCTGAGAGGTACTAGGACAATAAGTACAAGGAGTTATATGATTTGAAGATGGGATTGATGAAATATGAAGAGTATATGACCAAGTTCTTGAAGTTATTGAGGTATGCACTATACCTTTAGGATAAAAATGCGAAAGTTCAGATATTTTTCATTTTCTTTCAATTAGCGTTTAGAGATTGGATTGATTATGATGAGCCTTAGTAAGTTTAGGAAGTCATTGGGAAATTGAAGCATTATCATGAGAAATAAAAGTGTAATACATAATATAAACAAGGTTGGAAAGGGAAAGACAAGGCTGAAGGTAAATGGTAGCTGAAAAAACAAGTCCTCTAAATGTAGAAAATAAATAAAATATTACATCTTACAAGAAGCTCTATGTAGTTAGACAGGGACATGGGTCACAACCTAGAGGATAGTAGAATAGAAGTGATGGTAAGGGACACTTGAAGTGTTTGACATGTGGTAAGGAGCTTATTAAGAAGGATTATAGAGAGAATCAGGGTTGTAGACATACTATTTACAGTGCATAGGAGATGCATACTATTGGGGATGGTAGGAAGAGCATTCCTCAGATATATGCAACATTGGTTAATACGAAGGAATATCAACACAAGTCTATTATCTATATGGACGATAAGCTTTGTGATCAAGTTGTCTTTATTTTTATTGATATTGAATCTAATTATGTTTATGTTAACCTTGATGTTGTGGATAAGTGTAATTTGAATAAATAAGTTCATGCAAAATCTTGGTTAGTGAATTTGGATACAGGTACTAAGAAAATAGTTCATCAATAGGTAAGATATTGTGAATTTATATTGAATGGTATGGATACATCAACACATTTGAATGTAGTTCCATTTGGATGATACAATATGCTTTTAGGTATGGACTGGCTCTATCTTAATGAGAATTAGGTGGACTGTTATAACAAATCTATTGAGTATTTGGATGACAATTGAGAAGACAGGATATCGTTGGGTAAGAAGAAGGAAACATCAGTTAGAATGGTGAAAACTATGAATGAAAAGCACAATCATAGGAAAAGTGTGTGTGTTATTTACAGTCCATATAACTTGTGATAAAGGTAAGGAGGATGAGGATGTAGAGGTATTGAAAACGTATCTGATTGTACATAATTTTCAAGATGTATTTTCCCCATATATTTCATATTCTTCACCTTACAAAGAATTTGATTTTTTCTATTCAGTTGGTAACAGGGGTAACACCGACATCAAAGCCACCTTACAGGATGAGCACTCTAGAGTTAGTAGAGTTGATTTTGCAGTTGGAGGAAATGACTGACAAGTGATACATTAGGCAGAGTGTGTCCTCGTGGGGTATAACGATATTATTTGTGAATAATAAGGATGGTACTCTTAGAATATTCATTGGTTAGAAGAATTTGAATAAGGTAACCATCTAGAACATGTATTTTTTTTCGAGGAGTGATGACTTGTTTGATCAGTTAAAGGGAAAAGCAATGCTCTCAAAGATTGCCCATAGATCTGGATATCATTAAGCATACATCAAGAAGAGGATATTTACAAGACAACTTTGTGGACCAGGTATGGGAATTAAGTGTTTTTTGTAGTTCCATTTCATTTCATTAATGTTGCAAGTACCTTTATGTGCTTGATGAATAGTGGGTTGCCACCTTCTCTCGATATGTTTTTTATTGTATTCATTGACAAAATATTGATACATTCTAAGAATGAAGAAGTGCATGTATAACACTTAGCGGCAATGTTGAAACTGCTAAGATAGGATCAATTTTATGCTAAGGTTATTAAATGTAGTTTATTTAAGACAAAGGTACATTACTTGGGGCATGTGGTTTCCAAGGAAGGCATAGAATTTCACCCATAAAAGATAAAAGCTATCATGGAATGGGAATATCCTAGGAATGTGGATGAGGTAAGGACCTTTATAATGTTAATAGGTTATTATAGGAGGTTTATCAGGAAATTCCTGCATATTCCTTATCCTATTACATTATTGCAAAGGAAAGGTAAGACTTTTGAATGGACAAAGGACTGTGTAGAAATATTTGAGTAGTTGAAGCAATTATTGATGAATGCTCGAGTGTTAAATATTTCATATCTAAAAATTAAAAGTATTTTTGGTATGCATAGATTCTTGAAAGACATAAATTGGTAAGATATTAATGCAAGAAGGACAAGTGCTGTGATGTGAGTTATAGAAACTAAATGAGTGCGAGTAGAATTATCCAAGACATGATATTGAGCTAGCTGAGATCATCGATGATTTTAATATGTGGAGACACTATATTCTTGGTAGGAGGTTTGTATTGATGAGTGATCAAATTGGATCAAGGTATTTATTTGGCCAACCAACTATGAATTTCAGGAAAGCTATATGGTTGGCCATGAATATTTTGTTGAACAATGAGATCAAGTAAATTAAAGGTAAAGAGAGCAAGGTTGAAGATGCTATTAACAGGAGGATACATGTGAATCATATAGAAGCTAAGAACTCATGTGGGACAGACTTACAAGACCAACTATTATAGGAAGGAAAGTTAGATGAAAGGTACATGGAGCTTGTCCAGTGGATACAAGAGGGTATAGGTGAGTAGGATCTGAACTATCCTATTAAAAAAAATGTTTGATCATGTTTAGGGAAAAGATATATGTGTTGAATGAAAATGATCTTAAGAATACTATCTTGCCATAGTTTGATGCAATACCATATTTGAGTCACCCAAGATACCAGAAGAAAGTGATAGCGGTGAAGACATTTTATTATTGCCCTAATTAGAAGAATAAAGTATCAAAGTTTGTGGCTACATGCTTCGATTTTTGGTGGGTCAAAGTAGAGTGTAAACATCCATGTGGGTTGCTTCAGAAAATTCTAATTCTAGAGTGGAAGTGGGAGGTCATTTCGATGGATTTGATTAGATGTTTTTTGAGGGAATCTAGACAACATGATTCCATCATGGGTCAGTAGACAAGTTAACTAAGGTAGCACGGTTAATTCCTATCAAGTCTACCTATTAATCTAATTATGAAACACATGTATTCATCATAGATGTAGTGAGGTTGCATGGTGTTCCAAGGAAGATTATGTTAGGGAGGAATGCTAGCTTCACTTCCAACTTTTGGAAGGACTTGTTTGCAATTTTGGGATGAAGTTGGCCTTAAACACATCTTATCATTCGTAGAGAGATGAACCAACAAGGAGGTTCAACATGATATTGGAGGACATGTTCAAGATTTATGTGATGCATTAGTAGAGGATATGGCAGTATTACCTTTCATTGGTTGAGTTTTCTTAGAAAAATAGGTACGAGGAGTCACTGATGATTAGTGTGTTCAAGGCACTCTTTGGGTAGAGTTTTAATACTCCCATTAGTTACAGTGATCCAGTGAACTAGGTTTTGATAGAAACATACATGTTGGAAAAATGGAATGGGAAATGTAGGTAATCAAAAATAATATGAAGGAAGCACATGACATATAGAGAATTTGTACAAATCAGAACATGAAGGAGTTTTCAGTTGGAGAACAGGTGTAATTTCACATCAATCCCAAGAAGAGCTCCTTCAGGATTGTATGATGTGCCAAACTGGCACTTCAGTTTTGTGGAATTTTAAAATTCTTGGAAGGATTGCACTAGTAGACTATCGACTTGCACTGCCTCTAATAATGAAATTCCATGATGTTTTCCATTTGTCATTATTGAAGAAGTATGTTAAATATGATGATCATGCGATTGAGTGGTCTATATTACAGGTAGATCCAAAATCATAATTCCAGCTAGAATCTCAATTCATTTATATAGAAAGACGATCATGCTCTGGAATGGAGAAATCGAGCAGGTTAAAGTGTAGTGCAAGCACTTTGGGCTCGGTGAAGTTATATGGGATATGACAGATTGAATGCGGGCTATGTATCCTTCTCTATTCGCTAGTTGAGTGAATGTTTTTGGCATATGATTTATTTTGATGTTTTGGTATACGAATATATGTATATGGATGTAAATACCACCATGGTTTGTGTTATAAATCTCCAATAAGCAGTATGGGTTTCATGTCATTATGGTTGTCATGGTGTTATGTTTTTCATGTCGGTTTGCTTCTGAATAAGATGATCATTGTAAATAGTGCATCGAGCTACGTTATAAAGCTCCATATGCAGTATATTTTGTCTTTGATTTATTTTGTTGGTTGTAGGTGCCATTGAACACCGAGGATGGTGTTCACCTAAGGGAGAGAGGTCTATAAGAACCCGACATTAAAAAATTCATGTAATAAAGTTACTAAAGTAAAAATAATAACCAAGGTCATGAGACATGTATTCTAGGTTGAATGTTGGGAAAAAGCATCCTAGTGTGGGTGTTCATTTGATTCGTTATTCGTCAAGAAATTGGAAAAGGAATTGGAAAATGATTTGGAAAGGAAATTGAAATTATTGAAAAAATATTCATGAAAATAATGGAAATTAGGAGAAAAGGAAGGTGAAAGGTAATAGCTTTCATGTGAGGAGGAACATTAAGGAAAAATAATGGAAAATGAAGAAAATATAGGCCTCATTAATAAAAAGGCTTCTTAGGATTAGTTGGTACCTATTTCTAGTTTTGTTTTGGATCTCTCTCTCTCCACTCTCTTTCTATCACACTCTTGGATATTTAGAGTATTCTTGGAGCATTGTAGCATTAAATCAAGAAAACAAAATGAAGAAAAATGAATGAAAATGGAAGAAAAGATCAACCAGGGAATAGTAGAATGAAGCATATATAATGAGATTCCTTCTAGGTATCGATTTTCATGTGTGACTTCCTCTCTATATTTCGCATGCATGGTGCATGCATGTGTGTTTCTAGTTCTCTTCTTGTCATTGACATCTTTTTTTCTAGGTGTGATAGTGATTTTTCAGCCTTTCAAAAACCATGGTGTGATGGGATTCTCTCGCTTTGGTTTATCTAGATTACCAAATGGTTTTGAAACTAATCAATAGGGTGGTCTCTAGAGAATAACACAAGCCCTATGAATCCATGGACCAGTGAATGTGGATTTTTGGTAAAGTCGTAGTGTGTGTACGTTGGTCAGCCTAGGAATCCTTGACTAGTGAATCATAGGATATAGGGTAAATCCTAGAGGTGTGTGCCGTCGATTAGGCTTAGGAATCCCTAACCGGTGAATGGAAAGAAATGTGGTAAAGCATAGAGGGTGCAGTCTCGATTAGGCCTAGGAATCCTCGATCGGTGAATGGCGGTATATACGGTAAGTCCTAGAGACTTGGATACATGCAAATTCCTCATTGTGAAGATGAAAAGATTCAGAGGAATCAATGATTTTATAGGCCTATTGATCCCTCGATTGGTATATGGTGGGATTGGGGTAAATATTGGTATTGTATTTATTTTGTTTCAACATAGGAACCTCTTGGGAGATTGTAGTAAAACCTAAGAAAACCTAGATTGTATTCGTTGTAAGCCCCACATTCCTACTTAGAATATGGCATGGGGGTGATTCACTTAAACAAATTTTTGTTTCAGCCCAATCTATGGTCTAGTGGTTCATGAAAGTCCTTTCCTTTGTCATATTATGAATTTAGTAATAATAGATCCTTCACCTTTGGTGTTTCATGTATAAATCTACTTTCTCATGGGTGTTATGGTTGTTATATCCTTGTTATTTCTATTGGTTCTATGTTGGTTATGAGTATGTTTTATGTCATACATGATGTATGGTTGTTATGATGTTTTGGTTATCAAATGAATGAATAATGACGATATGAAATAATATATGATATTGCAGCTATTTTTATAAGGAATCAATGCTTCTTTACAAATATGAGATAAGTGTGAGATCCCCATGCTGAAATATATTATTATGACCTGTGGATTACATATTTGTCATATGTTTTAGAAAATGGTTGTAATGGCTTGTAGGCACCCATTCAAGTCCTCGATTAAATTTTTATATTAGCAGCTTCATTTCATGGTTATGTAATGTTCTTTGAAACTTCATGAAGTTCTAGGTAGAGGCTTCAAACCTAGACCTGAAAAATTAGCTCAAAATCGAGGGTCAATCACTTAGAACTTCCTTAAAAGGTCCACTGTCACCGACATGCCTTGTTGTGGGAGTGACTAGAAGGCCTCAAACGCATGAATGACCTGTCATGGGAGTGGCTCAGGGTCCATATCAGAAAAATGAGAATTTGTTCATGTGTTAAGCACCTAGAAGGGTTGGTTGCCTCCTGAAGGGTCCGTAGCTCCTGAGGAAAGTAAGATTTGTTTTTTCTGTTGGTTCTAGTTACTTAACTCTACATAGGGAGTTAAATCACATCATAGTAGCATCTTGTTACATTTTCACCCCAGTTGTCTCATTACATTGGGTAAATGTGGAGGATGACGTTACATCAATCTTCTCTACAACATCTCTGCCATCACTATGTAGCTTGAGAATTTGTCAGACATCCTCCAACACCTGTACAACCATATCAGGACTCCATTGACACATGTAGATCCTCTACAAGCCCAAAGTATAACAGGACATTGAAACCAATCAATAAGGCTCCTGATATATGACTCTTGTAGTAATCACCAATAGTTGTATGTAGCAACATGATCAAGAGGATGATCACATCTCCAAGATAGTCTAATCTAGTAGACATGCGAAGGACCACCTAGACCTCAAAAATCTAGAACCACACATACACATGCATAACCAACTCACCTGAAACCCAAAAAATGAATTTTACTTCAATGCAAACCAACAAGATATATGAAATACTTCAATGCACATCAATGGCAACAATCTCCCCATTTTGCATTCCTGTCAACCCATGTTGAACTAATCATCTAAATTTGTCCTCTAAGAACTGATAAACATCATCACATTCTCCCCCATTGAAATCAAAAGAAAATGTCTAAACATATCGAGGACAAATTCTATACACTCATTTATATGAAATGGGATCCATAAAAAAGATAATCTCCACTCAAAATCATATGCGGGTGATGAAGAATAGAGTGAAAGGCTGCAAGAAAAATACACTCCCCTAGATATCTAAAATAAATGTGAAATAAGCTCTCCCTAGACACAAGCTATGTCTAATCAGCAACACACTATAGCAGCAATATACATCTCCTACCAACAACAACAATAAAGTCTCTCACTCAGCAGTAACAAAAACTCAAACACATGCTCTCTTCCCTAAAGAAATAGAAAAATAACCATGAAATAATAGTTGTAGTAGATGAAATACACAACATAGATCAACAACAACACAATATGACCAACTAAGAGCAATGAATTTGATAAAATCCATAACAACAGTAACATATATCCAACCAACTTTGTATCAACAAGATCAAATGCATTCTCTCCATGATGTACTATCAAACAATAGAAAAAATCATACATCAACAAACAAAATGACTATCTAGAAGGAAAATGTCTGTGAAGTAGACATGGTAGCCACATATACATGATGTTGGATCACAATAGCATGATAAACCATACTCAAAATAAATGAAAAATCTCCATGGAGGAATGTAAATTGATGCATATAGCTCCCAATGTAGCCTTTCCATATGAAAGAGGGTACTACACATGGACTAAGGACTATGACCAAAGCATATGCAACAAAGTATAGGGATCCATACACCTACGACATGGATACAAAAATGATAATGCATGATTGTAAAATTACATGAACAAACCCGTATATGGTTGAACCAGGACTCTCTCTTAATGCATACATGACTATAGATCATTTTCCCATCATAAGTAGGAGAGTGTACAAAAATAATACATGAAATACATATTTTTAACAATACTACTTACAACCAATACGTAGTTGAACCAACTCTTATAACTCATTACACAACATATCTCAAACATGGCTCTCAACAATATGCATGAAACATACAAGAATGAGAATCTCTCATAGATGGCTATCATAACAATCTTCTCACCAATGTATGTCTAAACAATGTCATAATGCAATTATATTTAGCATGCATTCTTATGGTAGTAATATAGTGTCAATATAAATCACATAAGGGACATGTATAAACCTCCCCAAATCATCTACCATGAATTAATATTCCAACAACAGTAACTGACAACCCATAACAATACATAGTGGCCCCGCAAAAAACATATATCAACATCATCATCATACTAATATCCATGCCACTAATACATGCATAAAATAATGAACCAAAAATGCATGCGACAATCCAACTACATGTCAACTCATATGGGAAGCATATAATCCATGCATGATAAAAGATAAGCATATGCAATGTATTAGCATACAAAATGGGATGCTTAGCCAAATACTCTAAGAAAACATGGTGCTATCAATATATTGGAAGCATATAGACTTCTCCCCATCAACATGTGCCATCATTCTCCCTGATCACACCTTAGAAAATACATCACAAGTAGTAAAAAAACATCATCAAGAAAAAATAATCAAAGATACAAGATGCAATACAAACTACTGCATGCAAAACTAAAATGTGCCATATAATCCCCCGGAGCTAATGAAGCCTTCACATCCATTTTGCAGTGTAAATGATCTCATAATTTAAGAGAAAATTGCAAGAAGTGTTCCTTTTTTATACTATGAATATGATAAATAGAAGTACTTCTTTGATCTCATTTATTTTCTTACTCTTCCCTTCAAAACATAAACATTATCTGATGTCTTGAATCCCTTAGAAATTACCCTCTATGATCCTTCTTTCCTAATGAAGAAACCTTTGTAGTTGAAGATCACCTACTTACCTCCATCAACCATTTGGCTCACATTGAGAATATTTTTCTTTAGGCCCTCAATGTGCCATACATATTCAACATTGATCCTCTTTTCACTAAGGTTGGCCTTACCACTTGACAATACTCTTGTTGGTTCACTCACTACAAAAACAACATGAACACCTTTTATTTTATTCAAGAAGTGATATTTTCTCCTATACCCTATCATGTGATGTAAACATCCATTATCAATATACGATATATCATCCTCGTTGTGTGAAGAAAGAGAAATAAAACATTTTATTAACTACTCGTCCTGTTGCTTCCACATAGCTCCCAGTTGGTTCCTCACTTGTGCATGTTTCTTTGGTTTATGATTTTTTACCAACAATGTCATGGATCTAGGCATATGGCAATACATCTCCATGTATCCAATGTTTTGACACATATAACATTATATATGACCAAAATAATAATCTAAGGGATTTGATATTTTGTTCCTGATGGTAGATTTCCAACTTATGGTACTAGACATACAGTTAATGACCTTTTGTGCTATACAACTACCTCCCATTTATTTTCATAAATAGGGACCCTTTACATATAATTAGGAAAAAATCCTTTTAAATATTCCTTCTAAAAAACACTTAGGAAATAAATTTATCTCAAAGCGCATCTCTTATCACATATCACTTTCAAAGAATAATCTATAACTCTGGCGAATTGCAAAACGTGGCCTCTTAAAATTCCTTACTCTATTTTTTCACATTGCAATTGATTTAGTTTAATATTAGAACAAAACAATAAAATTTGATATCGCCGCGGACCCGATAGGGTGAATGAACTCGAATGCATAATCTCTTTCACAACGCGTCCACTTTTTAGCTTTCGCAAATTGCATCACACATGGATTATGATTTAAGACTTCAATGTATTTCTTAAAAATTTCGATCTGCGACTTTTGCAGATCGCATTTCGCAATTGATAAGAAATAATCACGAAAATTATAATATATGATTGCGATTTTTGCATTTATTGTCTCCAGCGTGACAAAAGTGACTTATGGCATTTCGAATTGAATTCTGATCTTAACGGATTTAATCAAAGGATAAGTATTGCATGTGAAGCCACATGAAGCCATGCCTAGCATTTAATTTTGAAATCATGAAGGAATTATGAGGAGATGACTGATTGAATTGATAGTTTTTGTGTAAAACATCTCTTCACAGTTTCTGTTATATGATATATTTTGTTTCACTTCCAGGAAAGCTGTTACTGAATTGAAAGAATCTGAATTGACTAAGAAAGGCAAAGAAGTGTCTCGAGCATCATATATCGAAGATACAAAAATTCCCTCGTTGTTTTCTGATACTATTTGTCACAAATATTGTGGCATCACATCATGGGAAGCTATGTATAAACTTTTTGAAGATCAAGGGCCAAAGGTGATAACAAATAATTTTGCAATAGGCACTGATTCCACTTCCGACACAACTTTGTTCAACGTTGCATGTTCATTCATTCATAAGATAGCAACAAGGCCAAAGCTCATGCCTTACATAGATATGATCAAATGCGAAATTAAGAATTTGAATATTGAAGATAGAGTGTTTAAGAATTCGAGAGGAGAAGTCATGGGCTCCTTTAAAGCTGAAGACTTGGCAACTATGTATCATTTACCATATCCACAACAGAGGTATGACAATGTATATGTGCAAAGGTTTAAAGCTAAGAACCTAGATCTGATCAAAGTCATTCAAAAGTGGAAGGAAAATGAAGGAAAACTAAAGCAAGACAAGCTTGGTACGTACCCCATTGCATAGATCTTGCAACCTTTTTGCTATGTTGTTGGTATGTTATGTAGGTTATTCAGTAGACTGGACAGTACTACGTTTGCTAGAGACTGGGTTCCCTTGATTGACGCAATTGTCAACTCATCCATTTTTAATTGGGTAGATCTATTATCCAATTACTTACTTAAACACATTACTGAGTATAGGAATAAGAAAAATGCTTCCTCTCAAGAAAACTCACCCCTTTTTATCTCTGCTTATGTTATGGACGCCATCAGTTTTCATTCAACATTTCCAACTATGGTTTGGAAATGGACTTCCAAAGAACATATCCCAATCCATATTTATCATGAAGAAATTTGGGATTACAAATACCACCTACATTTTTATAAAGTCTGTTATGGAGTTATGATGCCAATGTATCAACTGATTTTTAATGAAAATATCCCTAGGGTTTCTAAAGAAGTCAGTTGGGATATTTTTCCTACAGCTCGATGGTTTGCTGAAGAGAAATTTACATATGTACGAGTATTTGGAAGCTTTTCTCTTCCACATGTTTTTCCATACTACGTTCCAGATAGGTTGTTCGGGAGAGAGTTCGCTTATAAGTTTGTTAATGGTGTTACTAAACAGTTGAAAGATGACAAAAAGGAAATTTGGCCTTCTTTTCTTGTACAGTGTGGTTCTTTCACTCTGGCCAACATTGGTAACACATACAAAGAAGTGCCTAATGTGCAGATATTAAATCTTGCATTCATGCCTGTGAGACTATATGATCCTGATGATGAAATTAAAAATTTTATGGCAAGACTTCAAACAAAGTCTTTTTTCAAAGCAAAAGATCTATTTGATGACTTCTTTCAAGGAGTTGAAGTTTTTTTAGATGTTATTAAAATGGTTTCAAATGAATTAAGTGAAGAAGATGTTCAAGCCTTTCAAGAATATAGAAATGAGAGACTGAAAAATGTCCCTTTAAATTTATTTATCATGGAAGATGAAAAGAATACTCCAAGTGTTAGCATTGCTGAAGAAATGAAAGATAATTCTGAAAATGAATCCGATCAATCTCAACAGTAATCCAACAAATTTGAGGATGAGTTTGAAGTCATAAAAATGAATTTTGAAATTGATCACGTTATTCATGAATTAGAATTGCATGAAAATTCAAAGAAAAATGACACTGAATTGAATTCGGGAGAAGTTAAAAAATATCAAAGCACAACAGATCAGTCCAAGTCATCTGAAGGGAAATAATTTTCAAATGAATGGGAAGAATTTTCCCAAGCAATAAACACCTCCAAAGAAAATACTATCATTGATGAAGCAGTATATTTACAAACTCCTGAGCCTTCTCGAAAGATAGTTCAGACTGTTAATCATTTCCAAACAATTCCATCAACTCAAAACAAAGAAATCATTCCAAATTTTTTAGCAGATCAAATAATTTTGCAAATATAAGACATTCCTTCATTAGATATCTTCTATAGTCCTAGCCATAAAGCTGTAGTGAAAAGAAATAAAAGGAAAAGAGTTGGTGAAACTCTTAAATCTAAAGATGAATCAGTTGACGTTCTCTGGAATGATTCACTTGAAGATCCTACTGAACATTTAACTAATTCATCTCAGTATGTGGAAGCTTATGTTACAACCACTATAGACAACGCAACTCAAGTTATAACTTTGTTAAGGCAAAGGGATTACAAGATACAAGAGTTGGAACATTTATTGGATGTAGAGAAGATTAAGACTACAAAACAGATCAGAATGAACTCAGAGAAGGTCCTTACAGATATAGAGAGGCTTAAGCTAGAACATCATGCACAACTTGAAGAGAAACAGGTACACATGGGGAAGACTTTAGCAGAATTAAAAAAGAAATCACAGTCAAAAATATTTGTTAAAGAAGCACTTGACATAAATACCATGTTAAAAGAGCAACAAAAGATATTTTGTTATCAAGCAGCCATCATTGATTCTTACTATGATTCAAATAAAATAATGATTCAACAAATCGCTATCCAAATGCTTGAATGTGAAAAACTTCAGAGTCAAATTGAAGAATATGTTCAATGGAAAGATTCAGATGCTGTAAAGAAGGCTAATCTACATCAAGTAGATAAATTTCATAACGACTTATTGTTTACAGAGTGGAAGACACAAATTTCTAGAGAAGAAAAAGTAGTAGCTAAAACATCTGGTAAATCAAATGAAATTAAACAGCGTTTGTGTGATCAATTATTCAAAATAGGAATTTTTGAAGAAAACACGTCTGATGTGTTTTCAATGATCAAAGAAGTAGAGTCAATATGGATTCAACAAGAAGATAATAAAGAAGAAATGAAGAAGAAAATTGACAAGTTTGATCAAGAAAATTCTTTGAATTTTCTAATCAGACTATATCATCAACAACAAATGCTTCTTTTAATCATAGAATCAGCCCAAAGGTCACAATCAACAATTTCAAATGCTACATTCAAGGATTAGATTCACTCAAGAATATCTCAACCACCTCAGCTCAAGACTATGCTAGATATTTTCAAGTTACACGACCACATTCAACAGAATGAGAAGGATCCTTAAATCAAGATTGCCAGTTTGTTTAATTTCCTAGATTATAGTTCAAGATAGGTTTTATAGACAGGGGTTGTTTGAAACCTCCTCTATATTTTTGTAAAGTATTTAATTTAGTTAAGTAGTTAATTTTAGTATTTAAACCCTTCTCATGCATTTAGAGAAGGGTCCTGAATTTTATTAAGAACATTTGCAAAGAACGCTTAAGTTGTAAGCAGGTTTGTAAGTGTCTTGATGAAAGAATGGCACACGACCTTATTCAGTTATATAAATCATATAATTGATCAATGTTGATTCACTTTGGCTTGGATTTTTGATTGAATAATTGAAGATGATCTTTTATCATTGATATGATAAACGAGACGACAAAAAAATGGTACTAATATCATGTATGTTATTACAGTTTTGAATATTAATGATTAACATAGATTTCAGGAATCATATGTAGAATTAATTATTTATGTCTGAAGTATCTATTTCATTAATCGTATAGTATACAAGCAGAAATTAGTTATTTTATGTATGGTCATTACATAAATGCGATATGTATTTCATATTCTTTTTTATTAATTCATCTTTTCAAAAGGAATTATTCTACATCATTATAATTCTATTTAATTTGCAATGATTTTAAAACAGATTAGATAGTTATCTTCCTAAATCGCATTTGAGATACTTTACTCAGTATAGATTAAGTTTATTTTAAAGTCTTGCATTTAGAAGTAAATTTGTTTAGTTTTTAGTAATTCATCATTTTCAAAATGTTTTGATAGAAATCTCACAAATCATCACACAAACACCAAAACTGGGAAACTGGATTCAACTCCTCTAGTCGGAGCCACTACCCCAAACAGAAAAGGAGTTGCTTTAGGGTCTAGACAGAGTGGTTATCCCCCTTTGTTGTTGCCACATACTTATGAGGCCTCAACCTTTTTGGTGCTGGAAGGAGAGCATGACTCTGAATGGTATATAAATATAAAATTCAAAGCCCTCATAAGAGTCTATCTCCTCGAAAGTGTTCTACCATTTCCCGATCACGATCTGAATCACCAATTCAAAAATCGCAAGTAGTAGAAACCTTTCTTTGATCCCCTGAAATTTCTCATCACCCATCTACTTCAGAATTCATTCCTGAATCCCCCGAAGTGCAGTCTTTAATTCAACAATTGGAAGGAATATCTATTTCTGCTGAAAATCCTATTAATCAAGAAAAATATGAAGAAAGTGTTACTTCTCTATTTAGAGATACTGGTATTCTAACTCGAGCTAGACGTGAGAAGCTTGGAATTCATCCTTTTGAGTTTTCTTTAGAATCTCATCGCAAAAAAGTTTCTCAAATATCTAGATCAAAATCAGACACAAGTGAAGTCACATCAAATATTTCTTTGGTTATTCCTTCATACTCTTGTAATCTACCCACATATTCTATACATTCCATTTCTTCCACTTAGACAATCAGTGCCATCACAAGTAGTACTATTCTACTTGTAAGTTATTCTTTCATCACCTCTACTTATGGATCTACTTCTACATATTCGCAAAATCCAAATCTAATTATGGCTACTCAACCTTGGACAAATCTTGGTTCTGTGCTAATAGCAAATCCTAACTCTCTTCCCGATCATCCAAAAAAATGTTTACCCAAATATAATCCTGATGATGGTCTTCCTTCTGAAGAACACATCAATAATTTTATGTTAGCCATGAACTTAAATGCAATCATTCATGAAGATTTTGTAGTTAGATTGTTTCCTTATACTTCGTAAGGATCTACAGGATCCTGGTATTTTTCTCTTCCAACAGGATCTATTGCTAATTGGGAAAATTTTGAACAAGTTTTTCTTGCGAAATTTGGAGATGATAGAACTGTTGCTTCTTTGATCAATGCTCTTTCCAATCTTAAAATAAATTCAGGTGAAAATGTCAACGATTTCAACTCTAGATTCAATAGATTATTAAATAAAATCCCAACTACTTGAAAACCTGCTGTTGATGTACAAATAGAATGATATATTTCTTCTTTACCCTCGAATATAGCCATTTTTGTAGATAGGGCTAATAAAGCCACTCTTTTAGAAAATCTAAAAGAAGCTCTAGCGGTAGAAAAAATAATTTTAGCATTGGAGAAACGAACAGAATCAGAAGAAAGGAAAACAAAGAAAGTGACATTTAGTCAAGATTCCAAAAAGAAAATCTCAAAAGATCCATTTAATCTTGAAGGTCTTCAAAAATTATTAAATATTATGTCAAATGATATGATAGATATAAAGAAACAAGTTTCTGAAACTTCAGCTACGAAAAAATCATTTTGTTCATTTAAAACAAATCCTTCTTCCACTCCTAAACCCCCAAATGAGATTTCAAATGCAGAATCTGATCAAGATACTAAAGATCCCTCACCTTCTGAAAATGAATTAGAATCTGAAGAAGAAGTTGAATTAAATGGTTTATGGGATTTCATTCTTCCAACAGAGGAAGAAAGTGAAGCTATGCCTGTATCAAAAAGAGGTTAACCTTCTTCAGATCCAGTTGTGTCAAATCCCAAACAAAATTCTGTCCCCTCAAAAGACAGAACAAAAAAATCTAAAACTGTGCAAACAGATTCGATTTCATCAAACCCTTCTACAAATTCTAAAACTTTGATTGTATCAGTTACAGTCAAATATAATATATTAGAGGATATGAAAAATATCAAGGCAAATATCTCATTACATGAAATGTCTAAACTCAAACAACAAGAAAAGATTTTGCTTAGAGAACTTAAATCCATTCCTGTAGAACCGATACAACTACAAATCATAGCATAGGCCTCAAAATATATGGGAAAACCTCCATCATGTGTCAACAAAGTAAATGATAATGATCTTGTTTTTATTAGTGATAGATCTATCTCTCAAATTCCTCCTCTTATTTTGACTTATGAAATTTTTAACAAGAATGTTCATAATTGTCTTATTGATTCAAGAGCTTATTCAAATATTATGCCAATAACAATGTGTACAAAATTAAATATTACTCAAAAAGAATTGGTACATATAGCTCATTTGGATAGAGCTAAAGTTGAAGTGGTTGGAGAAATGTTATCGGTATCTATCAAATTATCATCTAATCCAAAATTTTCACAAGTGATTTATATTTTGGTCACAGACATTGCTGAATTCTATGGTCTCATTTTAAGCAGGAATTGGTCTGAGAAATTACATGTGTATTTTGCTACTAATTGGTCTCACTTGTGGTTACCATATAATGGTAAGCGAAATCAAATCAGAATTGAATGTGAGAAATTTATGAAACATACAGTTACTGAATTGGAAGGATCAAATGAGCCTATAGCTTTTACCAATAATATCATAGGGAATTATTCATCAGAATCATTCCTTGTATTATTTAATGCTCAGGTTTCACCTTTCAAAACAAATATTGTTACTTCTCAAATTGAAAATTTTTCTCCAACAGATTCTTCTAGATGTGTTAATTTTAGCAATCAAATTCCGAACGAGTCTTTATTTTGGACTCTATTTTTTGACTGCTCGAAATCAAAAGATGGTGCAGGAGTAGGTTGTGTTTTAATTGATCCTCAGGGAGAGAAGACAATGCTAGCTTGTAGACTCAAATTCCAATGCACAAATAACACTGTTGAATACGAAGCATTGATTCAAGGTATGTACAAAGCCATAGGATTGAATGTTAAATATTTTCAAGTATATGGAGATTCTGAAATAATAGTCAAACAAGTTAGAAATATGATTCATTGTATTTATGGACATTTTAGACATTATCAAACATTAGCTCAAAATCTCACTTCTCATTTTACAGCATTCAATATCTCCACAGTTCCTAGATTACAAAATGCGAGTGCCGATTTTCTTGCTAATATAGCATCTAGACTTATACAACCTGAAGATTTTAGCCTAGATAGATTTTAAATTGAATTAGTTTTTAGACCATCCTTTCCTGACAATATTACAAATTGGAAAGTATTCAATAATGATGCAGAGATAGTAGACTTTCTTACATCAGATAGAGCTTATGAAGGTCAAATCTTGGATGAAAATGAACATGATTTATAGATTAAAGACCAAATAAAAAATAATCTAATTCCTAATTTTGAAGTCAAAATGGAAGATCTGTATGATTTGAAAGATAGGTTTGAAAAGGTAACCAATTCAAAAATTCAATGTTCTACTTTAAAATATGAATTGATTAATCTTGGTACTTCAGAAAAACCTCAGAATATCAACTTAGGGCTTGGTTTGGGATATGGAGAAAGGATATAATTCATTAATTTTCTCAGAAAATATAAATATATATTTGCATGGGATTATTCAGATCTTAAAACATATGACACTTCCATAATTCGACATACCATTTGTTTCGGGGAAAAACACCCTAGAGGTTTGTTGGGTCAAAATCTCCACAGATCAGGGCATGATATTCAGAAGGACTCACACACAACCACACTTAAACGCTAAAAACTAGATAACAACGATAGTACAACTCACCCGTAGTCCTACGTTCGATGTAGATCCTGCGGGGTCCAAACCCCCAGCAACCCTTCTTCCTCTTCAACCTAAAAAACAAGAAAGAACGTGCACAGAAACCGAGTTGTACAACATATATGGCTCCTAAATGTTAGTGTAATCCATGTGAAACATTATGTAAACAATAATAAATTCTTAAATGATAATATTTTCACATATACAAGTAAACATTAACACATAAGTTCAGGAACAAGATGGTTCTTCATTATTGCGAACAGCATGTACAGAAATAAAAAGTGGAGAGATCACCTGAATCCTTCCACGATCTTCGAATAGACTGTCGTCCGGATCCGTCCCGCCCTTGCCTCGCTAAGATACTTTGAAGACTTGTGCACTCGAGATGGCATATAAATGGATGAACATCTCCAAGAAACAAGGGTTTCTGGTATAAATTTGGGAAAGTGCAGGAGGCACAGGAAATTTGACTTGAATTAGGGATTCCACCAGAGTATAATATCTATAAAATTTCTCTCTCCCTTAGGCCATGCACATGAGGGGCTTTTATACTCCCTCAAAGTATTTTCAATCAGTTGGAAACAGTTGGCCACGTGCTGGGGTGGTTGAACTACTGGAGTAACCATCAACCCAACCTGAAAATAGGGATTTTTTATATATTTTTTAATGATTTTAATGGCATACCTGGAAAAGTACATGTGGACTCGCGTATACACACAGAAAAATCTAGGCATAATCGCGTATGGGATTTTTAACACTATTTTTTAATGAATTTTGTTCAAGTCTGTGGGAATGGGTGCCCAAGGCCATAGAGACAATCATGAATCACATGAGGGTAAAAAATGATGCTATAACAGATGCCCCCTAATATATGAGGTCAGAAGGGGTACATGATGGCTGAAATGTATTATGCACATAGAAAGAACTTCGCAAGCACAAGAGAGGACTTCACCAGATTTTAGCCTGCCAAAAAACCAATGAAATAAAACAGAGATTCAACTCATGCTGAGGCAGGTATACCCATGCTCAGTCAAAAATACATCATATCGAAAGTACAGAATAAATCCAAAATGTATACAAGTATAGTTGAACTGAAAGTACACAATGAATCATCTGTTCATGGCCCGGAAGTACAAGTCAGAATCAATGTCTAAGTATTACATATAGAAAGCTGATCAATGATGCTGAAACTGGATGTCTGATCATATAAGTAATTGAATCTCCAAGTCCCAAATCATAAGGGGTGGAACTCATGGTACAATCACGCAACTCAGGAGCCAACATATAAGATGCTGTTGTACTGAACTACAACATATAAGGGTGAACGGCAGCACTGGCAGATACTGTATGGACTGTCAAAAGTGAACCGAGAAATGCCGATGCAACCCAAGGTCTTCACCGATCACGATGGCACAATTGTACACAATGGGAATAAATGAGCTGAAGTCGACCATGTGAGAAATCGTTGGATTACCGGTCAATAATGTATATCGTTAACCAACGCAAGACAATCCAGCAATAATGAAAATGAGTGTCAAGGTGCCCCATTACAATCTAACAAGTGTGAATAAATGAGTTGAAGTCGAACACTTGAAATAATATACCAATCAAGAGGCAATGATGAATCCCCACTGTCGATAGCGAAGAGTCTGCCACTGATGACTGCAAACCCTAAGGTACTAACAAAAAGACTCTAGACCTTATTGCCAGAGCAATGAGTCAGAGTCGATGGGAAAAGATCTGCTGGAAGGAAGGCATTAAGGCATCCCACATCAGTCCAGCGCGAGTGTAACCCGCAGGCCAAGATTTGGAAGGAATCGGATGAAGTAGAGTGACAGAACCAAACCGAAGTACGTTTCCGACATGCACAAGATGAAGTTGGCGCACGGAAGAAACCCTATGAACCAACCAATAATGAAAGCTGACACAGAGGCGAGATATCCACCAATAGGGGAAAATGGAAATCAAGGTACTGTACGAATCCCAAGTGTGATAATGTATGTTGACGTTGAACATAGGGGAAACCACTCAGTCAAAGACCCATAATGATGATCAAATTCTGAGCACAAGGTCACCTATCAATGATGGAAATAGGGCTAGGGTGCGGCTCTAGGTTTGCTCTCAGAGCAATGTGTCATAGTCGATAAGAGACAAACCCGCTAGCAAGAAGTCAATGGAGACCTTCTTAAACTAGCACGAGCAGAAGACCAAAACATCTGATGTGATAGAACAAGATACTGACAAAATCGGGAAGGCCGACTGAATAATGAGTCAAGAGACACCGCAGAATGGCTGACTCTGGTTAAACTTCCCTTGAACAAAAGCACGACTCGTGATGACCATGGCAGTAAAAAGTGATACGCTATAAGTCTGTTATGCAGGAGGCAAAACAAACTCTCCATATGATTGGAAGAGATAACCAACCGGGGGAGGACTGACCAGTGAAACAAGGCAAAGGCTGAACCTAGGTCAAAACTAAAACCATCCCAAATTAAGGAAATATATAAGTATATGTGCTTTGTTCAAGGGTGACAAACTGACACTGTACTGCCATCGAATTACAAAGTTACATCCCGTTCCCGCTCTTTTTGTTATATTTGATTTTTTTGTCTTTTTCATATAATAAGCCTGAAAAAAAATAAAGGAATGCCATGGTACAATGGATAGAACAAGTATCAAGAAACAGATGCACTAGTTCCTGGGATTGGAATGATCCTATGCTCAATGCACGGTGGTGGAAATTGGTAAGCAATACTCAGAGGAATGTTCCATCCATGGGTAAATGGGTGTCAAGTCGCGACAGCCAAGTGCATGCAATGGTTAACTTGTACAGATAGGCAAGGTCAAAAGTTGGCTTAAACATTGAGTCCAAAATGAAACCGGCTAAAGGCCAGGATAAACAAGTAGCCAATATGCAATGCAGTAATACAACTCAACAACACCAGGGAGCCTCTAGGGTAATAGCCAGAAAAATGATAGTGAGGAAGAAGAAGAATGAAGCTTCAACATACAAGTCATGGCGGGACTAAAGAGGACTCCTAAGCCTACATAAAACGCATCATGGGCAACAAGTGATAGCGAGGAACTAACTAGGAAGCCCATGTAAAGAAAGGCTCTACCACCAAGTCATGATTAAATAATTGGCGAGTGAAATGGGTGTAATACTCATGACCTGATGGGATCGACCCTATGGAAAGTGATCAGAATGGAGGCTAGTATGCAAAATGAAATGGAAAGTGTATTCCCTAACCTATATGCCAGTGAAGATCATATACCTACCATGACGGGTCAGCAGTCATGGATCAAAAACCAGGAAAAATCTCAAATTCGTCAAAATGTACCTGAAAATATACCAATCTTGGCACTTTCAAGCCTCCGGATTATGTAGCTTAAGATAGATTGAAAAAAATAAGCATAACAGATTTTTGCAAAAAATTTCAACTTTTTGGGCATAAATAGACAATTTACCTCATATTTGGTTCATTATTACATTGCTGATTTGGGAAAAAGTGCTCTTGAGAAAAAGCCTCTTTCGTCAAAACAGGAGCAATCAACCGTCAAACTTCACTGAATTTGTTAGGTAAGCTCTTAATTCATCCTTTCTATTCATTTTTTCTATTCATAAGTTAAAAATTAGGGATTTTCACCGTAGAATCATTTGCTAGAAATCACGGGTTTGCGCATACGCAGGTTTATAATGACCAAGTCACGTATATACGCAACTGTGCACAAAGAAAGTCACGTATGCGCAACCCAAAATGAAAAAAATGCATAGCTAATGAACGAATTATTGAAATTTTGTAGGATGACTATATCTTGGAGAGAGCGTGAACACAGTGCCATTGACAATGAAGTCATGCAGGACCATGTATCACTAAATATTCTCCGAAATTGTGGATTGCTCAAGTTTTTCAAAATGCCAAATATGAAGAGGAATGTCCGGTTGCTCGAAATGCTTGTGAACTATTGGGAACCTGAATAAGACTGCTTCATTATAGATCAAATTCCCATACGCATCAAGGTGGAAGATATCTATTTTATTACTGGACTCTCCCGGAGGGGGGAGCTAGTAGACTTGCATGGTAAGCCTTTGGGAGGGCTAACCGTGGAATATTATGTCCACGTCTACTGCGTAGAGGGTTCTAAGAAAGTTGGAACTCAAATTGCGATCAAAGATTTAAGAGACTTGCACATAAAAATCCTCCTTTTTACCATTAGCAGGGTGGCAGGATCTACTTCCCTACACCAGGCATCTAGGACTCAAATGAGTGTAGCAGTGGAATGCTTAACTCATTTATACGATTGGTGCACGGCTCTACTGATGAAAATGAAGCAACAATTGACTTCTATCCGAAAAGCAAAGACAAAACATTTTCGATATGGTACAATCTTGATGACATTCTTCTTCGAGAAGATTCCTGGGCTGAGACCCAAAGTGATCTCTTCTATCAGCAGCCCGAGAGATCCAAGAATTGCTCGATGGGCTGAGTTGATGAAGAGATTGGGGGGAAGTGAATTTCCCCGAACCACTTGGGATGATGAGTTCTTCCTTTGGTGGAGAGAACAAATCATCGCTATGGAAGACTATCCCTATGCCGGGATGGATTTCCGAGGCGATCCAAACCTTGTCCTTCCACCAGGCGCAGCATGGGGCACAGTCGTTAAGTTTGCAATTTTTTGACTTATATAATTTTTTTTTGTATTTTTTCAATATGTATGAAAAAATGGAAAACAAACATGTTTTTGATTGGATTCAAAATGTCTTACAATTTTGAAATGATCATGAAACAGATATTGGACCACTTCGACCTGAGGGTTACCCACGACATAAGCGTCGCAGAGGCGAGGCAGATACAATAGACTTAGATAGAACCCTCCATGCCGTACAAAGGAAGTTGGAGGGATTAACCCGCCAAGTGCCTATGGATGGAGTGGAAGATCTGCCCGAGGCCATCCAGAGGCAGGTAGTAGGAGTACCTCGCGACTGGGTATGGTTATTCCGCCAAGTTGCCACCACGATCATGTTCTATAGGAACACAAATTCTTGGCAGGGACCACAAGAGTAGATAGATATGATGTATCAGATGACTGTATATTTTTTGAGACTGAACATGATCGGGCCTAAGCCCAAATTTTTTGTATGACTTATGAGTCCAAATTTTGTATAGTTTTGAACACTCTGATGGTATATGTACAATGATGTTTGATGTGATGTGACAAATGTATAAAAATGTATGATGCTTTTGATGATTAAATTTTTTTGTATGGAATGATTAATGTGCCAATCAATGGCTTGATTAGCTAATGAGTCTTCCATCCAATTGTCAGCTCGAGGAACATGAATGAAAGTTAAAAATTGAAATGATATTTGTAACAAACATACCCTCAAGAACAAACAAATTAAAAATGGATCTTGAACCCGATAAGTATTGTTCAACTACGACACCACCAGCTGAGAGTCCAAGAAAAATACCAACGAATCAACACCCAAAGATATTGCCTCCGAGAGTAGATAAACAACGGCAGTGTATTCTACTATATTATTGGAAGCAGGACCAATGTAGACTCCTCTTGATACTAACATCTGACCAGATGGATAATGAAGCACCCAAGCCGTGGAAGCCAAGTTCTGGGTGTGTCTACTAGCACCATCGATGAAACCAAAATGACTCATGACATCCAAAACAACCTACCAAAGAAGATCAAAAACATCACCATCACATCAAAGATCGAAAAACAACTAGATATGTACAAAGCAAAACTACTATATAGAAAAGAAAAATGTCAGGCCGAAGCCTAGGCATAATACTTTTTCAAATAGAGCCCATTTGTAGGCTCTGGCAACTCGTTTCCTTCAAAATTAACCAAGGTATATGCTCCTTTTTTAAGGAATTTTTTAACGATGAAGGGGCCATACCACATAGACTTAAACTTTCCTACCCCCAGGGCATCTTTTTCTTGGGCATAGACCAAAACAAGGTCACCTTCCGAAAAAACCCTAGGCTTGACCGCCTTATCGTACTGAAATTAACTCGGTTTTTATGCACTTCATTTATCGTGGTGGCATCCCGATGCTGCTCATTGAGATGTTCCAGATGAAGGAGACGTTATTCAAGACTAGAAGTGTCAGGAAGAAGTTCAACAACTAACTTAGGAGAAGGAATCTCACATTCAATGGGAAATACAGATTCCAACCCGTGAACTAGCTGAAACGGAGTAAAGCCAGTTGCAGTTTTCACTGACGTCCTGTATGCCCAAAGTGCAGGATATAGCATAATATGCCAGTTGGATCGAGCTTTATCGATTTTCCTTTGAAGAATTGTCTTCAAGGATTTATTCACGGCTTCCACTTGCCCATTGGCTTGGGGATAATACGGAGATGAATGCTCCTGCTGGAAACCTAATTCTAGAGCCAACTTAGCCATCATGCTATTCTAAAAATGACTGCCATGATCAGTGACAATCTCTCTAGGAATACCAAAATGAGCAATAACTTGGTTGAAAAGAAAAAGAGCTGCAGTCTCACCATCATTCCCAAAAGTAGGCATAGCCTCGACCCACTTTGTAAAGTAGTCTACTGCTACAACAATGTACTTGTGACCTTTAGCCGAAGGCAGGTTACAAGTAGTATAATCAATACCCCACTTTTTAAAGGGACTGACAGTAATGACTGGAAAAAGCAGAGCTGGATGAGCGCGCATTTTTCAAGTATAAAATTGACACGGATGACACTTTTTGACCGACTCCATACAATCTTTGAAAATCGAAGGCCAAAAGTACCCAGCATGCAAGATCTTTTGGGCTATAGCAAGCCCAGATAAATGACCACCACCAAATCCACTGTGGCAATCATTCAGCACAGCCTCAGCTTCTTCGAGAGTTAAGCAGCGTCTCAGGATTGAATCAACCCCTCGATGGTATAAAGCATCACCAATAATCAAGTAATTCTTAGCCAAGTGACACAACTTACGACGCTCATCTTTCGAAAAAGTAGAGGGAAACTTCGCAGTCTGAAGATACACAATTATATCTCCATACCAAGGATCCTGTGGAGAGATAAGAAACAAATGTTCATCTAGGAAGGATTCATCATAGACTATCTCTTCCCCACACGGCAACTCGGAGATCAATTCCACGAAAACCAATGATTTCTTAGACTTGGCAGACATAAACTCAAGATAAAATTCCTCCAAAATCACAATCCATCTATTGTATTTACCCCCAATCACTCGCCTACTGAGGTCAAACTAAAATGGATTGGCTGCTGCCAAAACATAAGTTTTTCGTAGAAGAATATAATGTCAGAGTCGCTGTACAGCATGAATAGCTGCTAAAGCTAGCTTTTCTATGGGAGTATACCGGAGCTCAGGACCTACCAACCCTCGACTAAGATAGTATATGACATGCTCTGCAATAGCATCATCCTCCTGAACCAGAACCATACCAATGGTAGATTCTGCTGCTGCAAGATACAAAAGGAAATCCCTGCTATAATCAGGTGGAATCAATAAAGGAGCAGAGGTCAATTCTTTTTTCAAAGCATCGAATGAGCATTGAGAGAATTCATCCCAAAAAAATGGAATTCCCTTCTTCAACAATCTCATAAATCCCTTGGTAACTTCAGCATAATTTACGATAAATCTCCGAAGAAAATTAGCCTTTCCTTGTAGACTTTTAAGTTGACGAATAGAGGACGGGGGAGGCAACCGAAGTATTGCCTCAACGTTGAAGGGATCTACCCTAATCCCTTCCCTAGACACAATGAATCCCAATAACCGACCGGATGTAACCGCGAAAACAGACTTGTTCAGATTCAACCTAATCTTGTAGAAATGACATCGTTCAAATATT
Source organism: Pinus albicaulis (assembly GCA_034641835.2). NCBI lineage: Eukaryota > Viridiplantae > Streptophyta > Pinopsida > Pinales > Pinaceae > Pinus > Pinus albicaulis. The sequence continues at coordinate 1,456,408,248 of CM076580.1, read as the reverse complement.
TTACGGAGGTGAGCAAGATGATCCATTCTCTTTCGAGAATGAGCAGCTAAATCATCCAAATATGCCTTGATAATCTATTTGATGTCATGGAAGGCGTATGACATGGTGCACTGAAATGTAGCCCCAGCATTTTTAAGACCAAAAGGCATCTTCTTGTAAGCAAAAGTACCCCAGGGACAAGTAAAGGTAGTCTTATGTTGATCTTTAGGACGGATAGTAATCTGATTATATCTGGAGAAACCGTCCATGAAGGAGAAAATCTCATCACCGGCACACTCATCAATGATCTGATCTATAAATGGTGTGGGGTAATTATCTTTAGGACATGCTTTATTAAGGTCTCTGAAATCAATGTAAACTCGAATTGTTCCTTGTTTTTTATCTATCGGAACAGGGTTTGAAACCCATTCAGTCAAAGGAACAGGGAAAATGAATCCTGCCTTAAGCAGCTTCTCCACCTCAGCTTTGATAGCTGCTGCCTTCCTAGGATTGATCGGACGAAGTTTTTGCCTCATAGGCTTAGATTTTTCGTAAGTCTTGATCTCATGCTGGACAATAGATGGATCTATACCAGGCATTTCCTCATAATACCAACCGAATACATCCCTGTACTCTTTAAAGAGATCGGTGTAAATCTGAATCTCTTCAGGGGAACATTCAGCTCCGATGAAGACATTCTCAATAACATTGGGATCCCTGGAAATGTTCACCGGGATAGTTGGAGAAATCACATCCATGTTCCCTTCAGCATATACCTATGTTGGTGCTAAAGGTTTCAGGACTGGGCAAACAGGACTAGGAGATGGAGGACTTGGAAAACTTGTTTCAGCTTTGCTCAAATCAGGTAAAAAGTAAGACCGATGATGCAAATCATCCCACGGTCTATCTATACCAGTCATAGCTTCCAGGATGGCCTCCTCAGATGGAAGAGTGGTATCAAGGCAATCCTGGGTAGAAGAAGAACTAAGTGTCCAAGCCGGAGCCACATCTCCATCCAACTCTTCCAGTGAAAGAGGAGCTGGGATGGACTCTGTCGAGTCAACAATAGACTGATAAGCAATCTCAGTTGCAGACATAGGAAATTCCATTCCACCTACTTAACCTTCCGCTAATGTGGCGGTAGGGGAAGGTAAGGTCCAAGGGTCCAAAAAATAATGAGTTCTGAAGAACTCTCTTCGAAGAGGAGCCCTAGAGGATGAAATTGCATTTATATGAACCGTAGGAGGTGGAATATAAAAAGTACCCATCAAGGAAGAATACATTCCAACCCCTAAATTCTCAACAGGTGCCTTAGTATTATCCAACTTTGGAATAGTTGAGTCAGTAGATGCATTCGGGTCTACAGGAGGACAGTCCAGTTGGTCCACTGTAACAATCCTCCCTTCGTGAGGGAAGCAAATAATCCAAAACAATGAATATGCAATGGCATCCGTCTCATAAATCCAATTTCTTCCCAACAGAAGATTGTAGTCCAAGCTTGCAACAACTATCTCAACCTCTATATTTAGAGTTTTTCCCCCAACACAGATGGGAAAAGCTGGGACAATACCATGCGGTTTGTGAGAATGACCATCAAACGCAGTTAGAAGAGTAGCAGATGGAATAGTTACGGGAGATCCAATTCCCTTCCAGCATGTGAGAGACATCACACATGTGGAAGCACCCTCATCAACGATCGTCTGAAAAATATTGCATTTCCGGTATGATGATTTGATATGAAAAGCCATATGATGGGGGAGTCTGTTCTTAAAATTAGTCATATCGAAAGTAATTATAAGAGAGTTCTTTGGATTGACAGCCCCAAGAGCAGTGAACAGAGCACTGTGCTAAATCGGACAAGACTGGAGCACCTCAAGAGTCGACATGCCACAAGGACTCTGCACCAGATCTTCCACAATAGAGTAGTTCTGGGCAGCCCTGGCATTTGGATTAATCGTCGTACGATTAGTATATGCTTTGGGCATCTAAGGTATAGGCTCAACAGTAGGCCTCGTAATATGAAGTGGCTTAGTATCATTGTGAGCACCCTTAGCTTTCAAAGACTCTTCTTCGCCATAATCACGGGATCTCGTAGCGACATCCACGTGAACACTCATCATGTATATGTTTGATGGAATTTCCCCTTCCTGGGTGCCCCCAGAGGAAGCCCCAGTATTTTGATTCACGCCAACAACTAGTTGTTGCCCTTGGGGAAAAGGGTTTGTCAACATAGCCTGGAAACTGGAAGAACCCTGCTGAGCTAACAAGCGCTGCGCATCCTGAATCTTAGGGCAAAGGTGTGTAAGATGGTCTCCAGTACATAACTTGCATGGAAACTTCACTTTCTTTTTATCCTTTGGACCCTCACCAACATGCTCATTGGTTTTATTCGCATTACCCTTCCCATTCTTGCCCTTTTTCTTATTATTCCATCCCTTATTCTTCCCTTCGGATTGTTGATTTCTTTTGGGGTTAGAAGTTTGCATGGCATTTACTGACAAAGACTCTGAAGGCGATGACGCAGCAGGCACAACCTGACCAGAAGGAGAAGATTGTATAGACAACTGCTGCAATTGAGTAAGTAGGTTAGCTACACCACTATTGATCGACCCAATAAGTCCATCACCATGAGGACCAGGCTTAGTCTTGGATAAATCTAATTTGGAGCGAGGAGCATTGGGCAAATATTTATGAAGGACTCCAGACTGAGAATATATCAATTCAAGTTGCTGGGCCCTAAAAATGGCATGTTCCTCATAAAATACCCCAAAGAGGGATACATCTTTAGAAATATCTGACTGTAGAGATTTCAAAAACCATTCCAAAAGGAATTCTCCTGGAATATGAGCTTTAATAAGCCTCTTCCTTCTCCACCATTCCTGAATATGGTCAGAAATGTGGGTTGCGTCGTCCTGCTTAAAATTAGCAAGGAGTTCAGTCTCGGCGTCGTAACGGACAGGCAACTGGAAATGATTTAGAAATGTAATAGCCATATCTCCAAATGTAGCAAAACTGCCCCCAGTTAACTCAATATACCACTCGGCAGCGTTTCCAGTTAAGGTGCGTTGAAACAATCTCAACCTAATCGAATCATCGATCAGGGAGTTAGATGAACACCATAAATGGAAAGTGGTGATGTGATTAGCCAGATCCTCTCCATTCTTGCCTTCAAACTTTGGAATGTCTGAAGAAAGTTTGGTGGGAACCAGAGGCCACCCCAAACTGTATCGGATCAGATCATTTGTCAATTTCGACAGATCTAGCAAGTTTAACGTTGGCAGAAAAGGTAAACGAGGCAGAGCCTGAGGATTCCATCCTTGATGGGATGAATTCCCAACATTCTAAAAAGAATACCCTGGATTTGATAAGGCACCAGGCTGCCAAAAAGAACTCGTAGAAAAAGGAGAAGAACCTCCTCCCAACGCAGAGTTACCAAATACCGGACCAGTTCCCCCTCCTAAAGTATTGAATGAAGAGGAAAGCCCCTGATAGGGGTTCCAGGCATTAGAAAGAGGGGAAAAAGTCTGATAAGCACTCAACGAAGGGAAAGAAGCATTCCCTTGGTGACCAGCATAAAACTGATTCCCTGCCACGATGTAGTGAATACAGGGTTCCAACCTGTAAAAGTGGTCGAATTCTGACCTCCAGACCAAGGGTTGAAACTCTAAGTCTGAGAAGTAACCAGAAAGGACCCTAAAGAAGGATTCGAACTAGGAATATGCCCAGTTCTGAAGGGGAACCCTTGAAAAGAAGCTGATCCACTAGCCATGGAAGACATCGGTGTAGATGCAGCTGCAGCAGCGGAAAAGGAAAAAGAAGGAATCCCACTAGTGGGCATTTCAAAAAAAAGGGACCAGATTGAGAAGCATGTGCTTGGGTGAAACCAGAGCCAAACACAGCAGAACTAGAAGCAATTGAAGATATAGCAATAGTGCCTCCTCCTTCAATAGAAGCAGGAGTCTGAATGCCTGCAGCACTCACAGCTTAAGCCGCGTTCCCAGTCATGGCCATCGAAAGGTATGAATAATATGGAGGATCTTCTGGTATCTCTGACTCAGGTCTGATGTATTCGACAGCGAATGGATAATCAGGAGGAAGAGGAGATGGAAGTGACTCAGAGGGTTGAGACACTTCCTCTACTTGTACTTCTTCTTCTTGCGGAAATAAGACTCTCGAGGTGAGAAGAGCGCTCCTCTCGGAACCAACACCAGAACCAGCTACGAAATGTTCAATCCCTTGTGGAGGATCTCTCTCCACTGCATCAGACGCCACAGGGTGATACTAACCTGCTAAATTACTCCTACGCCTTCTTGAAGAAGGCTCTGGACTCTCGGGAGATAACCCCCGGATTCTCCTCGATCGACGAGGCGCTTGATCAGCCACTTTAACAAATTTTAATTAGACTCAATAAAGTATAAAGCTAGTCAAGCTAGGAGCAAAGAGCACTCACTACAAAAAAAAAATCCCTAAGATACAATCAAGCAAACAGCCTTCAGGTATTTCCGCTCCGGGTGATTAGGAAAGGACACCAAAATACAATAAAGAAAAATATAGGACCTCCCGAAAGTAGTATGGGATAATTACGGCCCAGGCCTACTAGCGAAGGTAACAGAAATAGTTACGCCGACCTCCTAACAACAGTATTTTCTAGCACAAGTACCCAAGCTTCACAAGGGCACCCCCCAGAAGTACTGCTGGAAGTGATATGACGTCTGCCTCAAGTACCATGGGTATTCCCCCCCACAGTCACCTATGTGGAACCTAGGAGTGGCAACTATGGGCACCAATCCATGTCAGAAGCCAGGCGGAACGGTCTTGAGGTTAGATCCAACAAATCAGAGAGGGGGTATCTCTCTTCTCGGCCTTCACTTCCCCTCATGCTTGACTCTCTGGAGGAGAGCTTTCCCGATCCACCTAACGGAGTTTGATTTCGCTCAATTAATCAACTTCTATGTTTTTGTTTGAGTGGCCTTGGAGAGTTAACTCTCCACTCACCTAGTCCAAGGCCCTAGAACCTAGCTAGTTGGTGTATGACACTTAATAAAAACTTGCTAGTTGCTTTTAAATTATAGTGCTTATTTTAATCGGCTGTTATATTAAGTCAAAGGGATACGGAAATGAAACTCGTGGTGTCTTGTGATGCAGAAAAGAAATTAATAAAAACCAAACTACATGCAAATGCAGTAATTTCCTTTCGATGAAAATAAATTTCTACAAAGGTTCTACGAGACTAAAAAAAATTTCTTTTCAGATAACAAACTTCACACTCACAAAAACTATGAAAAAGACTAAATGCTTAAGTGCACTTGATGCAAATCACTAAGAGCATGAAAATTCTAAGATGCAAATCCTACTAAAGCAGAGAGAAATTTCCCAAAGATCCTTCAGTTTTATCTCTTTTTTGGCTGTCCACAAAGCTAGTTCCCAAAATCAGAAACTCTTAGTATAAAGACACCAAAATCGCTTGAAAACAAGAGTAGGAAACCAATGACAATTCCTTCCCAAACTCAAGTCAAAAACCAAAGGCAAGAAATCTCAACAAAGCTTCAAAAGATGTAACGTAACGAAAAAAAAAATGCAAAACAAAAGCAAATGACAAAACAAAATGTTTTTTGAGCTTTTGAATTTTATAAAAAAGAAGAGCTTGAAGAGACCAAGAAAACTATCAAATCCCAAGCAAAAACAGTCTAAATTTCAAGGAAAACTTCAAAAATGCTCCAAATCTTATAGGGCTAGTTAGTAGCAAGATTTATATGAGCAAAAGAAGACAAGAAACTCAGTAACTCAGCCTAGAAGAATAATACAAACTTGCAGCAAACAAAAACTTCAAAGAACCAAGAAAGACTCTTCAAAAATTGCAACAAGACCTAGTCAACTGAACTCAAGAAAACCAACCAAACGAAGGGAAAAAATTGAAGTGCAAAGAAAGAGACAAAGTTAGGAAAGAGTAAATGAGTAGAGGCTCTCTGTTCTGATGAAGCAGAACATCCAAGAATCCCCAGGAAGAGATCCTGGTACTTGAACCAGAATGCAAGCACTAGAAACAAGATTTGCCAGATAAGCTATTTTTCAACCAAACAAGAGAGAGAAAATACCAATGACCACTTTAAACACAATCCAGAGGATATAAACACACTGCAGGAACAGGTCTCCACAGGCAGACAAGACTAAAAAGTCAAGAAATCAAAAATTTCAAAATTTACCCAGGCATACGCTACTTGACAGTTTTTAAACAAGCGTGCATACGTGACTGTGTCAAAGGAAACCCGCGTATACGCGACTCCCTTTAAAAAAAATTGCATGTATACGCGTCTGTGTATAGACAAACCCACGTATCAAAAGGTAAATAATAAAAAATAAAAAAGATCAAGCCTGGATAAGGAACTAGGTCTTTAGTCTGACTGGGAAAGAGTTAACTGGACTGGAAATAAAAGTTAAAACTGTTGGAAAAATTTCAAACAACTGAAACCACCCAAGAGGGGAATCAAAAGAATGTGGTCCCCAGTGGAGTTGCCAGTTCTGTTTCGGGGAAAAACACCCTATAGGTTTGTTGGGTCAAAACCTCCACAGATCAGGGCATGCTATTAAGAAGGAATCACACACAACCACACTTAAATGCTAAAAACTAGATAACAATGATAGTAGAACTCACCCGTAGTCCTACATTCGATGTAGATCCTGCGAGGTCCAAACCCCCAGCAACCCTTCTTCCTCTTCAACCTGAAAAACAAGAAAGAACGTGCACGGAAACCTAGTTGTACATCATATATTGCTCCTAAATTTTAGTGTAATCCATGTGAAACATTATGTAAACAATAATAAATTCTTAAATGATAATCTTTTCACATATACAAGTAAACATTAACACATAAGTTCAGGAACAAGATGGTTCTTCATTATTGCGAACAACATGTACAGAAATAAAAAGTGGAGAGATCACCTGAATCCTTCCACGATCTTCGAACAGACCGTCGTCCGGATCTGTCTCGCCCTTGCCTTGCTAAGATACTTTCAAGAGTTGTGCACTCGAGATGGCATATAAATGGATGAACATCTCCAAGAAACAAGGATTTCCTGTATAAATCTGGGAAAGTGCAGGAGGCACGGGAAATCAGACTTGAATTAGGGATTCCAACAGAGTATAATATCTATAAAATTTCTCTCTCCATTAGGCCATGCACATGAGGGGCTTTTATACTCCCTCAAAGTAGTTTCAATCAGTTGGAAACAGTTGGCCACGTGCTGGGGTGGTTGAACTACTGGAGTAACCATCAACCTAGCCTGAAAATAGGGAATTTTTATATATTTTTTAATGATTTTAATGACATACGTGGAAAAGTACATGTGGACTCGCGTATACACGCGGAAAAATCTGGGCATAACCGCGTATGGGATTTTTAACACTATTTTTTAATGAATTTTGTTCAATTCTGTGGGAATGGTTGCCCAACGCGATAGAGACAATCATGAATCACATGAGGGTGAAAAATGATGCTATAACACCATTCCCATGAGATCAGATGATAAACTTGTCCAACAAAAACTCAGAAAAAATCATCCAAATCTAGAAAGTCAAATCAAATCTGAATTGAATAAAATGCTCGAAGCTAAAGTCATTTTTCCTGTTAGACATTCCAAATGGGTGTCAAACATGGTCCCAGTTAGAAAAAGGAATGGATATATTAGAATTTGTATAGATTTTAGGAATTTGACTAAAGTCTGTCAAAAAGATTATTTTCCTTTACCTACCATGGAACAGGTATTGCAGCCAGATGTAGGATTTGAATTGATGTCTTTTCTAGACGGATTCTTAGGGTATAATCAGATCATGGTTCATCCTGGAAATAGATTAAAAACAACATTTAGAACAAAATGGGGAACATATGCATATCGGAAAATGCCTTTCAGACTGATTAATGCTGGAGCTATGTTTCAACGTGCTCTGGATATAGCTTTTAGAGGATTAATCAATAAATCAGTTTTTATATACTTAGATCACATCAATGTTTATTCTAAGCATATAAACAATCATATTAATCATTTAAGAAATATTTTGGATAGATGCAGAAAATACGGTATTTCCCTTAATCCAAAAAAAATTTATTTTGCTTTATCAGAAGGAAAACTTTTAGGATTTATTGTTGCTAAGAAAGGAATTCATATAGACCCTGATAGGATTGAAGAGATTGAAAATATTCCTCTTCCACATAATGAAAAAACATGTAATCATTTTTAGGACAAATTAATTTTGTAAAAATATTTGTTCCAGATTTTTCTCAAATTGTCCTTCGCCTTCAATCAATGATCAAGAAAAATTCAATTTTTAAATGGGGCAAATAAGAAAGAAATTCCTTTGAGTTAATAAAAAAAGCTATTGTTGAAGCTCCCTCTTTAACAACTCCAAATTTTCTCAAGTGTTTTGTGTTATATACATTTTCTTCAGATACATCATATGTAGTTGTTTTAACACAGTTAAATGATCAGAATATTGAAGCACCAATTTTGTTTTTAGCTCTAATCTTCATGGTGCCGAGTTAAATTATTCAGCTGTAGAAAAACAAGCATATGCTGTGTTTAAATCTTTGAAACAATTTAGACCTTTTCTCTTAAAAACACACTCCAATATAATAGTACCTTATTCAGCGGTAAGGAAATTATTAATACAACGAGAAGTGGGAGAGAAAAGAGAAAATTGGGTTACTGCTCTCTAGGAATATGATGTAGAAATACATCCAAATTTTTTTTTAAAGGACAAGGTCTATGCAAAATGTTAATTGGATCTTCTAATTTACCTAAAGATGAAGATCAATCAGAAGCGATACAAATATGAGGTAAGCCTAAACGATTCTCAATCACAATATGTTGATCTAAAATTTCTCTTAAAAAATAGACATGCTCCATTAAGTCTCAATTATGCAGCAAAACATGCTTTAAGACTTAAGGCAAATAAATATAAACTTGTAGATGATGTCATATTTAGGAGAAATTATGATTCTGTATTATTGAGATGCTCAGAGAAATATGAAGCTGAAAACGTATTGTAGGAATTACATGATGGATCAGCTGCAAGTCATTTCGGAGGAAATACCACAAAACATAAAATACTGCATGCTGGCTATTATTGGACAAATTTGTTCAAAGATGCACATGAGTATTCAAGGAAATGTAAAACATGTCAAACTATAGTAGGAAGAGAGAGGAAACCAACATTTCCATTACAGCCAGTAAATATCCAACAACGATTTGAACAATGGGGGTCAGATATTATAGGTGAAATAACTCCAAACTCTTCAAAGCAACACAGGTACATTCTAACTGCAACCGATTATTTCAAAAAATGGGTATAATATATCCCATTAAAGGTGGTCAATACACAAAATATTACCTATTTCATTGATCAATTCATAATTACAAGGTTTTGCCTTCCATCAGCTTTGATATTTCATAATGCATCTTACTTTTCTGGAAATGCCATGATAGATTTTTCTTTGAAAAGAGGTTTTAAATTGAAGTATTCAGCTAACTATTACCCACAAGGAAACGGATTAGATGAATCCACAAATAAAAACCTTATCAGCATCATAAAGAGAACCATAGAGAAAAATCATAAAAATTGGCATAAAACATTATTATTTGCTCTCTGGGCAGATAGAATTACACAAAAAGCATCAATAGGAACCTCACCATTTGTGTTAGTTTATGGAAAAGAAGCAATTCTTCCTTCAAATGTAACAATACCATCGTTTGCCCTAGGTCAATTCATTGATGAAAATCCTTCTTCTTCTCTCCAACTTAGACAAGATCAAATTTTTAAGCTAGAAGAAGAAAGAGAAAAAGCTAAACAAACACTTATCCACCATCAACAAGTAGTAAAAGCCTCATTTGATTTAACATCTGTTAGTTCAAGAGATTATAAAATTGGTGATCTGGTATTAAAATGGGATAAGGCTCATGAAGAAAAGGGTAAACACACAAATTTTCCAAAACTTTGGTTAGGACCATTTCAAATAATCAAGAAGATTGGCTCATCAACATTTCTATTACAAGATTTATTAGGTAAGAAAGATTTTTTACCTGTTAATGGGGAAACTCTGAAAAAATATTTTTCATAGGAGATAATTTTCTTCTATTTTTGTAAAATAAAACTTTTCACTTTCATTTAGAAATAAAATTTGTTTAGTACTAATAGTTGACTTTTCAAAATAAGTTTCAGGTAATTTCTTTCTCATTTTTCTTCTTCTACTTGTTTTAAAAATAGAACTATTAAAGAAAGAAAAGTCGAAAGATTTATGAAAAACAAATTTATTTTATCATTTAGAAAAGTGAAATTCTAAATAAAACACTTATTTTGTTGATGGAATCTCATTTTTATCTAGTATAAAAAACTCTTTTAAGTCATGAAAATAAAATTATATTTTAGTAAGAAATATTTTTCAAAAAAGAAATCTAACAACTTGACATTATCATCTGGCATCTTAAAAAGAAGTATGATTCATCCCATCCAGTAAATCTGATAATTTTCAAAAGAAATCTTAAAAAAATAAAAATAAAAAATTTGAATAAAACTTAAAAGATAATCAGTCTCATTACGAGCTTGATTACCATGTTCATAAAGATATAATTAAAAGTAACATTACAAATACTGTCTACCAAAATAGTGTAATGACTTGAGATTATATCATAAAAACAAGGGGTCTCATCATGAGCTAGCTTGATCAGTTTTGATTATTATTTGTGAGTGGCATTTTCAATGTTTGGTTACCAAGCCAAGACAATGGCTTTTAAGAAAATAAAAATAATTTTCTGATGATAATAATGAGAAATACTGGATGGAAAAATGGATCATAGCTGGTTAAAAGGTAACCCTGCCAAAAGCTTAAATTGCCCATTGGAACAGAGGCGCTACCTATGATAAAAGGCTAAATCTATAAAAAGCTTTTTCTGTAAAGATTATTTGCTATCTTATTTTTAACTAAGTAAAGACTGATATTGATATTTTTTATACTTATATCTTTATAGAGGAATTCTCCTGAAACAAGTGAATAATTGAAAATTTCGTTAATTGAAAAAGATATTATTTATTTGAAATTTCATTTCTTTAACTATTTTATTCTTTATACCAAAAGATTTAGAAATTTCAGAAAATTTTTATCAGAGACATTTGGTTTGTCCAAGTGAATCACCAATTACTGTGCTATACAAGTACCCTCCATTTATTTTCATAAATAGGGACCCTTAAGATATAATTAGGAAAAAATAATTTTAAAGATTCCTTCTAAGAAAACACTTAGGAAATAAATTTATCTCAAAGCGCATCTCTTATCACATATCACTTTCAAAGAAGAATCTATAACTCTTGTGAATTGCAAAACGGGCCCTCTTAAAAGTCCTTACTCTATTTTTTTGCATCGCACTTGATTTAGTTAAAGATTAGAACAAAACAATAAAAGTCTCGACTTCCACAGACCTGACATGGCGAATGAACTTGAATACATAATCTCTTTCACATCGCGTCCGCTTTTTATCTTTCGCAAATCACACCGCACGTGGATTATGATTTAAGACTTCAATGTATTTCTTAAAAATTGCGATCTACGATTTGCGCAGATCACATTTCGCAATTGATAAGAAACAATCACGAAAATGATAAGATATGATTGCGATTTGCGCATTTATTGTCTCTAGTGTGCGAAAAGTGACTTATGTCATTTTGAATTGAATTCTGATCTTAACGGATTTAGTCAAAGGATAAGTATTGCATGTGAAGCCATGTGAAGCCATGCCTAGCATTTAATTTTGAAATCATGAAGGAATTATGCGGAGATGACTGATCGAATTGATAGTTTTTGTGTAAAACATCTCTTCAAAGTTTTTGTTATATGATATATTTTGTTTCACTTTTTGGAAAGCAGTTATTGAATCAAAAGAATCTGAAATGAGTAAGAAAGGAAAATAAGTGCCTCGAGCATCGTATACAGAAGATACAGAAATGCCCTCGTTGTTTTCTGATACAGTTTGTCACAAATATTGCGGCATCACATCATGGGAAGCTATGTATAAACTATTTGAAGATCAAGGATCAAAGGTAATAACAAATATTTCTGCAACAGGCATTGATTCCACTTCCAATGCAACTTTGCATGACGTTGCATGTTCATTCATTCAGAAGATAGCAGCAAGGCCAAATCTCATGCCTTACACAGATATGATCAAATGGGCAATAGAGAATTTGAATATTGAAGACAGAGTGTTTAAGAATTCCAGAGGAGAAGTCACGGGCTCTTTTAAATCTGAAGACTTGGCAACTATGTATCATTTATCATATCCACAATAGAGGTATGGGAATGTATATGTGTAAACGTTTAAAGCTAAGCACCCATATATGATCAAAGTCATTTAAGAATGGAAGGAAAATGAAGGAAAACTAAATCAAGACAAGTCTAGTATGTACCCCATTGTACAAATCCTGCAACCTTTTTTCTATGCTACTGGTATGTTATGTAGGTTATTCGGTAGACCGAACAGTACTAGGTTTGCTAGAGACTGGGTTCCCTTGATTGACGCAATCGTCAACTCATCCATTTTTAATTGGGCAGATCTATTATCCAATTACTTAGTTAGGCACATTACTGAGTATAGGAATAAGAAAAATGCTTCCTCTCAAGAAAAATCACCATTTTTTATGTCTGCTTATGTTATGAATGCCATCGGTTTTCATTCTACATTTCCAACTATGGGGTTGTAAATATGGGCATCAGAACTCTCTTAATCACTTAGCATTATGCAAAGACTTTGCATGAGTTCCAAATACCACTTGTTTTATGAAGTCTGTTATGGAGTTATGATGCCAATGTATCAGATGATTTTTAATGAAAAGATCCCTAGGGTTTCCAAAGAAGTCAGTAGGGATATTGTTCCTACAGCTCAATGGTTTCTTGAAGAGAAATTTATATATGTATGAGTATTTGGAAGCTCTTCTCTTCCACATGTTTTTCCATACTACGTTCCAAACAGGTTGTTCAGAAGAGAGATCGTCTATTAGCTTGTTAATGGTGTTACTAAAAAGTTGAAAGATGACAAAAAGGAAATTTGGCCTTATTTTCCTATATAGTATCGTTATTTCGCTTTGGCCAACATTGGTCACACATAAAAAGAAGTGCCTAATGTGCAGATATTAAATATTGCATTCATTCCTGGGAGACTGCATGATCCTCATGATGAAATTAAAAATTTTATGGCAAGACTTAAGACAAAGCCTTTTGTCAAGGAAGAAGATAATTTTGATGACTTATTTCAAGGAGTTGAAGTTTTTTCAGATGTTATTAAAAGGGTTTCAAATGAATTAAGTCAAGAAGATATTCAAGACTTTCAAGAATACAGAAATGAGAGACTGAAAAATGTCCCTTTAAATTTATTTATCATGGAAGATGAAAATAATACTCCAAGTGTTAGCATTGATGAAGAAATGAAAAATAATTATGAAAATGAATCCGATCAATCTCAATAGAAATCTGGAAAATTTGAGGATGAGTCTGAAGTCATAAAAATGAATTTGGAAATTGATGAGGTTATTCATGAATTATAATTGCATGAAAATTCAAAGAAAAATGACATTGAATTTAATTCAGGACAAGTTCAAAAATATCAAAGCACAACAGATTAGTCCAAGTCATCTAAAGGAAAATAACTTTCAAATAAATGGGAAGAATTTTCCCAAGGAATAAACACCTCCAAAGAAAATACTATCACTGATCAAGCAGCAGATTTACAAACTCATGAGCCTTGTCAAAATATAGTTCAGACTTTTAATCCTTTAAAAACAGTTCTAGCAACTAAAAAAAAAAAAATCATTCTAGATTTTTCAGCAGATCAAATAATTCTGCAAATAGAAGACATTCCTTCATTAGATATCTTCTATAGTCCTAGCCATAAAGCTCTAGTGAAAATAAATAAAAGGAAAAGAGTTGATGAAACTCTTAAATCTATAGATGAATCAGTTGACATTCTCTGGAAGGATTCACTTGAGGATCCTACTAAACATTTAACTAAGTTATCTTAGTATGAAGGAGATTATGCTACAACCACTCTAGACAAAGAAACTCAAGTTAAAACTTTGTTAAGGAAAATGGATTACAAGATACAAGAGTTGGAACATTTATTGGATGCAAAGAAGATTAAGACTACATAACAGATCATAATGAATTTAGATTAGTTCCTTAAAGATATAGAGAGGCTTAAGTTAGAACATCATGCACAACTTGAAGAGAAATAGGTACGCATGGAGAAGACTATAGCAGAATTACAAAAGCAATCACAGTCAGAAAGATTTGTTAAAGAAGCACTTGATATAAATACCATGTTAAAAGAACAACAAAAGATATTTTTTTATCAATAAGCAATGATTGATTCTTGCTGTGATTCAAATAAAATAATGATTCAAAAAATCGCTATCCAAAAGCTTGAATGTGAAAAAATTCAGAGTCAAATTGAAGAATATATTCAATGGAAAGATTCAGATGCTATAAAGAAGGATAATCTACCTCAAGTAGATAAATTTCATAAGGAATTATTGTTTACAGAGTGGAAGACACAAATTTCTAGAGTAGAAAGAGGAACAGCTAAAACGTCTGGTAAATCAAATGAAATTATATAGCATTTGTGTGATCAATTATTCAAAATAGGAATTTTGGAAGAAAACATGTGTGATGTGTTTTCAATGATCAAGGAAGTAGGGTCAATATGGATTCAACAAGTAGATCAACAAGAAGAAATGATCAAGAAAATTGACAATTTTGATCAAGAAAATTCTTTGAATTTTCTGATCAAACTATATCATTAACAACAAATTATTTAGTTAATCACAGAATCATCCCAAAGGTCACAATCAACAATTTCAAATGCTATATTCAAGGATTAGATTCATTCATGAATATATCAACCACCTCAGTTCAAGACAATGCTAGATATTTGCAAGTTACATGACCACATTCAACAGAAGAAGAAGGATGGATAAATCAAGATTGTCAGTTTGTTTAATTTCCTAGATTATATTTCAAGATAGGTTTTATAGACAGGGGTTTTTTGAAACCTCCTCTATATTTTTGTAAAGTATTTAATTTAGTTAAGTAGGTAATTTTACTATTTAAACCCTTCTCATGCATTTAGATAAGGGTCTTGAATTTTATTAAGAACATTTTCAAAGAACTCTTAAGTTGGAAACATGTTTGTAAGTGTCTTGATGAAAGAATGGAACACGACCTTATTCAGTTATATAAATCATCTTGTTGATCAATATTGATTCACTTTGGATTGGCTTTTTGATTGAAGAATTGAATATGATCTTTTATCATTGATCTGATAAACAAGACGACAAACAACTGGTACTAATATCATGTATTTTATTACTGTTTTGAATATTAACGATTAACACAACTTTCATGAATCATATGTAGAATTAATTATTTATGTCTGAAGTATCTGTTTCATTAATCATTATGATTCATGAAACAGATACTTCAGACATAAATAATTAATTCTACATATGAATTAGGCAGAAATTAGTTATTTTATATATGGTAATTACATAAATGCGATATGTCTTTCATATTCTTTTTGATTAATTAATATTTTCAAAAGGAATAATTCTACACCGTTATAATTCTATTTAATCTACAATGATTTCAAAACAGATTAGATAGTTATCTTCCTAAATCGCATTTGAGATACTTTACCTGCCATAGATTAAGTTTATTTTAAAGTCTTGAATTTAGAAGTAAATTTGTTTAGTTTTTATTAATTCATAATTTTTAAAAAAATTTGGTATAAATCTCACAAATAATCCCACAAACACCAAAACTAGGAAACTGGTCCCAACACCTCTAGTCGGAGCCACTACCCCAAATGGAAAAGGAGCTTCTCTAAGGTTCGGACAAGGTGGTTATCCCCCTTTGTTGTTTCCACAGATTTATGAGGCCTCAACATGACCGTATGGTCAAAAGGTTACAAGAATAACATAAACTATTAAATAATCTTGTAAACCTGAAGGAAGATATCAATATTTGTTGTCCAAACTGCTAAATGGATGTGTCTAATTTTCTCCTACAAAAATTTGTTATATGTCCAAGCTGATGACAACTAAAACAAACAATATTGTTCATTAAAGGAGCGAATAAATTCTAATTTCTTATTTGAATTATGCTACTATCAATGCTGGGAGTGAATGATTTTCTTGGCATAGAAATGCCTTTCGAATATCTTGTTTACTACTGATAAATTTTCTTCACGTTTTCACTGTAGGCTTATTTGTATATATTTTGTTGATATTTGCTACATATGATCATGCATCTCCTCTTTCAGTATTAGAGCTATATTTTCTCTCTGCTGTGATGCTCTTAATTTTTCCATGGTGATGGTCTTTCTCTTCAATTTTCTTTCTCAATTTATTTATTACATTTTCGAGAGACAAAACATAATAGTTATTTTAATTTCTCTTGTTGTACATTACTTCTCTATTTATTTTTTAATCCTCAAACTAGGTTCTCAAGGTAGTGAGCTCCTCCTTGTGATTTTTCTCCTTCTCATAAAAAATATGCAAGAATTTCTTATGATATCTACATTCAACTGTTAGTTTATATATTTGTGTAGCTAACCCTTTGATAACAATCATTGTTGATTCATATTCAACCTTAATGACAACAATATCCATCTCATATTCACTATAGACCTCACTAGAATCATCAAAATGATAATTAAAAGGTTCTTTCAACATATTAGGTCATGACATATATGATTTTCCTGATATTTCATAATTTGGAATTTCTTTTGCAATCAATTGATTTTCTTCCTTCTTCAAATTATTTTCCTTTTGAGACATCCACTTCCTAATTTTAGCCATGATCCATGATCTACTCTTTAGGTGTTAAATATTCACTGAAGAAAACTTGGCTCTGATACCAGTTGTTGGAAACAATGATCATTGCCTAGGGGAAGGGGGTTGAATCACTAGTGATGGCCTTTATACCAATTTAAATATCTTCCCACAATTTCAACCATCCATTTATATTCACATCATTATCTCATAAAAACATGTAAGAAACAATAAAATAAAAACATAATAACCATGAGAAATATTAACACAAGCATGCACACTGAAGAGCACATCTTTGTCTGGTGGAAACCCTTTCGAGATATAACCAGCCTATTGTTGTTGAGCTTCTCGATTATGTTAGTAATCTGCTCAAAAAATTGTAAAAAGATTAGCTTGCACTCATAAGTTTGAAGAATTGGATTCCTCTACAGTATGTTCGAAATTGTGAATTAGGAAATCATTTTCTCTCATGGATGTATGAAAATATATCTGCTGGAAGCTCCCACAACCAAAGATTCTTACCCAAATACCATTGGCCTTTCCAACATTTATTGGATAGAAAATCTCTTCCTTAATTCGCTAAATCGCTATCTATGTTGAAGCCTCCATGCCTTCCCTTCCTCCATGAAAACCACTTTTAATGTATTTTCAATCTAGGTTCTCAATTCACTCAACATGAGCCACCCAAAATATCCATCATTCTGCACATAAATTCTAAATAAAAAATATGAACAAGAGGACACAAATTATTCACTACTTCTTACAAACACACCACAAGCTCCCAATTTTCTCTCACAAACAACACACAAATTATAAATCTTCTTCTCAACTCTATCTCTAATTTCTACTCACAAATATCTGCTATAACTCTACAAAAACTATGTGATAATTTTTTATAATCTCTGCTCATTGTCAATGACCACACAATAGCATGTTCTCACACTCTCAAAACAACCGAACAAATAGAATCAATTCCTTCCTCTATTTAACAATTTTCTTTGTTGAGTAACTTAGTAAATGGTATGGGCTATGCACCACTCAAAAATCCTTTTCAGACGCTTCATATTTTATTGAGATACGATCCTTGACCAATCGACCACCAAATTGACTAGCCCTTTGATATCTTCAACCTTTATTAGCTCCTAGAGGCCCCAAAAACTTTTCCTACCATATTCCAATTTTTTTTGATCAAGAACATTACCATAACACAAAAATTAGCTTAGCAACACGATGAAAGAAGAGAAATTCTCGTGAAAAACCTTGGTTTCTCCCACAACACAGTTTCCATGTGACTATAACTCCTCATTCTCTTCCATAGGCTGACTTGAAAATGAATGTAGCTTTTTCACTGCTCTCATGTATCAACAGTCGTGTCACTGGTGCAGAGGATGAAGGAAAAAATATTTCCTCAGCTCAGAAATTTCTCCACCTTCTTCTAGAGCTTGAAAAGCCATTTTAGAACCTCTGGAATTCACTATAACCTTTTCAAAACTTCACCAAGTCACCACAATATTATCAACATCCTCAAAATTCAAATTAGGTTGACTAGCATTACCACCAACATCCATCCTAAAAATTTAGGCCATAAAAATTCTCCACAACATTTTTTCCATCAATATGCAACTCGAGATCATGTCACACATCCCCCAATGCCTATAAGACCATCTCAAGCATCCACTCACACATGTAGATACTCTCCAAGCCCAAAGTATAACATCATCAACAAAGCTCCTTAGCTCCAACTTTTATATAAACCACCAGAACCTGTATGCAACAACATGAAGAAGAGGATCATCACATTTCCAAGCTATTCCAATTTAGTAGACATGCCAAGGACCCACTACACCTCAATCACCTACACCTCAACCATCTGCAACCACACATACACATGAATAATCAATTTACCTAGAACTAGAACAACAAGTTTGATATCGATGCCAATGAAAAATACTTCTAAAACATTGCAAAACACATCAATTCCAACATTCATTTCTCTTATTATTTTATATCGGTGTGCAATATCTCCAGAGGTTTTTTGGGGAAAATAAAAAGGATTCAAAATCTATTTATAACTTACAATATCAACATTAATGATTGTACTCACTACTATATCCTCCTAATTGAGGTAATTCTTCACCCCATTGAAAGTACGAGTATGACTATGTATGTTATGTATATGAAGAAGGTAAACATGGAAGATATTTCCTAAAACTGCTTCTCACTCTAGCCAAAAACCCACATTCAATCCAAATGAAGATAGCATAAGAATTTCTAATCATGGTTACATACCAGCTTTGGGATAGAGGAGGTGATTTTTTTTCAAAATATTGGTAATATTAAAAATATTGTTATTTAAAAAAAAGGACTACGATATTATAAATATGTGATCAACCCGCAACTATAAAATAAAAAATATCTCTATCTTGACTAATGTTAAGAAGCAAATGAACAAGTATGAAAGAAAAACAAATTACCCCGAGCTTCATATTGAACTTGAACATTAGTCAAATCCTATAACACCATTGGATAAAAGCTCCTTTCACCTTCACAGCACAAAATTGAAGATAGAAAAGCACTTTCTGTTCGATTGTCCATATTATATCACATTTAATAAAATTATCCAAATATTTCTCATACTATCAACTTTCATGATCTTTAACTTTCCAAACTAACAAAACTATCATATTTTGGAATGTGTTTCTTAATACGTTTCTAAAATAAAAATAGACTACTAAAAAATTTAAATTAATATTATTAAAAACAAATCCTTTAAATGTAAATAAAAAATTCATGTTAATTTAATTATATATAAAAAATTAGTTTACCGTAGCATTTGTCCATAATATCATAAATGAATGTAGTGCAAAATAGATCTGTTTGTGGAAGAAAGACGGATCTAATTAAATATAGGAGATTGTTTTTTAAGTTTTAAAACAAAAGTGTTTTTATTCTCTATCCATCTTATTCTTTTCCGGTAAAATTTCATTTGGGATCAATTTTGTCCAGATTTTTTCTTAAATTTTTAATATTACACTTATTTAAATATGGTTTTTAATATTACACTTATCGAAATTTGTCCTCGAATGATAAAATGATGGATTTTTCTGAGAACTTATATAAATATAAGGTTTTTTTTCACAATTAATTTTTTTTAAAATTAGTTTTCTCATGTTTTTAAAATAAATAGTTATTTCTTTTTTATTCTAGTGTATTTTAATTTATAGAGGAAATGAGTTTTTTCATTTGGAAATATAATTTCAAGTAGTATTGAGATTTTTTTGTTACTTTAAATACATTTTTGAATGTATATTTCTCTCCTTATGTGAAGTCACTACTCAAATCTCTTGGCTCTCCTACCTCTTAAAACCTTTTTGTCTATCAATTAGAAAAATTAAACTACACTATTTAATTTTAGCTAAATAGTGTAGGAGAGTCGTATAAAAAATAAATGCTACATAGTAAATATAGCTAAATTAAATTAAAGAACAATAAAGACAAATATTTCATAGATACCTCATCTTGTCACAACAAAGCAATTGCAATTAGGAAAAAAGAATGTAATAGTTTTTATGCATTTATTATTTATTATCTTTGGTCTTTTATGTTAACTTGATGTTAGTAAATAAAATATTATAAAAAAATATGCTCAAGGAATGCTACATTGTGGTTCATCCCCACTGCTTAGTTTAACTATATATAATTAAAGTAAAAAAAATAAATACATAAATATTTCATATATACTTTATACTCCATTATATTGAGAGTGAAATTTGTGTTAACTTGTTTATCGGGTCTCCATATCCTTTTTATTATTATTTCTGGTTTCTTTTGTACAAAAAAGAGAATTTTTGTAATGTTCTTCCAAAAATAATATGTTAGTCACAAAAAATAATATTTTACATGTCTAGAGACCAAAAACATATTAGTTGGAAAATATTATGATGTTCTTAAATAATATAATTCAATGTTGAATTCTCAATGCATTTGGGAGCTCTTTTGCTAATATCAACACATTCAAGAAAGAAATATAAAATTGTTTAAGATGTTCAAGTGAAAAACATAAAATGCATCAATACTCAATAAAGTAATCATTTTTTTTGCTTAAGAAAATACCATAATATTATATCTGGCAACAATTAACTACTAATGTTACTTGTACAATCTTTTATTGGGAGAAAAGTAACTGTTATCTTGATGCTTGAATCCTCAATGGATATGATTTCTCTTTTACTATTATCAACACCTTCAAGAAAGAAATATTAAATTGGTAGATATGTTCAAGCTAAAAACAGAAAATTTTTCAATACAGAATAACATAGTCATGCTTGTATACATACGAAAATAAGCTAACACTACATCTCAGAACAATTAATCCCTCATGCTACATAGACATCACTTGTTGGGTGAAAAGTATGTTAGGTCCCTACATTACAAGTGTAGTCCCTTATTGTTGTTAATGTAGCCCCCTTATTGTTATTGGTGTACCGTCGTAGCCCAAATATTGCTATTATTGTGCCCTTACATTATTATTGTTAGGCCGGCTAGGATTATATTGTGACCCCATGGAGTCCTATATATAGGAGGTTTTGTCATTTGTATGATCCAAGAATTGTTCATTTATATAATGTAACAAGATTTATCCCAGGAAGTGTCTTATTTAGAAGGCATTGATCTCTCTTTTCTTCTATTTTTGAAGCTGGTATCATAACATTTGGTATTAGAGATTTGGATTCTAGGGTTTCGCTGGTCCAAATAGTTCATCATGGAATTTTCACTATAACTTTGTTTCTACCAAGGTTCAGAAGCTAAAATGTCTAAAACGTGAAGCCCAAATTAGGAGGATATTCATGTAAAAATTAGAGATATTGGTTCACAATATTTTTGGAGATATGATTTATAGAAGTTAGGATTTTTTCAAGCTCCTGAGTTTCATCTAAAAGAGGTTACCTTGGTAAAATCGTCATAACTCTCTCTCTCTAAGCATTGGATTAGAATTCTATCAGAAGTGGCTGAAATTGCATGGATTGTAGTTTCTTGTATCTCAATTTCAGAGCCGAAGAAGGAAACAATGATATGTGGCATGCCATATAAGTTCAATCTACTGAAATAATCCATAATTATCTCATTGTAGGAGATTGGGCATAACTTTGTCTTGAGGCATTCAAATCAGGTCAAGCATGTGGCATGCGAAAGAAGATTCAGAGGGCTACTACAGGACCAAATTTTAGATATTGAAGATCCAAAATTACTGAGATACAACAGTTTCAATATCTAGCTCCTCAAAAAAATGAAAAAGGTGTGTATTTTTGTTTTCAAATTGCATAAGTCTTGTTTGAAAAATTAGTTTGAAGTGTTTCCAAGGGAATATTGAAACATAGATATCAGTACTAGGTTCAAAGATCCCACCTAAAATGAATTAAACACCCATTAAGCCTTCAGAAGGCTCTATTATGACTCGTGAAAAGGAGCAAGTGCAATATGACATATCAAAATTTCAAGAGCAAGTACACCAAATTTCTCTCTTGCAAAGAGAAACAAATAATGAAATGGATGTTTTGAAGAAAGGCATCGAAGCTAAGATGGATGGTTTGAAGAAATGCGTGGAATATAATATGGATGTTTTGAAGAGTGGCATGGAATATTATATGGATGGCATGGTAGCTAAGATGGATGACATGGAAGCTAACATCAATGAAAAAATTAAAGACACCATGGAAGACATGAAGAATGATCTAAAAGAAGACATGGAAGGTTTTAAGGAAGGTTTGACAAGGTTGATACAATAAATGATTCCTAACGGCAAAAGTATAGTAGAGGAAACTCATAATGAGAAAAAAATAAATGTTAATCATGATTTCATAAAATCTAATGTTTGATCAAAGACCCACCATATTCCAAAGGTCGATATGAGGAAGTTTGATGACAAGGATCCTATAACATTGATACTACATATGGAGCAATATTTTTATCTCAATGATGTGCAAAACACACAAAAGGTATGCATTGAAACTTTATATTTAGAAAAAAGAAACATTTGTATGGTATCGATGACTTTTCTCCTTAAAAATATTGTCACTTGGTCAATTTTTACGGAGGAAATGATAGCACATTATGAGAAGACAAAGAGAAACACCTTCTTTAGCCAATTGATAAATCTCAAACAAAAGGGTTAAGTGGTGGATCACATTGAGGATTTCCAAAAGTTGAATATAAGGTTAGTTGATATTCCAGGGGAACACAAGATTGATGTCCTCATAGGGACTTTAAAGGATAACATCCAACATGAGGTTTGAATTTTGGAACCTGACTCATTGGAGAAGGCATTGAGGTTGGCAAGAAAAATTGAACATAAAATTATGGAGATAAGGAAGCGTACCACTCACATATATAAATATGGAAGTGTTTCTACTCCTATAATTCCACAATCTACAGCACAACAATTAGAAGAAAAAATAGAAAAAGGGCTCTTTTATAGTTATGATAGAAAATACACTAAAAGTCATAAGTGTGCTGAGAAGAAATTATTTTACATAGATTGTGAAGAGGAGGAAAAGAATGAAAAATAAACTTCAAAAGAAGAGGATATACACTGTAAACCAACCCTAGATAAAGAAGAAATGAGTCTGACCATATAGTGTAATGCATTGGCAGGAATTACCACTCCTTAAAATCTCAATATATAAGGACATATCAATAAGGAAGGGTAATAGTGCTGATTGATTTGGGTATTACCCATAATTTTATTCCTTGTAACGTATCCAGGGAATCCAATTACTTCATATACCCATCATTAGAATCTCAAGTGATGGTTTCAAATGGAGGAACTATAAATTTTTCTAGAAAATGCAATAATATAAAGCTAGCCATGGGGGAATATGTATTTAATAGTCCAATTCTTTCCATTGTAATGGGAGGTGCTAATCTTGTACTAGGAGTACAATGGTTAAAATATTTGGGGACGATAGCTTTTAATATTCAAGAAATTTTATTGAAATTTTCTTTTGGAAGGAAAGGAAGCCAAATTACAGGGTATCGTAGGGAAGCCGGGAAAGATAATAAGCTCTAATGTCATGGAAAATATTTTGAAGAAAGAACAAGGAGGCTTAATTTCACAATTATGCTCACTAGAAGTTCCAACATCAAAATCATCTATTTTTCCAGATCTCCAAAAGGAATTGGACAATCATTCCAAGGTGTTTGAAACTACTAAAGGACTCCCACCTATTCATTATCATGATTATGCTATTCATTTTATTCCTGGAACTGTTCCTCCAATCATCAAGCCTCACAGATATCCTTATGTCCAAAAGAGCAAAATTCAATGTATGATTGCAGAAATGTCAGAGGCTGGTATAATTCAACCTAGTCAAAGTTCTTCCTCTACTCCAGTAGTATTGGTGCCCAAGAAGGATGGATCATGGCACATGTGTCCGAATTATAAGGAGTTGAATAATCTCTCAATTGAATATAAATTTCTCGTTCCTGTGATTGATGAATTAGTGGATGAGTTACATGGATAATTTATTTTACCAAGTTGTATGTTCATTTAGGATGTCATCAAATAGAATGAAGATTGAAGTTATTTCGAAAATAACATTTTGAACTCATGAGGGTCATTATGAATTTTTGGTCATGCCTCTTTGCCTTACCAATGCACCTTCTACATTTCAAGGGTTGATGGATTCCACTTTTAAACCATTCCTTAGAAAATTTGTGTTAGTATTCTTTTATGATATACTAATCAACAACAAGTCTTGGAAGGATCATGTTCAACATGTTGACAAGGTGATCAAATTATTGGAGGAGAAACAATTATATGCAAAAACCACCAAATGTTTCTTTGGAGTACAAGAGGTGGAATATCTGGTTCATATTGTATCTCACGAGGGTGTTAAGGTAGACCATAAAAAACTTAAAGCCAATAAGGAATGGAAAGTCCCCAAAACCATAATGTAGTGGTGAGGATATATCAGGTTAACAGGGTATTATCACAATTTTGTTAAGAATTATGGGAGAATAGAAGCATCTATAACAACATTATTGAAGAAATATTAATTTTCATGGACTCTTGAAGCAACTAAGGCCTTTGAACATCTTAAAGAGGCAATGTTCCTAGTAGCTGTCTTAGCTACGCCAGACTTCACAAAAACCTTCATTGCAGAATGTGATACCTTAGGAAATGGAATTGGTATTGTTTTAATGCAAGAAGGAAGACCCATTTCTTTTTAAAGTCATCCAATGAAAGGAAAGTATTTACATAAAGCTATTTATGAGAAGGAAATGTTGGCAATACTACATGCATTGAAGAAATGGAAACCTTACCTAATGGGAAGACCCTTCAAGGTAAAAATTGATCATGATAGTCTTAAACACTTTTTGGAATAAAGACTACTTTTAGAAGAGAAACAAAAATTGGTCACAAATATGTTGGGTTGTGATGTTGAAATCATTTACAAAAAAGGGAAGCTAAATGTTGTTGCAAATGGACTCTTAGGAAAGGATGAAGAGGTGGAAGCATTGCTTTGTACCATTTCTATTATCCAACAAGATTGGGTAACTGAGGCAAGGGATGAATGGAAGAAGGAAGAAGAAGTGTGGACACTCATTCAAAAGTTGCAGCAAAGTCCTAGTACATTTGCTACATTTAGTTGGAAAAATGATTCCTTATGGTACAAAGATCTCTTATATCTTTGTAAGAATTCCCAAAAAAAACAAAAGATTCTTTTTGTTAGGATATTCCGACACATAGGATATAGTTAATAATAACTTAGTCTAGTGTAGAGTTAGGTAAAGTGTGTTTCTTTACTATGTACATTTGTAACTTATAATTCGATGGTCTACTCTCTCCTTGGTATTAATGACACTTGATCCGTGACTTCACACTCGATTGGTCCATCATCTCTATTTAAAGAGCATGGAGGGTCATTTTTCTGGTAACTGTTTATGAGAGAAACATATGTAATCTTTCTTTTATATTAATAAAATGCCTGAAGTGGTCGTGTTGGCTCGGGCCATGGAATGTTTTCCTCTTCGAGGGTTTTAACCATGTCATAATATTGGTGTACTAGTTTGTGATTTGTTTGTGAGCGGTGACCTTTTGTTTTTTATCTAAGGAACTTACCCTGTAAATTCCTACATGGTATTAGAGCTATTTTGAGGGCCGCATCCATTGTTGATCCAAATCTGAATCTAGTTTTACTACATGCGACTGTCATTTTCTAGATCTAATATTTCTGAACATTTTTGGGCCTGGAGAACTGCTATGTTGTGTCTAGAGAACTTGTTGCTATTAGGAACCCATTTCATTTCATACGAAAAGGTTTGCGGTTGCCCAATTTATGTCAATTTAGATCTGGACATATAAAGTATCTGTTTTGCAGTTATATTTGTTAATAGTTATAGTTATTTCGGTTCCCTCTGTTTATTTCAACTTTTAGGTTTTATTTATTTTCTGGATCTATATCCGCTTTTATGTGTATGCTCTTTTCTCTGCGCTGTGCGCGATCTCGGCAAATTAGAAACCAGAAGAAGGGAATTTTTTTTGCTACGTATGCTCTTTCCCCACGTCTTTGTGCGATCTCAAGAAATCAAAAATAATGAAAAAGTAGATAGTTGCCAGTATGGATAACCGGAAATCTAACGTTCTCCTGTAAGGCTTGCTTTTCATTTTTTATTTTCTCGTATTTTGTGTTTTTTGTGTAGGAAAAATGCATGCACACTAGAGACTAAAATAAAAAACCTCATTCCTCCTTTCAAACAATTACAAAATCCTTTTACTATCTCACTTGGTGAGAAGTTAGTTTATGAGAATAATGGTCTTGTGCTCAAGTCTCTTTCTCAAGCTTGTTTTGTACAAAGTTTTTTGTTAAAGGGGCAGGACTTTTTTTTTAAATTGAAATTCATCATCAAATTTCAAACTGTTCCTATAGCTATTCCACATCTACAACTCATTTTTTCAAAAAGGCATAACTTCCTCACCGAGAAGCCATTTTTCGAGCCCTTTTTTTTGAATTAGCCTAATTTTTCGAGATATTTCAATTGCAGAAGTTTTTTTCAGCTTTTTTCAGCTCCTGTTTTTTTTTAAATGGAAAGTGCATGCCCGATTATTCTTAACAGCACCAATTATTTCCAATGGATACCTCACATGGTAGTTTTAATTAGAAGTAAACGGCTTTATAGAATAGTCACAAGACAAGAAACTAAACCTTCCGATGATGACAAAGTCGCTAAATAGTAAAATAAACAAGATCAAGCATGGGGGTTGATACGAATGTCCATTGCTGAAGACCTTCGATTTCATATCCTTGAAATTGACACCCCTGATGAAGCCCTGAAAATGCTAAATACTGTTTTTGGCATTAAAAATCAAATTGGGGCCCACCAGCTTGAAAATGAGTTTCTTAACTTGGACCCCAATAATTTCCCCTCTATTGAAGATTTTTTGTCAAAATTAAAGACCCTTAGACTTCTTTTAGAAGGTTGTAAGGTCAAAAAGGATTATCGTAGCCTCATCTATTCCATTCTTGCTAAGCTTCCCCCTCCATACTCTGTATTTCTTTCCACCTTCCATTCCACTAGAGAAGCCATCATTTCTTCAGGAAACACCTACAAGAACCCCTCTTTTGATGCCTTTTGCGATTTTTTGATAAGAGAAAAAGAAAACATTTTACACCTTCATCTTATCACTTCTTTCAAAGCTTCTAAGAAAGCCTTAGTAGAATAACAACAACCATATCAAAATAATCCCAAGAAGTAGTATCCCAAAAAGCATGGTCCTAAATCAAACAAGGGTCCTAAGCCATTTCAGCCACAAACTAAAAAAGAAACTCACCAAAATGATCAGGAAAATAAAAACAATGGGAAGAAGATAGATAGACATTGCAACTTTTCCAATCGTGGTGGCCATATAGAGTCCAAATGTTTTAAGAAGATGGAAGCCTTATAAGCAACAATGAAGAAGCACAAGGCCAATTTGGAGCACTTTTCACCTTCATCTTCAGGAATGGCACTTTCTGTTTGTGCTTTTCAAGCATCAAGATCTGGTTATGCATTAAATGTATCTTCTTCTTCTCATTCTCATGAGTGGTTCATTGATTTTGGAGCTTCTTACCACATGGAAAAAAATAAAGCCATGTTTTCTTCTTTAAATGATTCTAACACCAAACATATTTATGTTTGTGATGATAGATCTGTTAGCGTTGTAGGATCTGGAACCATTTATCTAGTTAATGGTCAGTTTAATGATGTACTATGCATTCCTACCTTGTCATGCAACCTTCTATCTATTTATTAGAGAACTCATTCACGTGAAGAGAAAATAGTAGAATTCTCACCTCATGATGTTGTAATAAAGGACCTAAAAGATCCTAGACATATTTTAGCTACTGGAATTGCTGATGATTCCACAAGGTTGTATAAGTTTGACAACTTTGGGTCATCATGTATTTCCTCCATTTTTGTTGATCATAATGATGATGTGAGAAAATTTTGGCATGAGCGATTTGGTCACTTAAACTATTGTTCTCTTCAAACTCTATGTAAAGAAAATATGGTGACAGGTCTTCCCATGGTATCTTGCCGAGATGGTGTTTTCTCTGGATGTGTACTCGTAAAACATCATCAAGATAGTTTCGACAAACATGCCTCTTGGCACGCTTCAACCACTTTGTAGCTTGTGCACAGTGCTTTATGTTGTCCACTTCTTGTTGTTTCTTTCTCTAGTTGCAAGTACTTCTTAACTTTCATTGATGATTTTTGCAGACGCACTTGGGTATACTTCTTAAAACTCAAGAGTGAAATTTTTAACATGTTCTTGGCCTTTAAGGCCTTTGTTGAGAAATAATATGGACATCAAATTCTTAAGTTAATATGAGATAATGGAGGAGAATATCTGAACAACAATTTTATCAACTTTTCCACTAAGCATGGAATTCAATTGCAACATACTATTCCATATACTCCACAACAAAATGGCATAGCTGAACGGAAGAATCACACCTTAAAAGAAATGGCTAATTGTATGCTTCAATCTAAAGGACTTGATATCAATTTTTGTGCAGAATAAATTAACTGTGCAAACTACATAGTTAATCACACTCCTACTAAGTTTTGAATAATATAACTCCAGAAGAAGATTGGAGCTCAATGAAACCAGATTTAAGTAAATTTTGTGTTTTTGGAAGTGATGCTTGGGCCCATATTCCAGATGCAAAACATAAAACCTTAGAACCTAAGAGTGAAAAATGCATTTTCATTGGATATTTTGAAGATGTCAAAAGATATAGACTTCTTTAATCAAAATCCAAAAATATAATCATTAGAAGTGATGTAAAATTTGAGTAAAATATATCGGCCTATGATCCTGGTTCGATGGGTGTGCCACCTTTGGCCTGCGAGCCTGACTCGACATATCTGCCACCTCTCTCTATATCTTCTATTTTTGACAGCATTCCTTCTAGTTTAGATGATGACAGTGATGATGAAAATCCTCCTCCACCTCTTGAAGATGTTCCTTCAACTTCGGATATTCCAAGATGGGTTCGCTCTAATCTAGATGCAGCAGGTTCTCTTGCAGGTGACCCTCCAGATCAACAACATACACATTCTCAGTTCTAAATATGCTCTTCCTTATTGGCTCAAGTTCCATAAAATACTAATCTAGACACCTTTGAACAAGCTTCCGGTCATCCAGATTGGGATGAAGGTATGAATGAAGAATATTGTTCCTTATTGGAAAACGATAGTTGGGATCTTATTCCTCTTCCAAAAGGAAGAAAACTTGTCATATGTAGATGGGTTTACAAAACAAAGTTTGGAAAAGATGGAAAAGTGGATCGACATAAAGCTCATCTTGTTTCTAAAGTATTTTCACAAGTTCAAGGAATTGAATATACCGAAACCTTCTCCCCTATTTCCAAAATGAATTCTATCTGCCTTGTTCTTTCCCTCGATGCGTCCTTTAAATGGGAAGTCCATTAGATGGATGTTAAATCCACCTTCTTACATGGAGATTTTCATGAAGAAATCTAGATGGAACAACCCCATGGCTTTATCCAAAATGACTCTAGCCTTCTTTGTCACCTTAGGAAGTCTCTTTATGGTCTCAAACAAGCTCCTCCGGCTTGGTGTGCCAAAATGGATAGATTTCTATTAGATAATTTCTTGTATAAGTGTCATTATGACAACAATTTCTACACAAAGAAAGTGGATAAGTCCTTGACCCTCCTTGTTCTTTATGTTGATGATATTATCCTTAGTGGTAGAGATCCCATCCATATAACCCATGTGAAGTCTTGCCCCAAAAAGAAGTTTGAAATGACAGACTTGGGACACTTGCATTATTTTCTTGCT
Organism: Pinus albicaulis; assembly: GCA_034641835.2. Lineage (NCBI taxonomy): Eukaryota > Viridiplantae > Streptophyta > Pinopsida > Pinales > Pinaceae > Pinus > Pinus albicaulis. Next base: position 1,456,378,052 of record CM076580.1, on the reverse strand, counting down.
CTTCAAGTCTTGAAATCCAAAGAATGTACTACCCTCTCTCAGTCCAAGTATGATTGTGATCTTCTACGCCACTTTCACATTGAAGACTGTAAGCCATCCCCTTCTCCCTTTCAGTCTAGAGTCAAGCTTTTAGCCACTTGTACTACCCCTAAAGTTGATGCTACCTTATATTGTCAACTTGTTGGTAAACTCTTGTATCTAACCCATACCCATCCTGACCTTCCTTTTCCGTTGGTATTATCGCGCGATGTATCCACCAACCTCTTGTAGTGCCGGTTAGGCTTGACAAAAGGAAGCAATGTGGCTTCGTCAGATCTTGTCTGAATTTGGTCTTCATTAGTAGCATACAACTACACTTTGGGGTGATAATCACAATTCCATTTAGCTATGTAAAGATCCAATTAAACATTAGCTTATGAAACACATTTAACCCCACATAAAATTCATCATAAACCTCATTCATGATCATGTTCTTGGAGTGCAGTACTATTCAACCAATGATCAAGTAGTTGATATCTTTACAAAGGCTCTCACAGAAGCGAAGTTTACCAAACTTTGATCCACGCTTGGAGTTCAGGAAAGTTATCAGTAAGGGGGGATAGGCTCTAATTCCTCCTTCCTTTGCCTATTGTGGCACCTTTGTAAATCCGTCCATCCTATCTCAATTTGTTCTTAAGGGGGGATGTTAGGATATTTCGACACATAGGAAATAGGCTCCTTTTGTGTCACATTTGTAAATGCTTCAATCCTATCCCAAGTTGTTCCTAAGGGGGGATGTTAAGATATTTTGACACATAGGAAATACTTAAGAATGACTTACTCTATTCTATAGTTAGGTAAAGTGTGTTTCTTTACTATGTACATTTGTAACTTATAATATGACAATCACGATTTGTAGTGATTTGACAGTTCAGTCTCTCCTCGATATTAAAGACACTTGATCCATGGGTTAGCACCTGATTGGTCCTTGATCTCTATTTAAAGAGCATGGAGGGTCATTTTTCCGGTAACCTTTTATGAGAGAAACATATGTAGTCTTTCTTTTTATATCAATAAATTTCCTGAAGTGGTCGCGTTGGCTCAGGCCATGGACTGTTTCTCTCTTCGAGGGTTTTAACCACATGATAATGCTGGTGTATTGATTTGTAATTTATTTTTGAGCAGTGAACTTTGGTTTTTGATCTACGAAACTTACCCTATAAATTCCTACACTTTTGGAATTGCACACTTTTCCTTTGGGAGGACACTTAAGATTTTTAAAAACATACAACACAGTGAAGAAAGAATTTTTTTGGGATGGCCTTAAATCTGATATTCAAAATTTTGTGGTAGAATGTTTGGTTTGTCAGTAAAATAAAGTTGAAACAATTAAGACCTTGGGTCTTCTACAATCTTTATCCATTCCACGTCAACGTTGGGAGGATATTTCAATGGATTTATCACAGGTTTACCTAAGTCTAAAGGAAAGAGTGTCATCATTGTTGTAGTTGATAGACTTACCAAGTATGAACACTTTTGTGCATTATCTCATCCATTTAAAGAAATTACATTTTATACTGCATTTATGGAAACAATTCAGAAGTTACATGGAAGCCCAAATTATTTTGTAAGCGATAGAGATCCAATTTTTACTAGAAAATTTTGGACAAAATTATTTTATTGTTTGGGTACTCAACTAGGTCATAGCTCATCATATCATGCTCAATCCGATGGTCAAATTGAGATAGTGAACAAATGCTTTGAAGGATATCTTCGTTGTTTTGTATATGATAAAAAACAAAATGTCAAGTGGTTACCTCTGGCTGAATGTTGGTATAATACTTCCTTTCATACTGTAGCAAAAATGACCCCATTTATGGCACTTTATGGATATCATCCACTGTCCATCACATCATATTTAAGAGAAAATTATAAGGTTCAAGTAGTGGAAGATCACATCGACCATCCACAACAAGTTCTCCAACTCTTAAATGATAACCTAAATTTGGCACAAAATTGAATGAAACAACATACATATCAACATGAAAACGAGAGAATTTTTGATGTAGGAGACTTGGCATTTTTATGGCTACAACCATACAAAAAAATACCCCTCAAACAAGCTAGGAAGGATAATAAATTCTCACCAAAGTACTATGGTTGTTACAAGGTGTTGAAAAATATTAGTACTATGGCATACAAGTTGGAGCTTCCATCTTCTTCATGAGTGCATCGAGTTTTCCATGTTTCATGCTTAAAGAGGGTTATAGGTGATAAACATCCACTTCAGACAATATTGCCAGAACTTGATGTGGAAGTAACAATCATATTGGAAACTGAAGCATTTACAGAAACAAGAACTCAACAGCTACGAAATAGATAAATTTTAGAGTATCTCATAAAGTGGAAGAGCTTACCCACTGAAGGTTCTACATTGGGGGGTGATAATTTTATACAGAAGCATCCATAGTTACTCAAGTGTTGAGGACAACATTTTTTTGAAGGAGAGGGGCATGTTAGGTCCCTATATTACTAGTCTAATCCCTATTTGTTGTTAGTTTAGCCTCCTAATTCTTATTTCTATACCCATGTAACCCCAATATTGTTATTGTTGTGCCCTTACATTATTATTGTTAGGTCGGCTAGGATTATATTTTGACCCCATGTACTGCTATATATAGAAGGATGTTTTTTCATTTGTATCATCCAAGAATTGTTCATTAATGTGATGTAATGGAGGTTTCCCCCTCGGAATGGCTTATTTCCAAGGTGTTGATCTCTCTTTTATTCTATTTTTGGAGCTGGTTTCATAACAAGGTATCTTGAAATCTAATATATTATCCAAAGGATATTCTCTATAGAAAATGTACACATGCATGTTACTTACACAATGGCTTGTTGGGTTTAAACTATGTGCTATCTTGATTCTTGAAATCTAATGTATTATCGAAATGATATTCTCTATATAAAATGTTAACATCCTACGATCAAGTTGTTGCTTGAAATCTAATTTTTTATCCAAAGGATATTCTCTAGAGAAAATGTAAACATGAATTTTACTTACACAATAATTTGTTGGGTGAAAATTAAGTGCTATCTTCATTCTTGGAATCTAATGTTTTAATAAAATGATATTCTCTATAGAAAATGTAAACATGCATAATTTATAAAGTACGAGAAACATTCTTCAATGAGAAGTTATTGATAGCTCATTTGACATTATCGAATGAAATTGAATCTCACTTCTAGATAAAATGCTGCAATTAGTGCTTTTATGGTGCATCATATTAGGGTGCACAAATATTACATTCAAAATATTCTTCAACTAGGAAGTTGATAATGGTGGCATTTCTTCATTGAAATAAAATGGACCTTAGCTCAATTAGTGTGAATGAACAAAATTGGACCTCAAGATAAACCTGGCTAGACACATAACCGCAATTTTTATTATGCGAGTGACATTTTTAGTGTTTGTTGTTTAGTTTAACTGTAGCCAAATTAAATTTAAAACTTATAGCCAAATTACTTTTAAAAACAATAAACATTAGATGATGGATATATGGATAAACTAGAAATGGTACCACCATTTTTGTACTATTTTAAATTTTTAATGAATCATATTTTCCAAAGTGAAAAGTTGGAAAAAATACGTTTGAAATCCCCATTTCCTCAAAGAGAAAAAATATGATAATCACTACTCAGTGTGTGATTTTATGCACTAAATAATAAGCTAGATCCCAATGGAAAAGGAAAACAATGCACTTATAGTAAAGATAAGAAACAATATGATTTATAGTTGAATCATATGCGAAATATAAAAAGTTATTTGAGGATATAGACTGTTGCAATTTTTGCAACCAAAGCCCTCCTATGGCATACAATTTCATCTACAAAAACAAATTTTCAAGTTGAAAAGTTATGTATAATTGCACCGTTGTATAATGAAGAAGATTGTTGGAAAAATATGCAATTAGCTCATGGTTGTCTCATGAAATTTCCAATGTCTACAATGTCATCTTTCAAATGAGAGCTATAGTTTTCTATAAAACAAAATACTTTGAAGACAAATCACTTTACAAATAAATAATTCTTATATATATTATTAATAATACTTATATTAATGCCCAATACATGGACTTAGCTTGTATGAAGTTAAAAGAGGCGAGCTTCTTTGAGATCCACTTTATTCAAACTTATTTGTAAAGCATAATTTGCTTATAGAACACATTTTGCAAGAATCTAATACTTCATGATTTTGGAATGTTCCATGAAGAGACATTTCAATTTAAATATAAATAACAACACTAAAACACAACTAAATCTTCATCAATAAAAATAAAAATATGAATATGTTAAATATTTTTGTTAAATATAAAATATAGAGAAATAAATAAAAATACTAATATATCAAATATTTAATTATAAATAAAAATAAAAATCAATCTCACCTAAATATATAAACAAGTTATAACAACGATGGCAATTATGTTCGATATAATAACACAATAATCACATAAGTCACATTGTCAACTTTAACTTCATAAGTTGTTATTTTTCAAATCTCTCAAATTTGCGGATAACAATGACAAGATATTTTTTAGATTTAAGTAAAATGAAGAATAAGATGTGTAACACTCAATTTTTGTTTTAATTTTCTTAATTTTATTTCTTAAAATTATTTTTTACTAATTTAATTATATTCATTATTCATTTAAATGCAAATTGTATTGTATAATTGCTATGTAGATTTCATAGGGTGAATTGAGTTGAAGATTTGTATGGGACGAAGTTGCTGTACTGCACACGTTTTTTTTATTTGAACTTTCAGCCCAAACACTCAAGCTGAAAATTGCTACACTAAGCCCATAATGTTTAAAATTGAGGTGGGCCAAGCTACAGGAGCTTGAAGAAAAGTTGAAGAAGCTCTAAACACTAATCGCTGACAATATATATATATATATATATATATTCCCAGGTTCAGGACGACACTCAGAATAGGACGTTCACTGGCAAACATAATTACCTAAGTCTAAAAGGAATCGATTTTAATGTTAGAAAGTCTGAAGCTCTTACACCCCAACCTACCAGGTCGCCGATATAGTATTTGTCTGTGTTACGTAACTCTATTTTTTAGTGTTTTGAACAGCGTGAATAGATAGATGATGAAAGTCTGTGATAGCATAGACAGTGCTAAAGAAAGTATATTCGCACTATAATTAGTGCTGTTGAGGTTGTAATCTTGTCATGTCTTTGGCATACAGTTGACGAATTATTCAATATGAAAATATATTCAATGTGAAATATAGTAGTTTATTACCTAGTTGTCATTTGAAAAAATAGATTTACCCACAGGAGTGGAGTTTGATGAAGACTGAAGAAACCAAGTTTGTGGGGTGCATTGAACATAGACAAATTCTCAGAATAATTGGATAAGAAAAGCTCCGATTTGATTAGATGTTTGCGGATTTTCCATGGAATATGTTGTGACTTCGCCAGAGACTCACTTCGATTTTAGAAGGGATGAAGAAATTTTCTTAAGCGGGAGTCGATTCACCTACCAGCGGAAAGTTTGTTTTCACACTCTCTTTTCACTCCACTCAAGTGTTTACGTCAACGTTGGAAGCAACAAGTGAAAAGTGAAATTTTCATTATATGTTAGGTTAAAACGGTTTTGGAACTACCACAAATATTTTGAAATAAAATAGTTAAAGACCAGACCAATGTTTTGTAGTAAAATCTAATAATTAGGTCGATAGGCCTTCTCTTATGAAAGAGATCAAATTTTTGATCGTTAACATATTCATTCTGCACACGACACCTGTTGCTGTTCATATTCATTCTGTACATGTCACCTATTTCTGTTCATTCGTTTGTGCAGGTGATTTGAACCTTTCAGCTTTCCATGCGTACATCATATCATCATGCCATCTGTCCATACCATTTCAGATATTTGGCTTCATTCTCGCTCTTACAGTTACGCACGGTATTTCGACTTCATCGTCGCTCTTAATTTTATGCCTTCTGTTAAGTTGCTGCACTTGCCCAGGTTGATCCCTGTACCTGGAAGCATGCACTTTCCTTTTGTTAAGTTTCTGCACTTGCCCAGTTCGATCCGTGCACCTGGAAACACCCTCGCATAGCCTGGTTCTGATTTGATCCCTGCACCTAAAAGCACCCTCGCATAGAGGCAAATAGTCGTGATACTACGTCTTTCGACTTCCGGAAACTCTTCTGCTAGCAGGTTCTCTTTTGCGGTTGTTGAAGGTCGATAAAATAAATATATACTCTGTAGCCAGACATTAGCGCTCAAATCTACCTTAGGCTGAAATAAGGTAAAACTCAAGGGTACATCAAACCACGCTCGGCCTCGTAGCTAGCCCTACGAGGACAGGAGAGGGCTCTCTCCGGGTCTATCTCAGAAAAAGGTCTTCAAAGGGGCTGAGATGACTTATAATGAATACTAATTTTAGGCTAGTAAAGAGATAGGAAAGTTTGATTTTGATTTTTTGGGTTTTTGTTGAAAAAATGGGAAAAACAATTTTGGGCTCGGGGATGAGGCCAGATCTTTGCAGAATTCGAGTTGGGGCGAGGTAGGTAGTAGTCTTGATGCTTTTGATCAGGTGTATGGATGGATCAGAACGACAAGGAGCTGAGGAGGGCAAGGGAGAACATGGATCCTCTCCAAACTAGCGAAAACATGTAAAACTAAACAAATTTAAAGGCAGAGCACTGGAAACAATGGATTCAACCTCATTTACTCATTCATTTAGTTTCAGAAGCATAAGAAGGGAATGGCATACATTAAACATGAAAGAAATTACAATAAAATGAGAGAAAACACCATCAAGAACTGAAAGCCACAAGAATCCCAACAGGTGCTGCAAAACCTCTGATCTTTCCTTAGCCAAAATATGAAAAATATGTACAATAGTGTGCCAAAAGTTTTCCCAAGAGTCCAACCTGTAGAATGTCTCAGAAATTACATAATATAGACTATTCTAACCCCTTCCCACACCTCTAGGGGTCGAATTCCTCCTTCTAGGAGCAGTTCCAACTAATTCTAAACAAGGAGCTAGAATATAGGCATCCAAACAACTTGCCTCTAAAAGGGAGGAAACTGATTCTTACATTTGATTTTTAATTTTTTAGGAGTGAATCATCTAGAATAGGTAAAAGTGAGTCCAAGTTACATTCCAACCATAAAATTACATCAAGATAACTCAAAAATTACATCCACAAGCAAAACTGGTCCAACTGGCCGAAATCCTAAGCTGGAAAATGAAAAATCAGCCAAAAATCTATATGCGTAGCGCGCCTTTCAGCCTGCTTTTGGGGCACTTCCCGGCATCCAAATTGAGCTCATGATAGCTCGTTGGAAAGCCCTGGATGTTTTCTATCCAACCCAGATGGAATATCCCAATTTTGATCTCATTTACCCCTCCAAAACTTCATTCTCCCAGAATTACTTCCTGCTGGTGTAAAAGGTGGCAGAAAGGTAGTTTTCATGGTGTTTTTGGCCCTTTTGATCATCCAAAACTTGGTGAAATGATTTGGCCATACTGGAGCATGCATAACTTACCATGAAAAACCCAAAAATATAAAGTTTTCCTCTAGCAAGTGTCTCGATCATAAGCGAGCGCATCGACGCGCTACTCGTATGGCTGAAAAATCTGTTTTGAAACCAAAATATTTCAAAATGACAAAAAATTCTCCGAATTTGCTCAAATTCGGAGCAAAGACCCTCCATCATGTACCATGCCCGGCCAACGAAGCCTCGGCCAAAATCCGGAGTGGATCCGGCCTCTTCCGCCGTTTTAGTGCACTGCTCAACCTCCTCTTTAGAATCTTCATTTTTGCCTTGCAGACATGCATGCGGGCCCAATAATGACCTTTCATGTGACGAAGAATTTCTTTCTCTATATTGGCCTTTGCCAAAAATTTCTCCAGATGAATGTTAACATGCGTGAGTTCGGTCTCTCGCTCAACTGGTGTCATGTCACCTGGTCTCTTCCGGGCCAATTGTCGATCCTCACGGATTCGCCGCAGCTCTAACAGTGTGTGTTCATCCTCTAGATGTTTGTTACGCTGCTCCAGGTAGTTTATCACCCACTGAGCCCTCTGCAATTTCCCTTTCAGCGTGTCATTCTCGGCCTTTTGCTCCTGGATGATCTCTTTCAATTTCGAGCTAGGAGAGCTCGCATCAACATCAATGAACGTGAAATCAGTGTCCCAGCCTCCTGAAGGGCCCTCATCATGCATGGGCCTCTTGCCCCTGTCCTGAAACTGTACCTGTGCTGAAGAAGAAGGCGAGACCCCTTCCACATCATGTGGAGATAATACTCGCTCTGCTGATGGAGTCAACGAGACCCCTTCCACCACGGGTGGAGATAGTACTCGTCGTGTAGCTGCAAATAAGGCCCTGTGGCCTCGCTGGTATGTCACATACAATGGAGCACTGATATGCTCGATCTCAGGAATGTCAGGCTGGTGTGAAGGCTCTCCCTCATCATGAACTACCTCGGGAAGCGGCTGTGGCGCTGTGAAGAAGTCACGGGAGATGAAATCCTCCCAAGTAATGCCCTGCTGTGTCAACTGATGTACCACTACGATCTTGATCAACGCGTAATGATATATACTTCTATGCTGCTGTGCTGGGGTCTTCTTCTGTACAAAAATCATCATCCTCTCTATGTTGCGATACATGAAGTATGGAATGTTCATCATACGTACCCTCATGAAATGCATCAACAAACGGACATGGTACGCATAGAGACGCGAGAATCTGCCCTCGCAACTGAAATACCGAATGATGAGTTTCATCAATGGTGCAAACTCATCCTTCAGGAATCTGAAAGGAAAAACCCTGCTCAGCTGCCTCATAAACCCAGGTTTGATGTATGGCTCATAGTGGAATTTTTCTAACTGCTGACGTTTGTTCCATTCTTCTCCTATATTTGGTATCCCAGTGGCCTGAGCAATGGTCTGTGGTGACAGAATGAAATCTACTCCGGCGAGGTTTACACGGCCATCATGTAAATGTAGAACGAATAGACGAGCTAGCTCATGATGATGCTGGGTTTGTGAAATCATCTCACAGTATCGGAAACATGACTGATGCTGAAAACAATCCATTGCAAGCGGGCAAGCCTGCAATTGAGCCAAAGAGGTAGGCTCCTGTCTGAGATGCTTACTGCTTTTTCCACTTTTGTGAGACCTCCGTGGCACATCACCCTCTGCTGTGGAATCACTGTCATACTCCTGCTCATAATCTGAGTCCGTCTCTGACATGGCTTTGAAAACAAGATGTCTGCAATATATATGCTGATATAGGTGTAGTGAAGACAAAAGTTCAGTGTATGCTCAAAACCCAAATATGTCACATATGTATCAAAGTATCATAGGAAAGCAAGCCACAGTGGTAATTGCCAAATGGGTTTGCATGAAAAGTAGTCACTGCTTTGATTATAAAAGGTTTTGACAAATGAGTAGAAAAGATTGTAGTGTAGGGTACAACCTTTGCAATGGTAGTTTAGATTTGTCAAGGGAGAAGTGGATACGGGACTCTGTTCGTCAATGAAGAATGAGAAACAGTGTGACAATAACCATAGTGAAATAATAGCAATGACAGCAGTGTTTCGACAATGTCAATGGAGGAGATGGACAAGTGAAAATGAGACTATGTGAAAACATGAATAATGAGTAGTGCTAAAATGACGATGGCAATCATAGTGATAGCAGCAATGTAATGGCAAAGAAAGGGTGTGAGGATGATGTAAATAATGAGTAGGGACACCACAGACAATATAGGCATGAGCATATATATCAACCACACAATTTTTCAAACCCCCACGCAATCATTATCATTTGCTTCAAAACCCTTAAGAAATGAATTTGGAAATAAACATAGGGTTTACGCATTTCTCCTCATCAAATAATTGTTTCCCCACTTTGAAAACACCATAATCATATCTAAAATTCACTGAGCAATCATGAAAAACCTACTTGCAAGCCGATTGAGGCGCTTTGGCATGAAACTGGACGCAAGGGCAAATTTTTTTTGGTTCTGAGACTATATGAGTAGCGCGCTTACCCAGTGCATAGCGCGCTGCATATGCATAGCACGCTTGTAATTTTACACAGGCTGGTGAGGCCCAACGCATAGCGCGCCCCTTGTGCGTAGCGCGCCTTCTCTATGCGTAGCGCGCACCTCCATCTCTAGTCCACAGCTTTGTAAAACACATTTTCGGCCCTCAACTTCACCAATTCGAACTCTGCCTTGAGAATTTATGCAAATGAGTTGTCTCCAATGCTTTATATGGATTGTAAAATATCTCATAAAAATCAACTTTGATTTAAATCTGCTTCATAACCCACTTTAATAATGTTTGGCACTTTGTCATTTGATCACTTAATACAATGTTGTCCTTTGGCTTTTTATTATTTTTCTGAATCTTGGAATGATGATACTTGGTTGTCCTTTGCAGGGATTTGGCATTTGGCTTTGGAAAAGATCAGAGGCTTGCTCTGGAACTTCTTATGGTGAAACAAATATAATTATTACAAAAAATGAAATTTGACAATTTCTAGTTCCAAAACAGAGTTTTGGACTAGAAATGTCTTCAAATGTTTTTGATAATAAAAACGTGAAATAGGAACCTTTTGAAACCAACCTCAAGGCCTGCGGGCTTTTATTACATGTAGCTAAAGACTAAAAACCCTAGACTCTAGGACTAAAGACTCTTTTTGACAAAAATAATTATTTATGACCATGAATTAAGTGACCTGAACTTCAGTGATTTTTTAGGAATTTTAATTAGCCCTGCAGGTACAATCATGAGGAAACACAAGAAGACCAGACCCTCTCGTCAGCCAATGGCATGCCCCTAGCGAAATGCAACAAAGTGGAATGAGAGAGACACCTAAGAATGATATGCAAAAAGCAAAAAGATCTCTGACGGAGGGTTGTAAGGACCGACTCTAACGGAACCCACCAAAAAATGCTAATATAGTCCCAGGCCTTGTTGTATATTTGTGCGTTGTTAATGAGCAACTATGTTTGCATGCATTTTCTTCTTGTTCCCCTTTAACCTTCGAATGTTATTAGAGAGGCTGTGGATTGCGCTTGCTGGAGAGCCAGTGTTGTTCCACCTGAGTTAACAAGCAGATTTCACTCGAGATGAGAGAACTCATCAGCCGTAACAGAAACTTCTCCAACGAAAAAACGATAGAAAAACGGTATTGCCCCTGCCTCTAACATATAATGAATCGCAAAGAATTTCTTGTAATTTATGTCTGAGCTTACTTATAAATTAGTGTTAAATGTGGGTACTTAAGGTTGTCCATTTATATGAAAACTTTTTATGCATTGCTATTGCAAATAATGTGATATGAAGTTACAGGGGTCAATTTGAAATTTCGTCACTGCACCAGGATGCTATTCAAATGAAATCCCTGTCAAACAAACTTCAACCCATGTAAGGATGATTCCTGTGTTTATTACGCATTGCCCAAATAGTTTATCTGAAAAATTAGACCAATTCTTTGATCTCCAATAGCTTTTTTCCTCTTCTGGGGCTTCAATTGATTTGTTATAAGTTCGTTTGGAATGGTTTGAATTATCAAGGAAAAGAAATGTGTGTAGGACTCATTTTTGATCTGAAAGAGTGTACCAGGTATGGTTATTGTCAAATATGTCAGATTTGCAAAAATATTTTCTATAATAAAAAAATTATCTTTGCTTTTACTGTCAGCCATGGTCTTATGATCTCTATAACATGCTATGAGGATTCCTTTAGTTATTTGTTTCATCTATATATTTAATATATGCTTTTCTTATGAAAATGGCAAGGTGTTTAGCATTGCGAATTTATACCGAAATGTTACTGAAATGTTGTGTTATGGTAGCAATGACGAGTTGGATGCATGCAGAATAATCTTTTAAATGATAGTAAGCAATTGGTTATTTCTTGAAATGGTTTTATGTTTTCATTTTTTTTGCTGAATCTTGGATTCATAAATTCTGAAGCAAATTGTCATGTTCACCAACTATATATATTGGGAATGTATACAAACTTTTTGGCATTACTTTAAGAGTGAGGAGAATGAAGAGGGGAAGTTGATTTCTCAATCTTTGATGTGGATTTATACATATGTTGCTACTAATATTTTCTATGCCTATATATATATATATATAGATAAACCCCATTTCGTTTAAATGCAGATGACTTTATATGAATATGCATAGTATGCAATTTGTATTAAATTTGAGTATGACTGTGCAGGCTGCTGAAGGGTATTTGAAATAGGTAGTACATTGTCCATTTCTTTTCTAAGCTAATTAATTTTCAAAAATTTTCTGTCAAATTTTATCTTACAATAATAATTTCTAAACTAATTGATAGGTTCTTCAAAGTACGTTGTTATTTAAATTTGAGCATGGCTGCGCAGGCTGCTGAAGGGTATTTGAAATAGGTAGTACATTGCCCATTTCTTTTATTGGATATTATCTATGTATATATGTTATTTTCATTATTGGATATAACTTGTATGTTGTTTCTTTTATTATTTTTTTTATTGGATATTACCTATGTATATATGTTATTTTCATCATTAGATATAACTTGTATGTTATTTTCATTATTGGATATAACGTGCTTATATTTTATGTACCAACGCAATATACTTATGAATTCTTTGTACATAATTACATCATCTTGATCTGTTACAAAAATATAACTTCGTGTCCTTATTCATCATTTAGAACAAAACATAATCTTCAGCCCTTCGTGCATATATATATTTTATTTCTATTATTGAATATACCTTGTTTTCATTATTTGATATAATCTGTGTATATATGTTGACTGTAGAATTGGTTGTATGAATCATTTCAGACAAAATTCTTCTGTGTAACAGAATTTGTGAAACCGCAAAATCCGAATACCTTGTTTTATTAAATGATATAGTTTATTTGAGCTACGTGCAGCAACTAGGAAATTGGAATGTCAATATTTATGCTAATTAAATAGCATTTGGCATTAGGAAATAAACATTACAAAGTTTATTAAGCCGTATATGTTTAGTTGCGGAAGAGTACTTGGATTTGAATCAAGATGTATTATTTTGGAAGTTTGGATTTGAATCAAGATGTGTTATTTTGGAAGTTTGAAGTACGTGGACTATGGAGAGGGGAAAGTGTGATGTGAATGTGATCTTGTAGGGTTATATTAATTTTTTTTTTTTTAATACATTGGAAAATTTATTATAATTTAATTTTCAAATTATTTTTTTTTGGAATGGTTGTAAATGAGATTATATTGAGAAAATTAAAAATATTAAAGTAGTGACATTGTTTATTTTGATTTTTTTTGGATTGATTGTAAATGAGATTATATTGAGAAAAATTAGTGACATTGTTTATTTGAAAATAGTTTAAACACTTATGCCATTTGTCAGTTTTTTCCATGATTTATTTTGATTTTTGAAAATGATTGACCTTGCTACTTTAGAAAATGCAAAATATATAACATATATATCTACAAATGTCTTTCTCATACAACCTTTCCAAACTAACAAACCTATCGGCCTCTCTTTGCTACAGTTATTGCTCTGTTTAGTTCAGGGACCAATACGAAGGATCTCTATACCAAAAACACTGCTCCACATATGGGTTTAATCCTATTTAAGGTCAGTCTAAAAAGAAAATGCTCTTCTCATTTATATGTATGAGCTAAATGGAGCCCAACAACAATGAAAAAAGTAAGCAACGGAATGGAAATCACTGACTTGATTTTGCAGGAATATATATGTGTAGATTTTAAAGCAGTAGAGCAACGTACAATTTCACAACCTGAATTAAATCTCTCTTTTTGTAAATTTAGATACAAAAAGAAAACAAGACAAACAAAATTCTTACACAGGGATGTATTATTGCAATAATAATACATCAACCCAGGATTAGCAAATCTATTGGTGCAAATAATGTCTTGAGAAACAATACTATATAAGAGCTGCAGCTATTGGTCTGTTTAGTTTAGGGACCAATACTAAGGATCTCTGTACCAAAAACACTGCTCCACAAATGGGTTTACAAATAAATTTTGATGTGTTTGATCCTGTTTAAGGTCTGTCTCATATTTAAGGTCAGTTTCATATTTTTAGTTTTATTCCTCGAAACCTGGGTAATCTCGAAAACATTTTGGTTTTATTCCTTATGAACTGGGTAATCTAGCAAGCCTAAGAAGGCTCTTGATTGGTAGAAATCATCAACATATGCACAAAATCTATGAACAGTATTATTATAAATCTCTGTTGAGTTGCTGGGCGACCTGTCTGAGACTCCAAAGCTGGATTTGTGACGTTTTTCCTAAAGTCTTTACTTCCTCGAGAAGGTATGGACAATGTTTATGATTATGTTCTTCCCTATATCCCTTGCCTCTATTGAATAATTTTTGGTTGTACAAGTGTTCTTACATTGATTTTACCATATTTTAAACACGAAGAAACTTGAAACATGTGGACATTTTTATTTTCTCTATACTGAGACTGTTGGTGTACTTTGTAACTGAAGAGCCAATCCATATAGTTACACATATATGGGTCATTTCTAAATGGAATGTTGCTTGCATTTTGTTGTTATGTCTTTTGTTGGTTATGGTACTCTCCACAAGCTTTTACATGTAAGTGGTATGCATTCTTTTTTGATGTACTTTGTTTTCTGCTAAGTAACAAGATTCCTGGATTTTGACCAAAGAATTACTTGGATTTTGACTAATGAACGTTGGTTTGAGATTCCTTGGTTCTTCTGAATAGTCAGAGCCTTCTCTTTGGCTCTAAACTTTATGTTTAGGACCGAATGGCTTCTTATAACACTTACTTCTGATATCTAGTGAACAATCTCTTGCACTGAGGTGAGATATCTTTAGGATTATGTGAGTCCATATCACCATCCTCTGATAAGAAGTTGATGTATGTTAATGTTTTATTATTCCCTATATTCCTTGCAACTATTGAATGATTTTTGGTTGTTCAACTGTTCTGACATTTATTTTGAGTCTTAACCATATTTTTAGCATGAAGAAACTTGAAACTTGTGCAACTTTTTAATTGGTTTATGCCAAGATTTTCTATGTACTTTGTAACTGAAGAGTCAATCCCTCAAATTACATAGTATGTATGGTCCATCATTGAATTCCATGTTGGTTAGATTTTTTCATTGCATCTTTTTTTTGTTCTGGTATTTTCTATAAATTTCTGCAAGTAAGCGGAATGAATTCTACTTTGATAAAGTTTTTTTTGTGCCAAGTAACATGATTCTTTGGTTTTTGACCAAAAAAATGCTTATTTTTAGGAATGTTGTATAAATAAGTAGGTCTCATATGAAAATTTGGCATCTAGCCAAGTTGTAGTTGCAATTATATTGTTATTACTATTACTAAATGGCCTGAACTTTTTAATTTTTAAAATGTATATTCAACACTTGCTGCATGCCTGCTATAGTTGTGAAAATGCTTAACATGGAATCTCACAGGTGGTCAATCTTATTGATCCATCCTCCAAAGTTCAGCTTCAATGTTATCAGCCACAACCATTATGGGAGTACTCAAAGCAAGCCATTGATGAAAGAAAACTAAGCTTCTTTATTAATTCCATCTTCTTCAATCCAAAAAAACTTGACAAGACATCTGCAGCGAGAATATAATGAAAGGAGAGAGGGAATCCTTGGTATTCACTCTTTCAAGTTGTAAAAATATTTGGTTGGGAACCAATTCACCAACTCAACCATACTTTATAGTAACATCATAACCAAACCATTGATGACAGTCCTCTTCCTGCATGCCACCCTTTATCAAATCCACCCTTTCCAACCAAGGGCGCTTTGACATGACATCTATAGCAAGAGAGTGTAAATAATCCCGTTGCAAAAAAATTGGTTAGGACATTATTTGTTAATACAACTAAATTAATGGTGCAGTAAATTTCATTCATGTCTATTAGAAGTTGTCTTTATGCCCAATTGAAGAAACATAGATTGGACCTTATTTTCTTGTTAAGTGAAAGACCTCATCTGCAATTGTAACGCTTTGTAGAATCTTCCTTCCAACTGCAAAAACTGTTTAATTCTTCAAGACAAGCTTCTACAGAAGTCATTCCACACTTTTTTTTGTCACTATATTTACACAAAGGTGCAGGATTTTAGTCTGCAACTCTGTTTTAGTAAGCTTGCATTTAAGAAAAATCACAAATAGAGCAATCATATATTTTTAGCTTATGTCCATTACCAAGTGTGCTTATACCAAGGCAACCCAGGCAACCCATCTGCATATATAAATGCACACTCAGCCATTACAACATTGTCATTCAAGCTCCTGAGCTCTTCACTTCTATGTTCAAGTCCCTCTAGTTCTTAATCTACAATGCAGCTTTTCAGAGCTCAGCAATGGACTTATCGAATGGGCTTGTAGACAACTCTACCCTTCATATTTACAAAGTAATTGTGCACTTGGAAATATTTCCTAGCTCTATTCTTTTAATTGTTTCCTGTCATCATAGGTATCTCTACAAAAAATGAACCCACAATTGTTTTCCTTTCTGAAATAAATTTGTTGATGGCAAAACAACTCATAGACAAAAACAAGATTTTCAGAACTTCCTTCAACCACCTGAGAATCTCTCCTTGCTCATCATAATTTTCCCTTTGTTTCTTTTTTAGTTTCAACAATTGTATGATGGAAAACCTTCTTTCTTTGACAGAAATATAAACTTGCAGCAGCAAGTCCCTTTTTAAGTCCCTTTTCTATTGCTTTTTAATTTTTCAGAGATACTGTATGATGGAAAACCTTTTTTTAACAACTAACAGTGATCAGAAATTTTAGATCAGTTTTGGATCTCAAACTGTTTAGTTGTGAAGGTTGCTACACAACTCATCGAATAAGTCTCTTAGTGCATAACTGACAATTGAATAGAATTAGTAGATTGACGTAGAGCTAGGTTACTTACAAATTTCTTGCTTTGTTTATAAACTCAATACTCTACTTCGCCCATGATAGATTGTGCGTTGCGCTCTTCATATTTATTTTGTATGCTTTAGATTTATTGCCCATCATCTTTGTGCAAAATTCTAAAAAATCTCCTTCATCTCAAAAACTATAATTACTTCAAATTAATAATTCACAAACAATACTCATATCGGCCTCTCCTTGCACCTTCTGGGGAAACTGCTAGTTTTATCTGGCTGTTATGATTATTTTATTATAATGTCTATTATGTTTACATTTTTATAGTGTTAGAAAGGATAATGGTTTAAATTTAGAATACGGTAGAGTATAGGATAGACCATGTATATTTTGGTAGATTAATTCTACATATTTTAGTAAATTCATTTTCATTGTGTTTGAAAGGATAATGGTTTAAATTTAGAATATGGTCATCTATAGGATAGACTATGTATATTTTGGTAGATTAATTGTACATATTGTTGGTAGATTAATTGTACATATTTTAGTAGATTAATTAGACATGTTTTAAAAAGAAATATTCTAGTAACCACTATAGTATCAAATAATTATGCCTACATAAATTCCTTACCGCAAGATATAAATTCCTTACATTTTCATAGTGTTTGAAAGGATAATGGTTTAAATTTAGAATATGGTAGAGTATAGGATAGACTATATATTTAAGTAGATTAATGGTACATATTTTAGTAACCACTATAATATCAAATAGTTACGCCTACAAAAATTCCTTATTGTAACATCAAACTTATTTTAAAAGGGGAAAAAAACTATTCTTTTTACAACTTCCATTACTTTACAAAACACATTTTAATATATATATATATATATATATATATATATCTCATATTGGAGGTGTCTCTAATTAATGGTTTAAGAGCACTCTTCCGCAAAAATTTCAAATCAAGTTCATGAAAAATTTGGAGAGTAAGGTCAATATATTTTATTTATTAGTCTTTGCTAGTAGGCAAGGGACTATAATAATCGATATTTTAAGTTAGTATTAGTTGTGTTTAGAAATTTTAGTATTAAATCTAAATTTTTTGGCCGAATCTTTCTTTTTTCTTTTCCAATATCCAATCAATTGCTGGAATGTGATTTTCTAGCCAATGACTATTTTTGTGGTCTTATTGGCCTCTTCACACCGATTCAATTTCCTAGACTAAAAAGAAATAAGAGCTAAAAATAATTTTATAATAATTTATGGTCGAGTAATGATAGCATTAATAGACTAGCATTAGATGTTTGGCCGCTCATTAAATTCGGATCAACTGATAGCTCGTTAAATTCCTATAGTATGAATTGCCACCTATCTATATTGTCATGCAAACAGGCTGTAGGTGGTGCAAGAGAGTGCATACACGTGTATGTGGCTTGGGGTTGGGTTTGCAAAGATGACATTACATGAATAGGGTTGAACAGAGTTTGCAAAGATCAGGGCTTCTTCCATAAATAGGGTTTGCAAGGATCACACAAGATACACCTCAGGCCTCACCAATGCAGATCACCGAAGAGATTCATACTCCTCTGAAGACATACCGCCAGGGGAACTATTCTATCCTCAAGCTCGTCACTAAACCCAACTATTCTCCATGAGTCAAGCCCCCTCTTCCTGGTGGTATCACCAACTGAAATTTCTATGGGCACCAACAGGATTAGTAGAATCGTCAGGGCGACCTCTTAGGTGGGTGAGTTAATAGCTGAGCACCAGGAGTTTGCCCTTCATTTTTATAATGAATCATTCCAAGGAACTACCTTCTAGCTTAGGCTTTGAGGAAATAATGAAATATCCCAAGAAACTACCTTCTAGCTGAAGCTTTGAGGAAATAAGTAGCGCATGAAGGCCCTGAGACATGCATGAGCAAATAAGAAGCACAGAAAGGGCCTGATGCGTGCACAACTACTAGCTGAATAAATCACTAGGCTTAAGGTAAGTAGCTGTCTTCATCCAACATAGATTCGTTCATGCATTTTAGATTTCGTGACCTTAATATATAGGCGTTGCTCAGTTAGTTGATGGAAGAGCTATAGTTGACTGGAAACCAACAACTAATGGAAGAGGTGCACATGTATAAGGAAAGTGAACAAATATGCTACATGACAGATCAACATCTTTACCAAAGAGTTTTCTATTTGTTATTTGTCTTGTTTAATGTTTTTTTTATAATTTAATTATTATTCAGGTTTGTAAAACAAATACTTTGTTGGTTAAAAGATAAATTTATGATTTTATAATAATCTTCGTGATGTGTCGTCTACAAATAAGGCTGAGCTTCCTTGTAAATGTCTATAGGATTTAAATCAATTTTCATTATTTTTTTTCTAAATATTTATGTGAGCTCTCTCTGGTAAATTTTTGATGGGATCAGCTAGATCAAAATCTGGTCATTCTATGTTTGTTAGCCAGTCCTTTGAGGAAAGCTTGCCACCCAAGTACCTTGCGTTTAAAGGCACCTAAATCTTCTTAACGCTGGCTGCTATCGCCTCTTTCAGGCCTTATTATCTCTTATGGTCGATGCTCTCCCCTAGAATTAGAGTGATTTCCAAACCTATTTCCCTAAAGAATTTACTATAAAATTCTTTGCCCCAATGGCAGGAATCTGGGTCTTTAGATCCTTACCTTCTCATCAGCTTCAGAGTGACGTGCATGTGGCTGAGACAACCAGATCAGGTTTGGTTGCGCCCAGATCTGCTGGCAAGTGACATCAATGAAAACATCACCAACAATCTCATGGCATAAACCAAAGATCTCAAAGGCTTTGACTTTTCTTGTCTGAACATAGTATGTTATGCTTACTCAGCGGATTTTGCATTAGTGGTTTCGCCCCTCACATTGTTTAAAAACAAATGATGGCTCTGCTGTGGCTCTATGAGGCTATTCATAGACTGCAACTCCAGCGGTTGTTCGCTTCAATGGCTATGACGCAGCTAAAATTTTTTGACACTCTTCACATAGTGGGACTCACGAGACTGTGGCAGTAGAGGATGCTCTTTTCTTCGACAGATCTTGTAACTCATCTTTTCAAATATTGATTTGATCTCTATGAATTTGGCTTTAATATCAAATTGTAGGCCAGCCTCTTTACAAATTTTATTGTGCGGAGTTGCTTGTCATGTTGGATAGAAGTTATGTTGATGTAGATTAATAATATTTGAGCGTCATTCTTACTCGTTGTATATATATATTATTTATACATATGATGGGAGTCCCCTTTTATTGTTTCCTTCTTCTAACACGAGAGCTTATTTTAAGTATCTGTGAACTAATGTCACACCCATATGAATATGAACACAACTAGTCACATTGTCTCCTTATTCAGACACGAGAGCTTATTTGAAGTATTAGTTTTACTATGTCACACCCACAAATATGAACACAACTAGTCACCACAAATTTGTGAAGAGCGATCAATGTACAGTTGGGCTACCGGAGGACATAATTGACCCAAAAAAAAATTGTTATCATCAATATCAATGTGTAGCTTGCCAACATTAATGATTTTGATGACTCCGAGGAGCTTGGTTGAGAAGATGGGGAAGGATGCAGATAGCCTGACAAGTTTCTGGAACAAAGCTTCCATCAGCTTGAGTGGAAACAGTCACCAGAACAGGGATGACAAAAGGCATATGATAAGATCATACAGGAGAGGATGGAGATGGCCATATGATTGATTGACATGAATTCGTTGTGGTGAATACCATCCAGTTCAACTAAAACCAATGGCTCTGGAGCACAGCACTAAACCAAACATCAATAGGAGAACACAAACAAGTGCTATTGAAGAATCCATTTCTCTCATAAGAAACAACCTCTAAACCACGAATAATTTCTCAAAGAGTTGTCTAAAACTTGAATGTTTCTTAACGAGTTGTCTGTGTAAGTGTTAGAATAGAGTAGGAGTTGACTTCTATGGCAACACCTTCTTCATTTCTATGACAGTTCATGTTGAAATATTAAAGTCACCTGCTAGCCTTTGAGCAGGAAGGAAAAGAGTACAGAGGCAACGCAGCAGATTTTGCGTGTACAACAATATGCATTCAAAGAAGAATGGGAAAATGGTAGGGAAGAATTTAATTGTTGATGGGCTGCAGCCACAAATTACAGAGGAGAATTAATTGGTGATTGGCATAGCCATTTTTGCAGGAGGATGAAGACTTTCGTAGTTCTGAACTACAGAGGAACAGAGTTAATTAAAACATTCATTTCGGGCTTTTAAGCCCTCAACAACCAAAAAAAAGAAAAAAAATTGATTAAAATAGCCGAAGTTATTTAACTTTTTGAAAAGGCGGGACAAGTGGTCCCCACCGCTTATGCGATAATTGCAATCGCAAGTTTCTTAAGGAATGTCTTGTTCATATGAATTTTTGCGATTCAATGCGATCACAGTCGTAATCACAAATCGCAATACATACATTACATAGTTCAAATGTCTTGTAGATGTGGTAGAGTTCCACAAGCAGAATAGTTGTCTATATAATACAACCAAACTTTATATTAAAATCGCCCTCCACCATCAGCCGAGGTCCGTGGGTCCACAGACCACGTGGCGTTATATTATATGATCGCAGGTTTCAAATTGCAAGTCTTGAATCAGAGGCTTTCTGTTGTATGCCCCGATCACATTACCAAAGGGCGGACCCAATGGTGTTATGTGACAGAGTTTATTTGTTCCATCCCATCTGTTTTTGAATTGCAATCAGAACTTCTTTAATACGAGGCCCGATCGCACAATGTTGAAGTCACGAACCTGATTGGTTTGTGAGTCAGGTTTTATATATGGTCATCGCGTCCGTTCCATAATCGCAATCGGAGTTTTTCATTTGGTCGCATGTTTTATTATAACACGGACCCGATGGCTTTATTATATCGCAGTTATATGCGCCATCGCATCCGACTTGCAATCGCAATCGGAAATTTCATGTGCTGCATTTGTTTTTGTTTAGCTCCAGACCCGATGGTCGTTATACATTGGATTTAAATTATTTTATCACGCATTCAAAGTGTAAGTGTAAAGTGGGGCCCACATGTATTTGTTTTAAATATACTTTTGTTTGAGTTTCAATATAGTTTTATGTAATGTTTTTAATATGCGCGGCATATAAAAACAAAAGGGCCCAAGAGCCTGTATATTGTATTGTATTGTTTTATTTGGTTCTGCACAGTAGCGCGGAGACTAAATACACAGCAGTGTCATTTCCATAGAGACAGAGTGTGTTGTTTAAAGGACAAAGAGTAGTTTTTTGCACTGCGTCTGCAACAGTCACTATTTTGTTATCCCTCTGTGAGAGGAAGAATTTGTAACAGTTTTCGAAGAAATAGAAGTTTTTTTTCAGTCTGGAAACTCTGTCTCCTGTAAAGAATTTTACATTTCTCTGTGTTGAAGAGGGGATTTTACTCTCTCCTTTTGTTTTTCTGGAATTCTCAGAAATTCCAACATGGTATCAGAGCTAGTTCAGGCTCTTTGAAGGTTTCAAAGAAGCTGAAAGAAGAAGAAGACTTGTTGCAGCATTTCTCCAGCAGAGTGACAGCTCAACAGAAGACAAAGTTCAGGTATTTCTCAAAGAAAATAGAGTTGTTGTTTTGTTTAAAAGAGTCTGTTCTTTCAGAGAAGGAAAGACAGTTTGTTTAAGTTCAAAGTTCAGTTTAAAGGCAATGGCTGGACCAAGTACAGACATGAGTATTGGAAATGTTCAGCTTCCACAATTTAATGGAAATAATTATGATTATTGGGCCATTACCATGAGAGCCCTATTTGTCTCACAAGACTTATGGGAATTTGTATAAGATGGTTTTGTTGAACCAGCTGATGAGCAGGCTTTTAATGCCTTAACTCAAGCAGAGAAAGATATATTGAAGAGAAATAGGAAGAAAGACTCTAAATCTCTCCTCCTATTATATCAAGCAGTAAATGAGAGTGTGTTTCCAAGGATAGCAGCAGCTAAAAGAGCCAAGGATTCATGGGAAACTCTGAAAGTAGCCTATCAAGGTATGGAAAAAGTGAAGATAGCAAAACTTTAGTTGCTGACGAGAGACTTTAAAACTCTCTGTATGAAAGAGTCAGATACTATTGACTCATTCTTCAGTCATGTGATTGGGATTGTAAATCAGATAAAATCCCATGGAGAAACTCTTGAAGAAAGAAGGATTGTGGAGAAACTTTTGAGGAGCTTACCCTCAAAGTTTGATGTTATTGTTACCACCATAGAAGAGACCAAATATCTCTCAAAGTTCACGGTAGATGAAATTCATGCCTCACTGATAACTCATGAATAGAGATTGAGCAGAGATGAAAACTCATCTCTAGAGCACGCCTTCAAGACCCAGATGCCTTCAGGGAGAGGAAGAGGTCGAGGCAAAGGAAGAGGAAGAGGCAGAAGCCAAAACATAGGTGGACGGGATAGTCCTTCACATTCACATGGAAGGAGAAACAGTCAAAATAAGAGCCATGACCAATGTAACAACCAACAAGGTGGACACCAACACCAACATGCTCATGGAAAAAGGTATGACAAATCCAATGTCCAATGTCATTATTGCAAGAAATATGGGTACTATGCCAATGAATGTAGAAAGAAGCAAAATGACATGAAAAATAGGAAGAATTCTAATGTAGCAAAAAAAGAAAAGAACCCAAGTAATGTGTTGTTAACATGTAATGTAGCACAGGATAGAGAAGATGATGTTTGGTTCTTAGATTCAGGATGTATTAATCACATGACTGGAAATAAAGCAATGTTTGCCAATCTAGATGAAGAGATTAAATCAGAAGTAACCAGAAGGACTGATAGTAAGATCTCTGCAAAAGGAAAAGGCAGAGTGAGTATTCAAGCAAGAAATGGTGAGCAAAAATTTGTTCTAGATGTGTATTATGTTCTTGGTTTGAAGTGTAATATTTTGAGCGTAGGGTAGCTCATAAACAAAGGTTACAATGTAATTTTCAAGGATGATGTGTGCACAATAAAAGATATACCTCCAAGCAAGAAAATCATTTCTGAAATACATATGACTAGCAATAGAATGTTTCTGCTCAAGCTCAACACTGACTTGAAAGGAAAAGGAAAGAGCATAGCAGCTGTAACACAAGAAGCCTTTCAGAAGGAAGCAAAAGATGAAAATTGGCTATGACACCTGAGATTGGGACATCTCAATTTCGGAGGATTAAATTTGTTGCAAAGAAAAGGAATGGTAAGAGGTTTTCCATTGATTGAGAAGCTTGACAGCCTATGTGAAGGCTGCATCTGGGGAAAGCAACACAGAGAAAATTTTCCATCAGGGAAAAGCATAAGGGCGAAAGCACCCTTAGAAATCATTCACTCATATTTATGTGGGCCGATGCAAACAACATCAGTTTCAGGCAACAATTACATGATGATCTTCATAGATGATTTCACAAGAAAAGTGTGGGTTTATTTTCTAAAATATAAGAGTGAAGTTTTTCAGAAATTTTGCTATTTTAAAGCTCTTGTAGAAAAATAGAGTGGGCTGCACATTAAAATTCTCAGAACTAATAGAGGAGGAGAATATATATCAAATGAATTTCTACGTTTTTGTAGAGAGAATGGCATACACAAGAATTTTACCACAAGGTACACACCGCAATAGAATGGAGTTGCTGAAAGGAAGAATCGAACCATAATGGGAATGGTGAGAAGCATGCTAAAGGAAAAACACTTGCCGAATGAGTATTGGGAAGAAGCAGCAAACTGTGTTGTGTATATTTTGAATAGATGTGCTACAAAAGCTGTGATGAACAAAGTTCTAGAAGAAGCGTGGAGTAGTAGAAAACAGGGAGTCACCCACATGAGAGTTTTTGGATGTGTGGCTTATCCACACATTCCAGATAAGTTGAGAAAGAAGTTGGATAGTAAGGGGGAGAAGTGCATATTCCTTGGATATTGTGAAGATTCCAAAGGATACAGATTGTATAACCCATCCACAAAGATGTTTGTGATAAGCAGAGATGTGCAATTCATTGAAGAGGAAGCATGGGATGGAAGCATTGAGAAAACAATCAATGTTAAAAGTTATTTATCTCATGATGAAGATGAGGGAGATGTGGTTGAAATTAACAACTCATCCGTAGCACAACCTCCACCAATACAAGGACAGCGAGGGACACCTCAAGTAGCAGCAAGAACACCCTTGAGAAGAAGCATGAGTGCGTCAACAAGAACACCACATGGAGTAGATTCAAGTGCTTCTTCAAGCACAAATACACCAGATGAAAGAGGAACAAATTTCAGAAGTATTAGTGAAATTTATGTGCAGGAAGCAGGAAATGAAGGTATGAATTCCCTATTTTCTTTGTATTTTCAAGTTGATGATCCTATTCATTTTGAAGATGCTATTAAAGATAGAAAATGGATAGAAGCTATGGATGATGAAATTAATGCCATAGAAAAGAACAAAACATGGGAGTTGGTTGATCTCCCATAAGGTAAAGAAGTCATTGGAGTTAAATGGGTCTATAAGACCAAAATTAATGCTGAAGGTAGAATAGAAAGACACAAGGCCAAAATTGTTGTCAAGGGATACAAGAAGAAGCATGGGATAGATTATGAAGAAAATTTCGCACCGGTTGAAAGAATGGAGACAGTAAGAGCAGTGCTGTCAATAGCAGCACAAAACAAATGGAAAGTATACGAGATGGATGTAAAATCCACATTTTTAAATGGCGTGTTAATGGAAGAGGTATATGTGGAACAACCTCTGGGCTATGAGAAGAAAGGCCAAGAGCACAAAGTGTGCAAGTTAAATGAAGCTCTTTATGGGCTGAAGCAAGCACCAAGAGCATGGTATAGTAGAATAGACACCTATATACTAGAAAATGGATTTGAAAAGTGTGAGGGAGAACCCACCCTCTACATCAAAGAAAAGGATGGTAAAATTTTGATTGTTGTTTTATATGTTGATGACCTAATTTTTACAGGTAATGATGATTACCTTATTGAAAATTTTAAAAGAGTTATGAAAGATGAATTTGAAATGACCAACATGGGTTTTTTGAGATACTTCTTAGGAATAGAAGTAGAGCAAAGTGAAAAAGGATTTTTTATTTCTCAAGCAAAGTATGTGAATCAGGTTTTGGAAAGATTTAATATGCAGGAGTGAAAAGCTGCAATTACTCCTACAATAATTGGATTGAAGTTGAGTAAAGATGATAGCAACAAGGATTTTGATCCAAGTTTGTATAGAAGCATAGTTTGCAGCCTCATGTGTTTGACTGCAACCAGGCTAGATATCATGCATGATGTCAGTTTAATTTCTAGATTTATGGAGAAGCCAAAGGAAGCACATTGGCAGGCAGCAAAGAGAATTCTGAGGTATGTTAAAGGAACTAAAAGATTTGGCATTTTATATACTGCTTCAGAAAATTCAGATTTAGTTGGATACACTGACAGTGATTGGGCTGGATGTGTAGATGATCGGAAGAAAACTTTCGGTTATGTATTTCATATGCGTTCAGGAGCCATTTCATGGGCTTCTAAGAAATAGCTGATTGTAGCATTATCTACAGCAGAGGCAGAATATGTGGCAGCTACAGCAGCAGCGTGTCAAGCAATTTGGATGAGAAGGATGTTGAGAATTTTATGCCAAGAACAGGTAAAAGGGACAGTGATTTATTGTGACAATAGCTGAGCTATTGCATTATCAAAGAATTCAGTGTTTCATAAGAGAACAAAACACATAGATACAAAGTTTCACTATATCAGAGAATTGGTGAACAATGGAGAAATTTTTTTACAGCATTGTAAAACAGAGGAGCAATATGCAAATATTTTAACAAAGCCATTGGGGTAGAAGACATTTGAATTTTTAAGAAAAAGCTTGGGTATGATAGATAACCCAGTAGCTGACTTTAAGGGGGAGTGTTGAAATATTAAACTCACCTGCTAGCCTTTGAGCAGGAAGAAAAAGAGTACAGAGGCAGTGTAGCAGAGTTTGCATGTACAACAATACGCATTCAAAGAAGAATGGGAAAATTGTAAGGACGAATTTAATTATTGATGGGCCACAACCACAAATTGCAGAGGAGAATTAATTGGTGATGGGTGTAGCCTTTTTTGCCAAAGGATGATGATTTTTGTAGTTCTGAACTACGGAGGAACAGAGTTAATTAAAACAGTCATTTCAGGCTTTTAAGCCCTCAACAACCAAAATAAAAAAAATTGATTAAAACAGCCGAAGTTCTTTAAATTTTTGAAAAGGCGGGACAAGTGGTCCCCACCACTTATGCACTAATCACAATCGCAAGTTTCTTAAGCAGTGTCTTGTCGATATGAATTTTTGCGATGCGATGCGATCACAGTCGCAATCGGAAATCGCAATACATGCATTACATAGTTCAAATGTCTTGTAGATGTCGCAGAGTTCTGCAAGCGGAACAGCTGTATATATAATACAACCAAAATTTATATTAAAATCACCCTCCACCATCAGCCGAGGCCCATGGGTCCAGAAACCATGCGACGTTATATTATATGATCGCAGGTTTCAAATCACAAGTCTTGAATTAGAGGCTTTCTGTTGTATGCCCCGATCACATTACCAAAGGGCGGACCCGATGGTGTTATGCGACAAAGTTTATTTGTTCCATCGCATCCGTTTTTGAATCGCAATCGAAACTTCTTTAATACAAGGCCCGATTGCACAGTGTTGAAGTCACGGATCCAATTGGTTTGTGAGTCAGGTTTTATATATGGTCATCGCATCCGTTTCATAATCGCAATCAGAGTTTTTCGTTTGGTCGCGTGTTTTATTATAACGCGGACCTGGCAGATTTATTATATTGCAGTTATATGTGCCATCGCATCCGACTTGCAATCACAATCGGAACTTTCATGTGGTGCATTCGTTTTTTTTTAGCCACGGACCCGATGGTCGTTATACATTAGATTTAAATTATTTGATCGCACGTTCAAAGCGTAAGTGTAAAGTGGGGCCTGCATGTATTTGTTTTAAATAGACTGTTGTTTGAGTTTTAATATAGTTTTATGTAATTTTTTTAATATGCATGGCATATAAAAACAAAAGGGCCTGAGAGCCTGTATATTGTACTGTATTGTTTTGTTTGGTTCTGCACAATAGCATGGAGAAGAAATACACAGCTGTGTCATTTCCACAGAGACAGAGTGTTTTGTTTGAAAGACAGAGAGCAGTTTTGTGCACTGCATCTGCAACAATCACTATTTTGTTATCCCTCTTTGAGAGGAAGAATTTGTAACAATTTTTGAAGAAATAGAAGTTTGTTTTCAGTCTGGAAACTCTGTCTCCTATCAGGAATTTTATATTTCTCTGTGTTGAAGAGGGGAGTTTACTCTCTCCTTTTTTTGTTCTGGAATTCTCAAAAATTCCAACAGTTCATACCTCGATTCTTTCATTCCAAATGCCTTTAGAGTTATGTTATCCTTGGAAACTATGAAATCCATAGCCACAAAAGAGGTTCCAGCTGTAGTTATCATCTCCAGAAAATTTGGGTTGGTTACTCAGATCCTAGATTGAAGTGTTCATTATAGAAAAATCAAGTGAATGGTATTTCGATTTATCATGGATCTGTGAACTCAATATTTTGTAGTTCTAGCTATCACGCCATCCATATACCCTACATAACACCATACAACCCTATTATTCTGCATACCATGCATAATTACTCTATTGTTCCCTGACAGATGTGTAGACTATGTAATGTTAGGTCTGCAGTTGGAAGAACACATGCCCTGCAAGGTTCTTTATAAAACATAATGAACGGTCATTATTTAGGATTTCATTGTTTTGAGAATACTATATTCATTATTTAAATCTAATAAAAGTTTTAAAAGAGTTGAATTCATCTTTGTAATGGTGAACTTCACCCAAACTCTGCATACATGGCACTTTCGTCATGAGATATGGACCTCTCTGCTCTTGCCATTGGGCAAAAGGTTCAATTATTATGGTAGTTTGATTTGATTGGAATACATAATTGTATTTTCCATAATACAATTAGGTGGTTGCAGCTTTCTCTGGATTTTAGTTGATAATGAAGTATAGTTATTATATCTCTTTTTTATGGTAACATAATTCATTATTGATAAGTTAAAGTTAATATTTCATAAAACCATACTTCATTATAAGTAGGAATCATATATCCGTATCAATGATAACATCTATTATCTTAAGAGAAATTCATCAATATTAATCTCATTCCCCTTATACTTTTTAGTTTCATTTTTTGGGTGCACTGTTAAGTCAACTATTAAGTCTTGCCTGAGATTTTATGCAAATCTTGCTTGGCCCACCCACGAATGAGACTACCCCTCATCCTCACTTTACGTTCGAATTTACCTAGCAATGGTATAGCTAGACTAGAAAGCTAGAAGCAGTATTGCCAGCTTTTACCCCTACCTCTACTAGATAAATAGGTGGTTTAAGTGTTATGATGCAGAGGTGAAGATGTGTTTCTCATTATATTTGTTGCTAATAAGGTCTTTGTATCTCATGAACAATAAAAATTGTCCCCTGCATTGCTTAACAATTCGTTTCAGCTTCTCTCTGACCACATATATTTGAATGCAATTAGCAATATAATACATGGTTATGCAAATCTAGCATTAATTCTTATTGCAACACTACAACTGAAATTTTCTATATGATGCTTGAATAGGTCGATGTAGAATTATTTAGTATTGAAATAGTAGAACTAAATGAAGTAACTGATCTTGAATATGTCAATGTAGCATTCATTCTTATTACTTTGACATGTTTATTATTTGATGGCTTATCTGATAAAGAATCTATTCATAACTAATATGATGCAATGATTATGGTAACTACAACACCTGTTATCAAATGTATTACACATTACAAAGATATGGTAATTCTCCTACTAATTCAGAAATGAAACCTAGGTATAGAAATCTGAAACGGTAGAGGTCTGAGGGTAGACTTAATCACCGACACTTGGTTTACCAAGAAAAATTGCTTCCAATTTGCAACAAGACACCATCTTTGTTGAACGAGAATGAGAGGCTTGAGCCTACTAAGGATTTTATGAACGAGGACGAGAGGCCTGAGCCTGCTAAGGATATGATGAACGAGCATGACAGGACTAGCTGGCTCAAGAAAGGGACTAGCTGCCTTGCAGCCACCCTTGTTTAGAGTAGATATGTAATGATATCTTTTTTATAATAATAATAAGGGTAAATATTAAAAATAACTTCAAAGTTAGATTTTTATAAGGATCATAAGTGTAAATACTAAAGATAAACTCAAGTGCATTTTTTATAATAGTAATAAGTGTAAATATTAAAAACATAAAATGAAACGTTATGTGATTCAAATAAATAATTTAAATAAGTAATTAATAAATAAATATTTTGATAAAAAATTTAAATCCAAATATTTACAAATTTATTCTATTTATTTATTCAATAAATTATATATATATATATATATATATATATATATATATATATATATATATATTCACTGTATTTTATTTATATTTAATTGTGATATTAACCAATAATGATATTCCATCCTAGCTATAAATATAATATATTAATAATATTCAATAAAAAAATAATAAAAATAAAGAAATCAATCTAAAAAAGAGGTCACGAATAAAGGGAAGTGAACCACTAACTATTGATCTTCCACTCATCATCTCTATTAAGAGTATTAACTTTTCTTTTTCATTTCAATGGCTTCACATAATTTATGGTGATGGAAATGATCAACCCTAGAGAGGACCTTGGAATATTCTAAACATATATGGTCGTTCATCATTTATGCATGTTTCGCTAAGGGAGAGGAACCAGTCCTATAGTGTCTAAGGTCTGGTGCGTGCTCTTGAATTATTTGATGGATGGAGAGACGTGTTTCTCCAATCTATAGGGTTCCATAGGAGGAAGGAATCAAATAAGCACCGTTCATGTTCTTAGGATCTACTGGGTCCTTAACAAACCTTAAATAGCCACAAATGGTATTTAAAGGTGTAAAGGTATAAGACACCTTATTCCTCCTAAGAATCGTAGCAATCTTGTTTGTAGTCCCTTGGATAAAGGGCAGATGGACAATATAGGCGAACTCAACCATATATTTCTTATACTTAGGTCCCTGGTTAGCCTTTAAAAAATATTTGATACATTGGGACCTATTATAATCATTCTTATTGAAACTTTGAGGAGATGGATTTTCTGCTCAACAACATGGTCCTCATGAGAAGCCTTAAAAGTCTGAGTTGCTAGGGTATTTAGAACACCTAGTATTTTACATGTAAGTATTGCTAAGTTTGGGTTTTCTTACAAAATACGTGGTAAGATAAGAACATCAAGGAAGGGTAAGCACACGTCAAATTCAAATTCCATGGTATATTTGATGGAATTGGATTGACTGTTGAGGTGTTGGTGATATACATCCAAATTCTCACAACCATGGGGCCATAAGACAAAGGGTATCGTCAAAAAATCATTTTGATATGTTCGGTTTGAATTGAGCGGATGAAGGGTATCACCAACAAATAATTTCCATATGTTCGGTTTGAATTGAGCGAAGGAAGGGTATCATCAACAAATCATTTCCATATGTTTGGTTTAAATTGAATGCAAGAAAAAAAAATTGATTCGAAATCCTCCATAAAAAGGTTCAACAATAGGAGAGAGGGGAGAACCCATCACAACCCCATAAGTTTTCTCATAAAATTCACCTTTGAAACTAAAGGAGGTTGAAGTAAGGAAAATCTCTACAAGCTTGGTTATATCAAGATCAATCATGTAATTAATCTTGAATTTAGAACTTCATTAATGAGAATGCTGGTGTATAGGCAAAGAATATCAAAACTAACCATAAAATTGACCGATTCAAATCTCACTTATATTAACTCTCACCAACGAGAAAAAATCCTTAAAAAAAAGAAAAAAAACTTATCTACCAAAGATTTGACTTTCCCTTCTTACCAATAAAATATGTAACTTAACTATAATATTAAAATTATATCATTATTATTATTTATTATTTTTAAAACAACTACTAATATTAAGTATGGAAATATCTAATCATCTCATAAAGGTTAATGTTCATATAAAATAATATTTATTTATATGAAACAATACACTATGTGTATAAACTAAACCAAATCAATATCCAATTCTTGAGGGAAAGATCTTCTTAAGTGAAACATTTACAACTCGATCCCGACAAATAGTCAACTTATTTACATGTATAATGGATCCTTTGGCTATATGATAGCTACCTATTTTGACATCATGTATTGCTCTGAGTGAAAATATAAGAGTGCGTGAATATAACCGAAGGCCTCATTGGTGATGCACTTTCATAAATATTTATTATTGCGTTAATATTTTAAAATTAATTTCAAGTATATTTAATATTAATATATTATTAATTTAAGAGGTTTATTTTATATTTTATAGTTTTATATCAAGTTCATTTGTAAGTATATTTGTTTTCAATTTGAAGTTGATAGATGTCTCTTTTAAAATAAAATTAAATATTCTCTAA
Source organism: Pinus albicaulis (assembly GCA_034641835.2). Taxonomy (NCBI): domain Eukaryota; kingdom Viridiplantae; phylum Streptophyta; class Pinopsida; order Pinales; family Pinaceae; genus Pinus; species Pinus albicaulis. The sequence continues at coordinate 1,456,345,556 of CM076580.1, read as the reverse complement.
ACAAAAAAGTAATGACAATTATAATAAAAAAAACAAAAATATTATGTATTTTTAATTAGTTGTTTATATAAACTAATATAATTTCATATAAATTAATTATAAATAAAAAAATATATGAGTAAAATATTTAAATTTTATATTTAAAAAAAATATAATAAGTGATATAAATTTGGTATATATATATATAACAAAAAATCGTCAAAAGAAAATATTGCATGTTGTATAGAATAAAATATCCAATGTGGGTTATTAATAAAATATTTTAATATGAATTAATATTGATTTATACTTATAAATACAATAATAACAAAAAAACCATTTTAATATGGGTTGATAAAATGGTTCAATAAAGTGTAATGTAGTATTTGTAACATGCCAAATTACAATTTAAATAATGAAAAATTACACATTGTTTTTTCACTCTAAAATAAGTTTGAAATAATATATATATATATATATATATATATATATATATATATATATATATATATATATATATATATATATATATATATATATATATATATATACAAGTGAGAGATTTTTATTAAATCTAATTTATTCTTCATTTAGGAGCATATCACTTTTAAAAAGTCAAAAACTAATTTTTCACCCACAAGATATAAATATTAATTCTAACACCCATCCTAATGCTTACATTCAATAAACTTACTGAAAGAACTGATAAAATCTAACATTCTTTAAATGGTTTATATTTTCCAGCTGAGGTTGAGCACCATTATGTAGTATTGTAACCTTTATAACTGTGTACCTTCAAATTGAATTCATGAGTTCCATTCCTAACTCCCAAATAATGGATATATTGAATTAAATTACTAAAAAACATCCACAAGTTGTTGTATAACTGCACTAGTAGACCATTCTCATGTATTCACCAACTAAGTAGACCACTCTCATGTATTCACCAACTAATGAAGATCCTTTCCTAGGTCCATAGCTTCTGAACTCACTAGAAAACCATACATATTAAGCATTTTCACTGAACTATTCATCTCCTAAAATATTTTGAGAGGTTCCATTCCTTTATTTAACTTATTAACACCATTATAATTAAAATAAATTCAAGAATGGCTATATTGTTTGATTCTTTCAGCTTATCTTTTAACTAATCATTAACATGGTTTTTGCAATTCCACGTTGTATGCCCAAATTTATTGTAGTAGTAGCATTCAACTTCAATCTTATTTGCATTCTTCTTTCTCATCATTGTAGTTGAACATAATTGATTTCTGGTTTGAGAATTAAATTCTATATCCCATTTTTAAACCTCTTTTAATTTGCAAAAAGTGTTGCCATTGTTTTATCCAACATTTTTTAGGGTATTTTACATAAGGTGAAGACGACAGTTCTAAAGGTTGAAGGTAGAATATTTAATTAGAATGTTTTCACATCTCCATATCCTACCTTAGCACCAAATTCAACTAATTGTTTTATAAAGAAATCAAATTATTTATGACTAGACATTGATGTCTGAATTAATTTTGAGTATAAACAATTGTAATTTTAAAGAAAATTTCACATTTATAACCCTTGCACCAAATAATTGAATCAATTATTTGCATATCTCCCTAGATAATCTTGAAAGATCAATACGATGTAACTGTGAATCTGAAGGAAAATGTTTGATAATGGATTAAGCTTTGTTATATTTACTTTCCCACTCAATTTACTATTTGATGTTTGTAGATGCCACTTTTGTGCACTTCACTATACCCCACATTGTATTGATTAATTATATTTGTACAATTAATTTCCATGTATGAACAAATATTCCACAAAACGTTTATAAAACCCCGATTCCATTATCAAAGAAAATATTCTAAACCCCAGAAAACACCTTTTTAAAATTTAACATTGAAGTAATTTGTCTGCCATTATTATTCCCCGTGCAAAATTGTAAATCACTCAACTACTTTATGTTAAAAAAAAAACACCCCAAGCTCCATGCACTCAGTCCAAAATAGGAAAAAAAAATGGTCGTAGGCTCCACAAACTCAATCTACCAACAAAAAGGCTTCTCAGAGGATGAATTGTGTTTGAATCTTACTTTAATAGTGTTTTTCATGGATGGAAGATGTGAAAGAGGTATCCATGAGGGGATACACTTTCTATGCCTATAGTTAATCAATGGCTCATTTTGCATCCGACTCCTTCACTTTGAAAATAATCATGCCTATCTCACCCCACTAAACTTACCTGAAATCTCACATGCACCATACTTGCACCACAATTTGATGGCATGCCTATCCATGCTCACATAACTGAAAAAAACAGCAACGAATCACTTCAATTTTCATATAACCCAACAAACAGTTTTGTATAGGCTCAACAATGCAACAATGTATCTCCCTTATTGTCGAAAGAGGAAACAAGAAACAAAATATCGTGCAACCACTACAGTGATTCTCTTCATAGCCCAAACATATTTGGCCTGCCTCAAACCATAGACATCTAAGTCCAATTATTTTCTTTGCTGCAGTATAATTAGCTCTCAGCTCCACATCCCAAGGAGATCACTCATCAAACATCACTATTCTAGGATTCCATGCCCTTACTCTCATACCCAAATAAAAATTAATTCGCTTAATAGTAAAATATTTTTTATTTTGTTATAAAAAGTTGGAAACAATTTATTAATTATAAAATAAATTGATAATATTAAATAAAACTAGATAATAAAATATATAGAAATTTTATACTGAATGAAAATTTGAAATAAAAACATAATTAATAGATATAAGTAGATATAACTCTATTAGTACAAAATTCATTCAAACTATTAAGATTAAAAAATATATCATGTTAATTTTCATATGAAAAAAAAAACCCAAAATACAACGCTAATGTATTTTGACCCTACATGTTTCAACTATATTGAGTGTTTTTGATCCCTTTGAGTCTTTTAGATCTCTCGAACCTCTAAATATTTTTTTTTTTCTGAATAATGCTAAATCTATTTATATAACATATTAGTACATGGCGACCACAGCTTCAGCTGAACGAGCCTGAAGGTTGGGTTTGACACTAAAATCCATATCTTTTTTCTTCTACATTTCCTTTTTCATTTAAAATAATTTCCAAAAACAATCTTAATAATACTATCAAATGCCTATCATTAATATATATTTCTACATCATTATTATATTGTCCACTGAAACAAAACAAACCCACCTTTTCTACTTCCTCAACAATTAAAGAATAATACCAAAAATTACATGACCATGAAAATAAAAATAGATATATTATTTCAGTCAATACGGTAAAATGTCATTTATATTAATTTATATTCAATGTTATATGGATTTATTTACTTTTCTAATTGGAGTGGGTGAATGAGCTTGATTTTTTGGAGTGTTTGAAATATATGGTATGGATTTCAGTGTCGATCTTTAGCATGACAATGAAAATTACATTTAGAAAAACATTTAATGGTGTTTCCATTTGTGTTTCAAAGTTTGTTTATAGTAGAATGAATGAAATAATATAAGAATTTATTATACCTATATATATATAAATGTGAAATAGTAAATTAATTGAGGTGTGAATGTTTTCATAGTTATATACATAATATGTATAACGTAATGTAGACTATAATTTTAGGAATTTTGTCTAATAAGTTTTAATTTACATTATTAAATTAATATCTTTTTATAAGATAAATTTTGTTTAAATTTAGTCTTAAATTTTATTAAGGAGGATAGATGTTATTTATTATTATTTGTTGGTTTATTGCAATTATTAAAAAATTGTATATGATCTAAAATGATTTTTTGGTGGTCCATGGTTAATTCCAAATGATTTTGGTTTTTAGGTATTTTATATGTTTTCTTAATTCCAAGGAAGACAAACTCTTAAATATATATATATATATATATATATATATATATATATATATATATATATATATATTTAAATCTTACTCCAAAACCAAAATGCACTTTCGTTCTAAAATATGACCAAAGTCAAAAGTGAGATGTTTTTATCCTATGTCCGTAAAGTGATTTCATGAAATGTGAGTTGTGAAAAAGGGTACATACAAATAGAAGTGAGAGTTTCTATTGTTATTCCATTCATTCTAACGATGATTGTTTTAATTATAGTTTCTAGAGGAGGAAGAGAGGAGCTATCGTATGAATTTGTTACCCTATTGGACATAGGAGGATTTGGGGTATGGGGATAGGTTTCCCTAGAATGATTCTTATAGGGCATCTACATATTTATGAGGAACATTCGAATACAAGGCTTTGAGACTCCTTATTTGGATTCAGTTGGAAGCCCTAGAAGGATAGTAGCATAGCATAATCTATTGTGGATGTCGAGAATATGGTATGTTATATTTGGTTGTGGATATTTATAGGGGATGACACATTAAGGGTTGGAGGCTACTAGTGTCAAGTACCTATGACCATGACTAGTTGTTGTTTCTTGTGGATGTTTGCTAGATTTATGTGTCCTTTTAACCTTATGGACACATAGTCTTATCCTGATATTGGTATATAATTGAGAAATTATGAGTACTGTGGTATATTTTGTCTGGAAAATATGAGGTTTGAATATATTTTATGCTTCATGTGAAAAGGAAACTGTTTATTATTATGGTTTTGTGTTTTTCCACTATGTTATTTTATGTATTTACACTTTTCATGGCTATTAGTTTAATTATGATTATCATGATGTTATGTATATGTATATGAATTAATTTCATATTAATATTCCTCTAGTTATATTTAGAAGTTATTCATAATTTCTAAATTTTTTATTAAGGAGTTGAAATTGAATTTAAGGAAAATTCTCACAATGTGAGATTACATAGATAATATACACCCCATTAAGTGAATGGAGGTTTTACAATGCAATATTTTTTCTTATTCATATATATTATTACACCTCCAAATAAGTTAGATACATATCCAATTGTACATATTTTTTTATCCAAATATCTATCTAATTTGCATCAATAAAGCCATGAATTCCCAACAATTTGTTCAATCCTAGTCTTATTTCATAGTGCAATCCATAACCAATAGTACCAAACAAATTCATGGAAAATCTCTTTACTACTTTCCAATTATCCTTCCTTGATTTTTACATACATCTACTCACCACTACATGTGAAATATATAATACAGTATAGATCATTTCATATCTCGAATTTCCAATCACATTATCATATGGAACATGGGACGTGTCATTTCCCTTTTACTGTGTATTGTGACATTTTTATGAAAATATATCTATATACATAGTAATAGGGACCCCTATCAGTTTACATTTATACATATTAAACATATGCAATATTATCTCGATGTGCTTCTTCTAATTTAGCTAAAAGAAGATGTTTCCCAATTTATTTTAATTTCAATGTCCAAAATGAAATTTCCAGCACTAACATCATTCATGTCAAATTTAGAGGACAATTGAGTTTTTACATTAATTTTTGTGTCATTTCAAATCAATAACACATCACTTTTATACAAGATCAAATAGACAATATGATCACAAATTGATTTGAAAGGAGTATAGTGATTCACTTTTCTCATTGTGAAACCAATATGAAATATATATGTTTTAAACTTTTGACACCACAACCTTAGTGATTTCTTTAAACCATACAAGGACATTTTTATCCTATAAACAATTTATTCCTTTCCTTCACTTCAAATCATTTTGGATTCTTCATGTATATTTTTTCTTCTAGAGCCCTATGTGACAATATTGTCTTGACATATACCTATTCTACTTGAACGTTAAAGTAGGGGAAACAAATAAATAAATATATATTGTAAACCTTAATTTTTATTTGATGAACTATTTTGAAAAATATTTTTATGAAACCAAATCCAAAAATAGAAGAAAAGAGATATCAACGCCTTAAAAATAAGACACTTTAAGGGGGAAACCTCCTCTACGTTACATAAATTAACAATTCTTGGATGATAGAAATTAAAAAACCTCCTTCAAGACACTTTGAGGGGGAAACCTCCTTTACCTTACATAAATGAACAGTTTTTGGATGATAGAAATTAAAAAACCTCCTTCTATATATTGGAGTCAATGGGGTCACAACATAATCCTAGCCAACCTAACAATAATAATGGACGGGCACAAAAATAAAAATATTGGGGTTAGATGGGTATAACAATAACCATAAGGGGGTTACACTAACAACAATAAGGGCCTACACTAGTGATGTAGGAGCCTAACATGCCCCTCTCCTTAAAAAAAGTGTTGTGCTCAGCGCTTGAGTAGCTCTGGGTGCTTCTTTATAAAATTCTCATCCTCCCATGTAGAATCTTCAGTGGATAAGTTCTTCCACTTGGTGAGATACTCTGAAATTGATCGATTTCAGAGCTTTCTAGATCTTGTTTCTGTGATAGGTTTGGGTTCCAATATGATTTTTACTTCCTCATAAATTTCTAGAAATATTGTTTGAACTAGAAGCTTTTCACCTATAACCTTCTTTAAGCATGAAACATGGAAAATTGGATGCACTCGCGATGAAGCAGGAAGATCCAATGTATATTCCATAACACCAATCTTTTGCAACACCTTGTAAGGACCATATTACTTTGGCGATAATTTATTATCCTTCTAAGCTTTCTTGAGGGAAAATTTTTTGTATGGTTGTAGCCGTAAAAATACCCAATCTCCTACATCAAAACTTCTCTCACTTCGACGTTGATCTTCCTATTGTTTCATTCAATTTTGTGCCAAATTTAAGTTATCCTTTAAAGTTGGAGAAATTATTGTTGATGCTAAATGTGATCTTCCACTGCTTGAACCTTAGAATTTTCTCTTAAATATTATGTGATGGATGGTGGATGATATCCATAAAGTTCCATAAATGGGGCGATTTTTTCTGTAGTATGGAAGGAATTGTTATACCACCATTTAGCGAGAGGTAACCACTTGAACCATTGTGTTTTTTAATCAACAAAGATATCCTTCCAAAAATTTATTCACTATCTCAGTTTGACCATCGAATTGAGGATGATAAGATGAGCTATGAGTTAGTTGAGTACCCAAACAAGAAAATAATTTCGTCCAAAAATTTCTAGTAAAAATGGGATCTCTGTCGCTTACAATAATCTTTGGGTTTCAATGTAGCTTTTGAGTTGTTTCCATAAATGTAGTAGAAACTATACTTTCATTAAATGGATGAGACAATCCACAAAACTTTGCATACCTTCTAATTCTATCAACCACCACCATGACGACACTCTTTCCTTCTAACCTAGGTAAACATGTGATAAAATCCATTGAAATATCCTCCCAATGTTGACCTGGTATGTATAAAGGTTGTAACAGACTCGGGGTCTTAATTGCCTAGACTTTATTTTAGTGGAAAACCAAACATTGTGCCACAGAATTTTGAATATCAGATTTAAGGCCATCCAAAAAAATCATGTGGCATGTTTTTAGAAATCCTAAGTGTCCTCCTAAAGGAGAAGTGTGAAATTCCAAAAGAATATTTTGTTTTAGTTGGGAATTATTACAAATATATAAGAGATACTTATACCATAAGGAATCATTTTTTCAGCTAAATGTGTCAGATATACTATGCTCTTGCTACAACATTTGAATGAGTGTCCACAATTCTTCATTCTTCTTCCATTCATCCCTTGCTTCAATTATCTAATCTCGTTGGATAATAGAAATGGAAGAAAAGGATGCTTACACCTCGTCATTATTTCTTGAGAGTGCATCTGCCCCTTTTTGTAGATTATTTCAAAGTCATAACCCAACATCTTTGTGACCCATTTTTGTTTCTCTTCTGAAGATAGTCTTTGTCTAAAATAGTGTTTAAGACTATTATGATAATTTTTTACCTTGAAGAGTCTTCCCGTTAGGTAAGGTCGCCATTTATTTTGTGAATGTAGTATTTCTAACATTTCCTTCTCATAAATATATTTCTATAAGTACTTTCTTTT